>CAMRHE010000645.1:0-726148 GCA_947044405.1 Leptodactylus fallax | reverse complement strand
ACTTTGAAGCATATTATACTGTGTGGAGGCCATTATGGAGCATATTATACTGTGTGGGACTACTGTGGAAAGCATATTATACTGTGTGGGGCCACTGTGGAGCATTATACTGTGGTGGGGACGGGCTCTGGGGAGCATATTATACTATGTGAGGCCACTGTGGAGTATTATACTAGGGTGGATGCTGTGCAGAGATTTTTATACTATGTGGGGCCACTAAGGGGTATTATACTGTGTGGGGGCTCTGGGGAGCATATTATACTGTGTGTGGCCACTGTGGAGCATTGCAGCATTTTTTTAGCTGTATTTCGCTACATGGGCCTTAGCCTAAAACAGTTTTCCTTTCAATGAAGGAGAGCTAATTTGTAGACTTTTTATGAACCTTTTTTTCTACTTAAAATGGATTCACCCATCTTAATAAAGTCCTAATTAAAGATGAGCAAAGTAATCAGTTTATCAATTTACATGAAAATATAGAGAAGACAGAAGGAGGACACAATCATCAAAATAAATATCTGGCTTTTTGACAATAATGGCACCTATGTTTACCTACCCAGAAGGTATTTAACAAGAGCTGCCAGAGTTCATTATCCTGCTGCTCTGCTTATGCTCCAAACACTGTCCAGTGCTAGCTTTACATGAATAAATAGGAAATTTCCAGAATGGATTTAGAAACTTAATTTCTAAAAAAAATAAAAAAAGAATCATGTTGTTAGTTAATATGTGTAAATATACATCACTTTCTTTTAAATTAAACAACTAGAACCAAAGAAAACATGGGAATGTGCTTAGCATAATGTGAAATTCCATTATCTCAACATAAGCAACTAACATATGATGATCTATACTCTTAATAAAACCTTGAACATACCAATTAACACATTGAATTGAATGTAATTAACTAAGTCGTTATTATTCACTATTTAATTGTACATTTAACTAAATTTGAAATTTTAAACTAATGGTAGGGGGTTTCATGATGATGGCTGTAGCATTGACTACAGATCTTAGCAAAAGCTACTGAAGAATCCCACAACTGTTTTTACGTTGCATGTTTTTATTAAAATAAAAATAAAATTTTAGTTATACAAAGAAACCCAACCTTTCCTCCCTTGCGCACCCTACTAGCTTACCCAATTAAAGAGTCTGGATGCTTACATTAAAGGGGTTTTCCCATCTCCCTGTCTTACCAGCTTTGCCTGCTGTCTCTTCTTCTCACTTCCTATATTCTTCAACAAGCTAGTGGGTCGGCTTTGACTTTTTGATGATAGGACACTATGAAATACCACAATAGGTATAGACATTGCCATTACCATGAGAGATTATTATGATTACTAAAGGAAATCTACAAAAATAGAAGAACAAATAATATGCACAGTAAATATTACATTACACAGGTTTGGAAAGAAAAAAACTTATTGCCATGACTGACAATGAACTTGTAGTAAACTAGATACCAGTAAACTCAATATTATCTTTGCGTTTACATAGCCTGTCTAAGCCTTTATCAACAAACTGCAATTGGCAATCAGCCCAGACTGAAGAGCAGGCGATAACAGCTCTAGAAAGCAAGCTTAATCCCCTGAGAACTCAGCCCACTTCCCCTTCTAGAGAACAGTGAGTCATATCATCTGACCTGAAATCAGATATCCAGGCCGTGTTCCTTGACAACGTTGTGTAAACAATTGGAGGAATAATTTCACATAGCAGGGAAGCAACATTTCTAAAGCAATATATTTAGGAAAAATCTTGAATTTACATACTGTAAGCTATCAGTTTAGCTAGGATCTTTTGATCCCTCTTTTTAATGGAGGCCCAGTAATTTATTCCAATTGCAGTTGGGATTGAATTTCCCCTTTAAAAATTATTTAGCTGGCAATGAACTGATAGATTTTTTTCTATCTATGGATCAATTTTGTAGGTTGAACTTTATGAACTTTTCATTTTTATTCAATTGAAATATTCCACTATAATACAAAAACTAGCAGATCTGAACTAGGCCACTATGATGCTAATAGTAGCAGATCTGAACTAGGTCACTATGATACTAATAGTAGCAGATCTGAACTAGGCCACTATGATATTAATACTAGCAGATCTGAACTAGGCCACTACACTGGTACTAAAACTAGCAGATTTGAACTAGGCCACTATGATACTAAAACTAGCAGACCTGAACTAGGCCAGTATGATATAAATACTAGCAGATCTGAACTAGGCCACTATGATACTAATACTAGTAGATCTGAACTAGGCCACTATGATACTAATAGTAGCAGACCTGAACTAGGCCACTATGATACTAAAACTAGCAGACCTGAACTAGGCCCCTATGATATTAATACTAGCAGACCTGAACTAGGCCACTATGATACTAATACTAGGAGATCCCAGACTGGGCCACTATGATACTAATAGTAGCAGACCTGAACTAGGCCACTATGATATTACTACTAGGCAGATCTGAACTAGGCCACTACGATACTAATACAGTAGATCTGAACTAGGCCACTATGGATACTCAAACTAGCAGATCCGAACTAGGCCACTATGATACTAAAACTAGCAGACCTGAACTAGGCCCCTATGATATTAATACTAGCAGACCTGAACTAGGCCACTATGATACTAATACTAGGAGATCTGAACTAGGCCACTATGATACTAAAACTAGCAGATCTGAACTAGGCCACCTATGATTACTAAAACTAGCAGACCTGAACTAGACCCCTATGATATTAATAATAGCAGACCTGAATCTAGGCCACTATGATACTAATACTAGGAGATCTGAACTAGGCCACTATGATACTAATAGTAGCAGACCTGAACTAGGCCACTATGATATGAATACTAGCAGATGGGAACTAGGCCACTACGATACTAATACTAGTAGATCTGAACTAGGCCACTATGATACTAAAACTAGCAGATCTGAACTAGGCCACTATGATACTAATACTAGCAGACCCCCATGGTATGACCCCTGCAGGAAGGTCCTGCGTGTGAGGGGTGAGAAGTGTGGAGTGTTAGGAGGAGGAGGTGAGGAGATAAGTGTGATGTCCTGTGAAGAAAGCAGTGAGTTTAGTGCAGGAATCTCAAGTCCTAGACAGGCCCAGGAAGGTTGGAGAGCTGACATACTCCAGCTATTCAGAAGATCCTGTCCCCTGTCTGCCTAGCCATCGCCCTGAAGGAAGTCAAGCATCATTATCTTGTCAGCATGAGACTGTGGAGAGAACATTCTGGAATACGTGCTCCATAGCAAGTATCACAGGATCCAGGGGCCAAGGCCAGACCTGTGGAATATCCTGCCACCCTGACTATTGCACCCCGAAACTCTGAGCTATCAGGACCACATAACGTGAGTGGGGAATATTATGTACTAGTATCATGGTGGGCATCCTCCTATGAGCCAAATAGGAGCCCAGACGCACCTTAGGGCTGTAACACTGAAGTATAAGGGGCTAGGAACACCTTTCATCAAGTCTACCCTGTACCTCAGGACTTTGCTGTGTCACCAGGCGTACCCCGTTGTTTTGTATTGAAGAAACTGTTTAAGCATTTGTGCCTCCACACCCATGGAAGTAAAAGTTCAACTTTACAACCGTTTCTGTGTCTGACTCTGCACCGACAACATCAGGGCGCCCCCAAACACCACCAGTCGGCACAGTATAGGGGAAGCGCCCCGGGGGAACAATCACCACCAACATTTGTGCAGCCCCCTCATCACCGGTACCAGTGGTGGTAACGTGGGACAGCACCAGCGCTGCGCCCTCGTGCCCAGAGACCGTGACAAGTCTGCGCTGTTTGCACCCCGTAATCCCAACTGCAGCGTTACCTTCCATCTGGTCACCGCAAGAAAAACTGGCGTCACGAACAGGATACGGGTGTGTGCCATTTTGAGAAAGTCGCCACGAAAAGTGCGCCAAATTGTCTCCAGAGCATCGGTCTTTATTGTGGACTTTGCTAAGATCAAGTTTATTCCCTGAGAGTGCTTGCCACAAAGAGGGGGAGCCCTAAACCCCTGAAGTAAGCCCTAAAGACTGTCCTCTCAGTGTGTTACAGCCCTGGAAGAGTTAAAACGCCCAGGACTTGTTTGCTGCGCCACATCGCTGTGTAAGAACGCCCACAAAGGGTTAACTGTACCTTGCAAAAGTGCGAGAGATTTTTAGCACTGCCCATGAGGCCAGGAGACCCATCTGCCGCCATCTTAGGAGAGCCCAGAATGCTGAGCGCAATGCTCCAGCGCACCCATACAAGAAAGTGAAAGGCGAACGTGCCGGCGCCATTTCTGACTCTCCGGTGCCGCATCACCGTCCCTGCTGTGCACCGCTGATCTCTGGTCCACGCTGCAGTTGCTGTCAGTGAGTACTGTGCCTCCCTGTCCTTGTCTTCAGTCCTCCCTCGGCCCCAGCGAGTGTTTTCCGTGTACCGTGTCCGTGGGGAGTGCCACCATTAAAGAGGGGGAGCACACCGTCAGCCTGCATCACAGTGACTCTGTTAATAGCTACAGCATTCTTAAAGGGACAGCATTCCAAGTTGTAGTCTCCATTCCCTGCCAGCAAGCAGTTGAGTTTCTTAAAGAGACGGCGACCTAATTTCAGTCATACCTGCAAACAACATGACTGAGCAAAGTGACATTGTGCCATCTGTTTCTAGTGATCCAGCAGTGCCCATGGCGAGCAGCCTACCATTCTCCATGCCATTTTACCCTGGCGCACCATGGCTGCCGCGCTACAAAGGGGAGGCGCATACCCTCAGGGACTTTCGTGAGAAGATGCTGTCTCTCTTCCAGTTCTATCCTCTGAATACAGAACAGCAGATACAGATCCTGCTGGGCCAGCTTGAGGGTGCTGCAGATAGGGAGGTCAAATCCTGGCCTGCCTCTGACAAAAGAACCCCTGGGCAAATTCTGGACAAACTCCAGGTGAACTTTGACGTGCGATCTGTCTCCGAGGTAAAGATGCGCTTCTTTTCCAGACGACAACTACCTGGTGAGACCCTGCGGGACTATGCTTTATCCCTCCAAGAGGCGTTCAGAGCTGTGGTGCAAGTGGATCCACGTGAAAATGTGGACTCTGATAAAATCTTGCTTGACCGCTTCATAGAAGGGGCAGGTACCACATTGCTCCAGAGTCAGTTGCGAATGCTTGCTGCACAACATCCCAGCATCACGTTTGCTGACTTCAAGGCCCTTGCCATCCAGGTCTTGGGACAGGAGCAGCCCCAGCCGAGCCCAGTCATCTGTGCTCCCTCACCTGGACCCTCAACAAGCATCGCTCCAGTTGTCCTGTCACTACCTCTGGGTACCTCACCTGCTGCCCAAACTGCGCAGACTACACCAGCAGACTCCAGAGATGACCTTCTGGCCCGAGTGGATCATCTGACCCGTGCCATGGAACAGATCACCGTCCGTCTAGATCGTCTGACCCAGCCGTCTTCATCGTCCAGTGATCCTTTGCGAAGTCTCAACATCTCACCTGAGTCGCCGCCCAGACGTCCGTCTTCAGTGAAACCTCCGCAGAGTGAGAGGCCATACTGTACCTATTGCCATAGATATGGACACACCAGGCCTCAGTGTTTTCAGTTAAACGGGCCACCCCCGAGGCAGCGGGCCGCCCCTCGGGAGGAAAGAAGAAGGGCCCAAGTGAATCTTCAGTGCCATTGTCACGCTTCGTCTCAGCCTGCCCACACATCACAATCCGGGTGAACGGCGTCCCTCTGACAGCGTTGGTGGACACTGGATCTCAGGTAACAACCCTGCGCAAGCAGGTGTTCCTTGAACATTGGGACTTAGGTGTCTTGAATAGAACACCTGACACATGGATAAATCTGTGTGCCAGCAATGGACAGCCCATACCACAGCAGGGTTATTGGGAACCCACTATCCAGATTGGGGACTTGAAACTGCCTAGACAGGGTGTAATTGTCACTGATGTAGAGGATGATAGGTTTGCAGTTGTAATATTAGGCATGAATGTTTTACGCCATTGCTTTGCAGAAGTGTTGGATGCCTTGCATGCCTCTCTCCTTACAGCTTCTCCCAGTGACCAGCAGACCATTCAGCGGGCCATTCGTGTACTCAATGCCCAGCACAAGTTCGCCAACAAACAAGGTGAAATTGGTCGAGTCCGGATCCAAGATACCCGTCCAGTAACCCTACAGCCTGGAACAGAAACTATGGTGTGGTGCCGTGCCCATCCGGGCATAGAAAATCAGGACTACGAGGCCTTGCTACAACCCATACAGGTAGATGGCCAACCACTTGTCATGGCTGCCCGCAGCCTTGTCACAGTTTCCAATGGACGTGTTCCTGTCCGCTTAGTCAACTTGGGCGATGCTCCCGTGAACCTCCACAAGTTCCACTCTGTGGCCCTGCTACACCGGTTAGCACCAGAAGACATTCTCTCTGGTGATTCTACCGCCACACAGCGTTCCACCCAAGCTGCTGAGAACATTCAGAATGGAGCCACAAAGTCCTGGTGGGATGAATTGAACGTGGGAGACGCCAATACCCCTATAGAGCACATCAATGGGGTTCGCAATGTGGCCAAGCATTACCAACAGGCATTCAGCAAACACCCATTGGACTTTGGTAAGACCACGACCATACAACATCGCATTCTGACTGGCGACCACCATCCAATCAAGGAGCGTCACCGTCCAATACCACCAGCGATGTACCAACCGGTGAAAAAGTTGATCCAAGAGATGCGAGATGCTGATGTCATCCGGGAGAGTAACAGCCCCTGGGCAGCCCCGCTAGTCCTTGTCAAGAAGAAAGACGGAACCCTACGATTTTGTGTGGACTATCGTAAACTCAACAACGTCACGCACAAAGACGCATACCCATTGCCACGGATTGAGGAATCTCTAACGGCTTTGGGATCAGCTACCTGTTTCTCGACCCTGGACTTAACCAGTGGATACTGGCAAGTCCCTATGGCGCCTGAAGATCGTGAAAAGACTGCGTTTACGACCCCGATGGGAATCTTTGAATTCAATAGTATGCCATTTGGGCTATGTAATGCCCCAGCCACATTCCAACGGCTTATGGAGAGGTGCCTCGGCCATGAGAATTTCCAGAGTGTGCTACTGTACCTGGACGATGTTATTGTATTCTCCCCGGACATACCAAGAACACCTTCGTCACCTGTCCGAGGTATTCAAGGTACTTATACAGCACGGCCTAAAGTTGAAGCCCTCCAAGTGCTACCTGTTGAAACCCCCAAGTTCACTACCTTGGGCATGTCGTGAGCGCACAAGGCGTCCAACCTGATCCTGAAAAGATCACTGCAATCCAGAACTGGCGAAGACCAACTACCGTCAAAGAAGTCCGAAGCTTCCTTGGATTCGCAGGTTACTACCGGCGTTTCATACCACACTTCGCCCAAGTAGCCGAGCCTCTGAACGAGTTGTTGCGCGGTTGTCCCAGAGAAAACTACAACCGAAAGCTTCCGGTAGACTGGACAGCGCGTCAAGAGGAAGCCTTTCAAGCGCTTAAAGCACTTCTGACGCAACCACCAATTCTAGCCTATCCCGACTACAGTCAGCCATTCCGCTTGTACACAGATGCAAGTCACCAAGGTTTGGGTGCAGTGTTGTCCCAGGTTCAGGACAACAAAGAGCGAGTCATCGCCTACGCCAGCAGGAGTCTGAGAGGCGCGGAGAAGAACGACCAGAACTATAGTTCTTTCAAACTCGAACTTCTGGCGCTTGTCTGGGCCGTGACAGAGAAGTTTAAAGACTACCTGGCTGCCACACCCTTTACCGTGTACACAGATAACAATCCGTTGGCGCATCTGGACACTGCTCGACTGGGAGCCCTTGAACAACGGTGGGCCTCAAGACTCGCGAATTACAAGTTCTCTGTCAAGTATCGCAGTGGCAAGTCCAACGCTAACGCTGATGCACTCTCAAGGTTGCCTGTGGGAGAAGAACCACCCCGAGAAGACATCTGGGAAGAGGTGGAGATGCCACCATTCTACAACAAGTTTGCCCAACAGGTTGCTATTGGTGTCCCTGTAGAAGGAGAATCTCTGGCGAAAACAGCTGCCGAATCCCTCCAGGAGCCATCTCTGTGGAAAACGTTCCAAGAAGAGAGCAGAGTTTTAGGAGAATTGTCAGATTTCCTGCTTACAGGAAGAATACCAACCCGTGTAAAGAGAGGTCTTCATGACGTGGAATTAAAACGCCTTTGGCGACAGAGGAAGCGCCTGTTTGTCCAACGAGGCCTTCTACTTAGAAACACTCTTGATCCTGTCACAGGTGAAAGGCTTCATCAGATCCTCGTACCAAGAAGAGACGCACAGATGATACTTGAGGCGTATCATGACAGATCCGGTCACTTCGGGGTACAAAAGACCGAAGCTACCATCCGTCGTCGCTTCTATTGGGTTGGGATGAGGAGTGACATTGAGAGTTGGTGCCGAGAGTGTCCCGCCTGTAGTATCACCAAGGAAGGTCGAAGAGATCAGAAGGCCCCTCTACATCCAATTAAGACTCAAAAGCCGTGTGAAATTGTTGCTCTGGACCATGTGAAGTTGGGTCCCACACGTTCCGGCTACAGCTACGCTCTGACAATGGTGGATCATTACTCCAAGTTCCTTGTCATCGTGCCTGTCAGAGATCTTACAGCAAGAACTACGGCTGAGACCTTCTACGCAGAGTTTGTCCGCCATTACGGTTGTCCTGAGCATATCCTCACCGACCGTGGATCGGCATTTGAATCCCAATTGTTCCGTGAGCTGTGTCAGTTCCAAGACTGCAAGAAGTTGCGAACCACAGCGTATCACCCTCAAGGGAATGGTATGTGCGAGAAGGCAAATCAAGTGATCATCGGCATGCTAAGAACAGCCGCAGTTACACCTGGTGTTGAGTGGCCTGAGCGTATCAAGGACTTGGCCTATATTTACAACAACACACCCCAAACATCTACGGGATACGCACCATTTTATCTAATGTTTGGAAGACAAGGTCAACTTCCTTCAGACTTAACCCTTGGTGTGAAGGTCCCTGACACCATCAATCCACTACCCATAACAGACTGGGTTGTTGAACACCGCCGACGTATGGAGGAAGCTAAAGAGATAGTTGAAACGCGCATGGATGAGGTTCGTAGGAGACAACAGGAGGATTACAACCATCACGCCCATGCAGCGCCCCTGAAAGTTGGCGACCGTGTATGGTTAAGGAATAACCATCGGAATGGGAAATTGGATCCATTCTGGGAGAAAGAACCATACAGTGTCATCTCCATACCATATCCTGAATCCGACGTGTATGAGATCTCTAAACCTGGGAGACAGCCCCAAGTAGTACACCGAAACCGTCTGAAGCTGTGCCTTAAAGAAGGACTACCCACAGAGGTGCCCCCAGCTGAGACAACGAGTACAGAGATCTTGTCACCTTCTGAAGTGAAAGAGAGACCCCCAACGTTAACTGAGCTTATGTGGGCGCCTAAACTACTACCATTTAGCTGCTATCCACCAATTGCTCTAGTGCAAGAGAACCCTTCGACAGATGATTTAATTGATTTCAGTGACTCTGTTCCTGATTCAAATCTCGTTCCACTTAGGCGTTCTGAGCGTACCACAAAAGGCATACCTCCAACACGCTATAGTGATGCCATGGCTGTCCTTGAGTAAAAGAGGTTAACTGTCTCTGCTTCTGTATATATGTTATTCCTGCTCTGATTACATTAATGTTTTTCCTGTGTGTATATACAGTATATATATAATATCTTGCCATGTAATATAGTATTTACATTTATATGCAACAATCCAAGCCATAGTGCCTGGCTCACCGAGCCAAGGAAGTTCTGTTACCCCATTGCGGTATGGACATTCGTGCGAGAGTGCCTACTCTTCCTTACAGAAAGGACTGTTTATTGTTTCTCAGAGAGACTCTCATGATAATGGACACTCACAAAATTTGTGCCAGAGAGCCTCTGGACCCATTTGCACTTTATTCGTATTTATTAACGTTATGTTACATTTCTCACCTTCACCCCAGCCTGTCGCCGAGGTCGGCTCAGTGAAAGAGGGGGAGTATGTGGCATCCCAGAGCTGGCTATGGCTGGGCTGAGGGTGATCTCTGTGCATTGTATTATTTCCTGTTGCTTCATAGCCTGTGTGACATAGCAGGGGGTCCTGAGTCTCACACAACACAGCGCCACCTAGTGAGCCTCACACATGCATTACACCTCCCATAGGATTGAATAGTAACCAAATGTCCAATGGGAGGACATCGCCTGGGAAAAGGGGAGGAGTCAGCTGATCACTGGGTCCCCATGGTATGACCCCTGCAGGAAGGTCCTGCGTGTGAGGGGTGAGAAGTGTGGAGTGTTAGGAGGAGGAGGTGAGGAGATAAGTGTGATGTCCTGTGAAGAAAGCAGTGAGTTTAGTGCAGGAATCTCAAGTCCTAGACAGGCCCAGGAAGGTTGGAGAGCTGACATACTCCAGCTATTCAGAAGATCCTGTCCCCTGTCTGCCTAGCCATCGCCCTGAAGGAAGTCAAGCATCATTATCTTGTCAGCATGAGACTGTGGAGAGAACATTCTGGAATACGTGCTCCATAGCAAGTATCACAGGATCCAGGGGCCAAGGCCAGACCTGTGGAATATCCTGCCACCCTGACTATTGCACCCCGAAACTCTGAGCTATCAGGACCACATAACGTGAGTGGGGAATATTATGTACTAGTATCATGGTGGGCATCCTCCTATGAGCCAAATAGGAGCCCAGACGCACCTTAGGGCTGTAACACTGAAGTATAAGGGGCTAGGAACACCTTTCATCAAGTCTACCCTGTACCTCAGGACTTTGCTGTGTCACCAGGCGTACCCCGTTGTTTTGTATTGAAGAAACTGTTTAAGCATTTGTGCCTCCACACCCATGGAAGTAAAAGTTCAACTTTACAACCGTTTCTGTGTCTGACTCTGCACCGACAACATCAGGGCGCCCCAAACACCACCAGTCGGCACAGTATAGGGGAAGCGCCCCGGGGGAACAATCACCACCAACATTTGTGCAGCCCCCTCATCACCGGTACCAGTGGTGGTAACGTGGGACAGCACCAGCGCTGCGCCCTCGTGCCCAGAGACCGTGACAAGTCTGCGCTGTTTGCACCCCGTAATCCCAACTGCCGCGTTACCTTCCATCTGGTCACCGCATGGCGCTGGTACTCCGGCAGCGGAGGTTGCTGCGGCCTCCGGGCCCCCACGCTCCTATGCCAGCGTCGCTTCTGGGGCCCCTGGGGGTGCATCATGTCTTCCGTCCGGCTCCAGGGACGGCGATTTGCAACGGCAGCTCCTGGAGGCTTTACGGGCGGGCCAGTCCACAATGACCATAGATGGGCAGTCGAGAGACCTTAGGTTCTGGATCGAGCGTTTTGGCCTAGGGAAGTTCCGAGAGGAAGGAGGTGAGACCAGATGGACTCTCCCTACACCCGGGCATAGGGGGCCGACACGGAGGAACGTGGCCCGTCTCGTGTGGGGGGGAGCCGGCCCTTGTCCCCAGAGGAGGGGGGTCGTGGAACTCCTACTCGGGATGGGTTTCAGGGCAAGCGACATCTTTGCCCTGATTCATCCTGTCGGCTCCTCGGAGTTCGACATCAGCTTTGTTACCCCGGAGGGCCTAGAAACCTTCTGGGGAAATTACAGGCTGGTGAAGGACGAGCCCGCCTGGCGTGACTTTATGGTGTGGGCGGTGTCACGCCAGGATAGCATTAAGAAAGTGACCGTTTTAACTCGTAACGAGTCACTTTCTTATATGGACATCATGACCTGGCTCAACAGGTATGGGGAGGTCAAAGACTTCCCCAAGAAAAACCTGGATGAGTTTGGGATCTGGTCGGGGGCCTGGACTTTCATGGTCAAGTTGCGACACGAGGATAACTCGGTGATGCATATCCCGTCCTCGACCTTCCTTGGGAAAGACAGGATCTTTGTCTTCTACCAGGGGCAGCCAAAACTCTGTCACAGGTGCGGTGACCCCTCACACTTGAGCGCCTCCTGCCGTGTGCATAAGTGCGCCATGTGTGGGGAGGTGGGCCATCTCGTGGCGACCTGTGGCAGGGTGCGTTGCCACCTGTGTGGTGTCCTTGGGCACCCGATCGGGGCGTGTCCACGGTCTTTCGCCAACACCACCCTTCGGCAAGCGGGGGTAGTTGAGGAGGCTGTCCCTGCTGTGGAGGGGGTGAGTGGGGGAGGAGAGACTAGTCTGCCAAGGCAAAAGGAGAAGGCCCAGCCACCATCAAGGGCAAGGAGGCGCGAGAGGAGGAGGGAGCAGAGGGAGGGAGTTATGTGCCTTCCTTCTGCCCCTGGCTCTGCTGGGCCGGATCCCAATGCCAAGGCAGCAGTGGGCACGACCCTGGTTGAGGAGATGAGGAGACTGCAGAGGGAGGAAGAGGCTGACCAGTCGTCTTCTTCTCAGTACGTCAGTGCTGGGGAGGGAGAGACGGTCAAGCGGAGAAAGTCACCGAGTAAAGTGAGGGCAAAAACATCTGCTCCCCTCCCCGACGAAGGAACGCAGACTCGACGGCCCTCTAGTGGTAGGTCCCAACCGGTACCAATCCCTCTGTGAGGATGCGTCGGCCTCAGGGGAGGCTTCAGAGGGAGAGGTAGAGCCGTCAGGGGCTGCTGAGTCTCCCTCCGGGAGGGGCCCCCTGCCCTCTGGGGGGGAGGCTGGACTGGAGCCTGGAGGAGGAGATGATGCACCCAGGGCCGAAGTTGCTAATGTCTCTGCGACCACTGTAACTCCTCAGGGAGAAGTTGCGGGGGGAGGTCCATCCCTCCTCTGGCCAAACCGCACCGGGGGAGGTGATGGACCAATCCCAATGTAAAAAGAGGACCCGCAAGACGAGGAGAAGTCGCGGGTCCTCTTCAGACTCATCTAGGGGTGGTGGTGATAGGAGGAAAGGGGGTGGGAAGCTGAAGGTCATTGAGCTCAATCGGTCTTAATGGCAGTCCCCTCTCCACTGACGCTGGCCACCATTAATGTGGCCAGCATTAAGTCTGATACGGCTAGGTTTGCAGCCTTTGATTTTCTTGGCCGGGTTGAAGCTGACATTTTGTTTTTGCAGGAGACCAGGCTCTGTACTCTATCAGAGATAAACAGAGCAAGGAGGGAGTGGCGCAAGGGGGCCCTCCTACTGGTCTCTTGCGGCTGAGCCGTATAGTGGAGTGGCGGTGCTTTTTACCGCAGAGGTGAAATGCCAGCGACTGATCGAGCTCGAAATGGGAAGGTGCCTAGTCTTAGACGTCTTCATGAAGGGGCAAAGCCTGCGCCTCATTAACATCTACGGTCCCCAGACAAAGTGGGACCGTAAAAGCCTCTTTATGAAGATTAAGCCTTTTCTTTTTACGGGCAAACAAGTCATCTTTGGTGGGGATTTTAATACCATAACTAGACCCCAAGACCGAGGAGGTACCAGAGATAGACTGCCCTATGATGGCGCCACGTTAAATAGCATAGTGAGTGAAGCTCGCCTGGAGGATATCCACATCAGGCATTCCCCAGGTCACCGTGGGTTCACCTTTCAGAGAGGTAGTGTTAGGTCTAGGATAGATAGGTTTTTTTTTGAAGGAGAATTCCGTCACCACCCCTGTGTCCGTGGTGGAGGTGGAGTTCTCCGATCACTGTCTAATTTTGTTTTCTTTGAATATTTCAGAGACCCTCCGGAGAGGAAGAGGTTTGTGGAGGCTGAATTCGTCACTCCTTGAGGAGGCAGCTGTAAGACAAGCCTTTGAGGAGTTTCTTCAGGATCAGGTACTATTACTGGGTCTTGAAGGTACTAGGTCAGAGTGGTGGGAGATATTCAAAAAAAGGGTGGCGGGATTTTTCCGCCGGCTCTCAAGCCTCAGGTCACTGGACATGTACCGCATGTACGCTGCACTGAGGAAGAGACTTGGACATCTGGTCTCGACCGGAGGTAGCCAGGAGGATATCTCCGGTGTGAAGGCTTTGCTCAAAAGGTGTCAGTACGATAGGCACGCATCTTTGGTTCTTGAGAGGGATTTCGGGAAATACCGCTCGCCCGACCCCTACAGGAACTGTAAGATGTCAGTGACTTGTAAGACAGTAACAGGCCTGATTGACAGTACAGGATCCCTGACAAGATCCAGGTCAGGGATCTTGGAGGTCGTCAGGTCCTTCTACTCGAACCTTTTGGCAAAGAAGGAACTGAATCGGGATCGGATTTCAGGTTTCTTGGCTGAAGCCATTCCTGAGTCAGCAGAAGACCCTTCTCTTGGTGTTTTGATAGAACCTATAAGGGAAGAGGAAGTCGTCAGGGCTATTGAGGGTCTTGCCCTCAAGAAGTCACCTGGCCCAGATGGCTTAACAGCTGAGTTCTATCGGACCTTTAAAGGAGCTTTGGCTCCCCTCTTGACTGACGTGCTTAATGAGTGTCTATCCTCGGGCACTCTGCCGAAGTCAATGAGGAGGTCCGCCCTTATAGTTCTGTCAAAGGGTAAGGATCCGAGCCATATTGAGAACTGGCAGCCCATAGCACTTCTCAATATGGACCGAAAGATTCTGGCGAAGGTACTTTTCAACCGGCTGGTACAGTTTGCGCCCCGGCTCCTCTCGCCGGCTCAGCACTGCTCTGTTCCCGGTCGTAGCACCTTAAGTGCGGTCCTGAGTGTCAGGGAGGCTGTGGAGCAGAGTAGGGCAGGTCGGTGGAAGGGGTACTTGCTGTCCCTAGATCAGGCTAAGGCCTTTGACAGGGTGAATCACGAGTATTTGTGGTCAACTCTCTTGAGGTACGGCCTGCCCGCGGGGTTCATTCAGTGGTTGCAGATATTATACGCTGGGGCTGAGTCTTTCCCGCTTGTGAATGGTTGGGTTGGTCGTCCTTTTGAGGTGGGGTCAGGCGTCTGACAGGGATGTCCCTTGAGCCCGCTACTGTATGTGTTCGCCATTGATCCCCTGATAAGGCGGATTAATGGTGGGCCGGTGGCGGGAGTCAGGATGGACCTGGAGGGCACTGGCCCCCCTTTGAGGACAGTAGCCTACGCTGATGATGTCACCATTCTTGTCTCGTCATGGGAGAAGCTTGAATGGGTCATGTCTGAAGTGGACAGTTACTCGGAGGCTTCCGGATCAGCCGTGAACAGGAATAAGTGTGGAAGCCTCTGGCTGGGAGGGGGAGAGCCTGTTTTTGCTCTCCCGGACACCCTCCCAGAACCCCAGGGGTCTGTAAAAATCTTAGGCATCCATTTCGGCCAGGGTGATTACCCACTTCAAAATTGGGAGGGCAGGCTCAAGGATGTCGCTCAGAGAGTTGATTGCTGGAAGGGTTGGTCTTTGACCCTGAGAGAAAGGGTTCACCTTGCCAAAGCATTCCTGCTCCCGTTGGTGATCTATCTAGGTAGCGTCTGTGCCTTGCCAGAGTCTTGTTGGAGTAGGATCTGTTGCCTGTTCTTCCAACTGTAATGGGGGAACAGGCTCAACCTAATCAAGAGGGAGGTTACATACCGCACAAGGAGGCTTAGGGGGGGTTAAATATGGCTAACCCCGTGGTGTTCCTAGTGAACACCTTTCTTAAGATCAACCTACCAAACCTCTCCTCCGAGGGGGCTCCTTCGTGGGTAGCCTCCTGCCAGGGGTGGTTTCGGCCCTTCTTCCAGGAATGGGAGTCAGGAGGGCAAGTGAAAGATCTTCGTACACCTCATGGATATCTCCCGGCCTATGCTTCCCTGGTCTTGAAAGTGATTCGTCGGTGGGGTCTGGGGGCATGGGAGATCAGGACTCAGTCAAGACGTTTTCTTGACGATAAAGTCCTGTTGACCCGCTTCCAGAAGCCTCTGGCGCTCAAAGATTGCCCAGGAGAAACCTTAGAGGGAGGGTTGCGTTTCCTTAACTCCAAAAGGTTTCCTCAGAAGTTTTGGGATCTGACCTGGCGCTGCCTCCAAGGTAAGTTATATGTGAGGGGGAACTTGAAATACCGGAACTCCGACGAGTGAGGCTGCCCTCGGGAGGAGTGTGGCGACATGCTGGAAAGCATGGAGCACTTCCTGCTTCAGTGCCCCTTCAATATAAGGGTTTGCAAATTGGTGGGGACCTCCACCAGTTGGCTTCGGCTGGCTGGCTTTTCTTATGCCGAGTGGGCTTATGGGGCATTCAAACACCCGGAGGGCAGGGACTGCCAAACACTTTTTATAGTTAGCGCAGTGGTCAGGTTTCACCTGTGGTCATCCCGGTGTCTAGTATCGACACGAGGCAAAATCCTCCCGGAGGTGGTGGTGGTTAAAAACATCTTGGTGGACCTGGTGAGGGTGCGTTCTCGGGAGTATGAGGGGCTGGGTGCAGAGAGGGCTGGTACCCTCTGGAGGGGGTTCACCTTTTCTGTTCCCGGAGGGTTAGAATGAGGGATTCAAAGTAGGTGAGTTAGGTTAGGGCCAGATAGGGACAGGTAGGGCAAGGTTGGCACGAGGGGTGGGTTTTATTATTTTCTGATAGGGAGGGACAGGGTAGGGACAGAATGATAGATAGGGACATAGTGGTAGGGCGAGTAGACAGGGACAGGCCTCCTGTGCTCTCTTCCTGGTGGAGGGCTGGTGTGTCACCGCATAGTCATTTTTGTTTTGGAAAAACGGATAGAAGGGTAAGAGGCTTGAGGATAACCAACCCTAGGCCCATGGGAGGTTTCATGGGAGGGAAGGTAATCTCAATAGGTTATGTAGGATGGTGGGTTTTGTTACTTGTCTGGTATTAGTTATTTGTCTGATATTTGTTATTTGTTATTGTTGTCGTTTATCATGTGTTGTGTCCGTTTTCCCATTTTCCATTTTTCCAAATTTTACATATCCCATATTCATTTTCCATTTCCATTTTTTCATATCCATTTCCATATCTCATTTTCATGTTCCATTTTCCATTTCATAATTCCATTTGTTTGTTAGTAGTTAAGGGGTTTTTAGGGGGGTAGGTTGTTTGGGAGGGGGGTTTCTTTTTGGGGGTGGAGGGTTTGGTTTATAGGTTTTCGTGTGCCCGGCCTGGCTCTGGACTATGCGGACATGAGAGGACATGAGGCGGAGAGCCAAGTCGAGGTTTCAGGGGCTCGGTGGTGGGTGGTGCCAGCACCAGGACTACGCGGACATGGGAGGACATGGGGCGTGGTGCTGGCCGGGTGTGGTGAAGGAAAAAAAAAAAAAAAAAAAATTTTTCATAGTTAGTTTCAGTTGGGGTTTATTAGTGTTATATGTTTTCGTTATGTTTCATTGTACATCGCTCATTTGGTTTTTTTCTTTGTTTTCAGGATAGCTAGAGTTTTGACTGACGGATGGCTGAAGAAGAACGAAAGGCGGAGTGAAAGGCGGAATTAAAGACAGAATGGATGGGGGCTGGTTTGCGCATGTTTTCGGTTTTTAATTTTGTCTTGACGTTTTCTTGTATTGATGTTATTTATGCTATGTTTTGGTTTTATGTATTGTCTCTGTTTATGGTTTTTGTATAGTATTTTTCGTATGTGACAGTGTTTGTGAACTTTTCTACTTTTATAATAAAATAGTTCGAATTCCTGGACAACCTCATTAAAGGATTTAGCCATCTTTCTAATATTGATGGCCTGTCCTTAAGATAGGCCATCAATATTACATCTGCGATGATACAACAGCCAGGACCTCTGCAGATCAGCTTTTCCAGGACAGTGCGGCTACGCTGTTCACTTGCCATACAAGGTGTAGCAGTAGGTTTAGGTAGTGCAGTGGTGCACATGGTATAGTGGGTGAGCAGCATGGCTCCCAGCATGTTATTACCTTTAGCCGCCCTGTCTCGGTACCGCTGATCTGCAGGGGTCCTGATGGTGGGCCCCTAGAAACAATTCCACTGGTGAGCCCTAGACATCCCAGTCCGACACTGATCAGATTGTTTTATAACAATATCCCTCATTTCTAATAGTTCACGAATAGCTGATCTATGTTGTAGAGAGCAATTGTTATTACATATGCTCAGGGGCGCACCGCTAATGAGGCGAAGTGAGGCAGCCGCCTCAGGTGGCACTGTCCGTCACAGTCTGGGGGGCGGTATTTTTACCATTTATTTAATGTATACCAGCCCAGGACAGGCCACTTTAAAAAAAAACAGAGCTGAGCGGGGCCTGTCCTGGGCTGGTTTACGAGACGTCTGTGTGTCTGCGCAGGCGGCGATGCAATGGCGTCATTGCGCTTCCTATGCTGACACGCAGACGTCGCGGACAAGAAGAGGAGACGGCGGCTCCATCATGGGATTGCAGGTAGGTGACAATAACTTTTTTTTTATATATAAATAGGTCATAACCTGCTGCAGTATCCCCGGCAGGTAACGGCCTATTTACTTATTGATCCCCGCGCCTGCTGTGGCCGCCTCCACTTCCCCTTCTGCTATCGGATGCAGAAGGGGGAATCAGAAGCGGCTGTGAGCGGCAGCGGGGATTGCTAAGTGAGGCCTAATACTATTATTATACATATAATAATCGGAGACCCCCGGGGAGGTGATAAACATAAAAACCATTGTTACTCACCTCTCCAGCGATCCAATGTTACTCCCAGCAGGCTTCGGCCTTCTTTGGTGACGTTCCAGGTGTCACGTGAGCCAGCCCGACGTCATTATGTTGCGACACCAGTCTGTGCGACATTGAAGAGGTCCGAAAGCAGGGAGTGCACCGAAGCCCAGGTAAGTAACACTGGTTTTTATGTTTTTCACCACCTGGGACTCCGATCATTATACTCTGGGGTCTTTAATAATAGTTCATGGGTGGGTTACTATGGAGCAGAATACTGTGTGCAGGGGCCACTATGGAGTATAATACCGAGTGCAGGGGCCACTATGGAGCATAATACTGAGTGCAGGGACCACTATGAGGCATAATACTGTGTGCAGGGGCCACTATGAAGCATAATACCGTGTGCAGGGGCCACTGCGGGGCATAATACCGTGTGCAGGGGCCACTGCGGGGCATAATACCATGTAATACTGTGTGCAGGGTCCGCTGTGGGCCATAATACCGTATAATACTGTATTAAAAAAAAAACACCTACTCACCTGTCCCTTGTGCTACGATGTCTCCCACCACAGTCTGGTTCTGCTGCTCTGGTGTTCTCTTCTGGCGGAAGTCCCCACCACACATGACCGCTGAGGGGAAGAAAACACCGGAGCAGCAGGACTGGAACGTGCTGGGAGACACCGGAGCACAGTGGCGTAACTAAGAATGGCTGGGCCCCAAGGCGAACATTTGACATGGCCACCCCCCCCCCCCCCCGAAGTAAGTATATTGTTTTTTATGTTCCCTCACCTCCCCTGGGCCTCCGATTATTATACTCCGGGGTCTGGTAAGTATATAGGGCCCGTTACCTGCTGGGGTTACTCCAGCAGGTAACGGCTTATTAAAAAAAAAAGCATCGGGGGCCGCGGGGCCCCGTAATGTCCCGGGCCCTGTGGCAGCTGCTACCGCTGCTACCCCGGTAGTTATGCCCCTGCCGAAGCACCTTCCCCAGCCTCATATTAAAAAAGTGGTTATCCTGGACAACCCCTTTAAGGTGGCACTTGGGCTTTATTAAAGGGTCTTTCCAGCTCATTTTTATTGATGTTCTATCCTTAGAACAGATTATCAATAAGAGATCAGTGGACCCCTTCTCTGATCAGCTGTATGAAGGGGCTATCGTGCCTGTTTATATCACGCGCTGTTTATAGTGACCGTGACATGGCCGCTATGAGATGAATGACACTGTGTAAACAGAGAAGCGGTCACGGCGCTTACACAGGTACCAGGGTTCATTCAAACAGGTGATCAGTGGGGGTCCTGGGTTTTTGAGGCCCACTGATTATTTTATTAATGACCTGGAAAATCTTTTAATTAGTTAACACCTGGAGCATTATTAATAAGGGGCACTATTTATACATGGTACACACGGACATTATTAATAATAATAATACATTTTATTTATATAGCGCCAAAATATTCCGCAGCACTGTACAACTTTATTAATAGAAAGATGCACTTGGGGGTATTATTCATTATGGGGGGTTATATCATATATTTTATAATTGGGGTAGCAGCAGGATGGGTGTGCAGGTGAGGACAATGTGGGTCAGGTGCCTGGAAAAGTGAGGAGCCAAAGATGTTTGTGTTGTAAACTTTACAGAGACAAGTCACAGCTGGAAGAAGTGGTCGTGGTGGTCCAAAGGGAAGAGAAGGGAAATGTGAAGGATTAGTCAGAGACGTCACCTATAAGTCACAAAATGTTACTGCCCTGTATACACCTAAATGATAGAGGATAAATACCTGATTGATGGGGGTCTGTCTGCTGAGACCCCCACTGAGCCTGAGAATTGGGTTTTTTTTCCCCCCACTGGGTGGGAATTCAGCCTGGCTGCAGCCATATATAGGTGTGTTGCTTTGTGGATGGACGAACCGCGTGGCTCTCATTCACTACGATGGGAGTGCCGAAGATACCTGAAGTACAGTACTCAGCTATCTGCGGCGCTCCTATTATAGAGAATGGGGGCCACATGGGCTCGTCCATCCCCCAAGCAGAAGATGTGTGAAGTTATTATCATTGTTAATGCCGTGTTGTTGATTTCTGATACTGAAGTAATGCAGGAAGAAGAATTCTTAAAAACTGTTTCATAGGTTTGTGTATGTTTATTGTACGACAATAACAGCATGTGACGCTAACAGCATGTAAATGCAATTTTCTATATTTTTTTTTTTTTTTGGGGGGGGTGTCTTTCGATAGTCCACCTCAGGCAGCAAGGTATTTTTTCAATTGCACTGCTAACCAATTTGACAAATAAATCGACATTATTATCCAATGTTAAAGCTGGAAAGCGTTTAGATGTGGGAATGATGGCTTGGGGAAACTTACCTCTGGACCCCGATTGTTGTTCATCATATAATTCTTGTAGAATATGCAACGCATCACATTTTTTACAGTTGGAAATAACGAGGACGAAACCTCCTGATGGAATATTTTTTTAAATATAAGTTTTCTTGCAAATAAATGAAGATCCTTGACCATAGAAAAAGGGTCAAACCTAGAAGAGGGAGAGAAACTTAAGCCCAAACTCAACACTTCTAATTGGGACTGTGTGAGAGACTTATCAGACAAATTAATTATCTGTAAAGCGTCTCTCCCCTGATTAGAATCTGTGTCAGTTAGTAAAGACAAAGGTTGTCTTCTTTTTGACGCAATCTCGCTTGAATTCTGTTTTCTTTTAAATTGGCGAGTTTGATATCTCTCCCTACTTGTGCTGGAGATACGAGAATCCCCTCCTGCAGAACTGATTGAAGAAATAGAGGCAGATCTACATCTAGCATTACGCCATTTATACACCCTATTATTCTGCACATCCAATGAGTCACGTTGAAATTTCTTACTTTTAGTTTGTTGGACCTGTTTCTCCCACATAGTGAGTAGATCATCCATCTCTTTGCGAAAGTTATCCGCCTTAATAGCTGTTAAACGCCTCTGGAGTTCCTGTTCAATTTTAAGAATATCAGTTGATAATTCTTCCAAAGTTCTAGAGTTGAACTCAATAATTAGCTACATAAATGCTTTACTACATGCGCCACAAATATTCTCCCAACGAGATCCAAAATCAGTATTATCCATACCAAAAGAAGGAAATGTTTGAACACGCAACCCACGGGGAATAAGTTGTTTCTGAACGTATTTTTCAAGTGAAGCTTTATTCCACCATGTTTTTATCCATCAATGTAATTTTTGCCGTAAAGAGTGTTTCAATTCACGAATAGTCTTCTGGTCGGTTGATTCCGCGGTTACCTCCAATCCCCCAAATACAGCGTCCGCCTGTAATTGCCAGGACGCGTCCCGTGCCCGAAAGTCCATTATGATAAATGGACAAATAACCTCTGTAGAAATACAGGAAACAATCAAACACAAAAAAGGGCTAATAACCAAATAATATGAAAAACACTGTGGATCATGTAAGACTATAGAACAACAAAATATGTTACTGTGGCCCCTATTATTCCTCCCTGTCTTCATTATGGTGTACCTCTATTATTTATTCCCCCATATATGTTTATTTTTATTATTTATGTTAATAAAATTATATTATTTTATTTATTTGTGGTCATGATATTTTGTTGTTCAATATACAGTCTTACAAATAAATGTAATTTCATGTTTTTTTCCCTCTGGTGACTGACTCATACACAGGGTGAACTAATATTGTTGTTAATCTGAACAAAATATCTTAAGCATCTGTCTACATGCGCAAGCACATATATATATATATATATATATATATATATATATATATACAGTACAGACCAAAAGTTTGGACACACCTTCTCATTCCAAGAGTTTCCTGTATTTTCATGACTATAAAAATTGTAGATTCACACTGAAGGCATCAAAACTATGAATTAACACATGTGGAATTATATACTTAACAAAAAAGTGTGAAACAACTGAAAATATGTCTTATATTCTAGGTTCTTCAAAGTAGCCTTTTGCTTTGATTACTGCTTTGCACACTCTTGGCATTCTCTTGATGAGCTTCAAGAGGTAGTCACCTGAAATGGTTTTCACTTCACAGGTATGCCCTGTCAGGTTTAATAAGTGGGATTTCTTGCCTTATAAATGGGGTTGGGACCATCAGTTGTGTTGTTCAGAAGTCAGGTGGATACACAGCTGATAGTCCTACTGAATGGAGTGTTAGAATTTGTATTATGGCAAGAAAAAAGCAGCTAAGTAAAGAAAAACGAGTGGCCATCATTACTTTAAGAAATGAAGGTCAGTCAGTCTGAAAAATTGGGAAAACTTTGAAAGTGTCCCCAAGTGCAGTGGCCAAAACCATCAAGCGCTACAAAGAAACTGTCTCATATGAGGACCGCCCCAGGAAAGGAAGACCAAGAGTCACCTCTACTGCAGAGGATAAGTTCATCCGAGTCACCAGCCTCAGAAATCGCAGGTTAACAGCAGCTCAGATTAGAGACCAGGTCAATGCCACACAGAGTTCTAGCAGAAGACATATCTCTACAACAACTGTTAAGAGGAGACTGTGTGCAGCAGGCCTTCATGGTAAAATAGCTGCTAGGAAATCACTGCTAAGGACAGGCAACAAGCAGAAGAGACTTGTTTGGGCTAAAGAACACAAGGAATGGACATTAGACCTGTGGAAATCTGTGCTTTGGTCTGATGAGTCCAAATTTGAGATCTTTGGTTCCAACCACCGTGTCTTTGTGTGACGCAGAAAAGGTGAATGAATGGACTCTACATGCCTGGTTCCCACCGTGAAGCATGGAGGAGGAGGTGTGATGGTGTGGGGGTGCTTTGCTGGTGACACTGTTGGGGATTTATTCAAAATTGAAGGAATACTGAACCAGCATGGTTACCACAGCATCTTGCAGCGGTATGCTATTCCATCCGGTTTGCGTTTAGTTGGACCATCATTTATTTTTCAACAGGACAATGACCCCAAACACACCTCCAGACTGTGTAAGGGCTATTTGACCAAGAAGGAGAGTGATGGGGTGCTACGCCAGATGACCTGGCCTCCACAGTCACCAGACCTGAACCCAATCGAGATGGTTTGGGGTGAGCTGGACCGCAGAGTGAAGGCAAAAGGGCCAACAAGTGCTAAGCATCTCTGGGAACTCCTTCAAGACTGTTGGAAGACCATTTCGGGTGACTACCTCTTGAAGCTCATCAAGAGAATGCCAAGAGTGTGCAAAGCGGTAATCAAAGAAAAAGGTGGCTATTTTGAAGAACCTAGAATATAAGACATATTTTCAGTTGTTTCACACTTTTTTGTTAAGTATATAATTCCACATGTGTTAATTCATAGTTTTGATGCCTTCAGTGTGAATCTACAATTTTTATAGACATGAAAATACAGAAAACTCTTGGAATGAGAAGGTGTGTCCAAACTTTTGGTCTGTACTGTGTATATATATATATATATATACATACACACACGTGGACAAAATTGTTGGTACCCCTCGTTTAATGAAAGAAAAACCCACAATGGTCACAGAAATAACTTGGATCTGACAAAAGTAATAATATAAAAAAAATTCTATGACAATGAACAAATGAAAATCAGACATTGCTTTTCAACCATGCTTCAAAAGAATTTTTAAAAAAAGAAAACTCACGAAACAGGCCTGGACAGAAATGATGGTACCCTTAACTTAATATTTTGTTGCACAACCTTTTGAGGCAATCACACGATTCCTGTAACTGTCAATGAGACTTCTGCACCTCTCAACAGGTATTTTGGCCCACTCCTCATGAGCAAACTGCTCCATTTGTCTCAGGTTTGAAGGGTGCCTTTTCCAGATGGCATATTTCAGCTCCTTCCAAAGATGATCAATAGGATTTAGGTTAGGGATCATAGAAGGCCACTTCAGAATAGTCCAGTGTTTTCCTCTTAGCCATTCTTGGGTGTTTTTAGCTGTGTGTTTTGGGTCATTATCCTGTTGCCACACCCATGACCTGTGACTGAGACCAAGCTTTCTGACACTGGGCAGCACATTTCTCTCTAGAATCCCTTGATAGTCTTGAGATTTCATTGTACCCTGCACAGATTCAAGACACACTGTGTCAGATGCAGCAAAGCAGCCCCAGAATATAACAGAGCCTCTTCCATGTTTCACAGTAGGGACAGTGTTCTTTTCAAGATATGCTTCATTTTTCCATCTGTGAACATAGAGTTGATGTGCCTTGCCAAAAATTTAGATTTTTGTCTCATCTGTCCATAGGACATTCTCACAGAAGCTTTGTGGCTTGTCAAGTTATTTCTGTGACCATTATGGGTTTTTCTTTCATTAAACGAGGGGTACCAACAATTTTGTTCATATATATACAGTCATGGCCAAAAGTTTTGAGAATGACACAAATATTATATTCCCCTTACGTCCGACAGCAGCACAATATGGGGTATCTCTGCCCCTGTGTGTTGTTTAGGACAGGTGGAACCTTTAATTAGCACCAAAAAGGTGCCTCCTACTAGCCCTGTAAGAGGGCACAAGAGACCTCCCTCCACTGTGTTTTTTTCTGTCCTGTGTGGAACAGGTGGACGGAGGTCTCTTGTGACCTCCCGTTGCTAGGGGTTTTAGTTACTCCTGGCTTACCTTCTTGGGGTACCTCGGGCCCAAAAGAAAAAACCGCCGGTCCTTCGGGCCTTCGCACCGCAGCGCAGCGTTATCCGGCATCCATCTGCAGGCAGCGCGATCCCGGAAGTAAGCAGGGAACCTCCACGGCCGGAACTTTTCTCCGGTTCCGTGTTCCCAGGGGAAGGAAGCCTTTGCGCACCACCGCGCCCTACTTTTGGTTTTCTCGGAAAAAGTGCGGTAAGTTTGGAAATTTTAAATTTAAAGGCAAAATATAGAATTGACTTTTGCTGCTTGTGTTTTGAGCCTCTGGCTTAGGCTTATGCTCCTCTATGTTCCAGTATGGCGTTTGACTTGTTTTGGTGCTGTATAAATGTTTCTTTGTTGGCTTCCTCCCCTCGCTGCTGGATTACATTTAAAAGGTCTGAATGCAGTCCTTTATTTGTTGAGTGAGTGGTTTCTAGCTCCTCTGCTGCGGGTTGCGGTGGCTGTTTTTTTTTCTGACGGTTTTTTTTTCTCTCTTCAAGTGACCGATTCAAAAAAAAAAAAAATAAAATAAAAAAAAAAAAAAAAAGAGGTACCCCTTGGGTTTTTATGCGATGCTTGGTGATCTTCCCTGTTTCAGTGCCACGTTGCTGTTTGATGTTTCAGATGTCATCTTCTGCAGCACGTAATGGCGATGCGCTTAGGAGGAAAAATTCCTCTAAACTTGAAACACCTAATGTGTTTGGATTGCAATACCCCTTTACCTGACGGCTATGATTTTACCCGCTGTCACCAGTGTCGCGGACCCTGCCGGAAGTACCTTCTATAAGAGGTTGTTACTTGGGTAAAGGACTTTATGAGGAGTCTCTTAAAGGAGATTCGTTCTTCCATCGCCCAGATTGCCAAGAGACCGCAGATTGAGACACAATCTTCCTTACGGATCTCTGATGAAGATTATCAGATAGTGGACGAGACACTCTCATCTGACGATTCCACTGAAGATCCCAGCAGGCCGTGCTTCCACTCGAAAAATTAAGCCGGCTGCTGAAGTCCATCCGGTCTAAGGATCGTGATGTTGACGGGGAAGCCTCCGTGTCCACCTATAGAGGGCCTAGGGTCTTCCAAGTGGACCAGACATTACAAAAATTAATGTCCTCAGAGTGGAGAAGTCTTGAAAAACCTCTTGTGGTTCCTAGGAGGTTCAGCGCTTTATTCCCAGTTGCTCAATGGGATCAATGGGGTCCTCCTCCCAAGGTGGATATGGCGGTGGCTAAACTGTCCTGCCGCACTAAGGTACCATCAGATGATGGAGCAAATCTGCACGACGCCATGGCAGGCGCTTCGACAATACCTTCAAGAAGGCTTATTCAGCTGCCTCGCCCAAGACCGCTGTGCGGTTGCGTCCTGTGAAGTGTCAGCCAAATTATGTACTGACCTGGTCCACCTCGAAAGTGACCGACTCTGGAGCCTCCAGAGACGAGCTGCTAGGGTTTCTAGGCTCAGTTTCCCTGGCAGCTGAATATTTAACGGAAGCCTCCCACCATCAATTAAGGCTGGCGGCCAAATCCCTGGCACTTACCAAGAACACTGCAGCAGGAAGACCTCTATGGTTAAAACCTTGGAGAGCTGTGTTCCCCTCAAAGTATAATTTGTGCGCATTCCCCTTTGAGCCGGGTAGAGTCTTTGGCTGTGCCCTAGACGAGATCCTAGAGGGCTTGGCCGACAAGAAGGGTAAACCTTTACCCCAGGCCTTCAGAGGTAGGTCTGGCTCTGGCCGTGGTAGAGGCTATCCGCCTCGTCGTGGAAGGCAGTCCAGAGAGGCTCTAGTTATTCCTCTAGAGGCGCCGGCCGGAGATTCCGAAGTCTGATGATAAAAAAGTCAAACCTAGCTTTTGACATCAGAAGCAGTTTTCCTGTGGCCGAGATTCCTGTCGGAGGTCGTGTCTCCCACTTTCTCAACTGCGGGCAGGAAAAAATTCGAGACCCATGGGTCCGGTAGGTAATCCAAAGAGGTTATGCAATGAAGTTCCTCCGTCCTCCTCAGGATCGGTTTGTGTTAACTCGCAGCCTCCCTGGAATGCTTCATCCGAGAGTACATTCACAAGGGAGCCCTGGTGGAAGTCCCTTCTCTAGAAGAAGGATCCAGTGTCTATTCTCCCGTCTTCCTGATGCCAAAACCGGCAGACAAGTGGAGAATGATCATAGACTTAAGGTACCTCAACCGCTTCATCAAAAAGAAGCGCTTCCATAGGAAAACCATAAAGTCTGTCACCACCTTTCTCCTCTAAGGCGATGTTTTTTGTGACTTTGGATATAAAAGACGCCTATTTGCATATTTCTATTTACCTCCACACAGAAGGTTTTTTTCTAAGGATTGCCGTAGTAGTTTCCGGCCACAGGAAGCACTTTCAATTCACAGCACTACCCTTCGGGATCTCCTCTGCTTCCCACACCTTTACAAAGGTAGTGGCCCCCATAACGGCCGCCCTCAGGCTTCAGGGGATATTCTTGGTGCCTTATCTAGACGACTGGTTGATAAAGGCCCAGTCAGAGTCTGTTCTGCTCCAGTACCTACAGACAGCCTTCAGAGTCTGTGATGGCTTATAAATTGGGAGAAGTCAAAAAACGATCCCTTCAACTCGAAGGAAGTTCCTCTGAGAAAACTACTTCCTAGATTGAGTCCGCCTGCGAATCTCCTTGACACCAGCAAGGAAGGAGAAGCTGGTTGCGGCAGTCCGGCACCTCTTCAAAAAGCTGATAGCCTCCATCAGAACATTGATGAAGATCCTGGGCTTGATGTCTTCCGCAGTGGAGGCAGTCCCATGGGCCTTGTGGCACTTACATCCACTCCAGAAGGAGTTACTAGAGGCTTGGGATCGCTCCCTTCTTACATTCAGCAAGAAGATTCGACTCTCCCCCAGGACCCGTCTTTTTCCCTCAAGTGGTGGTTGCACCTGAAAGACGGAAGGTCCACGGTCCAACCTTCTTGGACCCTGTTGACTACAGATGCATCCCTCTCGGGATGGGGAGCCCATTGGACGAAAACTCCATAAAGGGAGTCTGGAGCGCTCCTGAAAAAAGGACCTCGTCCAACTGGAAGGAGCTCAGAGCCGTATATCGTGCCTTACTCTATTGCTTGCCTCTTCCCAGGGAATAGCAGTCAAAATCCGGTCAGACAACATGACCACAGTGCTGTACGTGAACAGACAGGGAGGCACCAGATCACCAACCCTCCTTAGGGAGGCAGATCTGATATTTACATGGGCAGAGAAAAATCTAACCCATTTATCCGCAGTTCACATCAAGGGCTCCCTGAACATAGTAGCGGATCGGTTGAGTCGGGGTTATGCCGTATCAGGAGAATGGTCACTCAATCCAGAAGTCTTTCATCAGATTACCCTGAACAGGGGTCTTCCAGAAATAGACCTCATGGCAACCCGACTCAACGCCAAGGTGGAGAAGTTCTGTTCCCTTTACCAGGAGGACAATCCCTTGGCAGTGGATGCCCTGTCCATCCCTTGGAGGTCCAGGCTGGCATACATCTTCCCTCCAATTCCCATAATACCAAAGGTATTAATGAAAATCAGACAGGACCAAGTCTCTGTGATAGCCATCATTCCATTCTGGCCAAAAAGAGCTTGGTTTTTCCCAACTCATGGAGATGAGTCGAGGGATATATTGGAGGCTTCCCCCCATCCAGAACCTGGTTTCCCAAGGATCTCTGAAGTGCCAGGATCTCTGGAGATTCAACCTGACAGCCTGGAGGTTGAGCAGTCCCTACAGCAGGATAGAGGACTGTCAGAGGCCGTCCTGAAGACCCTTCTGCAAGAGCAGAATCTACCAATAAGAACTACCAGAGGACAGCCAAGATTTTCATGGAGTGGTGCTCCAAGAAGGGTATTAATAATCTAGAACCTTCAACGGCTGATATTTTCTTCAGGACGGTTTGGATAAGGGCCTTGCCCCTGCCACTTTGAAAGTGCAGATTGCGGCCCTCTCCGCTCATTTGAACAGACTTCTGTCTCAGGATCCTCTGGTTGCAAGGTTCCTTAAAGGGGCAATGAGGCTAAAGCCCTCAGTATCATCCCCAGTGGGACCTTGCGGTAGTCATTACAGGCCTGTGCGGTCCTCCATTTGGACCCTTGGAGACTACGGGGATAAAATATTTAGCCTACAAACCACTTTTTTGTTGGCTATTATATCTGCCAAAGAGTAGGGGTACTCCAGGCCCTCTCTTCTAGAGAACCGTACATTTTGTTTTTGCAGATAGGGTGCACCTTAGGTTTGCCTGGGTTTATCCCTAAGGTCCCCTCATACTATAATAGCAATCAGATAATTTCGTTACCTGTGTTTTTCCCTTCTCCAACCTCTGAGGAGGAAGAAAAGCTCAACACCTTAGATGTGGTAAGGTGTCTGTGCATTTACCTATTCCACACTCAACCGCTTAAGAAGGCCGAAAGCCTACTAATTGATATGCAGTGTAAAAACAGAGGCCTCAAGGCTTCCAAGCCTACTCTATCCACATGGATCAAGGAGACAATTAAGTCTTCCTTTCTTATTCAGGAGTTATTCCCTCCAGTCTTTCTACGGCCACTCGACCTGGGTTGTCGACTTCTTTGGCTGAGTATCGGTCCTTACCATTGGACCAGATTTGTGCGGCTACATCATAGTCATCTCAGTTGACCTTTTGTTAAACATTATCATTGGACATCCGCAGTTTCCAGACAACTGCCTTTGGTCAGTCAGTCCTTGATGTTGTAAGGCGAGGAAACCCTCCCTAGGGGAATTACTTGCTATCTCCCCATATTGTGCTGCTGTCGGACGTAAGGGGAATCGTTGATTGTAATGTCAATCTGTATTCCCTTAGTCCAGACAGCAGCACAAGGCTTCCCTCCCTAGAAGCTTGTTTCCTGTTACTTTATAATTTACACAGTGGAGGGAGGTCTCTTGTGCCCTCTTATAGGGCTAGTAGGAGGCACCTTTTTGGTGCTAATTAAAGGTTCCACCTGTCCTAAACAACACACAGGGGCAGAGATACCCCATATTGTGCTGCTGTCAGGACTAAGGGAATACAGATTGACATTACAATCAACGATTTTCACATGAACTGCTGCCCTCTGGTTTTTATGTGTGTTTGTCAGATGTTTTTATCACATACAGAAATATAATTGCATTCATATTATGAGTAACAGAAGCTTATATTGACAGTTAGAATGAGTAAATGCAGCAAGTCAATATTTGCAGTGTTGACCCTTCTTCTTCAGGACCTCTGCAATTCTCCCTGGCATGCTCTCAATCAACTTCTGGACCAAATCCTGACTGATAGCAGTCCATTCTTGCAGAATCAATGCTTTAATTTTGTCTGAATTTGTTGGTTTTTGTTTGTCCACCCGTCTCTTGATGATTGACCACAAGTTCTCAATGGGATTAAGATCTGGGGAGTTTCCAGGCCATGGACCCAAAATCTCTATGTTTTGTTCCCTGAGCCATTTAGTTATCACCTTTGCTTTATGGCAAGGTGCTCCATCATGCTGGAAAAGGCATTGTTGAGCGCCAAACTGCTCTTGGACGGTTGGGAGAAGTTGCTCTTGGAGGACATTCTGGTACCATTCTTTATTCATGGCTGTGTTTTTAGGCAAGACTGTGAGAGAGCCGATTCCCTTGGCTGAGAAGCAACCCCACACATGAATGGTTTCAGGATGCTTTACAGTTGGCATGAGACAAGACTGGTGGTAGCGCTCAGCTCTTCTTCTCCGAATAAGCTGTTTTCCAGATGTTCCAAACAATCGAAAAGGGGATTCATCAGAGAAAATGACTTTACCCCAGTCCTCAGCAGTCCACTCCCTGTACCTTTTGCAGAATATCAGTCTGTCCCTGATGTTTTTTCTGGAGAGAAGTGGCTTCTTTGCTGCCCTCCTTGAGACCAGGCCTTGCTCCAAGAGTCTCCACCTCACAGTGCGTGCAGATGCACTCACACCTGCCTGCTGCCATTCCTCAGCAAGCTCTGCACTGCTGGTAGCCCGATCCCGCAGCTGAAACACTTTTAAGAGACGGTCCTGCCGCTTGCTGGTCTTTCTTGGGCGCCCTGGAGCCTTTTTGGCACCAATGGAACCTCTCTCCTTGAAGTTCTTGATGATGCCATAGATTGCTGACTGAGGTGCAATCTTTCTAGCTGCAATACTCTTCCCAGTTAGGCCATTTTTGTGCAGTGCAATGATGACTGCACGTGTTTCTTTAGAGATAACCATGGTTAACAGAAGAGAAACAATGATGGCAAGCACCAGCCTCCTTTTAAAGTGTCCAGTGGTGTCATTCTTACTTAATCATGACAGATTGATCTCCAGCCCTGTCCTCATCAACACCCACACCTGTTAATGGAGCAATCACTGAAACGATGTTAGGTGGTCCTTTAAAGGCAGGGCTACAATGATGTTGAAATGTGTTTTGGGGGATAAAGTTCATTTTCTAGGCAAATATTGACTTTGCAAGTAATTGCTGTTAAGCTGATCACTCTTTATAACATTCTGGAGTATATGCAAATTGCCATTAGAAAAACTGAAGCAGTAGACTTTGGAAAAATTAATATTTGTATCATTATCAAAACTTTTGGCCATGACTGTACACTGATCAAAAAAAAATAAAGGAAACACTAAAACACCATATTCTAGATATCAATGAATTAAATATTCCAGTTGCAAATCTTTATTCATTACATAGTGTAATGTGTTGAGAACAATAAAACATAAAAATTATCAATGTAAATCTAAATGAATATCCCATGGAGATCTGGGCATGCTCCTGAGGAGGCTGCGGATGTTCTCCTGAGGGATCTCCTCCCAGACCTGGATTAAAGCATCAGTCAACTCCTGGACAGTCAGTGGTGCAATGTGGCGTTGGTGGATGGAATGAGACATGATGTCCCAGATGTGCTTTATTGGATTCAGGTCTGGGGAGCGGGCAGGCCAGTCCATAGCATCAATGCCTTCATTATGCAGAAACTGCTGACACACTTCAGCCACATGAGGCCTAGCATTGTCATAAATCAGAAGGAACCCAGGGCCCACTGCACCTGCATATGGTCTCACAATGGGTCGGAGGATGTCATCCTGGTACCTAATGGCAGTCAGGGTACCTCTGGCTAGCACGTGGAGGGCTATGCAGCCCTCCAAAGAAATGCCTCCCCACACCATTACTGATCCACTGCCAAACTGGTCATGCTGGAGGATGTTGGAGGCAGCAGAACGTTCTCCACGGCGTCTCCAGACTCTGTCACGTCTGTCACATGTGCTCATTGTGAACCTACTCTCATCCATGAAGAGCACAGGGTGCCAATGTTGAATCTGCCAATCTTGGTGTTCTCTGGCAAATGCCAATCACCCACTTGTAGACGTCGGGCCCTCATACCATCCTCATGATGTCAGTTTCTGACAGTTTGAGCAGACACATGGATGTTAGTGGCCTGCTGGAGGTAATTTTGCAGGGCTCTGACACTGCTCCTCCTGTTCCTCCTTGCACAAAGGAGGAGGTAGCGGTCCTGATGCTGAGTTGTTGCTCTCCTACACTCCGCTCCATGTCTCCTGATCTACTGGTCTGTTTCCTGGTATCTGCTCCATGCTCTGGACACTGTGCTGACAGACACAGCTAGTCTTCTTGCCACGAATTGATGTGCCATCCTGGACAAGCTGTACTACCTGAGCAACTTCTGTGAGTTGTAGACATCGACTCATGCTACCTCTAGGGGTGAGAGCAATGACAAAATGCAAAAGTGACCAAAACAACAGCCAAAAAGGATGAGAACAGAGAAATGGTCTGTGGCCACCACCTGCAGAACCTTCCTTTATAGGGGTGGTCTTGCTAACTGCCTATCATTTCAACTTGTTGTCTGTTCCATTTGCACAACAGCAGAAGAAACTGATTCACAATCTGTGTTATGTCGTAACTGGACAGGAGGATTTCACAGAAGTGTCATTGACTTGGAGTTACATTGTGTTGTTTAAGTGTTCCCTTTATTTTTTGAGCAGTGTACTGTATATATATACAGTGCCTTGTAAAAGTATTCAGACCCCATGAACTTTTTCACATTTTGCCACCTTACAACCACAAACTTAAATGTATTTTATTGAGATTTTAAGTGATAGACCAACACAAAGTAGCAGATAATTGTGAAGTGGAACAAAAATGATACATGATTTTCAAAACTTTAATCAAACAAAAATCTGAAAAGCGTGACGTGCAAAAGTATTCAGCCCCCTGTTCTCTGATACCCCTAAATAAAATCTAGTTCAATCAATTGCCTTCAGAAGTCACTTAATTACTCAATAGAGTCCATCTGTGTGTAATTTAGTCCCAAGATAAATACTGTATATATACCAACACACAGTAGTACATCATCAGCTAATGTAAAAATAAGAATCTTTTGTTTTTTTTTCTGGCTAACAATTAAGCACTTCGGTTGGGGAGAAACGAAAGAAGGGGGAGGAGGAAACACTCATGCCAGTACTACTACTAACAATATGGGACTAAGAATATGGGTGGCAAGAGCAACATTGCTTCTGGTTTTGGTGGCACCGCCAGTAGCCACAGGATTGTTGTACTTTCTGAGAATGAAGATTAAGTTTTTGATTATTTAGCTGGCTCATCTCAGTCACAATAGGATATTGCATCCGAGAGTGATGCTATCTTAAGTCAGGCTTCTGTGTGTTTCTCCTCCTTTTACATAACATGTAATTTACTGCATGGCCTTTCTGAAATGTCAGCCATGTCTCCTTAACTTTATTCATTTACACAGATCCCAGGTAGTGATGGGGTACCCAGTGGTGAACCTAGCCTCTTTGCTGCCTGAGGCGGACTATAGAAAGACGCCCCCCCCCCCCCCCCCAAAAAAAAAAAAAAAAAAACTGAGTTTCCATGCTACTAGTTTAACACACTGTTATCGTCCCACAATATACACAATACACAAAGTAATAAAACAGTTTTTAAGAATTCTTCTTCCTGTATTACTTCAGTATCAGATCAACAACACGGCATTAACAATGAAAGTAACTTCACATATCTTCTGCTTGGTGGATGGACGAGCCCATGTGGCTCCCATTCTCTATAATAGGAGCCCCGCAGATAGCTAAGTACTGGACTTCGGCTATCTTTGGCACTCCCATTAAAGTGAATGAGAGCCACGCGGGTTCGTCCATCCACCAAGTGACACACCTATATATATGGCTGCAGCCAGGCTGGATTCCCACCTAGTGGGGGGAAAAAACCCAATTCTCAGGCTCAGTGGGGGTCTCAGCAGACAGACACCCATCAATCAGGTATTTATCCTCTATCATTTAGGTGAATACAGGGCAGTAACATTTTGTGACTTACAGGTGACGTCTCTGACTAATCCTTCACATTTCCGTTCTCTTCCCTTTGGACCGCCATGACCACTTCTACCAGCTGTGACTTGTCTCTGTAAAGTTTGCAACACAGACATCTTTGGCTCCTCACTTTTCCAGGCATCCAACCCACATTGTCCTCACCTACACAAAGCCCCCATTCTGCTGCTATCCCCAATTATAAAATATATGATATAACCCTCCATAATGAATAATACTCCCAAGTGCATCTTTATAGTAATAATGTCCGTGTGTACCCTGTATAAATAGTGCCCCTTATTAATAATGCCCCAGGTGTTAACTAATTAAAAGGTTTTCCAGGTCATTAATAAACTAATCAGTGGGGTTCAAAAACCCAGGACCCCCACTGATCAGCTGTTTGAATGGTACCTGTGTAAGCGCCGTGACCACTTCTCTGTTTACATATTGTAATTCATCTTATAGCGGCCATGTCATATAACTACAGCCTCGTCCTGTACATGTCTACAGTATGTGACAAGGCTACAATTACATCACACGGCCACTATAAACAGACAGCGTATAATATAAACAGGTGCCATAGCCCATGTTTATAGCGCCCCTTTTACACACACTATAATGTTCCACAGCAGCCCTTGCACACAGTATTACGGCCCGCAGTGGCCCCTGCACACTGTATTATGCCTCGCAGGGGCCCCTGCACACGGTATTATGCTCCATAGTGGCCCCTGCTCACGGTATTATGCCCCGCATTGGCCACTGCACACGGTATTATGTTCCACAGCAACTCCTTAACACAGTTTTATGCCCCATATTGGCCCCTGCACACGGTATTATGCTCCACAGTGGCCCCAGCACACGGTATTATGCTCCATAGTGGCCCCTGCACTGGTATTATGCTCTATAGTGGCCCTTGCACTGGTATTATGCTCCATAGTGGCCCCTGCACTGGTATTATTTTCCATAGTGGCCCTTGCACTTGTATTATGCTCCATAGTGACCCCTGCACCCGGTATTATGCTCTATAGTGGCCCCTGCACTCGGTATTATGCTCTATAGTGCCCCCTGCACTTGTATTATGCTTCAGAGTGGCCCCTGCACAGGGTATTATGCTCTACAGTGGTCCCTGCACAGGGTATTATGCCCCATAGTGGCCGACCCATGAACTATTATTATACTCTGGGGTCTTTCCAGACCCCAGAGTATAATGATTGGAGACCCAGGGGAGAATACAAACATAAAAACCAGAGTTACTTACCTATCCTGGACACCGGTGCACTCCTTGCAGCTTTCGGCCCTGTTTAATTGCGCACACACGTCACGTGATCAGGCCGGCGACGCGACCTGATGAGGTCACCAGAGTCCTCAAGCCTGCTCGGAGTTACATCGGATCGCAGGAGGTGAGTAACATTGGTTTTTATGTTCCCTCACCAATACTAGGCCTCCGATTATTATACTCCGGGGTCTGAATAGGCCCTGGAGTATAATAATAGTAGTATTTGCGGCCCGAGGCCTAACTTAACGATTCCCGTGGCCGCTCACAGCGGCATCCACTTCCCTTTCTGCGTCCCATAGCAGAAGAGGAAGCGGGGGGCGGCCACGAGCAGACGCGGGGTAGGTAAATAAATAGGCCCTGACCTGCCGGGGATACTCCAACAGGTTATGGCCTATTTATATATATAAAAAAAAAAGCTATACTCACCTGCGATGCCTTGATGCAGCCGCCGCCTCCTCCTCTTGTCCGCGACGTCTGTGTCTCAGCGTAGGCGGCGTGATGACGTCATTGTATCGGCGCCTGCGCTGAGATACGACGTCTTGTAAACCAGCCCAGGACAGGCCCCGCTCAGCTCTGTTTTTTTTTTTTTTTTTTAAAGCGGCCTGTCCTGGGCTGGTTTACATGAAATAGTAAAAATGCTGCCCCCCAGACAGTGCTGCCCGAGGCGGCCGCCTCACTTCGCCTCATTAGCGGTGCGCCCCTGGGGGTACCTGCTGAGCAATCTATTTCACCTAGTTAGAGCAGTCTTCTTCCTCTTTTTGATGAGCTGGATGAGAACAGCCAGCATTGTGTGCAAGCAAAGGAGAAAGACATAATGACTATTGGTGGTGGAGGTAGTAGTGCAGGGGGTATGGCACTACTACTACTCGTTGATTATATTGTTAATCTGTTTTCCCTTAGTCCTAACATCAGCACAATATGGGGTATTTCTCCCCCTGTGTGTTGTTTAGGACAGGTGGAACTTTTAATTAGCACAAAAATGTGCTTACTAACCTGCCCTATAAGAGGGCACGAGAGACCTCCCTCACCTGTGTAAATTATAAAGTAAAAGAAACAAGATTTTAGGGAGGGAAGCCTTGTGCTGCTGTTAGGACTAAGGGAAAACAGATTAACAATATAATCAACGATTCCCTTACGTCCTACAGCAGCACAATATGGGGATATAGCAAGTAATTCCCCTCGGGAGGGTTTCCTCGCCTTACAACCTCAAGAACTGTCTGGCCAAAGGCAGTCGCCTCGGAACTGCGGACATCCAAACGATAGTGTTTGACAAAAGTCAGCTGGGATGACCAAGAAGCAGCCGCACAAATTTGATCCAGTGGAAGCAAGCGATTCTCAGCCCAAGAAGTCGACACAGCCCTGGTCGAATGGGCTGTACAAAAAACTGGAGGAAGCAACTCTTGAGCAATGAAAGAAATTTTGATTGCCTACTTAATCCATCTGGACAAGGAGGGTCTGGAAGCTTTAAGAGCTCTGTCTTTACCATACATATTGATTAGGAGATTTTCAGCTCTCCTGAAAGATTGTGTCAGCGATAAGTAAATTCGCAGACACCTCACCACATCCAAAGTATGAAGTTTTAACTCCTCTTCTGAGGATGGATCCGGAAGGAAAACAGGCAAAGAAATCAATTGATTATAGTTATTACGTGAAGGAACCTTAGGGATAAAGCCAGGCAAAAACCTAAGGTGGACCCTATCCGAAAAAAATACAATATAAGGTTCTTTGGAGGAGAGCGCCTGTAGCTCTCCTACCCTTTTGGCAGATGTGATGGCTAACAAAAAAGTAGTTTTAAAGGCTAAAAATTTTAGCTCCGTAGCTTCCAGAGGTTCAAAAGGAGGACCACAAAGGCCTGAAAGGACCGTTGCAAGGTCCCATTGGGGAATAGGAGAAGATACCGCAGGTTTCAGCCTCGCCGCTCCTTTAAGGAATCTTGCAACCAGGGAATCCTGGGACAACCGTCTGTTTAAGTGGGCGGATAAAGCCGATACCTGTACCTTTAAAGTAGCAGGGGCAAGGCCCCTGTCCAAGCCATCCTGAAGAAAATCCAAAACATCAGAAGTCAAAGGATTAGAAATATCAACGCCTCTTTTGGAGCACCACTCCAAAAAAATCTTAGCCGTCCTCTGGTAATTCCTTTTGGTGGATTCAGCTCTAGCACAGGAAAGCGTCTTCAGGACGGCTTCTGACAGTCCTCTATACATTCGTAGAGACTGGTCAACCTCCAGGCTGTCAGGTTGAATCTCCTCAGATCCTGGCACTTCAGTGATCCTTGGGAAACCAGGTTCTGGGTGGGGGGGAAGCCTCCAATATATCCCTCGACTCATCACCATGAGCTGGGAAAACCAAGCTCTTTTTGGCCAGAATGGAATGATGGCTATTACAGAGGCTTGGTCCTGTCTGATTTTCATCAATACTCTGGGTATCATAGGAATTGGAGGGAAAATGTATGACAGCCTGGACCTCCAAGGGATGGACAGGGCATCCACTGCTAAGGGATTGTCTTCCTGGTACAGGGAACAGAACGTCTACACCTTGGCATTGAGTCGGGTTGCCATGAGGTCTATCTACGGTAGACCGTATTTCAGGGTAATCTGATGAAACACTTCTGGATTGAGTGACCATTCTCCTGATACGGCACAACCCCGACTCAACCGATCCGCTACTGAGTTCAGGGAGCCCTTGATGTGAACCGCGGATAGATGGGTCAGATTTTTCTCTGCCCAGGAAAAAATCAGATCTGCCTCCCTGAGGAGGGATGATGATCTGGTGCCTCCCTGTCTGTTCACATATAATACCGTCGTCATGTTGTCCGAGCGAATCTTGACTGCTCTTCCCTTGAGAAGAGGAGAGAAATGGAGTAAGGCATGGTACACAGCTCTGAGCTCCTTCCAGTTGGACGACGTCCTTCCTTCTGGAGCGCTCCAGACTCCCTTTATGGAGTTTCCGTCCAGATGGGCTCCCCATCCCGTAAGGGATGCATCTGTAGTCAACAGGGTCCAACGAGGTTGGACCATGGACATTCCATCCTTGAGGTGCAACCACCATCTGAGAGAAAGACGGGTCCTGGGGGAGAGTCGAATCCTCCTGTTGAGACTGGGCAGAGAGCGATCCCAAATTCCTAGGATTTCCATCTGAAGAGGACATAGATGCCATAAGGCCCAAGGAACCGCCATGATGGAAGATGACATCAGACCTAGGATTTTCATCAAAGTTCTGATGGACGCTCTCGGCCTCCTGAAAAGTTGCCGAACCGCTGTAATTAATTTCTCTTTCCTTGCAGTCGCCAAGGAGATTTCCAGCCGGTCTGAATCTAGGAAGTAACCAAGAAACTTCCTTTTGGTTGAGGGGACGACTTCTGACTTCTCCCAATTTATGAGCCATCCCAGGCTTTGAAGCAGGGATATGGCAATCTGTAAATGCTGGAGCAGAACAGACTCTGACTGGGCTTTTATCAGCCAGTCGTCTAGATAAGGGACCACAAAGAGTCCCTGAAGCCTGAGGGCGGCTACTATGGAAGCTACCACCTTGGTAAAGGTGTGGGGAGCTGAGGAGATCCCGAAAGGGAGGGCCGAGAACTGATAATGCTTGCTGTGGCCGGAAACTATAACCGCAATCCTTAGGAACTTCCTGTGCGGAGGGTAAATTGGCACGTGCAAATAAGCGTCCTTCAGATCTAGGGTGACAAAAACGTCGCCCTGGAGTAGAAAAGAAGAAACTGAGCTTATGGTTTCCATGCGGGACCGTTTTTTCCTGATGAAACGGTTTAGATACCTCAGATCTATAATCATCCTCCATCTGCCTGCTGGCTTTGGAACTAGAAAAACGGGGGAATAAACCCCCAAACCTTCTTCTAGAGAAGGAACCTCTTCTAGAGGTCCTTTGCGGATATACTCTTGAATGGAGCGTTCCAAAATACCTTGCTGAGACGAGGGAAGACGGCGAGTTAAGACGAACCGATCTCGGGGAGGACAGAGAAATTCGATTGCATAACCTCGCTGAATTAACTGTAAGACCCAAGGGTCCTGAATTTTTTCCCGCCAAGTGCTGAGAAAAAGGGAGAGACGACCCCCGACAGGAATTTCGGCCACAGGAAGACAGCTTCTCATGTCAGAAACTGGGCTTCCTTCTATCTTCGGTTTTGGGAAATCTCCGTCCAGAGCCTCTAGAATAATACCTAGAGCCCCTCCGGGACTGCTGACCACGTCAAGGTGAAAAACCTCTGCCGCGGCCAGGGCCAAATCTGCCCCTAAAAGACTGAGGCAAAGTCTTGCCTTTTTTATCAGCCAAGCCTTCTAAAATTTCATCCAGGCTACTGCCAAAGACTCTTCCTGGCTCAAATGGTAAGGCACAAAGGTTATACTTGGAGATAAAATCAGCTTTCCAAGGTTTTAACCATAAGGGTCTCCTCGCCGCCGTGGAAAGCGCCAAGGACTTTGACGCCAGCCTTAATTGATAATGGGAGGCCTCAGCTAGGAATTCTGCCGCCAAAGAAGTCGAAGTTAAGAAGGAAAGTAACTCGTCTCTGGAGACACCAGAATCGATGTCCCTCTCAAGCTGGAGCAAATCAGCCCGTAGTTTGGCTGAAACTTCACATGACGCAACAGCGACAGAGGTCTGAGCAGAGGCCGCTGAGTAGGCCTTCTTGAGAGTACTCTCCATGCGTCTGTCCATAGGATCCTGCAGATTTGCTCCATCCTCAGATGGTACTAGAGTGCGGCGAGATAGCTTGGCTACCGCTATATCCACCTTAGGGGGAGGACCCCACTGATCCAGTTGAGACTCTGCAATGGGGAACAAGGTCTTAAACCTACCAGTAGTTATAAAGGGTTTCTCCGGAAATTTCCACTCTGAAGACATTAACTTTCTTAATGTCTCGTCCACTTGGAAGACCCTAGGCCCTCTATAGGTGGACGTGGAGGCTTCCCCATCAACATCACGGTCTTTAGACCGGATGGCCTTCAGCAGCCTATTGACTTTCTCGAGTGGGAAGAGAGGTCTGCTGGAGTCATCAGAAGACAAAGTTTCATCCACAACCTGAAAATCTTCATCCGAGACCCGCAAGAGAGGATGTTTTTCAAGACGTGGTCTCTTGGCGATCTGAGAGATAGAATTCCGGATCTCCTTGAGAGAGTCCTCCATGTATTCTTTCACCCATGTCACAACCTCACGTATGGATGGCTCCTCAGATGGGGGGGCCACGACACTCGCGACAGCGGGTGAATTCATAGCTGTCAGGCAAGGGAGTTTTACAATCTAAACAGGTTAAATGTTTACGCTTGGAGGATTTCTTCCTCCTAAAATCTCCATCACCAGAGCCCGAAGCAGAAGAAGACATCTAAAAAGACCACAAAAAGTCACAGACAATAACAATACCAATATTACAAACCGCAACCAGAACCAGAAAGAGAGGGGTACCTTAGGGAAGTCGGTCGTCGCAAAAAATGTAGCAACAGCACACGCAATAGTCAAATAGGGTAATCTCTGAATCACAGAGGAGAATTCTACTCCTTAGCAATAGGAGAGCCAGAAAATCACAGCCCAACCCAAATGGACTATGGGACATTTTAAAGGCAACCATAAGTGGAGGCGGAGCCAAACACAAAACTAATCCACAATGAAAAAATTCATAGGAAATCATGCAGAGCAAGGCCAGCGATATGAATCGACCATTCATATAATATATGAACAAGAATGAATAAATATTACTTACCCTCCTGAGATTTATAGCACCAAAACGGGTCAAATGCCATAATGAAACATAGAGGAGCAAAAGCCTAAGTCAGAGGCTCAAACAACAAGCAGCAAAAATCAATTCTATATTTTGCCTTTAAATTTTAAATTTCCAAACTTACCGCCCGCACGGGAACCCGGACACAGAGAAGGGTTCCGGCCGTCGCAAAGTCCGACATACCCTCCGGGTAGGCCGAAGCCTACCGCCGGCCGAAGAATTACCGACAGAAGCGCTGAGAAGAAGGAACGCAGGCCGGCAACAGAAGGAAACAACCACCTCAAGGTAAGAAAAAACCCCTTAACTCTAGAGAGGTCACAAGAGACCTCCTCCACCTGTCCCACACAGGACAGAAAAAAACACAGGTGAGGGAGGTCTCTCGTGCCCTCTTATAGGGCAGGTTAGTAAGCACATTTTTGTGCTAATTAAAAGTTCCACCTGCCCTAAACAACACACAGGGGGAGAAATACCCCATATTGTGCTGCTGTAGGACGTAAGGGAATAGTAGTCATTTTGGTAAGGTTGCTAGGGGAATATCTGGAGGTGGAAATTCTGAGTGTGTGCATGGCCATGATGATGTGTTCGTAAAAAAAAGGAAAGATGATGCCATACCACTTAGTGCATTACACTGTGTTTTGCAAACTGATAGAATGCGCTCAGGAGAGGATTGGGACCTGAAAATGACCCTGGAAAAAAAAATTTAAAAGTGGCCCCATTTTATAGTGCAAGTAGATGGATTCAGTAGGTAGATCAAGTAGGCCAGCACAAGTAGAACCTCCATGTAAGGCAGTCCTGTGTAAAGTAAATTTGCACAGGACTGCTTTACATGGAGGCAGAGGCAGCTGTCCTATGAAAGTTACCATGTCAGACTGAAACTGTAACTTACACAGGACTGCTGCTTCTTGCACTATGTAAAGCAGACATTTCTGTTACACATGACTGCCTGCGTGTAAGGGCAGCAGTCCTATGTAAGTAAAGTTATGGACAGTGGGTTCAGGGTGGCAATTAAACTGCAGGTGCAGCAGTAGCTGCCATCACACTCACAGTCCACTGACTCCTCAATCTAGAGGCCATCAGGATTTGGACAAACTCTGGAGGGGCCCACGGCAGGTGTAACATAAAAAAAGAAAAACACATTCCCTGGCGCTCTGGTGTCTACTGCTTCTGTTTGGTTGAACTCCGTGCTTTGGTCCTAGGAACCCATGCACCCCACTTGACTGCTGAGGCCAAGCAGCAGCCTCAGCGGACACTGGAGAGGGACTAGTGACATATGTGAGTGACATCACTGACCCCTTTGCAGAGTCTTCCTAATTGACCTCAGAGGTCACTTGGGGTGCAGGGAGAACGAGGCACGGTGTGCGACCAAATGGGCTGCAGTGTCAGACACTAGAACGCTGGGGACAGGTGAGTGTATTTTTTTTTTTAATGTTACTCCTCTTTAAGAATAATGTCCCATAGTGCAAACAGCATAATGTCCCACATTGGCCCTTACACAGTATAATGTTCCATAGTGGCCCCTCCACACACTATAATGCACTATCATGGCCCCACCACACAGAATAATGTCCCATAGTGGCCTCTCCACACATTATAATGTCCCATAGTGACCCCTCCACACAATAAAATGTCCCATTGTGGTCCCTCCACACACTATAATGCCATACAGTGGCCCCTCCACACACTACCCATGATCCATTATTATACTCCGGGGTCTCTTCAAACCCCATAGTATAAAGATCGGAGGTCCCGGGGAGGTGATTAAAGATAATAAACAGTGTTAGGGGCCTTTCACATCATGATCTTCAAGTCAGTTTAACTGATCAGTTTAATGGATCCGTTATTTTAATCAAAAAACTGATGCAAACTGATGTCAATTTATGCATCAAAAAAACTGATCTGTTAACGGATGTGCATCTGTTTGCATCAGTTTTTTGCTAAAAAAAAGGATCAGTTTTTTATGTTTGTGAAACCTTGTGAAACACTACATAAAGTTTGGTGATAGAAGATGGTGGGTGTTGAGGTAGCAGACGTGAAGATGCGCCTAATACCATCAGGGGTAGCACATGTGGGGGGTGGCAGCCATTAGGGATTGATTGCCCCCCCCATGTGCTACCCCTGATGGTATTAGGTGCATCCTCACGTCTACTACCCCCATACATGCAATAACCCTAATGGTATTAGGTGAAGCACATGTGGGGGGCGGCAGAGGATCTGTCCCCATGCACTCCAAGTTGCAGCACAAGTTGTCGCTGTGTAAGCAGCAGAGTATACAGCCTGACATGCTTGCCAGTGTGTGCACTGACTCAGGGGCCTGCCATGGTTGATGTTCTTGACCAGAGTGGTCATTGTCCTCATCACCATTTGAAAGAAACAAATGTCAGCCTCCTCCCCTGGCTGTGCCTGTGACATATCAAGGGCCTCCTGTGCATCCAAAGGAGAGTCTTCCTCCTCCTTCTCCTCCTCTTCCAGTCTAGGAGTCCCAGTTCCTCCACCATAATGACCCTGTCCCAGATCTTCATCCTCCTCCATCAACCCAGGGGCGATGACATTGACTAAGAAGTGGAATCTGTTCCTCCTCTTCCATGTGTTTCCCGTAAGATATATAATAAAGGGATCACATTGCTGACAAATTTTGTGGCCTCTTCCAAGAGATTGACCAGCCAACACACTTCGCTCATGAGCTTCCAATGACAGATCTCGAAATAACAAATTGCCTCTGTGGTCTGCTGCTTATAGTAATCTTTCACTGCCTTCTTGTGCTCACACAGGCACTCCAGAATGTTTAAGGTGGAGTACCACCAGGTTGGAACATCTCAGATTAGGCAGTGAAAAGGTAGACAGTTTGTCACTGCAAATTGATCAGGGTGTTTTTTTGTTACATAAGAAGGGCTGAAATTCACAGAGACTTTTCTATCCATGAGGAGCACCCCTCTACATTAACTCTACATGTTAATAAAGTGGAGCACCAGTAGATTCAGCACATGCACCATACAGGGACAATGTATTGTTTGCCCCAACTGCAGCACAGCAACAATATTGGTGCCATTGTCGATGGAAACGCTACCCCAGTTGGAGTTGGTGAGGAGTCATACACAAGATACTAGCTGCAGAATACAGTGGAGCAACTCAACTCCTCCGTTGTATGGCTCCTCTGATCCAGACACATTATATCTAAAACCGCATGGCAGCGAATGACCTTACACCCATGAAACGTGGGAGGAGGAGAAGTCAAAGCAACGCCTTGCCCTGGTTGAAGATGGGGGCAGGAAAAGGTCTAGAGAGGAGGATCCAGAGGAGATGGATGGGCCCATATTGTTGGAACTGGGTCTGCACAAATGGAGTGGAACTAGCACCTGGCCTTGTTGCACTTCTGGGCTGTGGCCGCTGCCGCTTGAAACATTGATCCAGTGCGCAAGCCATTGACCCGTGAATGCCATGTATTGTCCTTGACCATAATTGCTCCTCCACATGTTAATGGTGGCGTGTACATTTCCCCAGACTGACATATCCAGGGAAAGGCCCACATTCAACTTTGCAGAGTTGTGGTCAATGACTGCTCCTCTGTTATAAGTGGTATACCCCAGGGTTCAGTGCTGGGTCCACTGTTATTTAACTTATTTATTAATGATATAGAACTGTCTCTATTTTTGCAGACAACAATGTATTGCAGTGCAGTCAGAGGCGTAGCTAGCGGGGGGGGGGAGGGGGGGCGACTTCCCCGGGCCCACTGACATTGTAAGGCCCACCCCGGGGCCGCCATTAATACACCTTTTACTTTTAACTAGATCGGTTTCTGCAGACACCGATCTAGTTAAAACGCTTCCTGCAACTTGCTGTCTTGTAAACCGCAAGCCACTTCAGGCCTGCGGTTTACATGACAACGAGAACACAATCATGGGCATAGGTGGCGCGATGACGTCACAACATCACGCCTCCTACACTGAGACGCTGACTTCCTGTGCATGGACCCTGCGCACAGAGCACGGGTCAAGAAGAGAAAGCGGCGGCTCCATTCGTCATGGTCGCTGGTAGGTGAGTATAACTTATATTTGTTTTGTTTTGTTTTAGCTTAGTTGTGGATAATTTAATAGTATAAGGGGTTGTTAGGAGGGGGAATTATGAACATAAGGGGGGTCATTTATATAAGGGCTATTACTGGGTACAAGGTGGGAGGTTATTTATATTAGGAGGCATTATGAACATAAGGGGGTGATCATCAATATAAGAGGTATTAGGGGTGCAGTATTTATGTCAGGGGGAATCAGGGGCATAATATGAGGGGGCAGTTAACTTAATTAAAGTGACACATGAGCTTTATTAAGACTAAAGCCCCATGTAACGGGCCGCAGCAAAAAAGCGCTGCAGGAAAAACCGCGGCAGTAACATTGTGGTTTTTCCCGCAGCGCTTTTCACAGAAGGTCCACAGAGTTTTCCTCTGCAGACTTTCTGCTTCCATTATAACTATAGGGAAACCGCCGGCGTTTCCGTAGGTATAATTGACATGCTGCGATTTCCAAAACAGCAACGGATTTGGAAATAGCAGTGTGTCCGCTGCACACATTTTTCTACAATGTGTGGATGGGATTTGCTAGAATCCCATCCACTTTGCAGGAACTGTAAAATGCCGCATTTTTTTTCCTGTGGCATTTTTGCCACATGGGGCCCCATCCCATCCCCACTTTGTAGTAAAATATGCGCAGTGGACACGCTGCGTTTTCCAAAACATTCGTGGTTTTGGAAATTGCAGCATTCCTATGGAAATGCTCCCAGTTTCCCTATAGATATAATTGAAGCAGAAAGTCCGCAGAAGAAACCTCTGCGAACTCTCTGTGCAAAGCGCAGCAGGAAGAACAGCGCTTTTTTGCTGCGGAACGCCACATGGGGCTTTAGCCTTAAAGAGTTTTCCAGCTCATTTTTATTGATGGTCTATCCTCAGAATAGATCATCAATAAGAGATAAGTGAGTCCCCACTGATCAGCTGTATGAGGGGGCTATGGCGCCTGTTCATATCACACGCTGTCTGCTTATAGTGACCGTGTGATGTAATTCCAGCCTTGTCACATAGACGTGTATAGGACGAGGCTGTAGTTACATGACATGGCCGCTATGAAAAGAATGACACTATGTAAACAGAGAAGGGGTCACAGCGCTTACACAGGTATCACGGTTCATTCAAACGACTGATCCTGGGGGTCCCAAATATTGGAACCCCACTAATTAATTTTACCTTTTGTTTACTTTTTAATTAGGAAACACCTGGGGCATTATTAATAAGGGGCACTATTTACAGGGGGTACACAGGAAAGTTATTAATTTAAAGATGCACTTGGGGGTTATTCATTATGGGGGGTTATATCATATATTTTATAATTGGGGGTGCAGGTGAGGACAATGTGGGTCAGGTGCCTGGAAAAGTGAGGAGCCAAAGATGTCTGTGTTGCAAACTTTACAGAGACTGAAAGAAGTGGCCATGGCGGTCCAGATGAAAGAGATGGGGAATGTGAACGATTAGTCAGAGTCGTCACCGGTAAGTCACTAAATGATAGTGCCCTGTATTTGCCTAAATCGTCTGCAGAGCCCTGTGTAGATCCGATATATACCACTATACGGTCCCCGTATAGTGATAATATCGGTATACCTAAGTTGGGGGCCCACTTGGACATGTTCGCCCCCCCTGTGCTGAACCCCTAGCTATGCCTCTGAGTGCAGTCTATGTATGTAGGTTACAAGCAGACTTTGACTGAGTGTTTGGGCAGCCACATGGCAAATGAAATTCAATGAGGATAAATGTAAAGTTATGCATCTGGGTAAAAATAATCTGCATGTGACATATGTCCTAGGGGGAGTAAAGCTGGGAGAGTCACTACTGAAGAACGACCTGGGAGTACATGTAGATCATAGGTTAAATTACAGCATGCAATGTCAATTGGCTGCTTCTAAGGCCAGCAGGATATTGTCATATATTAAAAGGGTTATGGACTCATGGGACAGGGATGTGATATTACCACTTTATAAGTCATATGGTTTCACAGTGAGCCAGAATCCCTGAGAATTTACTCTGACACCAGAACCCTTAAGCCTTACCTGTCGTTTGTAGCCAATTCCCTTCGGCAGTGCGGTGGCTCAGTGCTTATGCAGCATCCCAGAGTGCCACAGCATTTATGTGTTTGTCTTGTGTGCCTCTGGGTTTTATGTCTGTAAGTTCTGTTCTGTGTTAAGTGTATTTTTGTGCAGCTTTCCCTTTGTATTTTTCCCCCTGCAGTGTTCAAACCCAGACTGGGTTCAGCCCTGGCCTATCACAGGCCACTGGGCGGGGTTGTGAGGAGATATTATCTCCCCGGCGACGGTTGAAGTTCAGTTCAGTGTATGCAGCAAGCCAGACAAGGTGTGCAGAGCTGACCTGCCACCAGGCTGGACTGAAGGCCAACCGCCGCTACCACAGACTCAGGAGGGATAACATCAGCCCCAGGCTCATCTCAAGACAGCTCAGAGCTAGAGAGTAGAGATTTCCAAGTGGCTGGACTTATTTGGTGTCGTGCCCGGAGGAGCAGGAGAGGACCCTGACAGGAGAGTCGCATTCGGCCCTAGTATCCAGGTAACCAGATCCCTGTCAGGACTCCCTGTAACTCTATCCCCAGTATAGTTAGCTGGGAGAGGTACAGAGGTGGAGTAGAGGAAGCCATCTTGTGGAGCCGATACTGTCTTTGGGCACCCTCCTAGAACCAAGGCTGGGGTTAGGACACTGCAAGACTACTACCCCCATCAGGAAGCTGATGTTGTCCTTCTGTGTCAGTTGCCTAAATAAAAGGCTGTTTGGTTTACCTGCAACTCTGAATCCTGAGTCGTGCCTGCTTTAACATCAGGGCTCTTCCGACCAACACCACACTGGCTCAAGTAGGAGAGATTCCTCTGCAACTGGAAGTGCCCCGGGGGAAAGAACTACTACCACCACCATCTGGTAGTGCTGCAGGACCCCCCTTGACCTTGTCCGGCCTAGGGGTGGGACTGGAGCCGTTTGGGAGCGTGCTCGGCCTGCTAAGTGGCACAGCATCCGCCACTACTACTCCCATCCTCCGGTCTCATCCGACTGGGTTGCGGCACTTAGCACTGCAACCTTGTAATGCTGGAGTTCTGGGTTTGATTCCTGCCAGGGGCAAAATCTGCAAGGAGTTTGTATGTTCTCCCTGTGTTTGCATGGGTTTACTCTGGTTTCTTCCCACACTCCAAAGACATCCTGGAAGGAAATGTAGTTTGTGAGTCCTATATGGGACCGTGCCTGTAAAGAGCTGGGGAATATGATGGTGCTATAAAAGTAAGAATAAATAAAATAAATTTATACAGTGAATCACATTCCATATACACACATGGACAAAATTGTTGGTACCCCTCATTTAATGAAAGAAAAACCCACAATGGTCACAGAAATAACTGGAATCTGACAAAAGTAATAATATATGAAAATGAACAAATGAAAGGCATTGCTTTTCAACCATGTTTCAACAGAATTTTTTTTAAAAAGAAAACTCATGAAACAAGCTTGGACAGAAATGATGGCACCCTTAACTTAATATTTTGTTGCACAACCTTTTGAGGCAATCACTGCAATCGAACGATTCCTGTAACTGTCAATGAGACTTCTGTACCTCTCAACAGGTATTTTGTCCACTCCTCATGAGCAAACTGCTACAGTTGTCTCGGGTTTGAAGGATGCCTTTTACAGATGGCATGTTTCAGCTCCTTCCAAAGATGCTCAATAGGATTTAGGTCAGGGCTTATAGAAGGCCACTTCAGAATAGTCCAATGTTTTCCTCTTAGCCATTCTTGGGTGTTTTTAGGTGTGTGTTTTGGGTCATTATCCTGTTGCAAGACCCATGACCTGCGACTGAGACCAAGCTTTCTGACACTGGGCAGCACGTTTATCTCTAGAATCCCTTGATAGTCTTGAGATTTCATTGTACCCTGCACAGATTCAAGACACCCTGTGTCAGTTGCAGCAAAGCAGCCCCAGAACATAACAGAGCCTCCTCCATGTTTCACAGTAGGGACAGTGTTCTTTTCAAGATATGCTTCATTTTTCCATCTGTGAACATAGAGCTGATGTGCCTTGCCAAAAATTTCGATTTTTGTCTCATCTGTACATAAGACATTCTCCCAGAAGCTTTGTGGCTTGTCAACATGTAGCCGCCAAAGCATACAATTACGTTATCAAACAAACTTGATGATCCAACAATCAATTGTCACATGCACAGGATGTATGTGCTTGTCAACATGTTGTTTTATATATTATTACTTTTGCCAGATTCAAGTTATTTCTGTGACCATTGTGGGTTTCTTTCATTAAACGAGGGATACCAACAATTTTGTCCATGTGTGTATACTGCTAAGAAGTGCAGCTGTTCCCACAATAAAGACATTGGGGATGTGGTGAGGGTGGAAACATTTATGCCAGAAATCTGGCTATAAACTGTTGTTTATAGCACACCCATAAATGAGGTATACCCTCCAGCAGTAATGGGGTTATGAAGCCTGGCACTGACTTCTTTTAAGATGGAGCATGTTAACTGTCGAAGTCATTAGCTGAAGAGCTGAAAATCTGGAGAACAGTGACAGGAATTCACACTGTATATAACAAAATATAAATGAAGACTTAGCTTGATCTGTTTTAAACTCAGGAGAAGAGACACTGTAAGTGTGCCCTTGTTTGCCATTAGCTAACTTACAATAGATCTTATAAAGACATTCCTGAATTCCCTGAGTTTCATAATATAAGGGATGGGATGACATCTGACTGACATTTCAGGAGGGCATTTAGTTTACATAGTTCGGCTCACAGGAGCAACTTTCATAGGTTGTGTTATGTGCCTTAAAGGGAATGTGTTACTAGAAAATTTAGAAAGTTACCTATTTTTTTAATCAAGTTTTTTTTTAATATATATTTTTTTTACATTTTCCATGTTACATTATATATATATAAGCCTAAAAATAGACTGATACATGCCAATTCTATTTTCATTGCAGCATTAACCACATTTATATCACAGTCAGGATAACAATAGAAGATAACACTTCTGTAGATATCAACAGTGACCCATCAATACATCCAGTACTGACAATAGTTGACGCCTTTCTGCACAAAACAGGTCTAGAAAACTCTCCTATGGGCCTCCATGAGTTGGCTCCAGTCAGTTTCTGCTTAAAGCAATAAAAGTGCCATAAAGGATATCAATAAATGCAGTACCCTCGGGGTAACTATGAAACTCCATTCACTAACATGAGTGAAGGAGTCCCAAGGCGACATGGCGATCTTTGGTCATGTCATAGGAATCGTGGACAAAATCGACATATAACTCTATAAGGCTAATGCAGTTTTCACATTGTCCACTAGATGGCAACATGACAGGCTATACGCCGCACTGAAAATAAAAGCCTCTAATTTTACAGTTTGTAGTGAAACTGAGGGTCAGTGGCGTAACTTTTTTTTTTTTTTAATAGGCCGTTACCTGCTGGAGTAACCCCAGGTCCTATATACTTACCAATCCTTGTTCCTACTCATGGCCGCCACGAGGATTGGTAAGTAAGGCCGTGGAACTGAAACTGCTATTATTATACTCGGGGGTCTGATTGGAGGCCCAGGGGAGGTGAGCTAACATAAAAAAACTGTGTTACTTACCTCTCCTGGGCTCCGACAGGATTCCCTGCTGTCTTCAGACCTCTTTAGCGATGTCACAGACATCATGTGGGTTAGGCCAACGTCACGACACATAATGACACCAGCGTAACCCACGTCTGTGACGTCAATGCAGAGGGCTTGTGCTGGAGCCCAGGAGAGGTAAGTAACAATGGTTTTTATGTTTGTCACCTCTCTGGGGCCTCTGATCATATTAATAGTAATAATAAGTATAGTTTGTGGGTGGTGTACCCCAAAAATTTCAGGTTCTGCCGAATCCAAAATTGTTGCAATATCTGTGTGATGGGGCCACTGTGGGAGAATATACTGTGTGGAGGGGCTGCTATGGGACATTATACTGTGTACAGGGTCCGCTATGAGACATTATACTGTGTGGAGGGGCCAATATGGGACGTTATACTGTGTGAAGGGGCCTCAATGAAACACTATACTGCATGGATGGGCCACTATGTGACATTATACTGTGTGCAGGGGATGCTATGGGTTATCATACTGTGTGCAGGGGCCACTATGGGATATTATACTGTATGCAGGCCACTTTGGGACATTATAGTGTGTGTAAATGGGGCATTATACCATGTGCGGGCCATTAAAGGGGGCACTATGTCATGTATATGTATGTGGGTGGAGGGCCCAAGTCAAAAGTTTTCTATGGGGCTCAGTCTGCTAGTTACACCACTGCTGAAGGTTATTGACATTTGTGAGTGACTGACCTAACGGCAAGTTTATTTTGCTGAGTGAGCCAAGATAAATCCTCCCACTGATAACAGCTATTAGAGAGTGTGACTATTGGCACAGACTTGAATTACCAGAGCTGAACACTAGAAAGCTTGAAGATATTGTCCTTGTCTTTTGAACGTCTGCATTTGGAGTAGTAACGCATAGTGGAATCATTTTATAGTAAGATGCTCACTAGTTGGATGTGATCCTCATGCCACCATTTGAGCCTGGTATCGACATGGTTACATCTATGCACTGAACAGAGGCGTAGCTAGCGGTTCAGCATAGGGGGGGCGAACATGTCCAAGTGGGCCCCCAACTTGGACATGTTTGTATATCGATACTATCAGTATACGGTGAGCGTATAGTGGTATATAGCAGCTCTACACAGGGCTCTGCAGACAATTTAGGCGAATACAGGGCAGTAACATTTAGTGACTTACAGGTGACGTCTCTGACTAATCGTTCACATTCCCCATCTCTTTCATCCAGACGGACATGAACACTTCTTCCAGTCTCTGTAAAGTTTGCAACACAGACATCTTTGGCTCCTCAATTTTCCAGACACCCGACCCACATTGTCCTCACCTACACAAAGCCCCCATCCTGCTGCTACCCCCAATTATAAAATATATAATATAACCCCCCATAATGAATAATACTCCCAAGTGCATCTTTATATTAATAACTTCCCTGTGCACCCCCTTTAAATATTGCCCCTTATTAATAATGCCCCAGGTGTTTCCTAATTGAAAAGGGAAAAAAAAAAAAAAACAAGGGAAAAAAAATTATTGGGGTTCCAATACCCGGGACCCCGAGGATCAGCTGATTGAATGAACCGTGGTACCTGTGTAAGCGCCGTGACACCTTCTCTGTTTACATAGTGTCATTCTTTTCATAGCGGCCATGTAATGTAACTACAGCCTCGTCCTATACACGTCTATGTGACAAGGCTGGAATTACATCACATGGTCACTATAAACAGACAGCGTGTGATATAAACAGGCGCCATAGCCCCCTCATACAGCTGATCAGTGGGGAATCATTTATCTCTTATTGATGATTTATTCTGAGAATAGATCATCAATAAAAATGAGCTGGAAAACGCCTTAAGGCCAAGGCCCCACGTGGTGTCCCGCAGCAAAAAAGAGCTGCGGGAAAAACCGTGGCGGCGATGCATCACGGTTTTTCCTGCAGCACTTTGCACAGAATGTTTGCAGAGGTTTCCTCTGTGGACTTTCTGCTTCAATTATATCTATAGGAAATCCTCTGGCGTTTCCATAGGTATAATTGACATGCTGCGATTTCCAAAACTGAGACTGTTTTGGAAATCGCAGCGTGTCTGCTGCGCATATTTTACTGCAAAGTGGGGATGGGATGGGGCCCCATGTGGTGAAAACCCACAGAAAAAAAACGTGGCATTCTAGCAAATCCCATCCACACATTGCGGAAAAATATGTGCAGCAGACGCACTGCGATTTCCAAAACCGTTGCAGTTTTGGAAATTGCTGCAGCCCGGTACTTGGGGCCTTAGTCTTAATAAAGCCCAAGTGCCACTTTAATTAAATTAATTGACCCTCATATTATGCCCCTGATTCACCCTGACATAAATAATGCATCTCTAATGACCCCTTATATCAATGACCACCCCCTTATGTTCATAATGCCTCCTAATATAAATGATGCCCCCTAATGGCCCCTTCTATAAATAACCTCCCCCTTGTATTCATAATACCCTGTAATAACCCTTATATAAATGACCCCCCCCATCGTTATAATGACCCCTAATGAATCCTCCCTGTATAGTTATATTTCCCCCCCCTAACCACCCCTTATGCTATTAATATACCCACAAAAAAAAAGTCATACTCACCTACTTGCGATACTGATGAATGGAGCCGCCGTCGCTTCCTCCCTGTCCACGCACAGGACGTCTGTGTCTGAGGGCAGGCGGCGCGTTGTTGTGACGTCATCTCACCGCCCGTGCTGAGAAGCAGACATCGTCTGTGGTCTCGGCGTCTTGTAAACCACAAGCCTGTATTGGCTTGCAGTTTCCAATACTGTTAAGTTGCAGGAGACGCTTTAACTAGATTGGTGTCTGCAGACACCGATCTAGTTAGAAATAAAGGATGTATTAATGGCGGCCCCGGGGTGGGCCCCCAAAGAATCAGAGGGCCCGGGGCAGCCGCCCCTCTGATCCCCCCCCCCCCCCCGCCAGCTATGCCTCTGGCACTGACAAAAAATTGACTATGTGAAGGACGCCCACTCCTCTTCCTTTATCATGTACTTGCTGAATCTACACGCGATACTGAGATCAGCTCTATTGTTGGTTGCTGCGCACTATGTACATTCAAGGATTTCTTACAGGAGTATGAAAAGCACATAATGAGTTGAGTTCACATCACAGACATTATTACAGCACTCCATAAAGCTGAGCAGCCACCTGCGCAGGTTCATTTTTGATATTTATGGCGCAATAAGAGCCTAAAACATTCATTACATACTGCATAAAGTAGAACATTCAAGAGCTCTGGAAACTTCTCCAGCATATTATTCCTTATGTCTAGCACATCTCCCATTATATACTGTTACTACAGTTAATTATAAAATCATCTACAGAGACACAGTGCTGCTTAGCCAGCATAGCTGAGCATATCATGTGTGATACAGTCTGCTAAGCAGCTCTGTCTAATCTTATAATGTATGATGCTATCTACTTAGTTATTGTATCCTAGCCCATCTAGTGTGATATTGACAGATGAGCCACTTAGGGGCATAGCTAGCAAAGACTGGTCCCCATAGCCCCCTGTGACAGCTTGGGTAATTAAACTCAAAATGGCGGCTTCTCCTGGTCCGGACAGCGGTGGTTTATGGTACTGGGCGCCGGAAAGATAGCTTTCAGACGGTCCAAGTGTAAATAAAAGTGGCTTTATTCAGCTTAACTGCAACACAGCAAAACAACAAAAAACCTATGCCACAGTTAGGGCCTAACTCACTCCTTGAGCCCCTAACTGTCCTGACTGTTACTCAACTCTAGCAACAGACCTCTGTGGACGCCAGCCCTTTGGGACAGAGCCTATCTCTCTGTCCTAGCTGGTCCACTCCTGTGGACGCCAGCCCTTTTGGGACAGAGCCTCTCTCTCTGTCCTCGCTGGTCCACTACCATTTCCTGCTTCCTGCAGGATGCTCCAGCCCCTCTGGAGTTATGTGCCACCCCCAAAGGCGTGGCTGAGAGCCTTTTCTGGCCTGGCCTGGGTCGCTCAACAGTGCCCTCTGGCTCACATACTTACATACCCTCCCCCTCAGCTCACTACCCATGGAGTGAGCTACAATGGGACGAGACATCCTATGACGAAGTCCCTCTTCAACCAAGTAGGCCTGTCCAGCGTCTCTCCAGTAGTCACAATCTGGCGGTCTTTTCTTCCAAATTCCGCTCCATCGAGTTTTCCGTCTTCTCATCACTTTCGATGCTATGCCAAGATCTTGGCCATTCTGTGCAAAGGCAGGTTTTACTCCATCACCTTCACAATTCACCACACAGGGGATCACATCATTTTCATCACATTTTTCACGATAGTCTTCAGCCATCCCATTGCATGACTTTGATCCCTTTAGTGAATAGCCGTAAAAATCTTCATCTTCACCTATCATGAATTCACAGGAGCTCAGAGACCAACTAACACGTACTTCATGCACATCAATGTCTTTAGAGTATAACTGTATCACGGGAACTTTTTCCGTAACCTTCATCTCAAAGCAAACTTTGCCATCACCATCCAGGCTTAGAAGTTTAGGAGACATAGGCTGCTTGCTCTCCTCTTTGTTTGAGATACACAATCTCTGTACTGCAATATCTTCTCCTTCTGCACGAGGGCCATACAGTACACCCTCACAAAATAGCTCACGCTGAACTACATTTTCTGGCATGTCTTTAACAACTGTCACATCATTGTTGACATGTAACCATCTCTTACTTCCTGACTCCCCCTTCACAGACAACATGGAGTCATTATTCACCGTTTGTCCACCAGACATTTGGCTAGAGACAGGTACAGCAACACCTTTATCCACAATGGCTTCAGACACTTTAGCTGTTGGGACAACATATGCGTGGTCAGTCTTCTCACGGACTTTTGTTCCACACTTTTGGTGACCCTTCACCTTATTTACCATCTCACAGCCCTCTAGGCTTTGGACCTCATTGGTTTGAGGCTGGACCCACTCTGTCACAGGCAGTGTGTGACCAATCACAGTTTCTTTTTCTGTTGGACCTTCTTTGGCCTCCTCACATTTTGCAGGATCACTCATATCTGTCTGACTTAATGATTCTCCTTTCTCTGCCTCTATGCTGGCAGCTTTTCCCAATTCTAACGCCTTCTGTAGCGCACAAATCTCTGATTCCAGCTCCAGAACCTTCTTCACTGCGACATTTTTCTGTGCCGCTTCCATCTCAGTCTTTACTAGTGCACCTTGGAGCTCTGATTCTTTAGAGGTTAACAAGTTCTGCAGCGAATCCTTCTCAGCTTCTAGTGCTGACAGCTTTGAAGATAGGGCAGATGCCGACTGTTCAGTATGGGATAGAGACTGCTGCAATCGATCCAATTCTTCTCTTTTAGATTCCACTTCGGTTTTTAACTGTTCTATCTGAACAGTGCGCTCTTCCAACTTTATTTCTGACTCGCGCTTCATGTGATCCATCTGAAACTCCAGCTGTTTCTTGATGCGTGCAATTTCCTCCGGCTGGTTCACTTGCACCTTTAGTTTAGCAACAAGCATTTTTAGATCTACAATCTCAGCAGACAAATTAGACAGGTTTCCCTCAAACTGAATCTTCATGTCTTCTATCTGGAGGTCCAATTCTCTCTTGGCCTTTTCCAGCTTGTCATAAGCATTAGCTTTGTTCTCATACAATATCTGCACAGATTCCAGGTTTTTCTCAACTTCATCCTTGGAGCTAACCAAATTCTCCATTTCAGTGCACAGTTGCTTATTGAGCCTCTCTAACTCGGCCTTCAATTCAAGGGCCTCTGCTTCAGCACGGTCACGTTCTTCTGCATATCTAGCAGAAAGAGTCTTCTCTTCACCAAGCAGCTGATCAAACTTTTTCTGCTTCCTTTCCAAATTTGACACCATCCGACGTTGATGATCAAGGTCTACACCTACATCTTCTAGTTCCTGCTGCAGTCTAATTTTCGTCTTCTCAAGTTTGTCATAAGCAGCAACCTTCTCCTCAAACCGTTGATTTGTAGCTTCTAGCTCCTTTTGCAACCTTTCCTTTAGTTCTTCAACAGAGTCCAAGGACCCAATACTATCTTCCATTTTTTTCTTCATATCAGTCGCCTGAGCCTGTAGTGTTGAAATCTGCTTTGTCAAATCTCTTTTTGCTATCTCCTCTTCCTCTAGTTGCTCAAGGAAACCATTTTTCTCATCTTACATTTGTTTTAGTTTTGTACTAAGATCAAGCTTCTGACGAGTTTCTTCTTGCAAAAGCTCCTGAGTGTCCTGAAGCTGAGATTCTAGTATAGAAAAATCTTTGGAAAGTTTGATAAACTTGTCTGCTTGAGAAAGAAGCCCTGTGACATTATTCAATTCCACCTGTAGTCTGTTTGCCTTGTCTAGCAGTTCTGCTTGAAACCTGTCCCCTTCTGTGACTTTTAGTTGCATCACTTGAAGTTGAGTCTCTACCTTTTTGTGACTCTCCTGTAAGGTTTGCACTTTCTGAGCATGGACAGACGACATCTCCATCAATTCTTTGTCTTTATTTTGCACCAAAACAGACAACTTCTCATTATCTTCACAAGATCCTGACAGTACCTCTCCAGGCTACATATTCTAGCTTTGAGTTCCCTTTCTCTTTGTTCCAGAACTCCAGCTCTGCTTCGCCATTCGTGGATTTCACCATTTAGGCGAACCTGATGCAAGTTTTGCTCTGACTGCAATGTCTGCACCACAGATTCTAAATCACTCTCTCGGTCAGACACATACTTCCTCAGCTCTGCAATTTCATTTTCTTTGTCAATTACGGCAGCCGAAAGGTTTACACACATCCTAACTTGGTCATCCAGACATTCTGACTGACTCTGCAAAAATTCACTTCTCTCATGTTTAGCAGTTTCAAGGTCATCTCTTAATTTTTCAATGACACTCTCTTTGGCAATGGAGTCTTGAACATGCTGCTCCTTTAAATCCTGCAATTGCTTCTCAAGCACTTGCTTTTGCTCTACACTCTGTATAACTTCCTTAGACAGAGCACATTTCATTTCAGCAAACTCCTTCTTAGTGACACAGTCCATTCCAGGCAAACCCAGTACCACATTTTCACAATGACTAGGATATAACCTCTTCATAGAGTCAAGCTCTGCCTTCAACTTAAGGTTCTCTCTTTCTGATACCAAAAGTTGCCATTTCCAATCAGATATTTCATTCTCATACAAGAACCTGATGGTTTTATTCTCATCTTGAAGCTGCTGCACCCTAACATTTTCATCTTTGGCACTTTGCATTCCATTATGAGATACACACTCAGCAGGGACATATTTCATCATAGAACAGAGGTGCTTTAGAAAAACGGAGTCACCATCATGCAACCCTTTATCTTTACTTGCATCCAACATGATCTGTTCCGGGTTTTGTATCTCTCTGCATTCAGATTGCTGCACTATTAAACCTGTGCATAACTTCTCTGCTTTTTTACAAGCTGAAATTCTCTTTTTCTTGCCCATGGTTTACTAACAAAATTACACAATATTCCACAGCAACTTTTTACTATCTTCTGCAGTCACCTGTATTCAAACAGTTAACTTATGTGGCACCACAACAACCAGCATTTTCTTCTGTCTTCCACAGAAAACACCAACATGGCACCATAGCCTTTCACATAGACTTGTTTATGTGGCACTACAACAACCAGCATTTTCTTCTGTCTTCCACAGAAAACACCAACATGGCACCATAGCCTTTCACATAGACTGTTTGCAATATCCATCTTCTATACACATTGCATACTTTCTTGCCATCAGCAAACATTTCACAGACTTCTGTGCCACAGTATACACAAAGTCCATTCCCTGGATTCCTCATCCAGAGTTTTACTTTCACCAGTTTTTTTGCACACACTTTTGCTATGTTGCAATTCACTCACCCCATTCTGGGCTTCTCAGTTGAAATCACCGATTTCTTCCAGCTGTAGGCCACAATGCACACTTTACAGTACTGCAGTCACCAATCACTTGTCTTCCAGGACTTGCGTTGATCTCTTTATGCCCGCATTCTCCACCATATGTGACAGCTTGGGGAATTAAACTCAAAATGGCGGCTTCTCCTGGTCCGGACAGCGGTGGTTCATGGTACTGGGCGCCGGAAAGATAGCTTTCAGACGGTCCAAGTGTAAATAAAAGTGGCTTTATTCTATTCAGCTTAACTGCAACACAGCAAAACAACAAAAAACCTATGCCACAGTTAGGGCCTAACTCACTCCTTGAGCCCCTAACTGTTCTGACTGTTACTCAGCTCTAGCAACAGACCTCTGTGGACGCCAGCCCTTTGGGACAGAGCCTATCTCTCCGTCCTAGCTGGTCCACTCTTGTGGACGCCAGCCCTTTTGGGACAGAGCCTCTCTCTCTGTCCTCGCTGGTCCACTACCATTTCCTGCTTCCTGCAGGATTCTCCAGCCCCTCTGGAGTTATGTGCCACCCCCAAAGGCGTGGCTGAGAGCCTTTTCTGGCCTGGCCTGGCCTGGGTCGCTCAACAGCGCCCTCTGGCTCACATACTTACACCCCCCACTCGCACACGACATAGTGCCCCCTTTCCTGGCCTCCACACGGTATGACACCCTATTTATACACACTATAATGTAATAATCAAAAAACAAAAAAAGGCAGTTATAACACAACAAGTGGGATAACACACCAAGGTAAACATCAAATAAAAAAGAAATCCACACTAATATAAAATATATGAATATTTATTATTATTCAATAAAAAAAACATGAATACGGCTAAACCTGCGTTGCATGTAATGTCATTGATTTCTTAGTGTTTTTGGGTATTTAAATAGCTGGGTGCCTTATATTCATTTGTCCCTGGACGAAGCCTGAGTTGTAGGCGAAACGCGCCTCGGGCGTCTGCATGGTGTGGATAAGTTATCTATTTACATCTGTATATCACATATTCTGAGTTTTGACCTCCTTTGTGGAGGTTTCATTTAACTGTCTGTTTTTCCTCTCTGATTCACCTTTGTTTTTCCACTTTGTTTCACCTTATTATAAATATATATACCTGTGAGATCATTACCTTCTAAGTGAATTATTTGTGATATCTGTATTGCTAAATTATTATTCCATTATTTCCATGCATATTATTACATGTTAGTGGTACTATGTTTGACTTTACAAGTCATTCCCCAATATTGTGTATATTATCTGCATCATTTATTTGTTGTTTTTATGTCCCTATTCATGTTTTTTTATTGGATACTAATAAATATTCATATATTTTATATTAGTGTGGATTTCTTTTTTATTTTATGTTTACACAATATAATATCCCATAGTGGCCTCTCCACACAGTATAATGTCCCATAGCAGCGCCTCCAAACAGTTTAATGCCCCATAGCAGCTGCGTCCACACGGTATACTGTCCCATTCTCCCATTCACACAGTATACAAGAATGGTAAAGCAGGGAGCCATCCGTTCCCTGCTTTACCATTCAGCCCCTATCTCTGCTCCGAGAGTAGTGAGATCAGAGAAGTTCAGAAGGGAATGGGGCTAAATAAGTATTAGGTTTTTTATGTTTGTTTGTTACCGGGAGAGGGATTTAATCTGTGGGAGTGTAACACTCAAGAGGGCCAGGAATGATGTCAAGGGTAGAATGTAGGAAGTGGCCAGCGTGTAGAATGACCCTTGACCCCGAATGTGCACATAGCCTTTGGATGTCCCTGACTACCTGCCCCCATGTGGTACTTGACAATGATGACAGATAACCAGGTCTCGGGGTTAGTCGTTGAATACAAATGTACAGATGATGAAATAACTATTCAAATAAAATACCGTAATCTCTGTATGTAATATCCAGTTAAGCAGGTGATAGAGCTCTGAGCAAAAGTGCTTTGACTTGATTAACTAGTAGGTACTTGGCTTGGGTAGCTTAAAAACGGGTGTGTTGACAGCGGGCGACTTTCAAATTCTGTCAGACTAGCTATGGGTAGAGATGAGCGAATCGAAGCTGATGAAATAGAATTCAATACAAATTTCAGGAAATTTTCGATTCGCATCGATTCCGGATTTCCTCACAATTCGTGGTAATGAATTGCACAGCTCTGATTGGGGGTTTTAACCAATTGGTTCCGCCATACTACCTGTCCCCCTCGGCACCCCCCGTGGTGATTAAAAATAACAAAAATACTGATATTCAACTGTCCTGGGCTCAACATTAACTCCGGAGTTCTTCCGGCCTTCCCCAGGCCTCACTGCTGGGGCCTGTGATTGGTCCCCAGCGGTCATGTGGAGCACGCCGCTGTAATGACGTGTATTGCAGTGTATAGGAGGCTGTCAGCCCATGCAGACGTATAGGCTGACAGTCTCCATTCAAGGCAGGATCAATCAGGTATGCGAGGGACAGCGATGGGGCATACCTGGGGTCACTGGTCAGACTGCCGAATAGGAGCAGTGGCACCGCCCGCGGGGAGGCCGATCGGAACCCCAATATATAATAAAACCCCTGAGATGCCGTGGTCATGTTTAACTGCGGTATCTCAGGGGTTAACACCCGTGATTGGAGCTCGGCTCCGACCAGGGGGTTTAGAGGATAGTGTCAGCCATTACATATGGCTGACACCTGCAAAGCAGGGCGCGCACACAGAACTGCCAAGCAAACCTCACAAGACAAATCTCACAGGGTTCACCTAGCAAATACTATTGCTGTGGCCTTAATTAATAGTCCCTGCTCCTGCTCACGGCCGCCTCCACTTCAATTCTGTCCTCCAGGGGGTCCCGTGCATCCCATATCACGTCAGCGACACCAGCAGGTAACGGACTATTGTAAAAAAAGAAAGCAGCAGAGGCCTGCCAAGCCCCTTAAGGTTGCGGGCCCCGTACCAGCTGTAGCCGATGGTAGTTACGCTACTGGAGCTACTGTATCTAAGCCTGTCATGTGTGATACTGTCTGCTGAACAGTAGCACAGTAAACCTAAAGAAATCACCTTTCAACATCTGCCTAAGGTAAATTCCTGTACAAAACAGACACCCTAATTGAACTTGAAATGTTCATTAAATTTCTCTTGAATAAGTCTTTAGATTTTACAGAAGGCATATGATATTGCATAGCAAGGGTAAGATTGTAAACTCACATATCTCATGGCTTCAATTTACTATACAAAAAAACATCATTCATACACAAGCTACACATGAGGATTTTATATATACATAACCTGGTTCTTACTGCGAAAAGAACCATGCACACACTGCTTGATATTGATTGTAAATGGCCATAGCAACCCTTTATTAACTTTGATCTCATTGAAACCAACATGAAAATTGAAAAGGCAATATTAGAGATGAGCGAATTGGTTCACAACGAACCAGATTCAACCTGAATATTCCAAATTGTTTGATCCAAACGAACATAAAGCTGTACCTCTGAGACCACCTTGAACCATTGCATGCCCCGAACCCCTATCCACCATAAGTTGGCCACATCACTGGGGAAACCCAACTTTTAGATTAGATAACCATGCGGCAATTAGTCAATATTTTGGCCAAAATATGCAAACTTGCAAACCAACATCAAGGTTCCTCATGCTTTGCAGGTCCCTAACCAAAGAAATTCAAAAACATATTGCTAAAAAGGACATAATATACAAAAAACTTCACAGAAAAAAGGCCACACTTACCCAATACTAGACGATAAATGGCTGTAATGCAGTGGCGTAACTACCACCGTAGCAGCTGCTACGGAGCCCGTGACCTTAGTAACCCCTGCTGTTTTTAGTTATTTTATTTTTTCTAAATAGGCCGTTACCCTCTGGAGTAAACCTGGGAGGAAATGGGCCCTATTTACTTACTGATCCCCACTCCTGCTCACGGCCGCCTCCATTTCCTCTTCTGCCCTCCAGGGAGCCCCGTGCAGGATGACCAGGAGTGGATATCGGTGAGTAAAGCTGCGGGCCCATGGCAAGAGCATTTGTTGGGTGAACCCTGCACGACGTTCACCTGGTAGTTCCGTTCCTTGCAGCACCCACAAACTATTATTATAATATTAAACTATTATTATATATATTTTCAGATCCCAGAGTATAGTGATCAGATATCCAGGGGATATGAAGAAACATAAAAACCAGTGTTACTTACCTCTCCTGGGCTACAGCGTGACTCCCTGCTGTTTTTGGGCCTCTTTAGTGGGTGGTGCAACGAACACCGTAGGGGCCACTATGGTGTGTGAATACTGTGTATGAATACTGTGTGAAGGGGCCACTATGTTACATAATACTGTGTGCAGGGGCCATTATTTTGCAGCATCCCAGAGACTGCTGCTTTAATTGTTTATCTATTTGTGCCTCTGGGTTGTGTTGGTATGTCCCGTCTTCTATGTTAAATGTTAAGTGTCACTGTTTTCAGCTTGTCCCTATTGTTTCCCCCCTGCAGTGTTCAAACCTTGTCTTGGTTTAGCCAAGGCCTATCACAGGCCACTGGGTGGGTTTGTGGGAGACACTGTCTCCATGGTAACCATTGGCCTAAGTTCAGGATTCAGATCAGTGTGAGTAGCAGAGGAGGAAGGGTATGCAGTGTATCCCTGCCCCCAGAAGCTGGACTGAGGCCAATGGGCGCCTTCACAGCCGCCAGGAGGATTATCATCAGCCCTGAGGCAGCCTGGAGCAGTGGTTCGGCTGCCTACAATTTTGGACCTTACCGGTGCCGTGCCAAGAGGAGCAGGAGAGGACCCTGACAGGAGGACCATGTGCGGGTCTAGTCTTCAGGTAACCAGAACCCTGTCTGGCCTCCCTGTACCACCACTCTCCCTAGCATCCATCTCTGGGTGAGGCACGAGAGGAGCAGTAGTGGAGCACAAGACTGTCCTAGAACCAAGGCTGGGGAATTGGGCACTGTACTACTACCCCCATTCGGCAGCTGCCATTTACCTGTTTCCAGTTGTTGCAACAAACTTTTCCCTGTTTGACCGTTACCATCTGGCTGCCTGAGTTGTGCCTGCATTAACATCAGGGCCCTTCCGACCAACACCACACCGACTCAGAGAGGAGAGGTTCATTCTCCAACTGGAAGCGCCCCAGGGGAAACAACTACTACCACCACCATCTGGTAGCGCTGCAGGACCCCCTCGACTCTGTCCGGCCCAGGAGTAGGGCTGGAGTGGTTGGTGAGTGTGCTTGGCCTAGTAGGTGGCACATCCTACGCCACTACAATTCCCATCCTCCGGTTTCCTCCATCTGGGTTGCGGCAATGTGACATTATACTGTGTGGAGGGGCCGCTATGAGATATTATACAGTCTGGAGGCCACTTTGGGACATAAAACTGTTTGGAGGGGCCACTATTGGAAATTATACTGTGTGCAGGGGCCGCTATGGGATATCATACTGTGTGAAGGGGCTGCTATGGGACATTATACTGTGTGGAGGGGCCACTATGGGACATTATAATGTGTGGAGGAGCTGTTATGTCACGTTATACTATGTGGAGGCCACTATGGGACATTATACTATGTGGATGGGGCCACAATGGACATTATACTGTGTGGAAGAGCTGTTATGTGACATTATACTATGTGGAGGTGCCACAATGGACATTATACTGTGTGGAGGAGCCACTATGGGACATTATACTGTGTGAAGGGGCCACTATGGGACATTACTCTGTGCATAAATAGGGTATTATACCGTGTGGGGGCCAGAAAAGGGGATGCAATGTTGTGTGGGTAGTGACAAATACGCTGTTCTTTGGTGCTGTGCACCTCACATCATGTGACAGTGCCATGTATAAGTTTAATTTAATGGGCCTGGTGTACTGCCAGGTGGAGATCTTCCAACTTGTCCCCAGGGAGTCAGCATTCCATACCAACGGAGTCAATCTCAAAACCCAAGAACTTTCTCAGGACTAGAATACACTCAGAGCTACTAGAAACCTATCTGTGAAGGATCTCGTCCTACCGAAACCGCCTTTGGCACACCTGAGATCGCTTTTATTACCTCACACCCACCACCAGTGAGTGTTCTGGTCCCATAGTATAATTCGATACAAGCTTTCTAAATTTTATATATTTATTAACCCCTAAAAGGGTCGGTACTAGACACTTAACACATACAGAGAATACATGTAGCGGTTAGCAAGCAAATACAAGTGGAAAGCAACATGACACAGTGCACAAAATAAAAATGGGAATATACAGAAGAAAAGTAAATATTACCAACACAAGCCTGTGATTGGTTCTCTGGGCTCCGGATGTTGAGCTCCGGGCGCGTACTTAAATCAGACCAAAAGTATGCATCCGGGCATGCTATTCCAGTGGCAGCACCTCCTTGGCTCTGGACAGTGCTATCCCGGTGGCTTTCAGCAGAAGAAGACCCAAATTACCAGAACAAGTGGACAGTCCGTTTCTCTGAGCCCATGTGGTAGGCTTCAGGGTTCTTCCTTAAGCAAGTTGCAGAGCATGTGTCTTCTACATGCTGTTACATCTCTTCCAGGATAACAAAGAGTCTCAGGCCTCAATGCTAGGCAGCATGTTTAGGCCACATGGTTGGAGTCTGCACCATGACTTCCCCTCCCATCTCCTTCAGGAACAACAAAGACAAAAAGACGCCCCTCTTCCTGGTCTGAGAACTTTTAACTAAAAAGGTGTCCTCTCTAAGTGATGTCACCAGGAGGAGGAGCCCCGCCCTCCTTTCCAAATCCCCCAGTATCATCTTTCCTTATATTTCCTCACCCGATGACTGTAGAGTCGGGCAGGAGGTATGAAAGGGTTTGTGGCGAGATCCCCATCGTGTAGACCCCAAGGATGACACCCCAATCCCCTTTGGGTAAGGAGATCAGTGTCTGGACCCTTTCAGGGCGTTGAACAGTAACATGTGTGTATTCTGAGAGTGTTCCTAGGCCTGGCGCATCTGGGGAATTTATCGAGGCGACTGTAAGAGGTTCCCCAGGGCAGATATTGCCATAAAACCATAATCCTTTTGATGTGTATCTGGCTCCAACTTGTCTGTGGACGGTGTGCAGAGAGCCCTCCCAGCACATCCTTTCTGCAGGACCCCCTGCCGGGTATATGATTGTAGCACTGTTATGTAAACAAAGGCCTGTGTCAGAGACTCTCTGGGAATCAAACGGTTATTGATTACAGAGTCTCTGGACCACATTCCTCAAGCCTATGACCAAATGGCTGATAACAGACAGAAACCACACAAGATGAGCGAGTAGTAGTACAAGAAATACATATCTGGGCTTTTATCATCACACTATCTATATAATTTCTATCTCTCTAAGACAAACATAGCCGAAGTTATGTCAAAGGGAACGTGACATTATTATACTCTGGGGTCTCTTCAGGGAGAGGCCCAGAAGAGGTAATCGAAGGTTAGTATAAATGTTTTTTTATTTTTGTCACCTACCCTGGGCCTCCAGTTATTATACTATGAGGTCTGAAAAGACTCCAGAGTATAATAATTTCCTATCCGAACAAGTTCAGACCGAACCGGGGGTTCACTTCGTCTGAACACAGGACTAAATGAATCTTATGAGGTTTGCCCATCTTTATCTACGACCGATGACCAAGTCAATCACTCAGATCACTGAATTTTCCCATTTCAAAGTGGATTCACACTCAAACTGATTCCATAACAAAAGTGTTTGCTTGATGGTGCAATACCAGATCACATATATATGTTTTATTTATTTTAGGTACTGATATAGTGCCAATATGTTCTGCAGAAATTTAGATACAGTATTTATGAAGTATAAAAACAGCGTCTGAGGTACAGACATCAGGCCTCCTGCAATTGATTGTAAAATGAGTTTTATAGGATCATTGATGTCTTGTTATTAACATGTAGTATAATGTTGTACCGTGTTAGCCATAGAAAGTAGTGGAAGAGTGAAGAAATCAGGCGATACCTTATAGAGGCTAACTGAGTATATTTGATAAGTAACCTTTCGGAAGTCTAGCTCCCTTCGTCAGACATGGTCTGGTGAAGGGAGCTAGACTTCCAAAGCTTACTTATCAAATATACTCAGTTAGCCTCTAAAAGGTATCGCCTGATTTCTTCACTCTTCCACTTGTTATTAACATAGAAGACCCAGTAACAGGAAATCTATGTGTAAATAGTTTCTACAGCTGCACACATTTCAGTGTTACTGTGAAGAATGCAAATGTTTTGGGCAATGTCACCACAGAGAATAACTGTGCTTCATGCTGCGTAACACAATGTGCCAAGACCCATACTCTGCAACAGTCATCATTGATTTATGTCAGTTCTGAGGCAAATCTGTGTGGTTGGGGAGAACTCAGAGAGCTGATGGGATTAAAACAAAATATTAGCCTGGATCAGAGGGCTGCAGCTGTGTTAGGACTTTCTGCACTAGATAGTCAGGCGTTGGGATCAGCCTATGGATGTTAACAAGAAATTTCATATTAATTAGCAGCAAGCTGACATCTTGAGAGAGGTGAGGTACTTGCCATGAACAACTCAATGGAGGACACTGGAGGATGGCAGTAGCACTGTTGTCAACCGACTCCTCCAGCCCACTTCCCAAGTTGGGGCAATGTTGAGGGGGCTGCAGTGTAACAGGAACGGAGCAGCAGCCCCATCAACTGCATAGCGGTGGTTTTCATGAACTGCTGCACTGCTCCTTACTTACTTGAATAGGAAGGGCACCTCACAACTCCTTATACACTAGCAAGTACTGGCACCCGGAGGCTGCGAGAACAGTTGATCTGTGCAGGGTCCAGGTGTCGGACCCCGACAGATCACATACTGATGACCTATCGGGGGGAAACCCATTTAAGCTGTCCATACACATGTATATCTGCAGATATATTCATCTGCAGATCACTGGCAGATTCAGATTATTTTAGTTGCATCTGCTGTTAATCTTATGTATATGACCACCATCACATCAGTTTCTTGGCAGATTTCACCAAATTTTGCTGGCTCTGCCAAAAGTCTGCAGATAAGTATCTTATGTGTATGACTAGCTTTAGGGATCCCTATAATGTGCCTTTGAGGGGCCAAAAATACCTTTATATTCAGGATCAATGCTGCTTAGCTGGGCTCATCCCTCCTCCCTAGAAGAAGAAGACTCAGGAACTTGTCCTTTCATGGTGCTACCTCTTCATCTGGGCTGGCGTGTTTTGAAACAGAAATCTAAAAAGTCACATGACTGACATGTCTTTAGAAAAGACTTCTCCAATAAATCATGTATTCTTATAATTATCATATAATAACTATCCACTTGAGGCAGTAATATTGTAATTCAAAATGATATCCTATCACAATATTTTTACTTACTGTATATTTTATTTTGGAAACAATTTTTTTTTTCACATAATTACAGGTAATGTTGCAAAAGTTAAAAGCCACGGTTCGGCCTGCAGTAATAACTGAATTGCTGCAGGTTTAATCTTTATCTTTTATGCTGCTACTGTTGACAGCAGCAGGTTAGCCATTGGCAAGTTCACAGCACAGCCCATGAGGCCTCACTTTATGGCAGCTAAAAGACACTGCTGTGCATTTATGTTAAATCATTGTCCACAAGATGGCAGTGTCATTTTGAGCAAAACTAAAGACTGTATTAGACACAGTTGATGTTTATTATGTTTCTTATCTTTCATAAATAATTCACACACTGCTGTGTATGTATGTTTATATGTCTTATTCAAACTTGTGCATTGATATATCAAACTTACCAGATACATGAATTTAGGCGAATTACTTCATGATGAAAATAAACTACATAAAGAGGGATATGAATTGTGTGTAACATCGCTTTCTTGCTCTCAATATGTACATGTACTCCAGCCAGAAGCATAACTATAAGCTCCTGAGCTCCAATACAAAATCTGTTATGTGGCCCTTGCCTTGTGCTATTTACAATATTAGCATTGTAAAAGGCTGCAGATCTTTATAATAAACAATTCAGTTGCTGCACATCATTATAATACACAAAGCAGATGCAGAAGAACAACATAAGCTGACCATCATAACACATATCTCATTGCACAACCACATAAAACACACTTTAACTTTAGACTTCATAATATCCAAAGCAGATGCTCCAGAATATCAATATATACACACAAGATGCTGTAGAAAATCATAATACACATCTTGGATGTTGCAAACCTCATAGTATACATTTTGGCATCGAACATTATAAAACAAACCTACAGAGCAATACAATACACACCTCAGCTGCCACAGAACCTCATTGTATACACATTGCATGTTGCAGATGTTTTGTAAAAGAATAAAATATTTTCATACTAACATTTCAATGGTCCACTCACTTTAAAAAGAAGTTCTGGAGCAGCTGAGGAATGTAGTATAAAGAATAATGTTTCCACTACTGTAAATCATATGTTGCATCTATATTAATGCCCTCTCCTACCATAAGAGGGCACCAGATCACTTTATTTTCCAGCAGCACTTTTTCCCTGTAGTACCTGCTGCTATGCATTGCAAAGCTGAACTGTCAATCAACACTATACCTGTTCTATAAGTGGATAGTCTTGTATGCTAGAGAATAAGGAGGAGTCTGAACTATCAATGAATGTAAAAAAAATCTGATGATTGCTTTATAACGGCTGCTACACACTGATCTAGTCCAGATGGCTTGCAGCAAGCAGAACAAAGCGCAGGCAAGTGTTTCAACGTCTGCAAGCAGGCAAAAGGAAGGAGACAACTGAAAATCTAGATGATAACTGCTTGGTCTACTGAGGTGTTTTCTGGCCAAACTCTTTGAAAAGTCAAGGCGTGAGTCCCAATATCATGGAAGATAATGCAGGGACATCTATAAAAAAGCTTATCTGAAAAGCTTTGAGAGTTGCCACTTGAAAAGAGGAGGTCACCAGCCCCAGCCCTGTTCTATTTGTGGTCTTTCACAAAGGTTCAGACATGAATGCATCTAATGACTTCTTCTTCATTCATTCTGTCCAGCTCAATGGGACATTGGACTTCAATGAGACTCTCTTGCTCAACAACATAAGCAGCATTGAGTTCTGCGAGCAGGTCTTCATTAAGACTGAAGTCTTCTTGACTCTTGGGATTATAAGCCTGCTAGAAAACATCCTAGTCATACTGGCCATCCTGAAAAACAAGAACCTTCACTCCCCCATGTACTTTTTCCTCTGCAGCTTGGCTGTTGCAGACATGTTAGTCAGTGTCTCAAATGCCTTGGAGACTATTGTCATTGCGGTGCAGAATAAGTATCTAGACATAGGAGACAAGCTTCTCCAGCAGTTGGATGATGTGTTTGACTCCTTGATCTGTATATCTCTGGTAGCTTCCATCTGCAGCCTCTTGGTTATTGCTATAGACCGCTATATCACCATATTTTATGCTTTACGTTACCACAGCATCATGACGGTCAAGAAAGCCTTAGCCTTGATCATGGTCATCTGGGTATCCTGCATCATTTGTGGTATTGTATTTATTGTCTATTCTGAGAGCAAAACAGTCATTATATGTCTTATCACAATGTTTTTCACGATGCTTGTCCTCATGGCCACCATGTATGTCCACATGTTCCTCTTTGCACGTCTCCATGTAAAGCGGATTGCAGCACTGCCGGTGGATGGCGTGGTGCAGCAGCGAACATGCATGAAAGGCGCCATCACCATTACCATTCTTTTGGGGGTGTTTGTCGTATGTTGGGCGCCCTTTTTCCTCCATCTTATCCTCATTATCTCCTGTCCTGCCAACTCCTACTGCGTTTGCTATGGTGCCTACTTCAACACATACTTAATACTTATTATGTGCAACTCTGTCATCGACCCCCTGATTTACGCTTTCCGCAGCCTGGAGATGCGTAAAACTTTCAAAGAAATTATTTGCTGCTATGGGATGAATTTTGGAAAATGTGGCTGAACCTAAAACAGTGTTTATTTATAAGTACGCATCACCCAAAGGTTCACATCATTTAATGGTCCATTGCTGCTGTATGTGTATTGCATGGGCAGCAAGGGGATAAATCTGAATCACTGACACAAACTTGAGTCGTGGACTAGATCCCACAGTGCGACTCTTCTTAAATGGTTCTTTCATTATTTTATTCCTAATACATCATTATACATAAATTCAGGGCAGTTCATAGCTTAATGCAATTAAACATTAACTCTATGAATATTTGCAAAGGTGCTCAAAAATAAAAAGTGAACCCTGAGATATCTCACAAACATAACATTTCAGATGGGATAATATTTCAACCTAGAGATTCCCCCTGATCTGTTATTGATATCCTATCCTAAACATAAGTCATTAGTGTCACAATCCTGGAAAAACCCCTTTAAGCTAGTTTAAGTTATAATATATAAGTCAATGCAATTAGATAATATTTCAGGGTCTAATATAAAAAGATAAATAACAAGATAGCACAGGATCTTACAAGATCTAAGATAACAAGTCAGTTTAAGTCATGGTCTGATACATTTGTCAATACTACGAGATCATATTTCCTGCTCTCATATAATAAATTGGTGCTATGGGTAATATTGTATGATCTAAGATCAATTAAATCTTTTATACAATATTTCATGCTTTTAAATTCTGGTATAATATATCAGTGCTGTAGGATAATATTACAGAGCCCTGAGATATAGTCAGTTTTATGACACAATATCTCTGTGATCTTCTACCAGAATAAGTCTGAGAATTAGTAGAATTAGAAAACTGTAGTGACTTCAGGTATATATTTTACCAATGGACCTGTAATATTTGAGCACGTTAGGATGTTTGGTGTTTTTACCATTAGGAGTGAGCTTAGACCCCAGAAAGAAGGAAAGCTATGCTAAACTAAAATCCAAAAATATTTATTTTTTCCTGTTATCCTTTAGATTCTGCCCCATATACCAATGATACTCCATGATACTTATTTCCTACATAGGCACACCCACCACTCATCACAGACCAGACAAAGGAAAATTTCCTGTAAACCACCTTCGGTCAGACTAAGTTAGTATTGGTGGGGGCCTGGGGTATGATATCTAGAAGTTTTATACTGATTTTCCTATGAGACGCCAAAGCCTTTATTATACACATTTATCAAGACCCAGAAGTTTGTTTTGCTATTGGTCATAATAACAAGGTTAGGTACATTTTCCTATGAAGGGCTGTACCAACAAAAAGATGTCTGTGCTGTCTCCGAAACATTGCCATGGTATGTTGTATCTGAAATAGCAGCTGAGCTCTAACTAACCACTGGACAGGGATGGCATTGTTTAGGTGAGAAAGCAGACAGCATTCTCTTACCCTAGGACAACCCCGTTAGGTTTTCTACTTATTTACATCACAATAATGCAAAGGGGCAGTAACCCAAAACTAAGGAACATTTAAGAGGAGAGGTTGATATCTGTCACACTTATGAATGTAAGTTCTCACCACCAAAGATAAATAGCAAGGTAGTATTCACTGTCATCAGTGAGGTTTCTGTCATCCCATGCTACCCCCATAGCGTCTCTCTATAGATAGCTCAAAAGAGGGAACAATGCTGTATATTTTACACAAACTGCATCCAATGTGAACATTAGATTTTGTGTCCCTTTAACAAATATTTTTTTCAATCTGCTAAATAGATGTTAAATTCCTTTTAAAAATTTCTAGAAATTGTTTATTAAATTTTTAACCAGCCCCTATCCCTTTCATATTTGCAAAGAATCTCAGTCCTATTGATCAATACAAGACTGAACTAATGGAGACATCTTTAACATAGGATTACATATTATTTTGCCTGTAGTATCTGGCAAGTCAAATCTCATAAACTATTTGTAAAATAGATATATGAATTCATCTTTTATAGCGGAATTACAATATTTATAAGACAGGATTACCATTGCAAAGTGCCTGATGTGAAGGAGTGACCTTTGTGCTGCTAGAGGTGTCCAGGATGGCAATGGGAATACTGATGAATAAATGGGAATAACATTGTATTTTGAATTCTGCAACTCTATAAAGAAGGATCTTGCAAGTCTTGGAAGTCATCACCAACTGGAGAAGTATGAAAGACCCTTCTAAATGAATTGATGGTGCGTGACAGATTGCATCAGGTGATTATGTTTCTCAAGGAAATACATGCAAATAGGTTGCTGGATTGGAGGATTCTCAGAAACTAATGTATCTTCTGTATCCATTTCAAGGGGTAAATGTGGGCTGGAGTCATCTAAAGTCCTATTGGTTGGTGAACGGAAGGGTTTTTGGCCTTAATTTAATGTTTCCTCTGCCTTAATTTAATGTAACAATAGAGAAACAATGCATAACAACTGGATTTTGTAACATGGGTGGATCATTATTATCATTGTTTTAAAAAAAAAATGTCCAATAAGCCCTGACCAGCAACAGAGAAAACGATTATCTAATGACTATCATAGAAAATGAGGACCCTAAAGAAAATTATGGATCTGTAGACTGAAAACTGCAAAACTACAAAATTTATTTGAAAAAATGGTAGATGGGAGGTGGAGAAACTCTTTATAGACCTTTAAATTTATATTCAACTGTTAGATAGGAACAATGGGAATAATAGAGGTGGAACATAGCTACAGCTGTTATATAAAGAATACATGGACTATAGATTATCTGGAAATGTGGACTCTTTAAACCAATGAAAACCAGCATCTTCTACTGCCAACCAACCAACCATTGGGAAAGCTGGACTTTTTCAATATGGCCTCTGCTATGACAGGGAAAAAATACACGGGAAATAGGTTTAATTCATGTTTACAAAAAAGGACAAAGCCAATTAAAGTCAATGTAATATATTTATGGATATGTACATGTAAAATCAAATCACTGTCTAGAACTGTGAACATTCTCTTAAAGTAAATGTCACAGCATCATGTTTGTGCTTGACACAATAGAAAATGTAAACATCTCATACTCCTACCACTCGGCAAAGCTTTAAAAGCAATGTACTACATGTGACTCTAAGAATAAGCATTGTGTTCCTTGTGGTTCTTGAATGTCTCACCTTAACATAAAAAATATCCTTGTGCCGCATTGGTAGGTAGAAAAGAGGTCTTAGTCGTTCATACAGTGTAATGGCTAACTGAAAAGATGACAAATTTATAAGACTACTTGAGTATCTTTATCAGGTATGGTATAACACAATTTTATATTGTCATTTGTCACTTATCTGTACATTAGGACATCAGAATAGTCAGGTAAATAAGGCCCATGATGTGAAGCATAAAGAATGGAGTAAACAGTTCTAGCGTAATGGAGTAGTTCATAGATAACCAGTGTAAAGGCTTATTCATATGATGGAATCTGCCTCTGATTTTCAGGTGGATTACAACCCAAAATCAGTGGCAAATTCTGCCTTGATTCTGTTTCCCAGTGTTTTCAATGGAAGGCAGAGATCAGAGCAAGAAGTGGAAAAAATAACCGTCCTTCTCAATCTTGCTGTGCATTACATGGCTGATTCAGAAGCAGAGTCCACACTGTGAAACTTCCTGCTGATTAGGCCCATTCATCTGGAATGACAAAGCTAGCACACTGACTCGTTATTTCCTATGGACATATAACTACACCCATCTTGTGAATTGAGCAGCAGTGCACTTGCGTGACCGGCGCTCCACTCACTACTATGGGGCAGCCCCCTAGTAGTGAATTGAGTGCCAGTCATGCACTGGGGGGACCAAGCGGTCAGACACTTATAAATACTCTTAATAGTAAAGCCCCTTTAAGAAATGCACCTATCTCAATTATGAATGATAATAATGTGAAATATTTCCATTGCTTAAATAGTCACCATTATGATCCTGATATAATTAGTGATGGACAATAGAAAGCCAATAACTGTAGCCTAGGCTAGATATCATTTAAAGAGTACCTCCAGTTATAAAATGAATAGCACAAGCGACTATAAGAAAATTTGTAATACAGTGAAACCTCTTTGAGGTGACTACCTAAAATTGCATGGTCCCCGATAGAGATGGTCTTTTCAAAGAACATGGCTAGTATGGAAAACTGAAAATCTGTCACAAAAAATGTGGTCTGGGTAAGGAGGTGGTCTTCTCAAAGAGTTGGTCTTTTGGAAATGTTTCACTGTATACCGTGTTCGAAATTATTATGCAAATGATAATTTTGTTTTTTTCACAAATTAAAAAAAAATCTAAATTCTCTGTTCCAAATTATTACGCGCAACAGAGTTTCTAAACATTTTATAGGTTGTGAAGAACTGAAAATGGTCACTTGTTGAATTGTTGCCAATCACTATAATTAAGCAGCATGTGAAATATCAAAAATGACTGGATAAAAAAACAGGGGTGGGAAAAGGAGTTGGACGAGGAAACACAAGTTCAAGTACTACTAACAATAAAAATGTGGGTGGCAACAGAAACACTACTTCTTGTCTTGGTGGCACCACCAGTAGCTACCTGAGAATAAAGAAGTTTTTGATAGCTTAGCTCGCTTATCTCTGTCACAGAAGGATATTGTATCCGAGAGTAATGGGATCTTGAGTCATGATTCTGTGCGTTCCTCCTCCTCCTACATAACACATAATTTACCGTAGGGCCATTCTGGACTGACAACCATGTATCCCTCTCATTCTTCACAGACACAGATCCCTGGTAGTGATGTGGCACCTGCTGAGAAATATCTTTCTCCTAATCAGGGTAGTCTTCCTCTTTTTCATGAGCTGGATGAGAACAGTCAGCATTGTATATAAGCAGAAGAGGAAGACATGACTGGTGGTGGTGGAGGCAGTAGTGGAAGGGGGTGTGGTACTACTACTACTGATAGTTGTTCTGGTAGGGGAACTAGGGGGAAATATGGAGGTGGAGATTTTGAGGGTATGCATGGCTATGATGTGTCAAAAAAAGCTGGGAGGATAAAGATGACATTGCCAATGATGATTCTTTTGTGGATAGGACCTGGGAATTAGGTCAGGGTAACAAGGTGACATCAGATGTGGTGGCAGTGAGGATAGTAATGATTCCAGCCATTGCACAGGCCCAACATCCAAAAAGCCTGCCTGGGGCAAACATAGGAAACGCTCATGGGGTGGGGGTGATGGCACTGGTGGGTGATAGTGACAGACATGTTTTCGCTGCTGCTGGTGGCCACAACTAAATCTCTGGTGTCATGTCTGGTGTGATAATTTTTTTGTACATTGCCGATAAATCCATGGCGATGTGCAATATCTGCAAGCAGAAATTTAGCCGTGGCTATGCAGGAACTAATGTAGGAATTACATCTTTACATACTCACATGCAAAATACACTTGGCAATGGTGTGGCACTGGCAGGGAAAGTAAGTAAGACTGTTCTACTTCTCCCCGTGATCTTTCTTGTATGTAGGCCACATCTACACCTACCACATGGTCGTCGTTATCATTACCATCACCAACTGTTTCTCTCCCTCCACCTACTCTCCTACTCCAACATCGATGATCCATAAGAAAATATGTGTCAGGGAAAGAGCAATATGTGCCAGGCCATCTGGCGGTTGTGCAACTTAACTCTCATCTAGCCAAGCTGCTGCCGTACCACCAGGGGCGCACCGCTAATGAGGCGAAGTGAGGCGGCTGCGCCAGGCGGCACTGTCCGGGGGGGCGGCATTTTTACTATTTAATGTAAACCAGCCCAGGACAGGCCGCTTTAAAAAAAAAAAAACAGAGCTGAGCGGGGCCTGTCCTGGGCTGGTTTACAAGACGTCGCATCTCAGCGCAGGCGGCGATACAATGACGTCATCACGCCGCCTACGCTGAGACACAGACATCGCGGACAAGAAGAGGAGGCGGCGGCTGCATCAAGGCATCGCAGGTGAGTATAACTTTTTCTTATATATATAAAACACCTGCTGTAGTATCCCCGGCAGGTCACGGCCTATTTATTTACCTACCCCCGCGTCTGCTCATGGCCGCCCCCGCTTCCCCTTCTGCTATGGGAAGGGAAGTGGATGCCGCTGTGAGCGGCCGCGGGCATCAGTAAGTTAGGCCGCGGGCCGCAAATACTACTATTATTATACTCCGGGGTCTATTCAGACCCCGCAGTATAATAATCGGAGGCCTAGGGTTGGTGAGGGAACATAAAAACCAATGTTACTCACCTCCTGCGATCCGATGTAACTCCGAGCAGGCTTGAGGCCTCTGGTGATGTCATCAGGTCGCGTCGCCGGCCTGATCACGTGACGTGTGTGCGCAATTAAACAGGGCCGAAAGCTGCAAGGAGTGCACCGGTGTCCAGGATAGGTAAGTAACTCTGGTTTTTATGTTTGTATTCTCCCCTGGGTCTCCAATCATTATACTCTGGGGTCTGAAAAGACCCCAGAGTATAATAATAGTTCATGGGTGATCCACTATGGGGCATAATACCCTGTGCAGGGACCACTGTAGAGCATAATACCCTGTGCAGGGGCCACTCTGGAGCATAATACCCTGTGCAGAGGCCACTCTGGAGCATAATACAAGTGCTGGGGCCACTATAAAGCATAATACCGAGTGCAGGGGCCACTATAGAGCATAATACCGGGTGCAGGGGCCACTATGGAGGATAATACCGGGTGCAGGGGCCACTATGGAGCATAATACAAGTGCAAGGGCCACTATAGAGCATAATACCAGTGCAGGGGCCACTATGGAGCATAATACCGTGTGCAGGGGCCAATATGGAGCACAATAATGTGTGCAGGGGCCAATATGGGGCATAATACCGTGTGCAGGGGCCACTAGGGAGCATAAAACTGTTTGCAGGAGTTGCTGTGGAACATAATACCGTGTGCAGTGGCCACTGCGGGGCATAATACCGTGTGCAGGGGCCACTGCGAGGCATAATACAGTGTGCAGGGGCCGCTGCGGGCCATAATACTGTGTAATACAGTGTGCAGGGGCTGCTGTGGAACATTATAGTGTGTGTAAATGGGGCGCTATAAACATGGGTTATGGCACCTGTTTATATTACTGTATACGCTGTCTGTTTATAGTGGCCGTGTGATGTAATTGTAACCTTGTCACATACTGTAGCCATGTACAGGACAAGGCTGTAGTTACATTACATGGCCGCTATGAGATGAATGACACTATGTAAATAGAGAAGCGGTCGCGGCGCTTACACAGGTACCATTCAAACAGCTGATCAGTGGGGGTCCTGGGTTTTTGAGCCCCACTGATTAGTTTATTAATGACCTGGAAAACCTTTTAATTAGTTAACACCTGGGGTATTATTAATAAGGGGCACTATTTGTACAGGGTACACACGGACATTATTAATATAAAGATGCACTTGGGAGTATTATTCATTATGGGGGGTTATATCATATATTTTATAATTGGGGATAGCAGCAGAATGGGGGCTTTGTGTAGGTGAGGACAATGTGGGTTGGATGCCTGGAAAAGTGAGGAGTCAAAGATGTCTGTGTTGCAAACTTTACAGAGACAAGTCACACCTGGAAGAAGTGGTCATGGCGGTCCAAAGGGAAGAGAAGGGAAATGTGAAGGATTAGTCAGAGACGTCACCTGTAAGTCACAGAATGTTACTACCCTGTATACACCTAAATAATAGAGGATAAATACCTGATTGATGGGGGTCTGTCTGCTGAGACCCCCACTGAGCCTGAGAATTGGGTTTTTTTCCCCCCACTAGGTTGGAATCCAGCCTGGCTGCAGCCATATATATAGGTGTGTCATTTGGTGGATGGACGAACCCGCGTGGCTCTCAATCACTTTAATGGGAGTGCCAAAGATACCCGAAGTCCAGTACTCAGCTATCTGCGGCGCTCCTATTATAGAGAATGGGGGCCACGTGGGCTCGTCCATCCACCAAGCAGAAGATATGTGAAGTTACTTTCATTGTTAATGCCGTGTTGTTGATCTGATACTGAAGTAATACAGGAAGAATTCTTAAAAACTGTTTTATAACTTTGTGTATTGTGTATATTGTGCGACGATAACAGCGTGTGAAGCTAGTAAGCTAGTAGCATGGAAACTCAATTTTTTTTTTTTTTTTTTTGGGGGGGGGGGGGCGTCTTTCTATAGTCCGCCTCAGGCAGCAAAGAGGCTAGGTTCACCACTGCGTACCACTTACCAGATTCCACTGCAATTCACCAACTGATGGCATGCACTCAGCCTCAATAGAAGATACCTAGTAACAATTATTTCTCTAAGAAAGCTGTACCTGCTTTATATTACCATGTGTCAGAGAATGTGAGGCTTTCCTTGGATATGTCAGTCTGGGGAAAGGTGCTCACCACAATAGACACATGGAGCAGCAATTATGGACTAGGACAATACTTGTCTTTCACAGCCCACTGACTCAATGTTTTGACTCAACAAGGCCTATTGCTAGTTCCACCCCGATTGTGCAGGCCCAGTTCCAACACCATGCAGGGCACATCCACTTCTTCTGGATCCTCCTCTCTGGATGATTTCCCACCACCATCTTCACCAGGGCAAGCTGTTGCTTCCACTCCTCTTCCTCCTACTCCCCCTTTGTTTTATGGGTGTAAGGAAAAGCACTGCCATTCGGTTAAACAATTAATAAGCCTGAGGACCTGCACAGAAGAGGAGCTGTTTCGCTGTATCCTGTAGCAAGTATCCCGCTGGATGGCTCCTTGCCAACTCCAGCTGGGTAACATTGCCAGCAGCAATAGCACCAATATTATTACGTAGGCTCCTATCTTTACTCTGGTGGTTCGCCACTTTATTAACCTGTATAGTGGTTTAAAAAAGTACTCCTCATGGCAGAAAAATCTTTGCATATTTCACCCGTTCTTACATTGCAAAGAAACATCCTGTTCGATTTTCAGTGACAAAATGGTCTGCCTTTGCACCACCTTATCTGCGACAATATAACTCAGTGGAACTCCACCTTAAATATGCTGGAGTATCTGAGCAGCAAAAGGCGGCAAATGATTATTGCATGCAGCAGACCATGTGTAACAATGTGTTACTTCAAGATACATCATTTTTCAGCAGGGCCATCTGCAGCATCAGCAATATGATCCCTCTATTGTATATCTTACAGGAATCTCATGTAACTAGGGATGGAAGAGGAGGAACGGTTTCCACCTGTTAGTCAATGTCATCGCCCTGTGTTGATAGAGGAGGATGAGGATCTGGGTATGGGTCATTATGGTGGAAGAACTGAGACTCCAAGACTGGAAGAGAAGGAGGAAGACTTTCCCTTGGATGCACAGGGTAGCTCTTGATATGTCACAGGCACAGCTGTGGTAGAAGGCTGACCCTTATTTCTTCCAAGATGATGATGGCTACAACCACGCTGGCCAAGAACACCAACCATGGTAGGTTCCGGGGTCTGCACACATGCTAGCAAGCATGGCAGCCTATATGTTCCGCTGCTTACACAGCAACAAGCGTATTATTAGCATCAAGCAGAGGGATGAGTACTGAATGGCAATGTTCTTCAACCCTTGTTATAAAGACAAAATGGGGGATTTCTTCCCTGCTCTTCAAAGGGGAAAAAGTTATAATGTTATTAGAATAGGCTGTATACCCAGCTTACCACAGTTTTTAGGAAGACCACTGCAACTGCCAGTCACACCCAGGTAGCCTCTACCCATTTCCAGTACACCTCACTTAGCCAGAGCTCCATCCCCTCTGCCAGTGCCACAGCTTCAAGTGTCATGAGTAAAAGCAGCAGTCAGTTAAGTATTTGGAAGATGATGAAACAAAAAATTTTTCAGCTTACCGCACCAATTCGAGCCAAAATGAACAGCAATTGACACCCATTGTACCAAGAGTACACCTATGTTCCAGCAGATAACTTTAACCTCAGGAATTCTTGGCCAAAAGGTTAAAGCAGTGGAAGGAGCTTGCACAGTTTGTCATGGGAGTTTTATCTTGTCCAGCCTCAAGCGTATTGGCTGAGAGGGTATTCAGTGCTGCCAGTGGCATTGTAACACCTAAAAGGACAAAACTGTGGCCACTAGCATGGAATAAATAACTTGTGTCAAAATGAATCAGGCATGGATCTGTGAGGCTTTTCAAACACCTCTGGCTGATGCCTCCGAATAGTAGTGTCACAATCTCCTTTTATCATCATCTTCAATTTACTATACTGCTACTAATTCTAACTGCTACTTCTAAACAGCTACTGCCACCGCTGCCACCACTCAGCCAGACATCATGATAAGCCCTTCCATATGTGGCCACTTCTGCCTACCACCACTCATTCAGACATGTCATGTAGCCTGCTCCATCATATCGTGCCCTGCCGCAGTGTCACACATGTTGTCACCGCTACCACCACTCAGCCAGACATGTCCTGCGGCCTGGGCCACCATCGCACTGCCTGCAACCCAGATGGAGGAGACCGGAGGATGGGAGTTGTAGTGGCATATGGTGTGCCACCTGCTAGGCCGAGCACACTCACCAAATGCTCCAGCCCTGCTCCAGAGCCCGACACAGTCAAGGGGGGTCCTGCAGCACTACCGGATGGTGGTGGTAGTAGTTTCCCCGGGACACTTCCAGTCGGAAGGGCCCTGATGGTTAGGCAGGCACGACTCAGGAGACAACAGTGCAGTTGAACAGGAACAATTTTTTATTGCAGCAACTAGGACAGAAATAAATGGCAGCTTCCCAATGGGGGTAATAGTTCAATGTCCAATCCCCAGCCTTGGTTATAGGAGGGTGCCCAGGGATGTTACAAGCTCTACACAAGGCTTCTCCAACTACTCCTCCACTCATGCATCTCCCAGCTATGGATGTTGGGGATGGAGTTACAGTCCTGACAGGGATCTGGTTACCTGAAGACTAGGCCCGCATGTGGTCCTCCTGTCAGGGTCCTCTCCTGCTCCTCCTGGCATGGCACAGAAATTGTCCAAAAGTCCAGACAGCAATTCTCCCTTACTCAGGGCTGTCTCTGAATGAGCCTGGGGCAGAAACCAATCCTCCTAGGGGCTGTATGGATGGCCGTTGAGCTCCAGTGCTGGTGTTCTCCCTGCACAGTCCAGCATGAATGGCACAGGATGTCTGCAACTAGAGAACTGACTTGGCTCAAAGGTCGCCATGGAGACTAGGTTTCCTAGAACACCGCCAATGGCCTGTGATTGGCCAGGTCTGAACCAAGGCAAAGGTTTGAACACTGAGGGGGAAATAACAAGGGAAAGCTGCAAAACAATGACATGTAACACTTAACACAGAAGATGGGACATACCAACACAACTCAGAGGTACAAAAGACAAACAATTAAAGCTGAAACCCTCTGGGATGCTGCAACACTCCACAATAGCATACTGTGGGTGCCACAGTGTTGGCATCAAAAACACCAAAGCCATTTTGATTTCACATCTGCTCCTATTATAGGGATAATTTTTGATGGCTTTTTTTTTCTGGTGGCTCAGAGCTACAAATATTATCTCTTAAATAACAATAAGCCTGTATAGCATTTACAAGTCATCAAAACAGGCTAATTTTTCTTCAAAACTATTGCTTTTTGCAAAATAACTACCATGTGTATCTAAAGGACCACGGGCGAGTACCTTTCCCCAATAAAAGAGAAAAAGCGAGTGACAGCATAATGTATGGTTAAACTGGGAGTTTGTATCCACTGCTTACCATCCATTTTTTTAAATACATAAGACTAGTTACAGACGACCGTGGATATTTTGCGGTCCAAAACTAGCAATTAATCTTCAGTTTTTGCAGACAGAGTGTAATTAGTGTGTGTTCAATGCTTCTTCAGCATCAGTGAAGTATGTTCGCAAAAACTGACAGAGTGTCTTCAGTGTGCCATCAGTGCGTGATCCTAGTTTGCAGATCCACCATAAAAAAACACAGGTGACATCTAATCATATCCCTAGCTTATCCATGAAAACAGACAGCACACTGGTGACACACTGAGTACATCAGTGTGCAGTCCTAGGTTTTTAGTCTCCCATAGGCTTCTATGGGCAAGTCCGTTCCACAAAAACTGAACAGAATAGGACATGTTCTATCTGATGCAGTGCGGAATCAAGGCTCGCACATTGATCAGTGAAAAATATGGTCGATTGCATATACCCATAGAAAAGAATGGATCAGTGTGCAATCTGCGAAAAACGAGGATAGCACACGGATCCCCCCCCCCCCCCCCCCCCCCCCCCCCCCCCCCCCCCCCCCCCTTCTCCTTTAACTTTTTTTTGCTTTTTTCCCCACAAAAAAAAAAAAATTAAAAAAAATCGAAGGAGTTAAAAAATTTTTCTATATTTTTTTTTTTATTTTTTTTTATTTTGTTTTTCACACAGAGGGGGGGGCCGCCCCCCCCCCAACAAAAACTCCCCCCCCAAACACCCCCCCCCACCCCCCGCTCCTCTCCCTTCCAAACTAACAGCCACCCAGGCGGGGGTACAAAGCATGTTCCCCGCCGATGGAGCAGATATATTGTAAGAGACAGCCAATGTTGTCCTAAGCTTTATTTGTCTGTATAAATTGTTAATGTTGAATGTATTTCTGTGATTCTGTTCCTTTAAGACAGCAGCCATTGTAACTGTGACATGATGCTGGAGTGAGACCCCCCCCTTTTAAGTCAGCTTGCCTGTTCTGCAGACAGAGTGTGAGCAGAGAAGCAGGAAGTGACGAGACAGAGAGCAGCAGCCATCTTGGCAAGTGTTGTATTGAACTGGTGTGGAGATTTTTCTGTGCAGCTAAGCTGTATCTTGGTCCAGAGACAAACAGAGTGTAAAGAGACAACAGGACTAGTGAGTCCACGTGAAAGGAACTGTGCTCAGTGGCTGATCAGTGAGACTGACATTGTGACTGTGTATATGGATACCACAGATAGAGACTCGCAGTGCTGTTGATGTACTGGACGGCACCTGCTAAATCCCGGCTTACATCCCAGCTCAGTGTATGGATTCGGCAGGACTGTCAGTATGCTGAGTGGAATCTGCTGTTGGATTACATTGCATTCAGTTGGTTTCCCTGTCTGTTAAAGAGGACTTCATTTCTCCCAAGATCCTGATAACCGTGAGGAGAGGACGCTTCACTATAAAAAAAAGGACCGACTTTGGGCCCCACCGCGCGCTTCTACGGACTGTAAGCGGTCCACCTGGACCACTGGGGAAAAGGGGGTGCACCCAAATGTGAAGTCAGGGTCAGTTAGGGATAGTTTTGAGAATATTGTTCATTCAGTGTCCATACTGCAGAAGTGGACAGAGTAAAAGTAGAAACCATTGCAGAATTTGCCTTGAAATTGTTCATGCTATATTGTATATTTTGCTTGTCTTTAGCCCTGTCATTTTACCTTTAATTAACCTTTATTAACTTATAGTAAATATATATTTTTTTTCTTGAACTACCGCGTGTGCGTTCATTTCTGGTTGCGGAGTCCAAACCACCTGCCTTGCTCTCGGTTCACAAATTGGCGTAGTCGGCAGGATCCGCTTACCAGAATGGACGGTGACGCACCCGTTCGGGAGAATGGTGCTGGAGGAAGAATGCCAGCAGGGGCTATAATGAGTCAGTTAGCTAAATTTGATGGCAATAATATGTCAGTGAGTATGTGGGTGGAACAGATACGAATGATACAGCGAATGTACCAGACCGCACCAGAAGTACTAGTAGAGCTAGCAATATTGACATTACAAGGGGATGCTAAGACCACGGTGATACTGAGGCCATTTGAACAAAGGCAGACATTTGAGCAAGTAGTCCAGATTCTAGAAACCATCTATGGAGAAACTGCATTGCTGGGGTCTCTGCAGGCTCGGTTCTTCCAGAGGGTACAACAGGAGAATGAAAGCCTTCCCCAATATGCAAATGCCCTACAAGAACTGCTCCGAGATATTCAAAGGAAGGAAAGAGGGGGCTCGCCAGCCTTCTGTAACCCTGATCGGACTCTCCGTGACCAGTTTGTCCTGGGGATACGTGACGGCAGTTTAACTGTGACTATGCAGGATTTTATACGACGAGAGACTGATGCTAAATTCCATGATGTACAGGTAGAGGCCATCTCCCGTGCCAATAGTATGGTCCCGAGGCCGCAGACCGCAGTTGGAGTTACTTTGTCACAGGGGGCTAGTTCTGGCTCAGAGACAGTAGAAAAAGGGACGGTTAAAGAAATTCTCACAGTAATGCAGAAACTGCAAGAACAAATGGAACACTTGCACACTCGTTGTGATGAGCAGTCTATGAAAATTGCAGACTTCCAGAAGACTGGAGATGAAAGGGTGAGCCATCCACACCCAGCAAGTCAGAATCACCCACCACCCCGCTGGAGGGGTGAGGATAGGACCTACCGAAGGGGTCCAAATCATTTAGTGCAGTGCTCAGGAGAAATCGAAGGGGCTTACCGAAGGGGCCCAAACAGATGGCCAGAACGACGGGGGATACGCTGCTGGGAGTGTGGACGGATGGGCCACGTTGCTGCTAGATGTCCAGAGCAGCGACAAACTTATGAGAGACCGCCGTTAAACTGAAGTCCCCTGCTGCTGAAGGGCGTGTATTAGGGGAGACTGACAAGGAGACTATGTGGGGAGAATGCCCTGATGATGACCTGATCGCTGCAAGTCCTGTCATACAGGTGGAAATGGAGGGTATTCCGGTTACCGGGATGATTGACACGGGTTCCCAAGTAACGACCTTGAGTATAGACTGTTATGAACGGTACTTCCGGCAACATGTGAAATATGATCCCCATACATTCGTACGAGTGGTCGCAGCTAACCAGTTACCAGTTCCAGTCGTGGGAGTGGCCTGGATGAATGTCCGGGTATGTGGCCAAGATCTAGGTAGGAAAGGCATTGTGGTGGTACAGGAGTCACATGAAGTAAAGGTCCCTGTCATTTTGGGGATGAATGTGTTAAAAGAATTAGATCAGATCCTCTTTGAAAAGAAAGGTCACGGTTATTGGAAAGAAACCACCACCCATCGGCCTACTCAAACAGCTTTCCAGCGGCTGATCCGGACATGTGGCTTACAGAAAAGTTCAGATGCACAGCGTCCTCTGGCTCGAATTTCAGTTCCTTTGCATACAAAAGTTACACTGCCACCCAGTCGGGAGACAATAGTGTCCATGCCCGTAGGCACCTGTCGGAAACTAGAGGGCATAGCTGTGTTGGTAGAACCACTGCAGGCAGCCGAAGGAGGTGTTGATCCGCTAGTGGCCCGTTCCTTGGCAATAGTTCGCAATGGAAGAGTACCACTTCGATGTGTAAACACTCAGGACCAGAGTGTGGACCTGACCCCAGGGAGGCTGCTGGCTAACATCTATGTGACTCCGGAGGAAGTAAGGAAAGTAACTCCAATGCAGCTGAAGCCGACTGAAAGGGATGAGTGGACCGTAACTGTGTCCATGGGAGAAGATGAGGAACCCACCTCTGAATGGAATGGCTGTGCAATTCGAGAACAGATGAAGATGGATGTAAGTTCATGTTCTCTGGAATGGGTGCAGAAGGTAGATGAGCTGTTGTGGGAGAACCAAGCCACCTTTGCACGGTATGCTGAAGATTTTGGATGTACCACAGGGATCTACCATGAGATTCCCACAGGAGACACCCCTCCAATTAGAGAGCGCTACCGACAAATTCCTCCACAGTTGTATCAGGAAGTGAAAGAACTGTTAGCTAAGATGCTACAGGGTGGGATCATCCAAGAAAGCCAGAGTCCCTGGGCGGCTCCTGTGGTGTTAGTAAGAAAAAAAGATGGGTCCATCCGATTTTGCGTAGACTATCGGAAGTTAAACGCTTGCACCGTACGAGATTCCTACCCCTTGCCACGGATTGAGGAGTCCCTCTCAGCGCTAGGGAGAGCCCGGTACTTCTCCTCACTAGATCTGGCTAGTGGGTATTGGCAGGTGCCGATGGCCACAAAAGACAAGGAGAAGACGGCATTCATCTTGCCCATGGGACTATACGAATTTAACCGGATGCCCTTCGGGTTGACAAATGCACCCGGAACGTTTCAGCGGTTGATGGAGAAATGTCTCGGTGACTTCAACTTTGAGTTCGCTCTCATCTACTTGGATGACATTATAGTGTATTCTGCGACCTTTGAAGACCATCTCCACCAGTTGGGGCAAGTATTTCGAAGATTGCGGGAACATGGGCTCAAATTGAAACCCAGTAAATGTCGGTTGTTCCAATCTGAAATTGATTACTTGGGTCACCGCGTATCAGGAGAAGGGGTGAGACCATCAAGAGACAAGATAGCGGCTGTTCAAGATTGGCCGATACCGACTACCCTGCGAGAAGTGAGGGCGTTCCTTGGAGTAGCCGGTTACTATCGACGGTTTATTAAGGATTTCGCCAAGGTAGCAGCACCACTTAATGCTCCCCTACGAGGCACATCCGGTGGTCCAAAGAACCGGTCCGTGAAGTGGGGACCTGAACAGGAACAAGCCTTCCAGGCATTGAAGGATGCACTGACAACAGCCCCAATCTTGGCATATGCTGATTACCACTTGCCGTTCCAGCTATATACAGATGCAAGCCTGTATGGTCTTGGAGCAGTGCTTTCCCAGCTTCAGGATGGCCAGGAGAGGGTCATAGCGTACGGCAGCCGGTCTTTGAGAGATTCTGAAAGAAACCCCGAGAATTATAGTTCATTTAAATTGGAGCTGTTGGCACTGGTATGGGCCATGACCGAGAAATTCTCTGAATATTTGACCGGTGCTGAAGTTTTAGTACTGACTGACAACAACCCACTAGCTCACCTGGAAAATGCCAAGCTCGGGGCGTTAGAGCAGAGGTGGATAGCCCGAATGTCTACATTCAATTACCGCATTAAGTATCGGTCCAAGACAGAGAACCAGAATGCTGACGGACTTTCTAGGGTAACTGCCCAGACCCCCACAGAAGACGTGGATCATGAGTTGGAGCATGTGGAGGTGCCCGATTTCAGCAGATTTTCACAGGCCTTGACCGCCACTAATCAGTTTGAGATGGAGGGGACTGAAATGGCTCCTTTCTTTGGTCCCTCACGACAGGAATGGGCACAGATACAACAGACCCATGAGGGGCTGGCGCAGATGATCAAGTGTGTTGAGAAAGGCCAGAAGCCCTGTAGAGAGGAAAGAGAACGACTGACACGTGAGATATTATCTGTTTTGAGTCAGTGGGAAAAGTTGGAGATGAAAAATGGAGTGCTATGCCGAAAGGTCTATTTACCTTCTGAGATCGACATTCGATACCAAATTGTGGTGCCTAGTGAACTGGCTCGCTCCTTGGCAGTTGAGGCTCATAATAAGAATGGACATTTTGGTCATGAGAAGACCTTTCGTTGGTTACAGCGACTGATTTACTGCCCTGGTCTTCGTCAAATGGTCGAAGAAGTATGCCGCAGCTGTCGAACTTGTGAGATCCATAAGGCAATAGAACAGAGAGCTCCCCTGCAAACCATCGTGACCCAGGAACCTTTAGAAATTGTCATGATAGACTATCTAATGGTGGGCCCATCCAATAGCGGACACCAGTATTGCCTCGTAATGGTGGATCACTTCACCAAATTTGCAGTGGTAACCGCCACCAAGGACCAGACAGCTGAGTCAGCAGCTCGTGCTCTGTGCCAAGATTTCATTCGAGTATATGGGTGCCCCCAACGCATCCACTCCGACCAGGGCGCCTGCTTTGAGGGACACGTAATGAAAGAAGTTCAACGTATCTACGGGATAAAGAAGTCGCACACGACTCCATACCACCCTCAGGGAAATGGGGCCTGTGAAAGATTCAACAGAACTCTGCTACAGATGCTGCGGACTCTGGAGGAAGACAAGAAGTTACAGTGGCCTCAGTTCTTGTCTGAAATGGTGTGGGCCTATAACAATCAGGTCCATTCTACAACGGGGTACTCTCCTTATACACTTCTCTTTGGGCGGTCTGGGCGAAGTATAGGAGAATTACAGTTGAATGATGTGGATGGGTTCCCTCCGAGGGATCCAACCTCTTGGGTGCGGGCGCATCGGCAGAGACTTGAGACGATCCATCGATTGGTGCGGCAGCGCCTGCAAGAACATCCCCATCCTGATAAGACCCCAGTGCAAGAAGCACCATTGCAACCAGGCGACCTGGTGCTAGTTCGTGTCAAGAAACCCCAAGGGAAATTGGAAAGCAGATGGGAGGCTTTGCCGTATCGTGTTGTTGGCCGCAAGTATGCGAATGGGCCAGTGTACCAGGTCCAGAAAGAAGGAACTGATTGTGTTCGAGTACTTCACCGAAATATGTTGCGCCTGTGTCATTCTGAAGGGACAAATCACAATGGGCCTGCCAATGTGAATGAGCTCCCACAGTCAGAGAATGGAGGTGCGGAATGGGCCTCCGACGAGGAGGATGATTGTTGGCCGATCCCTGCTCCTGGGGATGTTCCACCTGTGACTACTGTATCTCCGGTCTGTGCCCCCTCTGGTGCGGAATCCGCTGGTCCTTCTCAGCCCATAGCTGCAGCACCCCATAATATACCACCGGTCCTCAGACGGACCACTAGGCCAAATGCTGGTATTCCCCCTGTTCGGTATGCGCAGGATGAGTTTGTTTGGCCTGCCATACATCGGTATACTACCACCCTGTGCATAAAAGTACGACCCTCTGGATATACAGTCATAGGCAGGGACTGCCAATCTTAAAGTGGGGGGGGAATATGTAAGAGACAGCAAATGTTGTCCTAAGCTTTATTTGTCTGTATAAATTGTTAATGTTGAATGTATTTCTGTGATTCTGTTCCTTTAAGACAGCAGCCATTGTAACTGTGACATGATGCTGGAGTGAGACCCCCCCCCCTTTTATGTCAGCTTGCCTGTTCTGCAGACAGAGTGTGAGCAGAGAAGCAGGAAGTGACGAGACAGAGAGCAGCAGCCATCTTGGCAAGTGTTGTATTGAACTGGTGTGGAGATTTTTCTGTGCAGCTAAGCTGTATCTTGGTCCAGAGACAAACAGAGTGTAAAGAGACAACAGGACTAGTGAGTCCACGTGAAAGGAACTGTGCTCAGTGGCTGATCAGTGAGACTGACATTGTGACTGTGTATATGGATACCACAGATAGAGACTCGCAGTGCTGTTGATGTACTGGACGGCACCTGCTAAATCCCGGCTTACATCCCAGCTCAGTGTATGGATTCGGCAGGACTGTCAGTATGCTGAGTGGAATCTGCTGTTGGATTACATTGCATTCAGTTGGTTTCCCTGTCTGTTAAAGAGGACTTCATTTCTCCCAAGATCCTGATAACCGTGAGGAGAGGACGCTTCACTATAAAAGAAAGGACCGACTTTGGGCCCCACCGCGCGCTTCTACGGACTGTAAGCGGTCCACCTGGACCACTGGGGAAAAGGGGGTGCACCCAAATGTGAAGTCAGGGTCAGTTAGGGATAGTTTTGAGTATATTGTTCATTCAGTGTCCATACTGCAGAAGTGGACAGAGTAAAAGTAGAAACCATTGCAGAATTTGCCTTGAAATTGTTCATGCTATATTGTATATTTTGCTTGTCTTTAGCCCTGTCATTTTACCTTTAATTAACCTTTATTAACTTATAGTAAATATATATTTTTTTCTTGAACTACCGCGTGTGCGTTCATTTCTGGTTGCGGAGTCCAAACCACCTGCCTTGCTCTCGGTTCACAATATAGTCCTCTATTAAAGGGAGAAACCTAAGGAAACAGAAATCAGAGGAAGAACATCTGCATTGTGGACCATGCTAGGGCGATGTTCAGAGAGCTCATCCTCCTTGAAGAAAACTGTTATCTACGCACGTGGACAAAATTGTTGGTACCCCTCTTTTAATGAAAGAAAAACCCACAATGGTCACAGAAATAACTTTAATCTGACAAAAATAATTTGCCAAACTACATGTTCACAAGCCACAAAGCTTCTGGGAAAATGTCCTATGGACTAAAAAGAAAAAAAAATTTAATTTTTTGGAAAGGCCCCCCCCCCCTCTTTCCCCAAAGGGGAAAATGGGGCTTTTTTTTTGAAGGGCCCTCTCCCTCCTGTGGAACCTGGGGGGGGCCCTGTTTTTTTTTGGGGCGGCTTTGCTGTATCTGGCACAGGGTGTCTTGAATCTGTGCAGGGTACAATGAAATCTCAAGACTATCAAGGGATTCTAGAGAGAAATATGCTGCCCAGTGTCAGAAAGCTTGGTTGCAGTTGCAGGTCATGGGTCTTGCAACAGGATAATGACCCAAAACACACAGCTAAAAACACCCAATAATGGCTAAGAGGAAAATATTGGACTATTCTGAAGTGGCCTTCTATGAGCCTTGACTAAATCCTATTGAGCATCTTTGGAAGGAGCTGAAACATGCCGTCTGGAAAAGGCACCCTTCAAACCTGAGACAACTGGAGCAGTTTGCTCACGAGGAGTGGCCAAAATACCTGTTGAGAGGTGCAGAAGTCTCATTGACAGTTACAGGAATCGTTTGATTGCAGTGATGGCCTCAAAAGGTTGTGCAACAAAATATTAAGTTAAGAGTACCATCATTTCTGTCCAGGCCTGTTTCATGAGTTTTCTTTTTAAAAAAAATTCTGTTGAAGCATGGTTGAAAAGCAATGTCTGACTTTCTTTTGTTCATTTTCATAGAATTTTTATATATTATTACTTTTGTCAGATTCAAGTTATTTCTGTGATCATTGTGGGTTTTTATTTCATTAAATGAGGGGTACCAACAATTTTGTCCACATGTGTATAATGGAATGCATCATCTTCTGTGCTTTATCCAATAGTTATTTGCTAAAACCTATGTTATAACTTTATACCCAATCATGTTATGTGAATTATACTAATTGCACCTTCTCTTTGTCTATGCAATGTTTAGAATCCACTTAACACACCATGATGACGTGTGTGGTGTCTTGATTCTCTGAGCTAGCTCATTTAACAATTCTATTAATCTGGACTTCAATCTGGTGATACTTAGAGCGAATTGTGCTCATAAAAGGGCTCTCTGAGCTATGGACAGAGAATGCTCTCCTCAAAATTGCAGTTGAATTGTATACAGATCATTTGGGCCATGAGAGAGCAAAGACAATAGTAGTAAAACATACTGTATCCACAGGACCCTTTGTCCAAAACTCAACACTTTTTAGCAGCGTCGGACTGGGATGTCTACCGCTCACCAGTGGAATTGTTTCTAGGGGGCCACTGCCAGGACCCCTGCAGATCAGCAGTACAGAGACAGGGCGGCTAAAGGAAATAACATGTCGGGAGCCATGCTGCTCACCTGCCATACGATGTGCACCACTGCACTACCTAAACTACAACTAAACTAAGCTACACTGTATGGCAAGTGAACAGCATGGCTCCTAGAATTGTTACCATTACCAGTAGCCGCACTGCCCTGGAATAGCTAATCTGCAGAGGTCCTGGCTGTTGTACCCCCGCAGATGTAATATAGATGGCTTATCCTAAGGACAATCAATATTAGAAAGATGGATAAATCCTTTAAAGAGGTTGTCCAGGAATTGGAGCAATGTATGTGGCGAGCAGGAGGTGTAAAATAAAAAAATAAATAAATAGATAAATAAAAAAAAAAAGCATACTTCATTGTCCGCTGCCAGTGTCCATTCAGTCTTGTGCCAGCGCCTTCTTGCTGGGAGTCCTGCACCTCATGTGACCACTAAGACCAATTAGGCACAGGATTTCTAGAAATGAGGCGTCGCATAAGACCGAACAGACATAGGCGGGGGACAATGGGGTGCTGGGGACAGGTGAGTATGCAGCCGCCACAGTGGTCTCTCCAATTTATGCACAACCTCTTTAAAGGGGTCATCTGGGCCAAATTTTTTAATGGCCTCCAATACAGTGGTCTCTGCACTGGTCCCCCAAACTGTATGGGGAACAGTGATGGGGCCATTATATTGAGTGGGGGCAGTGATGGAGGCTAACATCCTGTGGGGGGTACATTAAACTGTGTGGGGCATATTAATGGGGTTGTCCAGGGTTAACGTCTTTTATGGCCTATCCTCACGATAGGCCATAAATACCTGATCGCTAGGGGGCTGACACACGGCCCCATCAGCTGTACAGAACCACTTCCAGCTCCCGTTCTGTACACAACACAGGACCGGAAGCAGAAAGCTTCATTCGCTGTACAGCAGCCCGGCGCCTTCACTGCATTTCAGCTCCCACTGACTTCAATATGTGCTGAGATGCAGTGAAGGTGCCCGGCTAATATACAGTGGGCAGAGCTTTCTGCTTCCAGCCCTGTATTGTGTACAGGACAGGCGCTGGAAGTGGTTCCATACAGCTGATCGGTCTGGGGTGGGCCCCCTACAGATCAGGTATTTATAGCCTATGCTGAGGATAAATCATAAAAAATCTGCCTGGACAACACTTTTAATACATTCTCAAATGCGTCACACTTTAACGAGGTTGTCCAGCATAATTTTTTTTATTTATTTATTTTATTATTAGTCTGGGGGAGGTGAAACCCCCCCCCCCCCCCCAAAAAAAAACAAAAACAAAAACCTACTCACCTGTTTCCTGTGCTCCGGTGTTTTCCCAGCAGGGCCCGGTACTGCAGCTCCGCTGTTTTCTTTTGCCGGAAGTCGTCACTGGCACAGGTAGTCATGTTCAGTGGGAAGAAAACAACAGAGCTGCAGGACCGAACCACGCTGGGAGACAATGGGCACAGAAGAGTAAGTTTTGGGGGTTTTTTTTTCACCTGCCCCAGCCTAACTAAAAAAAAAAAAAAAAAAAGTTATCCTAGATATCCCCTTTAATATCCCCCAGGATATTAGCCCCCATCACTGCCCCCCCAATATAATGCCCCCATCAATTGTCCCCATACAGTATAGGGGACCAGTGAAGGGGCCACTGTATGGGGGGAAGTGAGGGGGAATAGTGAAGAGGCCACTGTATGGGGGGTGAATAGTGAAGGGGCCACTATAGGGGGAAGAATAGTGCAGGGTCCACTATAGGTGGAGAAAATAGTGCAGGAGCCACTATAGGGGGAGAGAATAGTGCAGGGGCCTCTATAGGGGGAGATAGTAGTGCAGGGGCCACTATAGGGGGGGAATAGTGCAGGGGCCACTATGGGGGGGGGAATAGTGCAGGGACCACTATAGGGGGAGAGAATAGTACAGGGGCCACTATAGGGGGAGAGAATAGTGCAGGGGCCACTATAGGGGGAGAATAGTGCAGGGGCCACTATAGGGGGGGGAGAATATTTCAGGGGCCACTATGAGGGGGGAAATAGTGCAGGGACCACTATAGGGGGAGAATAGTGCAGGGGCCACTATAGGGGGAGAATAGTGCAGGGGCCTCTATAGGGGGGAGAATAGTGCAAGGGCCACTATGGGGGGAAAATAGTGCAGGGGCCACTATGGGGGGGAGAATAGTGCAGTGGCCACTATAGGGTGGAGAATAGTGCAGGGGCCACTATAGGGGGAGGAATAGTTCAGGGGCCACTATAGGGGGGAGAATAGTGCAGAGGCACTATAGGGGGGGATAGTGAAGGGGCCACAGGCCCATACAGTAGTCCCTTCACTGGTCCCCCCTATAGCAGTTTTGGGTGATTACTCACCTGTCTGTCCCTGTCGCTTCCAGCTCCTTCTTGCTCAAGGCGCACTGATATGACGTCATGTGTGCCCAGAGCTGGAAGAAGCAGGAGGCACCGGAGAACAGATAGGTAAGTATCAGAGCTTAGCTTGTAAGCCACAGGCTCAATGGGGCCCGTGGCCTACAAGCCTGTGAGCAGTAGAGCAGGAAGCCTGAATCGGGTCGGCGGCACCACTTCTCCCTGGTTTCTGGCAGCATCACTTACCTCACCCCGCTTCTGCTCTCAGCCTGTCCTCTTCCCGCAGCAGCCTGGGCCCTGTGCGTCGCACATTACGTCATCGATGTAATGTGAGACGCACAGTGAGCTCTGGCCTGGAGCGGGGAGAGGTAAGTGAATGGGGGCCTTATCACACCTCCACTGCCTGTCAAAAAAAATGGCAGTGGAGGTCCGGTAGTGCCCCCTAAAGGCACGGGGCCCACCCGGGGATTCACCGGTCCCCATTGGGCCAGTCTGACCCTGCTTTTTAGACTCTTTCAAACTGCCCTAAGACATTTAGTCAGATCCTTTCAGGATATACAAATACTTGGAGACATCATAAACCCTCATTCAATGATTACTCTTTCTATTCCACACCTAGCTAGTCCTTTCAGAGACTTGATTATATTATGACTTCAATGAGTCTCTTTCCAAACACCAAAAATTCTCAAATAGTGTGTATCACTATCTCAGATTATGCACTGATGTCGATCACTTAATGACTGTTGAAGACATTGTGGTTTTGGAAACTCAATGGGGGAGATTTATGAAGACGTGTTATCATTGCCACCCCTTGCATGCCCTCATCACATCCCATTTTTGTAAAGTTGCGAAGGCAGTGCAAAAAAAATTGTGGCATTTTTTTGCAAAGACCCTATTTGTGTAAAAAATGTGCATAATATATTTGCCCCAATAAAAGCATTTTACATCAGACCGAATATATTAAGTTGATAGAATCACATCTGACAAACTACTTTTGTCTCAACTCTATCCTTGGACTTTCCCCCACAACAGTATGGGAAGCAAACAAATCCTATACCAGAGTAATTTTCATTGCACTAGGTACCAAACTAAAAAGAGAGAAGCAGAAGGAATTTGAGTCCTCCAAGAAATAGTACTTGAACACATAACCAAACATAGTTCTTTTGGTGCAAACTGAAACTCAAGGAAAAGCCAATGCAGCTAAATACCATATAAATTTCCAGAAAATGATCTACGCTCATGGGGACAAAGGCGGAAAGTTCATGTCAGTATTGATAAAAAAAGTGAGAGCTAGACACATGCTTGCTGTGTAAATACACTGGTTATAAGATGTTAATTAGAAATGTTTGATTGAACTTATTGACCTGTTTTTCCAAAAAAAACTATTTTTCTTTGGTAAATATCTGGCCACAATGAGTAGTGTTCTCTCAGCGTTACATAGATAGTAGTGACTCACTCATCTCGATTATGTAGAGGCTGCAGATGATCAGAAACATTATCAGTAATGTGTTTTTCTTTTGTGCATGAATTTTCATGAGTCTGGATTGGAAATACACAAATCATTCCCAAATAAGAGACAATTTATTCACTAATATGGGACATGTACTAACCAGTCATCCCAGCAGTAAACTTAAATAAGATTGTATCTTGATATGTTACTGTATCAGTTACTAGAGGCATGAATTGAAGGAAATAATAAGAAGAAATGAAGGAAATAAGACACACATGCTGAAAATTTTCTGATAAAAGAAAATTAATATATTTACTACACCATCACTAGCTACTAAAATGACTTCTGTGTACAAAAAATAGGCCCTCAATTAATGTTCGCATGTAAAAGAACATATCTACTATAATACTGCTTCCTATGCATAAAAATATAACTACTATAATACTGCTCCTATGTATGTTACACCCCTATGTAGTATTTATAGTCTTATGTACATATGTAGTGCAGGCATGACAAAAATGAAACTACCAGATCAGTGGCGTAACGATCAGGCCCGGAGGGACACAGGGCCCACGGCCAGCTACAAATAGCCAGAGCCCCGGAGCGCCATGATAGCGGTCGGGGAAGTCTGGTTCCCCGACCGCTATACATATTGTTAATGGGCCTGGGCCACTTTCCAATAGATGCCAGCCCAGGGGAGGTGACTAAAAATAAAAATACTTGATGTCTGGAGAGGATGTGGATACCAGGAGAGGTGAGCCTCTCCTGGGCTCAGCATCCTCTCCTGGGCTCTTCCGGCCTGTGACTGAGGTCACGTGCCCTAGACGTCACTGCTTAGGCCTGTGATTGGGCCCCAGCGGTCACATGGGGAGCAGCGTAATGACATCATCGCTCCTCAAGTGACCGCTGAGGCCCAATCACAGGCCCCAGCAGTGGTGTCTGGGACATGAGACCTTAGTTGCAGGCAGAAGAGGATCAAGGAAGATGCTGAATAAAGCCGGATAAAGCGAGGATGCCCAGGAAAGGTGAGGCAAGTTGAGTATAAGTGTTTGTTATTTTTAATCACTTCCCCTGGGCCTCTACTTATCATACTCTGGGGTCTGAGGCAACCCCAGAGTATAATAATAGCACCGGCTCTAGGGGGGTGCTCTTGGGAGCATATAATACTGTGTGGGGGCCACTGTGGAGCATATAATACTGTGTGGGGGCCACTGTGGAGCATATAATGCTGTGTGGGGGCCACTGTGGAGCATATAATACTGTGTGGGGGCCACTGTGGAGCATATAATGCTGTGTGTTGGCCACTGTGAAGTATATAATGCTGTGTTGGGTCACTGTAGAGCATGTTATACTGTGTGAGGGCCACTATGGAGCATATTATACTGTCCCAGTATTGTTTACATGCCGGGTATGGCGCTGCTCACTCACCGTATTCTTGATAACTGCAGTTGTGGGTACTAAAGCTGTATCTCTTTCAAGTATCTGAGATATCGCTACAGCACCCATATCCGTCACTATCAAGAATTCGCTCTAGGGAGTTTGCACCGGAGCCCACAAGACTTTAGTTAGGCCACTGTACCAGATGCTTTATTTTCCAAACATCCAAGTGCTTTGGTGTCTGTATTGAGAAAGAGATGTCAGTCTAACTGGTGGCTTAAAATATCAAGTACCTATGCCTACCATCAGGGCCTAAGGAATTGTAGTTTTTACTGCATATTGTACTTTGAGGTTATTCATGTGTATATAGACAGTCTCCTGAGGAACCCACTGTTTCCACCGTGTGGGGGAAACGCGTCAACCTTGAATTCACTACCAGAGTTGCAGCTTATTAGAAATGGAGGCAACTCTTCCTGATTGTGCTGCTATACTCAGTGGGGTAGCGGTACCCTCACAAACAGTGTTATTATAACTGCTATGGTGGAGGGGCAAATTATTATAGCCTATGCTCCCTACTTACATAGAAGGGTAGTCTGTAAGTTCCTATAGTTCAGGGATTTTGAAGGCATAAGATATAGTCTTCTTTCCTTGGCATGTTTGGCGATCAGCCTACCATCACTATGGTTCCAGATTACTGAATAAGCTACCCACAGAGGAATATTTTGTGTCACACCACACTCTGGGGGGTACTGATAAAGTAACCTTATGACTAATAGGGAATCTAGTGTCGAGGATTATATATACCCTGTGAATTAGGGGATAATACCCATTGACTGTTGCAGATTTTCTTAGGCTTCATTATTTATATATTGTTTTTTGTTTTTATTGTTGATACATTTTAAATGCTATTATTAAAAGTTATATTTTACTAGGCCATCACACTCAGTGAATTTTTGAATCGCCATATAAGACCTATAAGTTTTTAATTTTTCAGTTGATCGATCTGTGTAGAAGTGTGTGGGTCAGATGACATGCTAGCTTTTTAGTGTGAGTTGCTTCAGTCACCGCAATATCAATTATGTGCTTGCTTGTTTATTATTTTATTTTTAACATCATAAATTTGTGTGTTAGGGGAAATTTGTGATATGTTTAATTTTTTTACTTTTTTATAATATTTTTTAAAAATTTTAAAAAGTGTTATGGCTTATTCACAAGCCATTTTTGCAACATCCATCACACAGCCCTTTTGAGAACACAGTGATTTCAATGTGTCAATTCACATGTACATTTTTTTGACTGACCATTTTTAACAGCCATCAAAAAAACGGAAAGGGTCTATCTTTGTCTGATTAAAGAAACGCAATAGAATTCAATGGATCCTTTTTTAACAGATGTAAAACATTGAATTGATTTAATGTGCCTAATAGGCTTTGGTTAATGACAGTGCAGGAGGCCATGGGCAGGCCTTCGGGTGCCATGACAACTATTGCCCGTGGTACTGTATGTAAAGGATTAAACTTCCAGGGACTGTGGCAGGGACCTGAATGTGTTCGTCAGACAAATTCTTGCCAGGTACTCTGGCAGTGGCCATGCGATCACCATGACAAATATATTTATTATATAATGGTAAGGGGTTAATGCCAAGACTTTTTTGCTTGCAGATACAAAACAGCAATAGCAACCTGCAGGAAATGGCACATGTAATAAGTAGCTGTAATTACTCGAGAGACATTTGCATAAATTAGTATCACTTCTGCTCACCCAGGTCACTGACTCTATCTGCCATGCTCACGGACTAGACCTCTGACTCCATGCGACATAGTAGTAGATACTTGCCAACCAATTCAAACGGTCTCCGTGTACCGACTCTCCAGAAAGGCTTGAAGGTCACTCTTTATACAACATGCTTTTGCCCTGGTATAACCCCAGAATTCTGTCACAATTGTTAAAACAAACCAAAAATTAGCCTGTTTTGGGGATGATGCTTTGCCTGTGTTTTTATCATACACACACGGAGGTTAAAAAAAAAGGCAAAGAAATTATGTCTATACTGAGAAGAAGCAATGGTGTTTTTTATTTTGTTGTTATTATGCCAACAGTGTGGCAGTGGCAAGTGGCAACTACAGAATTTGAAGAAAAAATTGTGGCAGACTGCCTAAAAGTTAAAAAGGTGAGAATTGGTTTAAAAAAAAATAGAAAAAAAGCCATAAAAAAATGATTCTTTTATATGAGCAGATGTGACACCAAGATAGTGTTCGCATTGGAAAAAGCAATGGCATGGATTTACTTGGTTCTAAGTGTGTGCATTGTCCATGGAGTCTATAATGGTTGGTCTTCTTGGCCAGCATGGTTTGCCATTGTCATCATCATCATCATCTTGCAACAAATAAGACTCTGCCTCCTTCCCTGGCTTCCTCTTCCTTCAGTCTTGGAGTCCGAGGTCCTTTTTTCACCATGACTCAAACTAAATTCTATATCCTTCTCTATTTCCTCTATTCCTCTTCTTCCTCCCTCATTGCACTAGTATAAGTGTTTCTTGTAAGAGATATATTAAAGGGATGACATCATGGATGCTGCAGTTGTCCCTGCTGACAAATTTGGTGGCCTCCTCAAAGGACTTCACAAGGTAACACACTTGTCTCATGAGCCTTCAGTGGCAGATTTAAAAATAACACATTGTTCCTGTGGCCTGTTGCATACAATAATCATTCACCACTTTCTTCCACTTACAAAGACGCTCCAATATGTGCAACCTGTAATTCAAACAAGTTGGAACATCGCAGATGATGTGGCACAAGGGTATGCCAATTTGACACTGAAAGCCGAGCAGAGTGTTTTTAGTCACATAAGAATGGCTGAAATGTGAACTTTTCTAGGTATGAGCAGCACCTCCGTTAAGCCACTATACAAATGCATCTCAGTAAATTAGAATATTTTTGAAATGTTGATTCATTTCAGTAATTCAATTCATAATCAGCAGTCTTCCATAACTGTGTGTCCTACTGAACCAGAGTGAGGGACCATTTAAAGGCTTAGGAAAACTTGGCAGGTGACACACTGAATTTACAATACTGAACTTTTTTACAATATTCAAATTTTCTTTGATTTAGATTTTCAGTACTTGTATTCCATAATCAACATTTACAAAAATAAAACACTTGAAATAGAACACTCTGTGTGTAAAGAATCTAGAAAATATAGGAGGTCACTTTTTTAATGTAATTACAGAAAGAAATAAACGTTTCAAAGATATTCTAATTTATTGAGATGCACTTGTAACGGGAAAGCCAACAGTGTGCTGAATTCACCACACTGTCGGCTTTATAGCGGTATATAAAACCGCATGTGCATGAGGACATGAAAGGTCCTCTTTAAGCATTTGAAAGGCATGCTCAATCAGGTTGAGATCTGTTTATTGATTGTGCAGCATCCCAGAGTGCTGCTGCTTTAAGTGTTTGTCTTTTGTGCCTCTGGGTTGTTTTGGTATGTCCCGTCCTTTATGTTCTATGTTATGTGTCATGTATATACATTGTTATGCAGCTTTTCCCTTGTTACTTTCCCCCTTCTTTGTTCAAACCTTACCCTTGGTTCAGCCCTGTACAATCACAGGCCACTGGGCGGGGTTGTAGGAGACCTAGGTATCCATTGAGGCCTTAGTTCAGTTCAGTGCCAGCTTGTGAGCAGTTTGGTTTTCTTGCAGTCTGCAGAGGTACTCAACTGGACTGGACCTCAATGGTTACCCAAACAGCCTCTAGGAGGATTAGTACCTGCCCCAGGCTCAACTAGAGACAGCCCTGAGAAGGGAGTTGCTGCTGTCTGGACATTTCGACCCCATGCCAGGAGGAGCAGGAGAGGACACTGACACTACACTCAGGCCAAGCTAAAGGTAACAAGATCCCTGTCAGGATTCCCTGCACCACTGTCCCCAGCATACTTACCTGGTAGTGGCATGAGAGGAGGAGTAGTAGGAAAAGTTTTCCATAGAGCCTGTATTATCCCTGGGCACCCTCCTAGATCCAAGGCAGGGGGATTGAACATTGTGGTACTACTACCCCCATTTGGAAGCTGCTGTTGTATCTGTTCCAGTTGCTACAATAAAGCTGTTCCCTGTTCAACTGCAACCACTGGCTGCCTGAGTCATGCCTGCTATAAAATCAGGGCCCTTCCGAACACCATCACACCGGCTCAGAGAGGAGAGGTCCCCTCTCCAACTGGAAGCGCCTTGGGGGTATTACTACCACCACCATCAGGTAGTTCTGCAGGACCCCCCTCACGGGTGTCCAGCCCAGGAGTGGGGCTTGGGGCTTGGTTGAGTGTGTTCGGCCTAGCAGGTGGCACATTATCCGCCACTACTACTCTCATCCTCCGGTTCCCTCCATCTGGGTTGAGGCAATTGGCCATTGCAGAATATTCCATTTCTTTGCCTTAAAAACTCTAGGGTCACTTTCACAGTATGTTTTGGGTCATTGTCTATCTGTACTGTGAAGCTCTGTTTAATAAACCTTGCTGCATTTGGTTGAATCTGAGAAGTAAGTATATACCTGTACACTTCAGTATTCATCTGTCTGCTTCTGTTTTCTGTCATATCATCAATAAACACTGGTGACCCAGTGCAATTGGAAGCCATGCATGCCCATGACATCACACTGCCTCTACCATGTTTTACAGAAGTGGCGTGCTTTGGATCATAATTCGTTTCAAGCCATCTCCTTACTTTCTTCTTCCCATCATTCTGGTACAGGTTGAACTTAGTTTCATCTGTCCAAAGAATTCTGTTCCAGAACTGGCCTGGCTACTTTAGATGTTTTTTGGTAAAGTCTAATCTTGCCTTTCTATTTTTGAGGCTGATAAATGGTTTGTACCTTGTGGTGAAACCTCTGTGTTTGCTCTCATGAAGTCCCTATGGTAGATTTAAATACTGATACAGCTACTTCCTGGAGAGTGTTCTTCACTCGGAAAGAGGTTGAGAAGGGGTTTTTCTTCACCATGGAAAAGGATTCTGTGATCATCCACCACTATTGTCTGCCATGGACGTCCATGCCTGTTTGATTTCCCAAGTTCACCAGTGCACTCTTTTTTTTACCAGAATGTACCAAACTGTTGATATCACCACTACTAACATTTCCACTAACTATCTGATAGATTTCTTGTGTTTTTTTCAGTCTAATGATGGTGCATTCACAGTCTCTAGTTGCTGTAATGGTGGACATACAAATGCATCTACGTTCCATCTCACTGCATCATACAGAGCACAGTTCTGAAAAAGCAACAGTTACAGGACTAGGAGAATTTAGTCAGATTCAAGCAATTACACAGGTGGATTAGTGCTAGAAATCAATAAATAGAATAGGATCATAGGAGTCAGAGCATAGTTATTGCTACATTCCTGCTTTATGTATAGAATTATACAGACACACAGACAGGACAGTTAACCCTTTAATTGCCAATAATCTAATTTTGTCAATCTGTAGAGCAATTTCATCTACACAAACAGTCTTTAAACATGCTTTTTACTGACAAGATAATCTTCTTAGTGAAAAATCTTTTATTAATTACATTTTTGGGCAAGGGTTTACATTTTATCATTAAATACATACTGCTATTCTTACAGCAAAGCTCTGAATACGCTTGCGCTGATCTGAAAAAAAAAAAAACCTCTTTTACTTTCATGTGGTTTTCTTTATGCTCTGGTCACCAAATATACAGTGTGATAGAGTGTTGTTAATCTGAAAAAAATATTCATTGTTTAAGCATTTTTTTTTTTGGTGCTCAAGTGCACATATCTACACAGTATTGCAGCCTTCGCTACTCTTAAAAAAGAAACTCTGTTATTTAAGCGTTTACTTTTGTGTGTTCACGCAATATACTGTACAGTCTAGCCTGTTCTAATCTGAAAAAAAGGGCCTTTGTGGACTGCCAACCGTGTCTTCTTCACATTCTTCACTTACACAGATCCCTGGTAGTGATGTGGCACCTGCTGAGTAATCTATTTCTCCTAGTCAGAGCAGTCTTCCTTCTCTTTTAAATGAGCTGGATGAGAACAGTCAGCATTGTGTGCAAGCAGACGAGAAAGACACGATGATTGTTGTTGGTAGTGGAGGTAGTAGTGGCAGGGATTGTACAGTAGTTGTTCTGGTAGGGGAAAAATTTGGAGGTAGAGGGTGTGCATGGCCGTGATGTTTCAGAAAAAAGCATGGAAGATGATGATTTTTCAGATAGAACCTGGCAACTGAGTCAGGGTGCCAAGTGATATCAAATGAAGAGGGTGGTGGCAGTGGTGATAGTAATGATTAGAAATGGGTGAACCTCTGAAGATTCATTTCCTTTTGGGTTTGGATGTTCGAAACAAAGATTTATTTTGAGTTGAACAAGTTTGATACAAACAACACCTTAAATTCGCTTATACCAAAGTATAAAATGCTCTTAAGGCTCCTAGGAACCTAGCAATTTAAATCCTAACTCTAAGGGAAAAACAGCTGAAGTTGTGTCAAAATGAAAGTGACTTATATGTCTATGGAAAAATTAATGGTAAGCAGTGGATACAAACTCCGAGTTTAACCATATACCGCACTGACACTCGCTTTTAAGCATTTAAAATTTAAAATGCTCCAAAAATTACCCATTTATTAGGGAAATGTGCGAGCCCATTTTTTTAGACCCCCATGGTGGTTATATTGTAAAAAGCAATGATTTTGTAGAAAAAGGTGTTCATTTTGATGGCTTCTAAGTGCTACAAAAAAGAAAAAAAAAGGCACAAAAAAATTATCCCGTAATGGGAACAGATATGAAATCAAAATATATATATTTTTTTTTTATACCAACGCTGTGGGAGTGGTGGTAGCTGTGACAAAATGTGTGGCAGTGCAGCAGGGACTAATATGATGGACTAGGCCGCAGGACATGTCTGCCTGAGCAGTTGCAGTGGTGGTAGGCACCAGGCAGCTGTGGCAACAGGCGTGGCAGTGCGGTAGGGCATAATATGATGAACCAGATCGCAGGATATGTCTGCCTGAGTGGTTGCAGTGTGGCAGACACTAGTCAGCTGTGGCAACATGTGTTGCAGTGCAGCAGGGACTAATATGATGGACCAAGCTGCAGGATATGTCTGCCTGAGTGGTGGCAGTGGTGGTACACACTAGGAAGCTGTGGCAACATATGTAGCAGTGTGGCAGTGCATAATATGATGGAGCAAGTTGCAGGATATGTCTAGCAGAGTGGTGGCAGTGGTGGTAGCTACTCAGGAGTAGCAGCAGCCAGCATCATCAGCAGTACAGTAAATGGAAGATGATGATAAAGAGAGACACCACTATTTGGAGGCATCAACTGGAGGTGTATGAAAATCCCCAAGGATCCATGCCTAATTCATTTTGATAAAAGTAATTTTTTCAATGCTACCTGTGGACAGTTTTGTCATTTTAGGTGTTACAACGCCAGCAGCAGCACTGAATACCGTCTCGGCCCTTATGCTTCAGCCCAGACAAGATAAAATTACGATGGCAAACTGGGCCAGCTCCTTCCACTGCCCTAACCTATTGGCCCAGAATAGCCTCTCATGGAATCAGTAGAACAGCCTTGCCAGTGCCACTGTCAAGTTTTTATTCCAAATAAGAAAGTGTTGCCTTTTCATGTGAGTACATGCTTGGAAATCTTGCGATGGATTTATCATTTGGCAATGTGTAAAAAACCCCCACACGGGAGATGACTGTGTGTACTTGCTGTCACCAGCATCAGAGGAAATTCCGCTATTACCACCACCAGTGCCACTTTCAACACCCTGAGAGGTTTCCATAAGTTTGCCCCAGGCAGACTTTTTGGATGTTGGGCCTGTGCAATGGCTGAAAATACTAGAACCACTGCCACCACCATCTTCATCTGATGTCACCTTGTCACCCTGACCCAGCTGCCAGGTCCTATGTGCAAAAGAATCATCATCGGCAAAGTCACATTCTCAGAATTTCCTCCTCCAGATATCCCCCTAGCTCTCCTACCAGAATGACTACCAGCAGTACTACCTGTGATCTTAGTAGTAGTAGTACCACATCCCCTGCCACTACTATCTCTACCACCAACAACAATCATCATGTCTTTGTCGTCAGTTTGCACACAATTATGGCTGTTCTTATTCAACTCATCTAAAAGAGGAGGAAGACTGCTCTGACTAGGATAAATAGATTGCTCAGCAAACCCCATTGTTTTTTAAAATTAGTGCACGCTAGACTGTGTATTGGGTGAACAAGAAGAAACCGTTATATAACAGTTATGTTTTTTAAGATTTGCACAGGCAAAATCAGCACCTTGCTATTAAGCAGTATCTATTTAATGAAAAAATGTTACTCTTGCACAAAAAAGTCCTTAACAAAACATTTTTTTTTATTAACAAGATTGTCTTGTCAGTAAAAACGTATGCTTAAAGAATGTGTATAGAGATGAAATTGCTCTATTGCATAACAGTCAGACAAAATTAGATTATTGCCAATAAAAGGTTAACTGTCTGTATAAGCAGCAGCAGAAGCACAGATACACCTCGTCACTATGTCTATGAACATATCCTATCTCTATTGAATTCTACCACTAATCTGCCTAGGTAATTGCTTGATTCACTAGGTTCTCCTAGTCCTCTAGTAATTGCTTTTTTCTGAACTGTGCTATAGCCTGTGATGAATTGAGATAGATCACAGATCTATTTGCATGTCCACCATTACAACAATTAAAGTGTCCAAGCTTTTATGCTATATATGACATCAGAACTGTAAGGAAGGTCCACCTACCACTGTCTATTGATTGAGAGGCTGTCAGTTGTTGCTACAACATCACAGTGATGAAAGAAGCTTACCATTTCTTTTTTCATAGACATACATGTGTAAACCGTGTACTGGGGGTGGGCTCCCCAGGATGCAGCAAAGTCATGGACAAAGGAAGCGACTCCAACTCAATTTAGTAAAAACAAGATTTTACTTAGTGTAGTAACACTCCTTTACCAAAAAGAACACTCCCAGATATTTACATACACTCAGCCAGGAAGCTGAGGCCCTGGTGTTGTACAGCGCGGTGCCCTCTAATGTGAGCCTCCAATATACTCCAAGCTTTTACCTATCTGCAGGCTGCAACTAACCAGCTGCTTGTTACCTTTTTATCACCCTAGTCACAGGAACAATTCAGTGAGTGTGATAGGGGCACCGACGATATAACACAAGAGCTTACAAACTTATCAAAATACCCCTATTCCCCCCCAAACAAAGTACAACCAAGTAAAAATAATAGTAGGTCAGCTTGCAAGCCAAAGAAATGTGAAGATGCATAAAATGTCGCTTCTAGACTTCCTTAGAAGCTCCTCTCTCAGAGTTACAACTCTATAGAATTCTCTTAGTCCTAGCCCTTACTACTGAATAGGTAGATAATTCACCAGTAGTGTGGCCTGTGACGGAGTATGCCTAACTAATCTAACTACAGGCCCTTACTCAGTCTCAAGCAATTTGGCGCCAAAAATGTAATACGGTACTTCTCTTACTGACCCGGGTCTGTTGGGTACCTTTACACTTTGTTTGGAACAACTGAAAGAGGAGCTCGTCCAGAAAACATGCGGTCTCACTGACAGTGCCACTTCTCAGCTGAGTCCTTGATGGCAATCTTCTCCTTCAGGATACTGTCTGGACAGACTCTGGAACAGTCTCTCATTCAGTTCCACTTTGCTGTAGCTCTGGTTCCTTAGGGATGCTCCTATACGTGGATGACACTCCAGTCCTCCTCCTTCTAGAGAAGGGTAGGCAACCTTTTTTGTTTGGTATGCCGATTTAAATAAAAAAATGAAAGATGAGGTCCTCAGAGTGCTGTGCAATAATTGTAAGCCTGACGACCCCTATACTAAAATCATATAGCACAAACCGTAACATAGTCGCGTGCGTTTACCACTATTTGCCTTGATACACCTGTACTTTTCTATTAGAAGCAATGTAAGTACATGTGTAACCCACAATTAGAGGTAAATGTATGTGACTGGGAGCAGTGAGGTAACACCTGTAGAATGGTGACACACTATGTACCTGGATGTTGCATCCAGTCCCCGGCCGCCAGTACTTTTACTTTTCTGTAAGTGAAAAGTGGATTAATTTCAGCCACATTTAATTCCTGGCTGTGTGGTAACAGCAAAACCACAGCCAGTAACTAATGGGTGTCACACTTACCCCAAAGTGACAGCACTGGAGCCCGGGGACTGGATTTGGCTATAGCCACATCTGGGTACAGAGTGTGTCACCACCTGAAAAAAAACACCCTTAGGCCTCCTGCACACAAACGGCATGGATGTGGTTTTCACTGATTTATACATTAAAAATGAATTGACAGGGTTGCAAATGCAGACAGATATAGGACCTGCTCTATATTTTGCAGATCTTCAAATTGGCCCAGACACACAGCCGCAAAACCAACATCTATGTGTATGGATCCATTGAAATGTATGGCTCCGTACTTCTATCCACAAATGCGGATAAAAAGTATATAGTCATGTGCATTACAATTTAGTAACTCCATTTGCCTCATATTAAAGGGAGTCTATTATTAGATTTAGGAAAATTTCCCTAACGACATGTTGGAATAGCCTTTAGAAAGGCTATTCTATCCCTACCTTTCTTTATCTTTTCTCTGACAGTTTTTGAAATAAATACTTTATTCTTAAATGCTAATTCTGTACACGGAGCACAGGGGCGTTCCCCCTGTGCACCGAGCACAGCACCGTCATATCAAGTATTCCACCTCGTCTTGCTGCTGCTTGCACGCCCTTCATGTGAAGATATCCTCTTCTTATTCTTTGCTACGACATGATGGGGTTAATTGCAATTAATGTGAGGCACATGGAGTTACTAAAACTAAATGAATAACCCCAAATGCCTGACATTTATAAGAATAGTAACCCCAACATGTACCTGGTGTTTTTTACTTTCACTTTGTTAACCGGAGCTCTCCTCTCCTCTACCCTCCCCTCCCCACACAACTTCTTCTGTGTTTGCCTTAGAGAGCTAGAAATTGGATAAATAGGTTCCTAGCAGCCCTAACAGTGTTCTGCACTATGTTTTAAGACAATTTAAGGTGGTTTGTACCGAACTTGTTTGCCCCTAGACAAATCTTGGTCCTGAGCCACACGAACCTGAAAGGAATGTTGAGAGGTTTGCCCATGTCTAGTCATGATCTTCAGGAAGGCATTTCCAGAAAGATAAGCCTGGAAAATTTACCTTTTATGAAACTGGTGCTTGATTTCCACTGCATTTTTATTATTTGCAAAACAAACATAATTTCTGCAACCTGCTTTTTCAGCCAAAGTGTCTCCCTAAGCCTCAGTTGGGAAATTTGCCTGATAGTAAATGTCATGTTTTTCTCCAGGCAAATAAAAAGACAACTAATCATTCCATCATTCCATCATTCATAACAAAGAAGATCTCCTAGATTGTCAAGAAATAATTGATTTCAGATAAAACAAAGATGTAAAGACCGTCAATATGACATCTTTTAAAATATAAGTCAACCAACAAAACCAGGGAACATTATGACACCAAGCCTCAAGAATTTCCACTAAGGGAAAGACTCAGGTATATTTCATCGCTATCTTTCAGACCTCCTCAGACATATGGGCATCATCCAACATCCCCATAGAATACTCACTGCAATTTAAAAATTTGGACATAGTCTAAAGAGAATCCAAGGTGCAAGAGTGAGGGGGGTGGTGCGACATCAGATGTGGGAGTTTCCATTGGTCTGCTTCACATCATTTTACTGGGTGTTCATATCTTCAGTACCTGCGTCTGGTACTCCTGGAATCTACACTCATGTCCGATGCAGCACCAGATTCCCTCACTCTTGCTTCTTGACATCTTTGGCTTCTTGACAACCTTGTATGTCCACTGCCTGGTGAGACCATTCCAGATGATGGGCAAGCAAGCAGCAAGAATCTTTTGTATAAGTAAGAAGCAAGAATTTTGTGTATAAGCGCTTCATAGTGTTGTGTTGAGTTGTACATCAAAAGGTGAGTACCCATCTAGAAAGAAGTGGGGTAGGTATCCACCATATTGCTTTGTTCACAAGAATTTAAACACTTTCCATCTGACAACAACAAGGAAAATACTTTACTATTGAAACTTATAGGTTTTCTTCAGAAAGAATCTCTGGAATATATTCTACATCATCAAGCAGGAAATATACTCACAAATACAGTATTTCCTGTACAAAAACCCAATGGAGACTGGTAATAGACCTGACTTATTTGAACATACTTTGATAAATAAGAGAGGTTATATAGTTTTAAGGCTGCAATAGATTTTAAAAATGCATATTTGCATCTATTTTTCCAACTAACAGGATGTTCCTGAAAATCACTCTCCAGACAAAATTCAAAACTTCACCTACAATTCAAATGTCTTTCATTCGGCATAACATCTGTACCAAGAGTATTCACCAAAATTGTAGTGGTACTGACAACATTTCTTGTCTCCAGAGAGTCACAGTGGTGCCATACCTGGATGATTAGTGGATTATATCCCTATCGTCTTCAGATGACCTTACAGACTCTGAAAGATTATGTTTTTTTTATCAAGAAGGAAAAGTCCCATATACTTCCAAATCAAGAAATAAAGTTCTTGGGTTTTTAGGTCAATTCATGCCAGAAACTATGAACAACTGCACAACTTCTTTTTTTTTATGTCAATAGTTTTTATTAAATTTTACACAAGTACAACACAAAGGTAAAGCAAAAACATAAGGTACAGTCATGGCAACATAATCTACACGTACAGTGGGTACGGAAAGTATTCAGACCCCTTTAAATATTTCACTCTTTGTTTCATTGCAGCCATTTGCTAAAAGCAAAAAAGTTCATTTTATTTCACATTAATGTACACTCAGCACCCCATCTTGACAGAAAAAAAAAACAGAAATGTAGATATTTTTGCAAATTTATTTAAAAAGAAAAACTGAAATATCACATGGTCATAAGTATTCAGACCCTTTGCTCAGTATTGAGTAGAAGCACCCTTTTGAGCTAGTACAGCCACGAGTCTTCTTGGGAATGATGCAACAAGTTTTTCACATCTGGATTTGGGGATCCTCTGCCATTCTTCCTTGCAGATCCTCTCCAGTTCCGTCAGGTTAGATGGTGAACGTTGGTGGACAGCCATTTTCAGGTCTCTCCAGAGATGCTCAATTGGGTTGAGGTCAGGGCTCTGGATGGGCCAGTCAAGAATTGTCACAGAGTTGTACCAAAGCCACTCCTTTGTTATTTTAGCTGTGTGCTTAGGGTCATTGTCTTGTTGGAAGGTGAGCCTTCGGCCCAGTCTGAGGTCCAGAGCATTCTGGAAGAGGTTTTCTTCCAGGATATCTCTGTACTTGGCTGCATTTATCTTTCCTTCAATTGCAAGCAGTCGTCCTGTCCCTGCAGATGAAAAACACCCTCATAGCATGATGCTGCCACCACCGTGTTTCACTGTTGGGATTGTATTGGGCAGGTGATGAGCAGTGCCTGGTTTTCTCCACACATACCCCTTAGAATTAATGCCAAAAAGTTCAATCTTCGTCTCATCAGACCAGAGAATCTTATTTCTCACAGTCTGGGAGTCCTTCATGTGTTTTTTTTGGCAAACTCTATGCGGGCTTTCATATGTCTTGCACTGAGGAGAGGCTTCCTTCGGGCTACTCTGCTATAAAGCCCTGACTGGTGGAGGGCTGTAGTGATCGTTGACTTTGTGGAACTTTCTCCCATCTCCCTACTGCATCTCTGGAGCTCAGCCACAGTGATCTTTGGGTTCTTCTTTACCTCTCTCACCAAGGCTCTTCTCCCATGATTGCTCAGTTTGGCTGGATGGCCAGGTCTAGGAAGAGTTCTAGTCATCCCAAACTTCCATTTAAGGATTATGGAGGCCACTGTGCTCTTAGGAACCTTGAGTGCTGCAGAAATTCTTTTGTAACCTTGGCCAGATCTGTGCCTTGCCACAATTCTGTCTCTGAGCTCCTTGGGCAGTTCCTTTGACCTCATGATTCTCATTTGCTCTGACATGCACTGTGAGCTGTGAGGTCTTATATAGACAGGTGTGTGCCTTTCCTAATCAAGTCCAATCAGTTTAATTAAACACAGCTGGACTCCAATGAAGTAGAACCATCTCAAGGAGGATCAGAAGGAAATGGACAGCATGTGAGTTAAATATGAGTGTCACAGCAAACGGTCTGAATACTTATGACCATATGATATTTCAGTTTTTCTTTTTTAATAAATTTGCAAAAATATCTACATTTCTGTTTTTTTTTCTGTCAAGATGGGGTGCTGAGTGTACATTAATGAGAAATAAAATGAACTTTTTTTGCTTTTAGCAAATGGCTGCAATGAAACAAATTTAAAGGCGTCTGAATACTTTCCATACCCACCGTAAACAAAATATAAAATGATTGCGAAGGACAAAGTGTTTAGAAGAATACACATTAAGATGTGCTCCAGTAACATTTAATTCTAGAGGTATTCAACAGTTGCAAATTATATAGGATAAATGCAGTCTTCAAGTTGAGGCCATGAGGGGAAGGAAGAGTTCGCAACAAGCGGGGAATGTAAAACAGGAAAGAGCCAACGGACAAATAAATAGGCCTAAAAAACATAGGAGAGTCGGGCCACTCTATGACGTCTAATAGGACTGATTGGTCTGCCACTCGGGTGAGTACGCAGATTCTCCCACTACCAGTGATAAACAAAAATATATATATACAGTAAGCCCTATAAATGACCAAAGAGGGTGTGCATCAGAAAGTTGAGGTATAGTAAGAGGTGAGTATCAATAAGCATTTAGAGAGGGAACGATGTTAACCAAATCTCCCAGTTATCCCGGAATTTGTGCGGATTGCCACCCCTACAGGCATAAATTTGCTCAAATTGGCAATTCAAGGAGACCATAGAAATCAATTCTGGGCAGGAGGTAGATTTCCATCTGCGTGCAATAAGTAGGCGAGCAGCCCCAAGTACCTGGCATATGACAGTTCTATGCGTAACTGATAAAGTGTGGATGCAGAACAGGAGCAGCGCCATCTCAAGTGTACAACCCCCCCCCCCACCACATAGTTTATTAATTAAGGAAAAAAAAAATACCCAGAAGGGCTGAATGAGTGCGCAATGCCAAAAAATATGAAATAAAGAGCCAACTCCCCCACACCCTCTCCAACAGACAGAAGGACACGTGGGAAAAAACTTAGCTAAGCGAAAAGGGGGGGAGGGGGTAGTACCAGCGCAGGAGTAACTTACTATATTGCTCCCAATGTGAAGCACACACCGTGGACTTCTTTGCCCACCTGATCGCCTCCCACCACCAGCTGGCCTCAAAGCCACCGCCCAGGTCGTCCTCCCACGGACACATGTGCTTGGTTTTCTGAAAAGTACAATTAAGTTTAAAGCATGGTACAAAGTTTTAGTATGATATGCAGCTGAAGAAGTTAGCGAGTGCAACAGGTCAGCAGCCGGCTGTGGCACCTGAACCAGGGTCGAGGGAAACTCTGATAGGTATGAAACCAACCTGGTATAAGTAAACTTCTCATAAGTAGGTAGACTATACTTCTCCTCCAACGTGGAGAAGGGTACAATGATGCCGCCGCTATACAGGTCAGATATATTTCTAATCCCACAGTCGCTCCAAACATCTAAGGACAGAAGTGGGACCATGTGTGGGAGCACAGTAAGAGGCAAGTTCAGGTAGACCCTAGGAATAGTACTGTCTGAAACAGCACAAAGGGCACGCCAGGCCTCGGCAGTAGCCTGTACAGCCGGCGGCACAGAGGGGGGCAAGCGCATGGAGGGTCCTAAAGCTAACAAGAAACCCTCCCAGCTCTTAACCTGAGCCATTTGAGCCTCCATAGCCGGCCATAGTATATCATGGTTTGGTGTTAACTAGAATTTTAGCTGGCCCAAGGCGGTTGCCAAGTGGTAGTGATACAAATTTGGTATTCCCATACCTCCATTGTCCCTAGCCTTGAAGAACGTGTGCAGGGCCACCCTAGGCTTACAACCATTCCATAAAAAAGCCATCATCTGCCTTTATAAATCTCGAAAAACACTCCTGGGTATCTTGATCACCAGTGTCCTCAAATATTAAAGTATTCTAGGAAGAATCAACATTTTGTATAGCACTATTCACCCCATCCAACTATGCTCAAATTTAGTTAGGGCATCAAGCTCCTTCTGTAGGGAAGTCAGCAGACCCGGAAAGTTGGCCTTAACTAGGTCTTTAGGATTCGATGTCAGCTAAATTCCCAGATAGGGCATTGACTGCGGGCACCACTGATAGGGCGAGGAGTCTTTAATATGGCAAATATTGGTTGGTGTCAGGCTAATCCCTAAGATCTGGGATTTGGATTCATTGACCTTATAGTACGATAATGCACCAAAATCAGACAAGGTCTGGGACACCGCCTGTAGTGTGGAGTCAGTATAAGAGAGGGATAATATCACATTGTTTGTGAACAGATTAATTCTGTGATCCGTTTGCCCCAACCTGACACCAGTGATAGGGTGTGATCTAATTTTTTCAGCTAAGGGCTCCATCACTAGTGTCATGCCTTCAGCAATATGTAATGCATTGATTTCGAATAGCTCCATCAAGTGGCTGTTTATGCAAATAGCAAATAATCATACTATTCCCTGTATGTCCCACTAGAGCAGGGGTGTCAAACTCATTTTCACCGGGGGCCACTTCAGCCTCACGGGGTACCTTGAAGGGCCAAGATTATTTTACACATGTATAAAAGTAACTTCTCCTTAACAGTTAAGCGAGCTATTAAGGAGTAGTTACATTTGTACATTACTACTGTTACAATCAGCCCTTTGAGGGCAACCAGGAAGAACATAATGTATTGTTAAAACCTAAGACATTGACATGTTACATACTATCCTCATCCTTTTCTGAATATATCCCAAAAATTAAGCAATATACAAATACCGTTTACCCCTGCAAACGGTATTATGCTCTATAGTTGCCCCTGCACATGGTATTATGCTCCACAGTTGCCCCTGCACACGGTATTATGCTCCATAGTGGCCCCTGCAATCGGTATTATGCTTCTTAGTGGCCCCCGCATTGGTATTATGCTCCATAGTGGCCCCTGCAAACGGTATTATGCTCCACAGTTGCCCCTGCACACGGTATTATGCTCCATAGTGGCCCCTGCAAACGGTATTATGATCCATAGTGGCCCCTGCACACGTTATTATGCTCCATAGTGGCCCCTGCAATTGGTATTATGCTCCTTAGTGGCCCCCCGCATTGGTATTATGCTCCATAGTGGCCCCTGCAAACGGTATTATGCTCCATAGTGGCCCCTGCACACCGTAATATGCTTCATAGTGGCCCCTGCACATGGTATTATGTCCCATAGTGACCCCCCACCCATGAACTATTATTATACTCTGGGGTCTGAGACCCCAGAGTATAATGACGTCTGCCTGGCTCACGTGACGCCTGGGACGTCACCAAAGAAGGCCGAAGCCTGCTGGGAGTAACATCGGATCGCCGGAGAGGTGAGTAACTCTGGTTTTTATGTTTATCACCTCCCCTGGGTCTCCGATTATTATACTCCGGGGTCTGAAAAGACCCCGGAGTATAATAATAGTAGTATTTGATGGGGTTCGCCGGCCGCGGCCTCACTTACCATCTCCGCTCTTGCACACAGCCGCTTCTGCGTCCCATAGCAGAAGGGGAAGCGGGGGCGGCCACGACCAGCAGCGGGGATCGATAAGTAAATAGGCCATTACGTGCCGGGGATACTCCAGCAGGCAACGGCCTATGTATATATATATATATATATATATATATATATATATATATATATATATATAAAAAAAACTTATCCTCACCTACCTCCGATGCCTTGATGCAGCCGCCGCCTCCTCCTCTTCTTGTCTGTGACGTCTGCGTGTCAGCGTAGGAGGCGCGATGATGTCATTGTATCGCCGCCTGCGCTGACATGCAGAGGTCTCGTAAACCAGCCCAGGACAGGTATCGCGCAGCTTTGTTTTTGTTTTTTTTTAAGCGGCCTGTCCTGGGCTGGTTTACATTACATAGACAATAAAAAATGCTGCGCCCCTGCGGGCCAGATAAGTGCCTGGCCGGATAACAGAAGGCAGCGGGCCAGATGCGGCCCGCGGGCCTTGTGTTTGACACCTGTGCACTAGAGCTACTGTAATTCCCACCTATGACCTAATGACATCGTCAAGTCAGCTCATCAGTGGCCATTTCACTTGGAACTTGCTGTGCAGCTAGCAGCATCTTATTCCATCCTTCTCATCTGGACCTACAGTAGCATCGCTGTTTCACCCTATCCTTGTAATAAAAGTTAAAGTTTGGACATCAATCCAGAGTCAATGAATTACTAGGAGGGAGTTTAGCTGCATGTCGACTTATGCCTCACACATAAGGAGGACAGAACAACTAGGGAAAATATTAAAGGGGACAACGGGCACCCCTGTCTTGTACCATTCAAGATTGAAAAGGGACAGGACAGCACTCCATTCACCAGCACTCGTGCAGACGGACCGGAATAAAGTGCGGAAATAGTAGTTGCAATGGGGCCTAGGAAACCAAATCTGCGTAAGACCTCAAAAAGATATCATCAATGTACCCTATCGAATGCCTTCTCCGCATCCAGGGACGTGTGGTCGGACCATGTAATATTTCCTATCTCACAACATTGTAATTTCAAGAGCATGTCAGTTGGGGCCAAAAACATATCTAGTCTGGAATAGGAGCGATGCCTGGCAGAATAATGCATAAAATCTCGCTCGGAGGCATGAAAACAGCGCCACACATCATGAAGCTCCTCCTGCCTGAGCCAGGGTCCTAATTGCTGGGGCGTATGCTTGCCACACTAAGTAATGTCAACAGCGTCATAGTGCGTAATTTTAAAGTCGCCGGATATTACAAATTGGCCCTGGGAATGCTTCTTAACCTTCCTCAATAGTGAGTTCAGAAAAGATACTTGAGAGGAGTTAGGGAGAACACACAGTAATTGAAATGAGGACATCGCAACCTTCTTGGTAGCATTTCAACAGAAAATATGAGGGAACAATTTGTGGGAGAACTTTGGTGGGCGAGGATCACAGAAATGCGTTTCCTGTAGGCAGAGTACATCAGCGGCAGATCTGAGAGCCTCTCTCCACAACAATGAGCGCTTAAAGGGACTATTCAGGCCCCTTACATTAAAGGATAGAATGTTAACACCCATAAGTACGGTCAAGAATCAATAACACATGTTGGCAGCAGAGATACTTAAATATCAGAGTGTTGCCCAGGGTAGAGCTATTAAGCCTAGAAGGAAAAAACTGGTTATGAACAGCGTTAAAGAAAGAACTATTCAACAATAGGAAGGATAGTCGAATATGACCGGGCAGTGTACTACTGTGCAAACTTGGGAGAAAGTTCGCCAGAAAGTTTAAGCACATAACGCACCACCGAAACTCACAGTGCGTATAATAAGGGTTTTTTCACCCGGCTAAGGTATTAGGTTTCCACAGAACGTCCAGCTTATGGGCCTCATTCCTGGACGGTCTTTGGACATCAGGTGCGGACGGTGGCAGATTCCATTTCAGAAGAAGATTTTTCCCAGTGTCGAAGGAGTTGAATGTGTGGGTCACCCCATTTCTGAAGACAATGGAATCCCCATTTGTAGGGAACATTATGTTGACGCAGAATCGCTGTAATAGGAGCAAGCTTTTTCCTGGCAGCAATGAAGGCCTGAGAGAGGTCTGCGAAAAGCTGGATTGTCTTGAACGGCTCAGGCAGAGAAAATCTCTTCCTGGATTCGAACATGAGACAATCTTTGATATGATAGAAGTGTATGCGGGCAAGCGTATCTCTGGGAATATGGTCAGGCATGCCTTTCGGCTTTGGCAGGCAGTGGGCTCTGTCGATAATCAGGTCAGCATCAGAGCAAAGTGGCAGGGTCGCTTTAATTAGTTGTTGCAGGAAAGGAATCAGATCCCTGGGGGCGACTGATTCTGGAATGCCACGGAACTTAACATTGTTTTGTCTGTTTCTGTCCTCCATGTCGGCCAGCTTAAGTTTAACTGCCGCCAATTCCTCCTCTAGCTCATTGTGGGCATCTACTATGGTATTGTGTGCTGAAGCGAATTCGCCCATTTTATTCTCAACATGGTTAAGTCTGTCTCCAAGAGAGTCAACCGTGGAGGAGATGGATGTGATCGCCTTAGTAATATCTTTCTGGATAGATCGATGCAAAGCTAACATTATATCCTTCAAGAAAGACTCAGAAGCAGATTGTTTACCTGCAGGTATAGCTTGTAGCACCTCTGAATCACAGAGTCGGGGTTCCTCTCCTTCTGCCCCTGGGCGGGAGTCAAAACAAAAAGTAGTGTCCCATCTCATCTTCTGCTTATCTGGGCTCAGTGTGGGAGTGTTAATGCCAGCTTGGGATATTTCTGGAGCAGGAGAAGCCACGGCTTGGCAGCTACTCTCCAAGATGGCCACTGAGGGAGGTTGTAGCCCTCTTTTAAGAGCTTGCTGCTGGCCTTCAGCGCCGCTACTGTGACTCCCTTGGGAGTCATTACTGTCCTCAGAGGTGCCCAGTGGTGAAGAACTGGGTCCTCTAAGCAGCTCACCTGAGTTGCCTGGTCTCTCCTTGCATGGGTGATCCACTGCCTGCTGTAATGGGAGGAGAGGAGAGACATCGGCGCCATCTTGAGATGCGGATAGAGCCAGGAAGAAGTCGCTGAGCCATTTAGGGGGACCTTTATTTCCCCTCTTCGCCATTCCCCTGCCTTCCTGAACTTGTTAGGGACCTTGTGGAGCTGTATGCCGGCGGTAAGTGATTCCGGAAGCTGCTGTGAGCTGCGATAGCAGAGTGAAGTCACGGAGCTCGGCTAAGCTGCAGCCATCTCGTTCGGCGTCAAGCCACGCCCCCCAACTGCACAACTTCTATTCCCTGTCTCATATAGGCCACGCAGTGGTCATAGATAGGTTCTCCATCTATTGAACAGGCAAGTTGATATATAGTTTTCCTCTAATTCCCCTTATATAGAGAGACCTCAAGAAAATCATGGATGAACAAGCAGAGGTTTAAATCCCATTCTGGCCCTGCGGGTCCTGGTTCTCTCTTATATTGTTACTGTCAAGAAGCAGATATTGGTCATTAACACTTTCTTAGCAGCAAGAAAACCAACACTGTTACTGTGTATGATGGTGTCTGGAAAAGTTACAAAGACTGCAGTGTAGCTACTATTTGCACTGTACACTTCTTCATCCTTTCTTCAAATTCTTCAGGAAGGATATGATAAAGGACTTAAATATTATTTAAGGTCCACTTCACGACCATCAATGCTCAGATGGAATATAAATTTTGCACGCAGTCAAAACTAGTGATGGGTGAACCAGTTCGTAACCAATCTGAAATTCCCAAATTATGTGGTTTCCAACAAAACTGGAACTTTTGTAATTCATTTCTCCTCCTTTGCCTCCCAGTGTCCCTATTAAATGTTTAAGGTGGCCAGCTATAAAAAGCTGCTCTAAGGAATGTTTTTTAGGACTACTATATATGTATACACCTAACTGGTTTGACTTTGTGCTAATCCTGAGGGTATTGTCTAAGTGGTTCCCTGGTTTTCACATTTTAACTCCTATACGGGGATCTGGTCTTTACTGCAGGGGACCAGTCAATGGCAGTTGACCCAAAGGCCGTCTGGTCTGAAGGTCAGGGGCAGGGTTGTACAAAGCCAAAAGGTCATACACAGAGCAATAGCAGATCAAGAACAGTATCAGAAAAAGAGTCAAAACTCAGGTTGAGGTCACTAAAAATCAAGTAAGAGTACAAACACAAAACCCTCACAAGAACTGGATATACGAAAAACCTATATTCCTACAGCACAGTTCAAAGGATTAAGCAGGTATACATATACCAGAGCACTCTGGGATTGACTGATGGTGTGCATGTTAAACTCTCAAGTTGCTGAGAAGGAAGACATGCCTGCTCTATGGGCTGGACCAGAAGCAGCAGCAGGAGTAAATATACAGGAGCATGGAGAGTCAGGAATTGCGCAGTGTGAACTAGAAGTAAGCTGGTATTACAATACTCCGTCCCTTAAGCTTCCTCTTCTTAGGTCCAGAGTGGAGAAAGGCTAGAGCATTGATGTCTACAGGGTCACTGCAATTCATTTATTTGGAGTCAGGAATGTCACTGGGTTCAGAGCCACCAGAACCAATATCCTCCCAATCCACCTCCTCCAAGTCAAAGTTGGCCTCATACTCATATTCCTTCTTAAAATCCATAGAAGCAGATAGAACTTCACTAGGAGATTTGCCAACTTCTCTTCATGAGAAGTTAGACTGGTGAATGAAGGGCGATCAAGAACTGTCAAAGAAGACAGAAGACTGGCAGGCTCAGATCCAGTAAAACTATTTTCAGTATTGAAAAAAGAAACTGGCACATTTCAAGTGCTGTCTCAGACAGCTTTTTCCTGGGCCACTAGGGAACTGTCTCTTCAGGAGACAAGCTCATCACCAACAGAGGTATCACATGACCAGCATAAGAGGACTAGGACTTAGCAGACTGAGAGAGCAAATTGGTCATGTTGTGGGGTGCCAAAGGCTGCAATGCCGTGAGTACTGTAGTGAAGTAGTTGGACTGGCAGCAAGGTCCCCACCAAAATTCGGACCCAAGTCCCAATCAATAAGGGTATACAAAGAAGCCAGGGCAATCCAAAGACCAAATTGAAACAGGCAAGACAAAAAGGAAGAACTTCTCAGAATGAGAGGCTACTGTTTGGAGCTCTAGGGGTACTGCTGTATGGAAGATCTCACTTAAGCGTTTTTTTTTTTTTTCACTGAATTTAAGCAGTAGCCAGAAAAGCTGCATTTCCTAACGTGGGGCCTTAGTCTTACACCAGAAAAGTAGCCGGATTTGGCTTGATTTTGGAGGAGGCATGTGACTCCAAAGTGTAATTTCATTATACAGTGAGGCAGGAATACAAATCCCATAGTCCACATCTAAATGGATAAGATGATACAAAATTACAGTTTTGAATTGGTCATGTCATTCACTGTGATAGATATGCATTAATAGGGTACATATGGAAGGAGGTAAATATTTCTATGTATTATTGCATACTTCATTTTGTCATGCACAAACACGGAACATTTCCTGGAATTTAGCTGGAAAATAAGGGAAGCGAGGACTACTCCAAATGAGCATTTCTATATTGAGCAACTACCTAACCCAGCATCAAATGGCTGAAGACAGAGAATTAATCAATAAGTGGTATTACATTGTCACAAAGAATTTTCTGAAATGGACAAAAGCTAAAGCGCTGATGTTGTCAATTAGATAGTAAATATCTCTCTCATTATTTTGTCCAGTAAGCAAAGTACTTAATTTTGTTGTGCTGCAAGTGCAGAATGAAAAACCTTTAGAATTATATTTATTCAAGGTCATTTTTCCCAAGGACATGAGGTTCAGATAATAGCTTCCTGTAATATTGTTCTATTTATCACTAAAGATGAATTCCTGTCTATTTGCTTAAACAAGCAGTAACAATAATAATTAGAATAACATTACTTTATAAACCCCTAAAGTGATACTTGGGCTAAAAGACTATTGTCATGTGACGTTATTTCAATCAGGCTAACATACTGTATGTGTGGTATACTACATTTTTTAACTGGATGCAACTGTACTATTCGCTACCTGCTGATGTGGTCCTGGTATTAGTAGCAGCTGGCCCAGTGTGCAAAGCATAAGGGATCAGGCAGTAGAGTGGTGAGGTACCAGCTGGTAGCATGGGCAGGCTGCAAGAATCAGACGTCAGATTCAAGCAGGCGGCTAGGTTTGGAGGGCAGGTATAAGCAAAATGTTGAGCAGAGTTAACAGGCAGGGCAGCAACAGCAGGTGTGAAATCAGAAACAAGTCCAGGGCAGGAACAGATCACAGATCAGGTCAGATACAGGAACACCTTACAACCAGACTAGCAAGACAGTCAGGCATCTGATGTTCTCCTGGCACTCTCAAAACTCAGAAACATAATTTGTCACTCCACAAACATGTTTTCACTGCTCTATAGTCCAGTGGCAGCTTTACAACATTCCATCTCATGCTGGGCATTGTGCTTGGTGTTATAGACTTGCTTAACCGGTTAAGGACCGGGCCTAAAAGTGCCTTATGGACCAGGCCTCATTTTTCAAAACTAACATGTGTCACTTTATATGGCAATACCTTTGTGATGCTATAACTTACACAAGTGATTTTGAGACTGTTTTTTCATGACACATTGTACTTCATGTTAGTGGTAAACATTGATCAATATTTTTGTATTTATTTATACAAAATAGGAAATTTGAGGGAAATTTGGAAAAAAATTGCAATTTTCAAAATGTAAAATTCTCTGCTTTTCAGACAGATAGTCATACCACCCAAATACATGAATAAATATTAGCTACCATATCTCTGCTTTATATCGGCATCATCTTTTAATCATCCTTTAATTTATTTTGGATGTTAGAAGGTTTACAAGTGTAACAGCAATTTTCCAGATTTACAAGAAAATTTCCCAAACTAATTTCTTAGGGACCACTTCAGTTCTGAAGGGGATTATAAAGGCCTATATATTAGAAACCCCCATAAATCACCCCATTTTCAAAACTGCACCCCTCAAATAATTCAAAACAGCATTTGGGAAGTTTGTTAACCCTTTAAGCATTTCACAAGAATTAAGACAATATGGAGGTGAAATTTAGACATTTCATTTTTATCCAATAATACATTAGTTTATTCCTAAAATTAACACATTCACAAAGGGTTAAAGGAGAAAATGCATCTCACAGTTTGTTGTGCAATTTCTCCCGAGCACAGAAATACCCCACATGTGGGTGTAAAATGATTTTTGGGCACACGGCAGTGCACGGAAAAGAAAGAGCGACACTTGGCATTTGAAAAGCAGATTTTGCTGGAATAGTTTTCAGGTGCCATGTCTCATTTGCAGAGCCCCTAGAGTACCAAAACAATGGAAACCCCCTAAAAGTGACCTCATTTTGGAAACTACACCCCTGACAGAATTTATCAAGGGGTATAGTGAGCATTTTGACACCACAGCCGTTTCACAGATTTTATTAACATTGGGATGTGTAAATGAAAAATTATTAAAACATCACTTTATCCCCAAAGTTTTCATTTTCACAAGGGGTTAAAGGAGAAAAAGCTGCCCACAGTTTGTTACACAATTGCTCCTGAACACACCAATACCCCATATGCGATCGTAATTTGCTTCATGGGTACATGGCGGGGCTCGAAATGGAAAGAGAGCTATTTGGCTTTTGAAGGGCAGATTTTGCTGGAATAGTTTTCAGGTGCCATGTCCCATTTGCAGAGCCCCCAAAGTATCAATACAGTGGAAACCCCCTAAAAGTGACCACATTTTGGAAACTACACCCCTCACAGAACATATCAAGGGGTATAGTGAGCATTTTGACCCCACAGCCGTTTCACAGATTTTATTAACAATGGGACATGAAAATGAAAAATTACTTTCTTTCCAATAAACCATCAATTTAGCCCCAAATTTTTAATTTTCACAAGAGGATAAAGGAGAAAAAGCTCTCCAAAGTTTGTTACACAATTTCTCCTGAATACAGGAATACTCCCCATGTGGTTGTAATCTGCTGTATGGGTACATGGTGGGGCTCAGAATAGAAAGAGCGCTATTTAGCTTTTGGAGGGCAGATTTTGCTGGAATAGTTTTCGGGTGCCATGTCGCATTTGCAGAGCCCCTAAAGTACCAATACAATGGAAACCCCTCAAAAGTGACCCCATTTCGGAAACTACACCCCTCAAGGAATTTCTCAAGGGGTATGGTGAGCATTTTGACCCTACAGTTGTTTCACAGATTCTATTAACATTGGAATGTAAAAATTAAAAATTACTTTTTTTTTCCAATAAACTGTCCATTTAGCGACATATTTTTAATTTTTACAAGGGGATAAAGAAGAAAAAACCCCACAGTTTGTTACACAATTTCTCCTGAACACAGAAATGCCCCATATGTGGTTGTAATCTGCTGTATGGGTACATGGTGGGGCTCAGAATGGAAAGAGCGCTATTTGGCTTTTGGAGGGCAGATTTTGCTGGAATAGTTTTCAGGTGCCATGTCGCATTTGAAGAGCCCCTAAAGTACCAATACAATGTAAACCCCTCAAAAGTGACGCCATTTTAGAAACTACACCCCTCAAGGAATGTATCAAGGGGTATTATCATTTTGAGCCTAAAAATGCTTCCCAAAAATTAATATACAAAGTGAAAATTGACAATTTTAAATAAATATGCCATTTTGGTGCCCAGTATGTTGTACCCACTTTGTGGCATCAGAGACATGCACTCCTAAAACTATTATGTGGGCTATCCCGGGGAAAAAAAATTATATATGTGGGTGTAACCTGCTGCTTGGGCACACAGCAGGGCTCAGACAGGAAGGAGCACTGCGCTTTTTAGCTTTTGGAGTACAGATCTAGAGGGACTTTCTGGATGCCATGTTGTTTTTGCAGAGATGCCAGTAAATTGTAATTCCCCAAGAAGTGACCCCATTTTGTAGGGGCAATTTTAGGGTTTTTGCCAATTTGACATGGTGTCCAAAATCCAACAATCTAAATCTATGCTCCAAAAGCCACATAGCGTTCCTTCACCTCTGCCCCCTGCTGTGTACCCAAACTGCAGTTTACGCCCACATGTATGACACTGGTGTACCCAGGATAACGTACTTGGTATAAACTGTTGCTTGGGCACAGCCGGGCACAGAAGGGAAGGAGCGCTATTTTGGTTTTTGGAGCACAGTTTGGTTTTTGGACACCATGCCACTTTTGCAACACTTAACCCTTAAGTGTTGCATTCATTTAATTTCAATAAATGAATGCGCAGCTGATAATGAAAAGGGAAAATTGCAATTTTTCCAGAGATACTCCATTTCAGTGCCCAATATTTTGTGCCCAGCTTATGTCAGCAGGCACAAACACTCTAAAAACTGTTAAGTGGGTATCCCGGGCACAACATCTTTTGGAGCGTTTACATCTGATACAAGCCGGACACAACATATTATGCATTGAAATAAAATATTCCTGGAAAAATTGTCATTTTCACCTTTCACAATCATCTGCGTATTCATTTCTGGAAAATAAATTATAGCAACACTTGGAGGTAAAAAATGCTCACTGTACCTCTGGATAAATTCCTTCAGGGGTGCAGTTTCCAAAATAGCGTCACGTGTCAGGGGATTCCACTGTACTGGCATTTCAGGAGCTCTGCAAAAGTGTCATGGTGTCCAAAAGCTAAACTGTCTAAATCTGTGCTCCAAAAACCTAATAGCGCTCCTTCCCTTCTGTGCCCGGCTGTGCCCAAACAGCAGTTTATACCCACATATGACATTATGTACGTTATTCTGGGTACACCAGTGTCATACATGTGGGTATAATCTGCAGTTTGGGTACAAAAGGGAAAGAGCGCTATGTGGCTTTCGGAGTGCAGATTCAGATGTTTGGTATCTGGACGCCATGTCATGTTTGCAGAGCCTCTAATGTACCAGAAAAGTGGAATCTCCTAGGGAGTGACCCCATTTTGAAAACTGCACCCCTCAAAGAATTTATCAGAGGGTGTAATAAGCATTAGTATACCAGACGTGAATGCACAGTGGATGGTGAAGAGTGAATAGGTAAGCTGTGCGGAGTACATGGGGAACACGAAATTCCCTACTATATCCCCAGTAGCTCCTATGATTGGGGGAGGGGGTCACTCTGGGGGTCACTTCTGGTTTATTATCCCTTGTAAGCTCTAAATCTGGTTTGTACCCTGATATACTCTCGCACAGCTTATACATTCCATCCCTGCCGCAGCCAGTTGTGTTCTAATGATTTGGTGATTTTTGGGGTTTTTGTCTCCACATTGTACAAGCTATATTCTTTATTTTTTGGATGATGTAGCCATATGAGGGCTGATTTTTTGCGGTATGATATGCATTTTTTATTGACACCATTTTTTGGGGTGTCTATAGCTTATTGAATACATTATATTAACTCTTTCTGGATGGATTAAAAAAAATATCAATTCTGGAATTGGTTTTTACCTTTTAATTTTTTTTTGCCGTGTGGCGTACAGCATAAATCACATGTTACCTTTATTCTGCAGGTCGGTAAGATTATGGCGATACCTCATTTATATTGTTTTTTTATGCGTTACTAATTCTGCAGAACAAAAATCCATTTGTGGACATAAATCAATTGTTTTTGCATTACCATCTCCTGAGAGGCGTAACATTTTTATTTTTCGGTTGACAGACTTGGTTTAGGGCTTATTTTTTGCGGGAGGACATGCGCTTTTTATTGGTATTGTTTTGAGGTACATATGAGTTTTTGATCACTTTTTATAGTATTTTTTTGTAAGCGAGATATTCAAAAATCATTACTTCCAGCGTTTTTTTTCCGTTTTTTTTTTTTTTGACGTTCACCGTGTATGTTAAATATTGTTTCAGCTTTATTGTACAGGTTGTTACGGACGCGGCGATATGAAATATGTGTTGTTTTTATAAATTTTTTTTTTTTTTATATATATATATAATTCATTTTATATAGGAAAAGGGATTTTTGGGGGCTTTATAACTTTATTAATTTTTTTTTTTTTACACACTTTATTTTTTTTTACATTTTTAACTTGTCCTATAAGGACACCTGAGCCAGCGATGCTCTGATCCTGGCTCAGTATTATAGACTGCAATACACGAGCATACTATTGTATTGCAGTCTATACAAGAATGTCAGCCGATGTAGACGCATCGGCTGACTTCTTCACATCCCGGCAGGATCAGCCAGGTAGTGGGGGCTTCAGGTAGCCTGGGGTCACTGGCCAGACCCCAGGCTACAGAAAATAGACATCGGCAACCCCCGATCTCGCTGCGGGGTTTGCTGATGGGGGGCGGTAACATGGCAGAACCCCTTGGATGCCGCAGTCATGTTTGACCGCGGCATCCAAGGGGTTAAAACCTCCGATCGGAACTAAATTCCGACCGGGGGTTATGGAGCAGGGTGTTAGCTGTCAGTTACAGCTAACACCCGCTCCCGATCCCGGTCACAGGGTCTCTGAAATGCAGGCCGTAAATTTACTATTGGCCGGACTTCAGAGATCAGGTCCACAGGCCGTAAATTTACGGCCGGTGTTCGTCAACCGGTTAAAGCTGTTTGATAATGGAAAACCATGCCATGAAGCTGCCAGTGTATAGATTTTGTGCTGAGGTTAATGCCAGAAGAGGTTTGGAACTTTTATGAACTTTGCACCTCAGCACTTGGCAACCCCACTCAGTAACTTTAAATGGTCTGCCACGTTGTGGCTGAGTTGCTGTGGTTTTTATACACTTATATTTTTCAAAGATACCACTCACAGTGGAATATCTAAGTTGGAAGAAATTTCTCAAACTGATTTGGTTGCACTGGTGACATCCTATTACAGTACCACGCTCAATTTCAGTGAGTTCTTTCACAAACATTTACAAATGCAGAATGTATGGCTATGTGCGTGATTATATACTTCTATGTACCACCTCAATAAGGGAATCACATGTGGGTGCTTTGGGGCCTCCTCAGGAGAGACCATTTTCAATGGGTAGGAAAATCTGTAAAGAAAAGATGGGTGAAACCAAACTTATGCCATTTATCATAAACCATGAAAATGACCTCCACATGTAACATGTCTGTGAACTAGGTCCCTAGGACTTTTGCTATCATCACCTGTCAGTCACTCAGCCAATCATGAGTGGTGGGTGTAGAGGTCATAGTAATAATGTCATATGCAATATATAAAATTATGCACAGAGAGAAGCCATTTTGTGGAGATGATAGCAGGGAGAGAGGTCATTCAGTAGTGCGAGCACAGGGATAGACTGCAGGTCAGACACTGTGTGACCTGCCATCAATAACCCTTTTGAGTGACAGATCACTTTTTAATTATCAATTTTTACATACATTGTCTGATCTTTTAATTACCAATTTTTACATACACTGTCTGATCTTTAGCTACAGTAACCCTTTGAAAGTCCAATCACAGCAGCAGAGAAGTGTACTCTGCTTTTTCCCATACATTGTGTGTGATCTGCAACCCGGACAGTCACCCTTTGAGTGGCAAAGGCCACTTTAAGGCTGTGGCGTAACCACCGAGGTTTTGCATTTTACAGTGACTGCAAGGTGGATGGGATTATAGCGATTTCCAAAACTACATGACCTAAAACTACTAGCTATCAGAAACTACACCCCTCAAGGAATTTCTCAAGGGGTATTATCATTTTGAGCCCAAGAGTGCTTCCCAAAAAAACTAAACCGCTCACACAACATATCAAGTGGTATAGTGAGCATTTTGACCCTACTGCTGTTTCACAGATTTTATCAACATTGGGACATGAAAATTAAAACTTTCTTTTTTTTTCAATAAACCATCAATATACCCCCATTTTTTATATTCACAAGAGGATAAAGGAGAAAAAGCTCACCAAAGTTCGTTACTCAATTTCTGCTGAACAGGGCAATATGCCATATGTGGTTGTAAACTGCTGTATGGGTACATATGGGGGCTTGGAATATAAAGAGCGCTATTTGGCCTCTGGAGGGAATATTTTGCTGGAATAGATGTCAGGTGCCATGTCATATTTTCAGAGCCCTTAAAGTACCAATACAATGGAAACCCCCCAAAAGTGACCCCATTTTAGAAATTACACCCCTCAAGGAATTTCTCAAGGGATATAATCATTTTGAGCCCAAGAGTGCTTCCCAAATATTAATGCACAAAGTGAAAATTTAAATTATTGTAGAAATATGCCATTTCAGTGCCAATGTTACATGGGATAAAAAAAACCAGCAATCTAAATCTGTGCTCCAAAAGCACATAGCACTCCTTCACATCTGTACCCAGCAGTGTGCCCAAATGGCAGTTAATCCTCCCATGTATGGCCATGAATGACACTGGTGTACCCAGGATAACGTAATTAACAATGCCATATAACTGATGTTGGGCATAGAAGGGAAGGAGCGCTATTTTGGTTTGAGTTGCCAGCAAAGTGGAATCCGCACACATGTGACCCCATTTTGGAAACTACACCCCTCAAGGGACTTATCAAGTGGTGTAGCAAACATTTTTAACCTTTGAGCGTTGCATTAATTTAATTTCCAGAAATTAATGCACAACTGATAATGAAAAGAGAAAATTACAATTTTTTCAGAGATACGCCATTTCAGTGGCGATACGCCCAGCTTGTGTCAGCAGAGACGCACCCTCCAAAAACTGTTAAGCAGATATACCAGGCACAACAGTTTTCGAAGCATGCATCTCTGATATAAGCTGGGCACTGAAATGATGTATTCCTGGAAAAATTGCTATTTTCACCTTTTGGAGTGCAGATTTAGAAGTTTGGTATCTGGACACCATGTCAGGTTTGCAGAGCCTCTAAGGTACCAGTAAAACTGTACCCCTCTAAGAATTAATCAAGAGGTGTAGTGAGCATTAGTATCCCAGACATTAATGCACAGTGGATTGCGAAAAGTGAATATGTAAACTGTGCAGATTACATTGGGAGCACCAAATTCCCTACTATTTCTCAAGTAGCTCCTATCATTGGGGGGAGGGTCACTCTGGGGGTCACGACTGGTGTCTTTTCCATTGTAAACTTTAATCTGGAATGTACCCTGATATATGCTCCCACAGTTTATATATTTTTTTTCCTGCCGGAGCCAGTTTTGTTCTAATGATTTGATGACTTTAGGGTTTCTTGTCTGTACATTGTGCAAGCTATATTTTTTTTATATTTCTGGTGATGTAGCCGTATGAAAGCTGTTTTTTGTGGGATGAGATGCATTTAGTAATGACACCATTTTTGGGTGCCTATAACTTATTGAATACATTTTATTAACTCTTTTTTTTATGGATTTAAAAAAACAAAACTCTGGCATAAATTCTGGCATTGTGTTTTACCTTTTAATTTTTTTTGCCATACAGCGTACAGCATAAGGAACATGTTACCTTTATTCTGTTTGCTGGTACGTTTACGGTGATACCTAATTTATATTGCTTCTTTATGCATTACTAATTTTACAGAGCAAAAACCCATATGGGGACATAAATCAATTATTATTGCATTGCCATCTTCTGAGATGTGCAATTAAATTTTTTTGGTTCAGAGGTGGATGAGTGCTTATTTAGTACAACCTGGTGTACATATGACTTTTTGATCCATTTTTGTATCATATTTTGTAAGGCAAGATGGTGAAAAATCATTACTTCTGGTGATTTTTTTCCTTTTTTTTTTTCTGACCTTCACCATGCAGGTTAAATAAGGTTTTATTGTATGGGTTGTTACCGACTCAATCATACCAAATATGTTTTGTCTTTATTCATTTTTAGGTTTTTTTTTCATTAATACATTTCATATAGGAAAGGGGCATTTTTGGGGCTATTCATTTATTATTTTTTAACACACTATTTTTATTTTTTTTGCAAACTTTTTTTAAACTTTTTATTTTATGTCCTTCTAGGGGACCTGAACTAGTGATGCTTCATGTATTGCAGTGTATAGAGGAAGTCAGCCTATGCAGACGCATAGGCTGACTTCCTCCCTTTGTGGCAGGATCAACCAGGTATGTGGGGTCCTGGAAACCCGGGTCACTCGTCTGCCAAAAATACATATTGGAAACCCTTGAACTCGCAGTTTGGGGGCCGATGGAGGTTGTTATTCTAGCAGAACCCCATACATACTGCGGTCATATTTGACCATGGCATCTAAGGGGCTAAAATCTCCAATCGGAGCTCAACTGTAACAGACAGCTAGCGCCCACTCTCGATGCAGGACGTACTATTACATCCATTTGCGTTAAGGCCCAGACGGCCAGGACGTAATAGTACATCATGTGTCGTTAATAATAATAATAATAATCATCCTTTAATAGTCCCACCATGGGGAAATTCAGTGTGTTACAGCAGCAAAGATAAACAATACAAATACAGATACAAACATATACAATAATGGGGCATAAAGGGTATAACATACTTTTTTACTGAAGACAATCCTATTAGTAAAAAATGTTTTGTTAAGGACTTTTCTGCGCAAGAGTTAACATTTTTTCATTAAATACATACTGCTGTTTTAATCAGCAAAGTGCCGCTGATTTGACCGCAAATCTTAAAAAAAATAACTCTGTTCTAGATACACATTACACACAGTAGTAGTAGTGCATCCTCTGCTAATCTCTGTTATTTCAATGTTTCTTTTTTTCATTAATATTTAAGCACTGTCTATTTGCATTAAAAAATGACAGGAAAAAACAGAGCAGGGGATGAACGAAAGGAGGGAGAGGAAGAAACACTTGTGCAAGTATTACTACTAACAATAAGAATGTGGGTGGCAAGAACAATACTGCTTCTGGCTTTAGTGGTGCCGGCAGTAGCCACAGGATTGCTGAACTTCATGAGGATGAAGATAAAGTTTTTGATTATTTAGTTGGCTCATCTCAGTCACAGGATGATATTGCACCTGAGAGTGATGTGATCTTGCGTTATGGTTCTGTGTGTTCTTCCTCGTCCCACATAACACAAATTTACTGTAGGGCCTTTGTGGACTGTCAACCATCTCTTCTTCACACTCTTCACTGACACAGATCCCTGGTAGTGATGTGGCACCTGCTGAGCAATCTATTTCTAAGAATCAGAGCAGTTTTCCTCCTTTTTTTGATGAGATGGATGAGAACAGTCAGCATTATGTGCAAATGTAACAACCCAGAGTGGTGTTACCACTCCTACCTCCTGCTGCTATCTTTATCTGCTAACCCAATGCCATCTTATGCATTTTCTTTCCAGGTCCTCCACCAATGTGCATTCACTATAATGTTATGTAACTGTATCACATGTACATGTAGTGTGCCTGGTTCATCCGAGAGTCAGACTACAGACAGAAGTGCAGCTCACCAGTTATATGCTAAAACCTGCTGGAGCCAAGACTCTGTTTGGAAAACCATTTATCCTATTATTTTTGAAGCAGAAGCGTTTTAAATGTTAAATGTGTAAAAGCGAGTGTTAGTGCAGTGTATGGTTAATCTCCGCTTTTGTATCCTCTGCTTACCATTTGTTTTTCCATAGACATACATGTAATTTTCACTTTGACATAATTTTGTCTGTTTGCCTTAGAGAGCTAGAAATTAGATAGATGGGTTCCTAGGAGCCGCAAAAGTGTTCTACACTATGTTTTAAGCCATTTTAAAGTGTGATTCATACCAAACTTGTTTATCCCAAGCCACACAAACCTGACTGTCCCAGGCACATTTTCTGATTATCCGGTGACGTTCTGTTTTGCCTTTTCCGGAAACGGAACGTCACCAATACTACCCCCACCCCATCATACTTTCCTGTCTTCCTGTCCAGTGGGGACGGCTCTTTCCTCTTCTTTGACCCTCTGCTGGCGTGTGCGCAATAGAGCCCGAGTCCTGACATTGTGCTGCAGACACTCCATCTCTATTGCGCAGGCGTGAGAGGCCAGAGGAGCCTCCCACGCCTGCACAGTAGAGATGGAGTACTGGCTACAGCACAATGCCGGGACTATTGTGCACTCGCTGGCAGACGTCAAAGAAGAGGAGGAGCCGTACCCACAGAAGGAAGTCTGGACAGGAAGACAGGTAAGTATGATGGGGTGGGGGGTGGGCTGAGTTAGTTAGATGGGAAGGATTAGTAGTAGGCGGGATAGCTAATTAGGCAGGTAGGGGGTGTGAGGGAGTGACAGGGATGTAGTGTGAGTCAGCCTACAACTACCATGATGCATTGCATGAGCTAAGACAGCAGGAAGTTACACCATGTAAACAAATGCAGAGGATGCCAGAAGTTCCCAGGGAAACCTAGAAATCACTCAGAACACTGATAAAGGTATTTGGGTGCACTTTTTAACCTATTAATAGCACAGACCTTTTTAAAAAAAAAGATGTTTTGCGCGGAAAACCCGTTTAAGCATTTTTTTGTTGCTGCTCTATAGCCTGCACTAATTTGGAAAAAAAAAAACTCTGTTAGGCTAAGGCCCCACATAGCGAAGCACAGCAAAAAAAAACACTGCGAAAAAAATCATGCCGGAATCACATCATGGTTTTTTCTACAGTGTTTTTCACAGTAAGTGCGCAGAAATTTCATCTGCTGACTTTCTGCCCCTTTTATACCTACACAGAAAATGCCAGCTTTTCCATAGGTATAACTGACATGCTGCAATTTTCAAAAACGCAAATGTTTTTGAATTAGCAGCTTTTCTGCTGCAGATTCTTCTGCAATGTGTGGATGGGATTATCTAAAATCCCATTCATTTTGTAGTTACTATAAAACAGAGCGCTTTTGGAACGTGGGGCCCTGGCCTTATATAAGGGTATTTTTTCTGTGCTTTTCACCCAAGACACAATGTGACAGAGTGTGCTAATCTGAAAAAAAAATATTTTTTTATTAAACATATTTTTAGTTGCTCATATATGCAGTCTGCAGCTGTTAGTTTTCCACACAGTCTTTCTGTACTTTCTAACATTTCTACTGCTGCTTTTTTTGGCGGCAGTAGCTATGTGTGGTGATCTCCCATATGGGAATTTTTTTGTACATTACCAAATGAAAAATCAATGGCAAGGTGTAAGATCTACAATTATATAATAAGCCATGAGCAGCAGGTAGGAGATAAGTCTCTCCGTACTCACATGAAATAGCGTTACCAAGGGACCAAGACCATTCTATTTCTTCTCCTCATGATCGTCTTTGTAGGCAGGCCACATCCACATCTGGCACATGGTCATCGCCAATATCATTATCATCTCCTCCTTCTTCTCCTTCTCGTCCACGCCATCACTCATCATCCATAAAGGAATATGTGTCCAATAAACAGGAAGCTACACACAGTCATCCAGCTGGTCTGCAACTTTAACTCATAGATTGTAAGCCCTTGCGGGCAGGGCCCTCTATCCCACTGTACCAGTTGGTCTCTGTTAGCATTATCTGTTTTGTATATCTGGTGTACCGTATGTAAATCCACAAATGTAAAGCACCATGGAATTAATGATGCTATATAAATAAACAATAATAATAATAATAATAATAACTCACATCTAGTCAAGTTACTGGTGGTGAAGTCACTGTTGTGCCACTTTGTGGAATCCACTGTGTTTTGGCAACTGATGGCAGCATACAGTTTCAAATGTATACAGTTTCAAGAATACCTAGCTGCAATGATTTCTCTGCTTGACATCACCATGAGGGGCTCTTCTTGATAGTGTGCCCCAAATGTTTCTTAAAATTATGTAACTTGTGACTCTGCCAACACGAAGTTGATGTGACCTTCTCCAGTTCCTCCACACTGGACCATGTCCATCTGCAACTTCACCATTGCTTACACTGCCCCTCCCTCATTTAATGGTTGTAAGGTGAAGAGCATATTGAGTGGCACTGTGGTACATGCTAGAGCAGGGGTAGGCAACCTTTTTTGTTCGGTGTGCCGATTTTAATTAAAAAAATCAAAGATGAGGTACTCAGAGTGCCGGTCAATAATTGTAAGTCTGACAACCCCTAAACTAAAGTCATATACCACAAACCATAACACAGAAGTTCTGCTACCAGATGCTTCAGGACACATGCGTTTACTGCTATTTCCTGGGACGCTCCTGTACTTTCCGATTAGAAGCAATGAAAGTCCATGTGCAGCCCCCAATTAGTGGTAAATGTAAGTGTCCAGGAGCACCGTATGGCAGCACCCTCAGGGTGGTAACACACTATGTATCTGGATGCAGATATAGTCTTACGCCACTGGAACTTTTACTTCAATGTAAAACTACGTTCACATGGTGCATTTTTGCACAAAAAAATGCCTATGTTTTCTGTACAAAAACACATCCTTAATGCAGAAAACACACCGTTATACAGAATAATGTCCCATAGTGGTCCCTGCACACAGTATATGTCCCATAGCGGTCCCTGCACAAGGTATTATATCCCATAACAGCCTCTGCACACCGTATTATGTCACATAGTGACCCCTTCACACGGTATTGTCATATAGTGGCCCCTGCACACGGTATTATGTTACATAATGACCCCTGCACACCGTATTATGTCACATAGTGGCCCCTGCACACCATATTATGTCATATAGTGGCCCCAGCACACGGTATTAGGTCCCATAGTGGTCCCACAACGGTCCCCGCACACGGTATTAGGTCCCATAGTGGTCCCTGCACACGGTATTAGGTCCCATAGCGGTCCCTGCACACGTTATTAGATCCCATAGTGGTCCCCGCACACGGCATTAGGTCCCATAGCGGTCCCCGCACACGGTATTAGGTCCCATAGCGGTCCAATAGTAGCCCCTGCACACGGTATTAGGTCCCATAGTGGCCCCTGCACACGGTATTAGGTCCCATAGCGACCCCTGCACATGGTATTATGTCCTATAGTGGTCCCTGCACACAGTATTATGTTCCATAGCGGTCCCTGCACACGGTATTAGGTCCCATAGCGGCCCCTGCACACGGTATTATGTCCTATAGCGGTCCCTGCACACGGTATTAGGTCCCATAGCGGCCCCTGCACACGGTATTATGTTCCATAGCTCTCTTCAGACCCCTGAGTATAATAAGTGCAGGACCAAGAGAAGTGACAAACATAAAAAAACAATGCTACTCACCTTTTTCTGTGCTCCACTGCCGCTCTGTTCTCTTCGGCGCTTCTGCTTGATGTCAGCGACCGCTAATTGGGTCTCTGGGGTCACGTCACGTCATTATGCGTAATGACGCCGGACGTGAGCCCTGAGGCCCTGTCCGCTGTCAGAAGTGCCGGCAGATCGTACAGCCGCCACATAGTGCAGGGAGCAAGGTGAGTATCATTGTTTTTTATGTTTCATCACTTCTCCTAAGTCTCCGCTTATTATACTCGGGGGTCTGGAGAGACCCCACAGTATAATAATAGCAGTTTCGTTTCGGCCATGTTTGGTCCAATCGAAGCTGCTGGGCGAGGACTTTGCTGCCGTGCCAGGGGAATAAGCCTCGCGTGCCTCTTGGCACGCGTGTCAGGGGTTGCCGACCCCTGTGCTAGAGCATCAGTTTGAGGAGCAGTATACAATGAATTAATACTGCATGCATCAAACTACAGATCACAAGGCATTATGGGAAAAGGAGCTGGGAAGCTCATGCGCCCTCTGTTGGATGTAACAGATCCTCAATTTGCTTTTGACCCACTGGGTCTTGAGACAGCAAAAGGGATTTTAGCCAAGCCAATTTCAGTCATCTGCATACAGCGCTGTTTCGGGATTTTTGTCCCTCATCAGTGCAGAGCAGAGTGAATTGGCTGGCTTTGTGAGAGGCAATGACACAGAGTAGATAACTGTCAGTGAGAGAAAGAAGAACAACTTCTACCTCATGATCACTTTGGAAGATAGTCTAGTTTTTACAGCTAGAAGACTTAGCAGTAGGCACACCCCAAATTTGTTTTGAAATTCTGTAAATTGTCACTCCTGAAACACAATATTTATGTGGAACATGCTCTCAGGGATAATCGGTGAGATCATCCAGGTTCTTTTCTCTCTCTCAAGTGTTGTTCTCAGGACCATATAATCCTTTCCATTTCAGAAGATATTTTAGTTTTATAGCTAGCAGTTAGGCCAGGCATGCTGCTAGTGTGCCCCATTTTTTTTTTCCTGTAAATTGTCACTCTGCACACACAAAGTTGACGTGGCATGTGCTCTCATAAAGGGATATCCAGCAGGATAATCAGGTTCTTTTCTGCCTCCCATAGAATCCTTCCCATTTCACAAGATATTCAGCTATTTCTTCAAATCTTGTAATTGTCACTCATTGGTGTTACATCTGCTCACATATAGGGACAATTTTTGGTGGCTTTTTTTATGAAATCAGTTCTTCACCACTTCACTTTTCAAGTGTCAGGCACTGATTGTGTGCCACAAATTTGTCTTCAAATTCTATAGTTACCCATGCCACTTGCCACTGCCACTCTGTTGGCATAATAAGAAGAAAATAAAACAAAACAAGCTCACCATTGCTTCTTCCAATACCAATGCAATGTTGGTGTGGCATTCTGCTTTTTTTTTTTTTTTGATTTTTTTTAAATTCTTATTTTATTTGGTTTTACAAGTTTTACAGGCAACACAATAGATATATAGATAACAAAAAGTATTATCATAACAAAGGGCAGCAAAAGACTACATATTCCTTACGATAAAGCACAGCAGGAAAAATTATGCATGAATCAGTGTGATGCAGAAGTGAAGATATGTTCAAGAAAGCTAGATAAGAAAATGAGCAATGTAGGGAACTAACTAAACCATTGCAATTATTCGGTATCAGGAAAAACCCTGACGCCGCATCCTGGCGCCCAGGTTAGAGGTAGAGAAAAGGGGAAGGAAAGGAAGATGACAAAAGAAGATCGAAAAGCAAAGAAGATCGAAGGGGGAGTGGGGGAGGGAGGAGAAGGCCAGAGATGGGGGGGAGGGGGGAAGAAGGATGCAAAGAAGGAAAAGAAAAGAAAGAGAGAAAAACTAAATGAGCAGGAAGGTGCAGAAGAAGGAGAAGAGATGAGCCCAAAGGTCTGGGCATAGGAGAACGTAGAAAAGGTGGAGAGGATTGAAGAAGAATAAAGTAAAAGTAAAAGCCGAAGGAGGTTGAGCATCCGGAGCGGAGCTCGAACCTACTGTAGATCAGGGAGCTGTCGGTGGACAGCACAGTGTTTTGGTATCTCAGCCAAGGTGACCAGAGTCTGAGGAAACGAGCGTGGGACCCTCTTGACCAACTTAGGAGCTTTTCGAATCTGACTATCTGGGCGATTTTTTCAAACCAGTGCGAAACAGATGGGGGATTTCTCTGGAGCCATTTGCTAGATATGAGTGATATTGCAGCCTCAATTAAGTGGGTGGTTAAGTCATTCCTCTGGGGGCGATGGTCCTGCTGGGGTAGGGACAGCATGACTAAGGCTGGGGAGAGTGTGATAACGCTGGAGATAATGTGTCAGATCAAGAGTTGTATTTGGGACCAGTAGGATCGAATGATGTCGCAAGTCCACCATATGTGGAGGGGCGTACCTTGTTGGGAGTGGCATCACCAGCAGAGGTCAGTATCAGCCAGATTGTGTGCATGGAGCCAGGTCGGGGTTCTGCACCATCTAGTGAGAGCTTTATAATGCATTTCTTGGAGCCTCACACAGGTGGAGAAGCCATGAGAGTTTTGTAGGATGGACTTCACATCTTCTGCAGACAGAGAGAGGCCCAATTCGGCTTCCCAGGAGGACAGGCAGGCTAGTTTGTATTCAGGAGCATCTGATAACTTTGCGGACTTGCAGTAGGACAGTTTCCTCATACTAGGGGCAGTCAAGGCTATCAGTCTCTCAAACTGGGTTAAAGCTCTAGTGAGGCCAGAAGCTTGAGGGAGCGAGGAGGCACACCATCTGTAGTGATTATAATGGAAGTGAGTTAAAGTCACATTGGCCATGAGGCCTTGCAGAGTCAAATGGCAGAGACAAGTAGTTGGTGAAAAGGTCGTCTAGATGTCTACCTCTAAGTTTCCAGACGAAACGGATAAAGAGAGAACGTAGGGATCGTAAATAAGAGTTCGGGAGGGAGATCGGAAGCATTTGAAGTTTGTACTTTTGGTACCACATACGTCTGCAACAAATTTTTACGTCCAAACCAGGAAAGAAAGGGCAAGTCGTAGGAGTGTAGGGTGGTCTGTAGGTCCTGGAACAGATGTAAGTAATTTTCTTTATGCAGATTCTGTAGATCACTAGTGAGCTTAATTCCTAGGTATGTGATATGATCCGTTTTCCAAACATATGGGGAAATCAGCTGGACCCTACGTTGGACAGCAGCAGGAAGAGACACCACTAGAACCAACGATTTGGAGAGGTTAGGTTTGTAGTTAGAGAGTGAACCATATTTAGTCATCAAGTTTGTCAGGAGCGGGAGTCCATTTTATTTCTCATTAATGTACACTCAGCACCCCATCTTGACAGAAAAGAAAACAGAAATGTAGATATTTTTCAAATTTATTAAAAAAGAAAAACTGAAATATCACATGGTCATAAGTATTCAGACCCTTTGCTCAGTATTGAGTAGAAGCACCCTTTTGAGCTAGTACAGCCATGAGTCTTCTTGGGAATGATGTAACAAGTTTTTCACATCTGGATTTGGGGATCCTCTGCCATTCTTCCTTGCAGATCCTCTCCAGTTCCGTCAGGTTGGATGGTGAACGTTGATGGGCAGCCATTTTCAAGTCTCTCCAGAGATGCTCAATTGGGTTGAGATCAGGGCTCTGGCTGGGCCAGTCAAGAATTGTCACAGAGTTGTTCCGAAACCACTCCTTTGTTATTTTAGCTGTCTGCTTAGGGTCATTGTCTTGTTGGGAGGTGAACCTTCGGCCCAGTCTGAGGTCCAGAGCACTCTGGAAGAGGTTTTCTTCCAGGATATCTCTGTACTTGGCCGCATTCATCTTTCCTTCAATTGCAACCAGTCGTCCTGTCCCTGCAGCTGAAAAACACCCCCATAGCATTATGCTGCCACCACCATGTTTCACTGTTGGGATTGTATTGGGCAGGTGATGAGCAGTGCCTGGTTTTCTCCACACATACCGCTTAGAATTAACGGCAAAAATTTCAATCTTTGTCTCATCAGACCAGAGAATCTTATTTCTCACAGTCTGGGAGTCCTTCATGTGTTTTTTTTTGGCAAACTCTATGCGGGCTTTCATATGTCTTGCACTGAGGAGAGGCTTCCTTTGGGCCACTCTGCCATAAAGCCCTGACTGGTGGAGGTCTGCAGTGATAGTTGACTTTGTGGAACTTTCTCCCTTCTCCCTACTGCATCTCTGGAGCTCAGCCACAGTGATCTTTGGGTTCTTCTTTACCTCTCTCACCAAGGCTCCTCTCCCACGATTGCTCAGTTTGGCTGGACGGCCAGGTCTAGGAAGAGTTCTGGTCATCCCAAACTTCTTCCATTTAAGGATTATGGAGGCCACTGTGCTCTTAGGAACCTTGAGTGCTGCAGAAATTCTTCTGTAACCTTGGCCAAATCTGTGCCTTACCACAATTCTGTCTCTGAGCTCCTTGGGCAGTTCCTTTGACCTCATGATTCTCATTTGCTCTGACATGCACTGTGAGCTGTGAGGTCTTATATAGACAGGTGTGTGCCTTTCCTAATCAAGTCCAATCAGTTTAATTAAACACAGCTGGACTCCAATGAAGTAGAACCATCTCAAGGAGGATCAGAAGGAAATGGAAAGCATGTGAGTTAAATATGAGTGTCACAGCAAAGGGTCTGCATACTTATGACCATGTGATATTTCAGTTTTTCTTTTTTAATAAATTTGAAAAAATATCTACATTTCTGTTTTTTTTTCTGTCAAGATGGGGTACTGAGTGTACATTAATGAGAAATAAAATGAACTTTTTTGCTTTTAGCAAATGGCTGCAATGAAACAAAGAGTGAAAAATTTAAAGGGGTCTGAATACTTTCCATACCCACTGTAGTTGCTATGTTTATGTAAAAAAAAACATGGGAAAACACCTTTCTACCAAAAAAATGTGGGTTTTTGGAGCATTTTAAATGTTAAAATGTATAAAAGTGAGTGTCAGAGCAGTGTGTGGTTTAATCCCTTAACGCAAAATGACGTACTGGTACGTCATTGGAAGGAGTACCTAAGCGCAAAATGACATGTCAGTACGTCATTTTAATGTCACCCACTCAGAAGCTGAGCGGGTCACATCGAGAGCGGGTGTCAGCTGTAAACAACAGCTGACACCCGTGTGTAACAACCACGGCCGGAGCTGAGCTCCGATCGCAGGTTTTAACCCCTTAGATGCTGTGGTCAAACATGACCATGGCATCAAGGGGTTGCGCAATTATAAGGACCTCCTCAGCACCCCCCGCAGTGAGATCGGGGGGTGCTGTTATGCATTTGACTACAGTGACCCCAGGCTGCTAGGAGCCCCCAGTACCTGGTTGATCCTGCCGAGAACTGAGGAAGTCAGCCTATGTGTCTGCGTATACTCGTGTATTGCAGTCTATAGTACTGAACCAGCGATCAGTGCATTGCTGGTTCAGATGTCCTTATAGGACAACTAAATTATATAAAAAAAAACTAAAAATGAATAAAAACAAAGCAGATTTAGTATTGCCACGTCCGTAACAATCTATACAATAAAACTGAAACAATATTTAAACTACATGGTGAACGTTGGAGAAAAAAAAACGGAAAAAAAAAACACCAGTAGTAATGATTTTTCGCCATCTCACCTTACAATATATGCAATAAAAAGTCATCAAAAAGTCATATGTACCCCAAAAAAGTACCAATGAAAAGTACAGGTTGTCCCGCAAAAAATAAGCCCTCAACTCTGTAAACCAAAAAATAAAAAAGTTACGGGTTTTGTTCTGCAGAATTAGTAACACATAAAAAAAACCCAATATAAATTAGGTAACATGTTCCTTATGCTGTACACTGCGAATAATTTAAAGGGTAAAACGCAATACCAGAATTGATGTTTTTTTGTAATCTACTAAAAAAAGAGTTAATAAAGTTTATTCAATAAGTTATAGGCACCCAAGAATTACAAAATGCATCTCATCCAGCAGAAAAACAGCATGCATTTTTAACCCCCAAGTGTTGCATTAATTTAATTTCCAGAAATGAATACGCAGCTGATGGTGAAAGGTGAAAATGGCAATTTTTCCAGGAATACATCATTTCAGTGCGTAATATGTTGTGCCCGGTTTGTATCAGAGGTGAACGCTCCAAAAGCTGTTGTGTCAGGGATACCTGTCTAACAGTTTTTGGAGTGTGTGTCTCTGCTGCATTTTGGGAAATGAATTGGCGTATCTCTTGAAAAATTGCAATTTTCACTTTTCATTATCAGCTGCGCATTCATTTCTGGAAATTAAATTAATGCAACACTCATGGGTTAATAATGCTCGCTACACTACTTGATAAATCCCTTGAGGGGTGTAGTTTCCAAAGTGCGGTCACATGTCTATAGATTCCACTTTACTGGCAATTCAGTGGCTCTGCAAAAGTGGCATGATGTCTGAAAACCAAAATAGCACTCCTTACTGGCTGTGCCCAAACAGCAGTTTATACCCACATACAGTATGACATTGTTAAGTGCAATATCCTGGAAACACCAGTGTCATATACGTGGGCATAACCTGCTGTTTGGGCACACAGCAGGGTTCACATGTGAATGTGTTAATTTTAGGGCTAAATAAATGTATCTTTGAAAAAAAAATTAAATGTCTAAATTTCTCCTACATATTGTTTTAATTCCCATGAAATGCTTAAAGGGTTAACAAACTTCCCAAAGGTTGTTTTGAATTATTTGAGTGGTGCAGTTTTGAAAATGGGGTGATTTATGGGTGTTTCTAATATATAGTCCTTTATAATCCCCTTCAGAACTAAAGTCGTCCCTAAAAAATTAGTTTGGGAAATTTTCTTGTAAATCTGGAAAATCGCTGTTACACTTGTAAGCCTTCTAACATCCAAAATAAATGAAATGACGATTAAAAGATTATGCCGATATAAAGCAGAGATATGGTAGATAATATTTATTTATGTATTTGGTTGGTGTGACTGTCTGAAAAGCAGAGCAGTTCACATTTTGAAAATTGCGATTTTTTTCAAAATTTCCATTACATTTCTTATTTTTTTTTATAAATAAATACAAAAATATTGATCAATGTTTACCACTAACATGAAGTACAATGTGTCATGAAAAAACAATCTCAAAATCACTTGTGTAAGTTAAAGCGTCTCAAAGTTATTGCTGTATAAAGTGACTTGTCAATTTTGATAAATGAGGCCTGGTCATTAGGGTACTTTTAGGCCCGGTCCTTAAGAGATTAAACTCGGAGTTTGTATCCACTGTTTAACATACGTTTTTCCATAGACATACATGTCACTTTCACTTTGACATAACGTTGGCTGTGTTTGCCTTAAAGAGTTAGAAATTGGATAGATAGGAGCCCTGACAGTGTTATACAGTATGTTTTAAGCCAATTTAAAGTGTGGTTCGTACCGTACGTATTCGACCTGGAACAAATCTAGGACCCAAGCCACCCAAAATTAAATCTTGAAAGGTCTGCTCATCTCTAGTTAGAATGTTCCAGGAGAGATGAGGTCAGGCCTGTATCTAGTTCACATGTTGTTTTGTGCAGGCTCTGAAGGATGTCTGTTATCTATGTTTCATCGACGTAACATATTATTATTATTGCTGGCTTTTGGACTGTTAGGCTAAGGCCCCACGTAGTGGCCTCAGCAAAAAAAGCACTGCGGAAAAAGATGCTGTGGCAACGCATCGCGGTTTTTCCCACAGCGCTTTTCACAGAAAGTCCGCAAAGGTTTCCTCTGCGGAATTTCTGCTTCAATTATACCTATGGAAACGCTAGCGGTTTCCCTATAGGTATAATTGACATGCTACTGCGACGGTTTTGGTAATTACAGCGTGTCCGCTGCGCTCATTTTTCTGGAAGGTGTGGTTGGTGTGGCTTGAATCCCATCCACCTTGAAGTGACTGTAAAACTATGCGTTTTTTTCCGTTTTAGGTCCCTGATTTTAAGGTCACTTGTTGTTGTTTTTTGGATGCCATTTTGGATTGCTGAAACTTTTCCCCTTAATTAATAGGCAAATTTTTCACACAGTTGTTGTGATGATGGAATAGTAGGTTTTAGGCAGAGTTTATCTACTGTGAGGAACAACTGTGCAGCCTGTTTCTGGACTTTTTCTCATTTATGGTTTATTGGTAGTTACGGCGGTGTAGAGTTGGTGACATTTTGTCCATTGGTGATAGATGTCTCCAACACTGACGTTCAAGTTTGTGCCCTCTTTTTTTAAGTTAATTGATGGAGTGGTCAAATCAGGGTGCGTGAGGTTTTGGGGTGAAGATTTTAGTGCACTGGGGAGCAAAAACATAGGGGCAGCACGGTGGCTTAGTGGTTAGCACTGCAGCGCTGGAGTCCTGGGTTTGAATCCTGCCAAGGACAACATCTGCAAGGAGTTTGTATGTTCTCCCTGTGTTTGCGTGGGTTTCCTCCCACACTCCAAAGACATACTGATAGGGAATGTACAGTAGATTGTGAGCCCTATATGGGACAGTGACTGTCAATGTCTGTAAAGTGCTGCGGAATATCATGGCGCTATATAAGTAACTATAATAAATAAATAAATAACATCAAAAGCAGAAGGCATGGATTTATTGTATTGCCATACTAGGTGGATAGGGTCTGAAGTTGTGTCAGTCTGCAAGTGGAGGCTGAGGTTGTTCTTCATTTCTTGGGGGCATAATCCTTTAAAGAGGACAGTCTGGCTGGGCTGTGAGGAATTCCCCCCCGACTGTACTCGTCTATAGACTTGTACTGGGGGGCATTCCTCACAGCTCAGCGTCATCGCTGGGTGGTAAGGAACGCCCCCTCTGACAGTACAGGGCTATGGATGAGTACTGTAAGGGGGGGGCGTTCCTTACAGCCCAGCTAGACTGTCAGGAACGCCTTTCTGACGATGGGCAGACGTACTACAAGCACCGATATTTCCAGCCCCGGGGCACATAACAGGAATTCAGCGCACTGTTGGCTTTCTAGCGGTATATAAAACCGCATGTGCCTGAGGACATGAAAGGTCCTCTTTAAGGATTCCGTATTTTATTTGTTCTTTGTTTGGGTGTTTGGCAGCTGAAGAATTGAATGAGAAGTCAATAGTGTGATGATCTGGATTTGAGTGGATTTACTGTTACTTTTGAGATTTCTTTGGAATATCAGGTCAAGAGTGTAGCTATTTCTGTGAGTTAGAGAGTAGACTTCTTGAGAGAAGCCTAGTTCATCCATTCTTTCCCAAATTGTGAAGGTGAGTCATCTATCCATGCATTAAAATCTCCACCTTTGGCATCATGAGACTCAATAAGGTCTTGTATTTTATCTGTTTTATTGTTTATAGATTTTGCACTGCAGAGTCCATCTCTGATTGTGGTTTCACTTTATACTCTACTGCCACTGGTGTTGCTACTGCTACCATTACCTCCACATCACTCAGCCATCTTCTGCAGGCTGGTCTGTCATGCTGTATTTCATACTGTTCTTGCTACTATGTTGGCATAATAAAAAAAAAAAAAAAAAAAAAGACAATACTCCCGCCCCAAAAAAGCACTGCTTCTTTAAAAATTAACACAATGGGTGCAAATGTTGCACCAACATGAAGGAATCATTTTTGGCTGCATTTTTTTTTTTTTTTTTTTTAAAGCCAATTCTTCCCTTTTTAACAGGCAGAGACACTGACAGTTTGCCTAACAATTTTCTTCATTCTGTAGCTGTCACTCCAATTCCATGTTGATGAAGCATCTCCTCCAACTGCTCCCATAAAGGGAACATTTTTGGTAGGTTTTTTTTGTTTTGTTTTTTTCAAACCCACTTTTTCCATTTTCAACCTGCAGGCAGACAGTTTGCCATAAATTTTTCTAAATTCTGTAGTTGTTTCCACTCCTCCAATGTTGAAGTAGCATCTACTCACAGAAATAATTCATTTTTGGCAGTTTTCTTATTTCAAAAAGCCAGTTCCATTTTTAACCCGGCACACTGCTGGTCTGCCAGTATGCAACAAATTAATTTTTTTCTACAATTTCTGTACTTTTTACCTCTATTGGCATAATGAAAACAACATCAACCCATTACCTCTTCCAACACTGCCATGTTGTTGTGGCATCTGTTCCCAAAAAGGTATAATGTTCAGTGGAATTTGTTTATAAAACTACTTTTTTATCACTTAAATTATGTTCCCAAAATAACAAACTTGTTACATAAGTCATTGTGTTATACAAGCCATTACTTTTTCCAATACTTCTACCTTGATTCTATGAAAAAAACATGAGCAGGCATTATCCCCAAAACATGCTAATTATTGGTGTTTTTAATTTTAAAAAGCATAACAAAAAGTGACAGCACAGTGTACAGATTGTATGCACTGCCTACCATCCGTTTTCCCAAAGACTTACATGTTACTGTCACATTGACATTAATTTGGCTGTGTTTGCCTTAAAGAGTTAGAAATGGACACGATAGAGTTCTAGGAGCCCTGAAAATTTTGTACACTATGTTTTAAGCCAGTTTAAACTCAGACTCATAACAAATTTACTCAGACCAAAAATAATCTTGGGTCCACTACTTATGCTACTAGTGACGGATGAACTTCACGAGATTCGATTTGCAAAAACTTGAAAGGATCGCTGTGAAGATTCATCTCTGGCCCAAAGCAAAAGTACTTTGTTATACTCTGGGGTCTCAGAGGCCAGGGAGAAAATGAAAAGAAAACACTTATTCTCTCCTTTTCTTGCCTCCACTGTGGCCTCATACTTTTCAGATTTTTATCTGATTAAAATTTTGAAAACCATGTATCATTTTTTTTTCTACTTCACAATTATCTGCTACTTTGTGTTGGTCTATCACATAAAATCTAAATAAAATACATTTAAGTTTGTGGTTGTAAGGTGACAAAATATGAAAAAGGGTATGAGAACTTTTGCAAGCCACTGTATCTTCTACTGTCTTTGCCTTAGACAGCTAGAAATTAGATAAATAGGTTCCTAGGAGCCCTGACAGTGTTAGGCCAGGACCCCACTTGGCGTAAATACTGCAACATTTTAAAGTCCCTGCAAATCTTATTTGCATGACTGTCATAATTCCCAAAAAAGACTCCAAGTGATATCAACATTTTGTGGGAGACTACTGAAAATTTCCACTTATTTTTTCTTTTTCACATAAATTAGATCTCTCACACGAGGACAGAATAAGATAAGGCTTCAGTCTTCTGATTTCATACAGTATATTCCCATTAAAGATGTCTCGAAGTATCTCAAGCCCTCTTGATGCCACCCTGTGGAGAATGAATTTCGATAGCCCCTCATAAAAAATGAAAGTGACAAATCTGATTTATTGTTAGCAGCTAGAATAAAGATAAGATGTTAATCGGAGCAGTTTACGCTGAAGGATGTTAATGAGCTAAAGCTCGAAATTAAATTGTGATATGCTTAAGAGCATCTCCACATCATTAAATGGTGTAAGACTGATTGTACCAGTGACACAATAAATACTCATCGGCATTGGCAGAAAATCAGAACCGTGAAAAACAACAGAGCTTCTTCATTTACATTTATAGATTTGCAAAAATCTGTGCTCACGGTCACCTTTTGTTGAGTACTAAATGAATAGAATAAATATTATAACGCTGTTCCTATGTGTAAGATGGTGGAAACCACCCCCTTCTAACATACTGCCCTAATGTAACAACCTTGCCTGTCCGGGCTTTGGCACCATCCTCCGGGCGCATGCTGCGGCACAGGAGGCGTGTCCGGTTGTGATTCCTTCCTTTGGGTTTTTCTTGTATTGTCTGAACACTGTCCTGTTCCCTCACCTCCTTAATTGATTTTCCGCCAGACCCTTCTCCTTCACCTTGCTTTCCCCCTGCTCCACTAGAGTTAACTTTAGTCTTACCTGTGTGATTGACAGCCTATCCTCCTATCAAGTCTGGGGCGGGTTCTTCCTCCCTATTTATTGTTTGTTCACTTTCCCATTGGTGCCTGCTATTGCATTACGCGTACTGGCTATACTCCTTGTTCTTTGTTACCTGTTCTTATTTCCTGACCACTGGCTTACCTTTGACTTTTCTCTTGGATTGTGATTTTGTACTGCATTGCTCGATTGTTACCGACCCCTTGGCTAGCTGACCTCCGTTTGTTGTTGTTTGTCTTGTCTGCGTTCTGTGTAATCACTTATTATAAGCAGGGACTGTCGACTTGTTGCTGGCTGTCGCCTAGGACAGATCGGGCAAGTAGGCAGGGATAGTGGGGGGATTCAGCTTAGGGTCCACTATCTTGTTGTGCCCCTCCCCCCAGAGTTCTCCAGCAACTACTGGGGAATCGCTCCTCTAGCGATTCCCTTACACCTAAATGGAAGACATATAATTTCTAAGTAGGAATCCTTTTTAAGACAGGCTTTGTACCAGTATTTGCTTGTGTTATACTCTGTGTGACTGTAGTAAAATGTTTGCTGTGCACATTGTATGGTTTGCTAATATTGATTACGCATACAATTGCACTGTAATCATATATCATTGTGTCATGCTACTGTCACTTTAACCGATTCTTGTTTTGGCATGTTCTGGAAAAGAGGCGCTGAAGGACTCCTCACAGACGGAGCTCTATTGTGCCTATAGGCGGTGCTTGCACTTCCCAAAGTACAGCCTACACAAGCTGAGGCTGGAAATATTCACTATAATTGGAGTTTTCTAACATCTTTTGAAAATTTAGTCTGGTATTTTGTTCTGTGCTGAGAGTCCATGGCAGTCCAAGAATCAAGCCAGCGTTAGACCTGTACTTGTCTGAAAAGTCAGTGGAGCCAAATGTAGCTACAGCCTTGAGGATCAGGAGGTTGGCGTGTATCCTCGGTGTCTTGCAAGTTTCTGAGTGCTTATTTGACTATGCTAGCCACCCTGAACCACATTGGGAAGTTGACAACATGGCATCAAGCTTTTGCAGAGAGGGTTGCTCACCTGCTACACATGCACATGGGTTTTCTTTTATATTCTGCACTGTGGACCACTGAAAATATAAAAACTACAAAGAAACACACATGTAATTAAGTAGTAAACAAAAAAAGTGTTACAAAAACCAAAATAACTTTAATATTTAGTTTTTTTTTTAGTGTAGTGCCCTTTTGCTTTGAGGACAGCTTTGCATACTGGAGATATTCTCTCAAGTAATTTCATGAAGTAGTCACCTGGGATATTTTGGTATAGAGAAAGAGGAATTTGCTCCTAGTGCCACCTATTGGAAGGTATCTCCCTACACATTAATTCCTGGTTTTCAAAAACCTTCTAACTTGTCTTCAGATGGGAACCTCTTCTTTCTGGACGAGTTATACTGGCTTGGCTATTATTCCCAGATTATGCCCTTAGGTTTCTTTGCAAACCATGTATTAATCTATATTACCTTCCAATAGATGGTGCTGGGAGCAAATTCCTCTTTTTCAACAATGAGGTCTTATTTGTATATATTTTTTTTTTTTTTTTGCATCATATTGTGTTTGAGACCATCAGTTGGAAGAGGAATATCTAAACATTAATTGGTCAGAGACTACAATAATCAGGTTTTATGGCTGAATTGCTGCAAATAAACAACTACGGAGGAGGAGGAGGAGGAGGAAGAGGAGGAGGAAGAGGAGGAGGAGGAGGAGGAGAAAGAGGAGGATTAGAAGGAGGAGGATGAGTATTGCAAATATGAGATTTGTAGTTGCAACCGTCATGTCTTAGTGGGCCATAGAAAAGGTGAGTGGTTTCTACATTTGTTGTTCCCAATCTGAAGCATGGAGCAGGAGGTTTAATGTTGTGGAGGGGCTTTGCTGGTGACACTGTGAATGATTTATTCAAAATTTAAGACATAATTAACAAGCAACGCTAACACAGCATTATGCAACAAGTCATTCCATCTAGTGTGCACTTAGTGGAACCATCAGTGGATTTTCAACAAAACAATGACACAAAGCAGATGTTTAGGCTGCGTAAGGGTTAGTTTACCAAGAAGAAAAGCGATGTAGTGGTTTGTCAGATGACATGGCTTCACAATCACCCAACCTAAACCCAAATGAGATGGTTTGGGATGTGTTGGACCACAGAATGAATAAAAAGCAGCCAACAAGTATTCAGCACCTCTGGGAAATTGATTGAGAGAATGACAAGAATGTTCAATGATGTTATCAAAGCAAAAAGAATGCTACTTTGAAGAATCTGAAATATCTAAAACATATATCTGTTTAACACTTTTATTTACTACTTCCATATAATTTCATATCTGTCCTACACAGTTTTCACATCTTCAGTTTACAATTTAGAAAAAAAATAATTAATAGTAATATACATACTTCTCAAATCTGCACTGAAAATAATCGATGGAAGATAGATTTAACACAGAATATACAGCCTTTCATCATAACGTATGTTAGCCTATGGGGTCAATGACGCTCAATAGGTAAATGGCCCATGCATATCAAATGACATCAGGAACTAGCAAATCGAAGCTATGACAAAGCTCTGTACTAAGTTCGATGTAAATTGTAGGATACAATTCATAAAATACTCAGAAGATGACGTCTATGACAGACCCAGATCAGAGGATAAGTGCAAGCGTTAACCATAAAGTCCTGCCAGAGAGGTTTTTAAGAGTTCTCTTCACTGAGTCTCCAACCCCAAGTTCATGCTATTTGCTGTCTGAATATTGTTAAGTACTTTCATGTTTTTATGTTTTTAGATAGAAATCTCCAGTTTGCTCCCTGAATGTCATAGTCCAATAGTAAATAACAAGCACTTGTGCAGAAGAATGATTTCTGCCTGATCTTCAATTATTTTTTCCTCTTGTTTCTTAAAACCCTATTTTAAGAAGAGGAGTCTGCATAGTATGTGACTCATGAATCTTACTTCCTGCAATGCACAACTGTAGGCGTAGCTATTCTATCCACTGATCATCAGCTCCCATGATATAGAGCATGGATTGAATGCTGGTTTACAATGGCATGAAAAATATTTGTTTGTGTTAACAGCATTAGTTTGGTACATTGATGTTACAATTTGGTTGTGGGCCTAAGCCCTTCACACCAATGATCCGAGTGATGTACATTTAACTTTTTTTACTGCACTGGCACAATGGCTTTTTGTAATCCATTATAATTCATATCCTCAAGAAAACAATGACAATGATGGTGGTATTAAAAAACAAAAAACAAAAACCCTGTATAAATGGTAATGCTAATTGGCAGGAGAGAGGCGGAAGAGGAGTTGATACAAAAGCTTGTTGTCAAGGAGGAAGAGGTGGGGTACTGAGCCAGACATAAACTGGTCTTGTCACAAAAGAAGTCAATGCACTGACAAAGTGAGCTTCACCACCAGTCATGGAAAATTTATCCTAGAGTGAGATTAAATCCCTGAGGGATTTACAAGCTGGTGATTCCATAATTAGAGATGCGCGAACCTCCCAAGACTCATTTCAAGTCAAACAAGTTTGGTACGAATCACACATTAAAATGGCTTAAAACATAGTGTATAAAACTGTCAGGGCTTCTAGCAACGTATCTATCCAATATTTAGCTCTCTAAGGCAAACACAGCACAGCACAAGTTATTTCAAAGTGAAATTATATATATGTTGTGAGAGTGTGAACCTAGAGGGCGCTGGTGAGCGACTCAAAGCCAGGCTTAAAAAGGTCCTCAGCCACACCCATAGGTGGGGCCCAACTCCAGAGGGAGTGTACGCAGCAGGAGAGCTGCTGGAGACCTGCAGGGAGGAGGTAGATGGTGGAACCAGTGGGAGACAGACATGCGTTCTGTCCCAAGAGGACTGGATTCCAAAGTGGACTTGGTTGAGCTAAGTGTGAGCCAGACTGCTGAGGAGACGCCTCAGTAAAACTTCTTGCCCCCAGAGTTTAGTCAGGGCTCAAGTAGTAAGGTAGTGCCCGGTGTGTGGGCTAGGATGTTTTTTTGTTTTGTTCCTGTTTTTACTCACAAGTTGAATAAAGCCCTTTTATTTTGGATTACCACTGCCTGATATGCTGCTTGTTTGACACCCAGTACCACCAACACCTCTGTGGAGTCCAGGAGGCTGCAGCCTTTGAGGCTAGATTCTCCCCAAATTGTCACATATGGTGCTTCGGATGTGGGCATAAAGAGATCCACGCAAGTCCTGGAAGACAAGTGTTTGGTAACTGCAGTACTGCTAAATGTGTTGGAGATATGCAACAGCCAGCTTTGTCTCTATATTTGCTGGATTGACTGCAGTTCACATTTATGACACTAGATGTAGCTGTTACTAAATGTTTATCTGTAGACACTCTGTACTTTTGTTGTTTTGATGTTGGTTGATATACACATCCTGTTTTGTGTGTGTGTGTGTGTGTGTGTATGTGTGTGTGTGCTGATTTGGATCTGTTATTCACCATGTGAGGTGATCTTCTCTTACTGCATTCATGTTTCACTAAAGTTTTGTTCCTATTATATACAACTGTCTATCTGGTTTTGACTCTGCCACATCCAGCAATCGCACTCTCCAACAGGTTATGGGTCCAGTGATCAAATGAATCTACATTGATCAAATGAATCTCAAGTGATCAAATGAATCTCCAGTGATCAAATGAAGCCTCAGTAACCGGATAAACCTCAGTAAACAGAAGCGGCCCAGGCAGAGTGAAGTCCAGAACGAATAACAGTGCGGCAGATGCAGAGATCGACATAAGGAAGCTTCCACAGAGACATCACCTGTACACAAGTAAGATTGTTCCTATATATATAAAGGAGGGAGAATAGCCTGTAATTCAGAATCTAAACTATCAGTGGCCAAGCTGAACAATGACGATTATCCAATGGAAATTTAAAGTGGAAATGCTATTATCCAGGGATGACTTGTGGGAAGTTATCACTACAGAGAGACCACAAGATGATTATCAGGACTGGGACAGGAAAAACAGACGGGCGCAGTCCACTATAAGCTTACTAGTAGAAGATGATCAGCTTATTCACATATGCAGTGAGGATACAGCGAAAGGCATGTGGGATGTACTGAAAAGACTGCATGAGAGATCCAGTTTAAACAGCAAATTGTTTCTGCTGAGGAAACTCTACAAAATGAGGCTTAGTAGAGAGCAGGACATGCAGGAGCATATAAATGCCATGCTGGAAGTGATCACACAACTCAGATCGATCGGTGAGAATATAACAGACAGTCATGCTGCAGCCATTTTATTATGCAGTTTACCTGACACATACACTGCACTGATCAATGCGCTGGAGACACGGCCTGAGACAGGTCTGACTCTAACATTCGTAAAGACCAGGCTCATAGATGAGTATCAGCGAAGAAAGGAGTTTACACATGATAATAGAGAAACTTAGTCCAAGACAGTTTTTAAAGCTACAGAAACAAGGTCACACAGGAAGGAAACCAGAGTGTGCTTTAGATGCCACAGACAAGGACACATAATCATTGATTATAATGTTAATTTGTTTTCCCTTAGTCCCAACAGAAGCACAATATGGAGTATTCCTGCCCCTGTGTGCTGGTAGGACAGGCGGAACTTTTAATTAGCATAATTTATGAATTACCCTATAAGAGGGCAAAGAGACCTCCCTCCCTTGTGTAAGTTATAAAGTAAAAAAATTTCCAAATTTAGGGAGGGAAGCTTGTGCTGCTGTTGGGACTAAGGGAAAACAGATTAACATTATAATCAACGATTCCCTTACGTCCCACAGCAGCACAATATGGGGATATAGCAAGTAATTCCCTTAGGGAGGGTTTCCCTGCTCTACAACACTTAGGACTGACTGACCAAAGGCAGTCGCCACAGAACTCCGAACATCTAGATGATAATGTTTTATAAAGGTTAGGTGAGATGACCAAGAAGCAGCCGCACAGATCTGATCCAGAGGTAAGGCCCAGTTCTCAGCCCAAGAGGTTGCTACAGCCCTGGTTGAATGGGCTGTACAAAATTCGGGTGGAGATAACCCCTGAGCAAAAAAAGAGACTTTGATTGCCTCCTTGATCCATCTAGACAAGGTAAGCTTGGAAGGCTTGAGACCTTTGTCTCTACTATACATGTTGACAAGTAGATTCTCGCTCTCCTAAAGGAACGTGTGCGTAAGAGGTAAATCTGGAGACACCTCACAACATCTAGTTTGTGCAGTTTTTTCTCCTCTTCAGAGGAAGGGGAAGGAAAGAACACAGGAAAAGAAATTAATTGATTAATATTGGTGCGGGAAGGCACCTTAGGGTTAAACCCAGGAAGAAACCTAAGCTGGATCCTATCCGCAAACAAGTATATATAAGGTTCCTTTGAAGAGAGAGTCTGGAGCATACTCACCCTTTTGGCTGAAGTGATGGCTAATAGCAAAGGTGGTTTTAAAGGCAAGAAATTTAAGATCTACATCCTCCAAAGGTTCAAAAGGAGGACCACAAAGACCTGAAAGAACAGTCGAGAGATCCCACTGGGGAACCGGAGCTGAGACCACCGGTCTAAGTCTGGTAGCACCCTTAAGGCACCCAACAATAGTGGAATCTTGGGACAAACGTCTTCCTAAACGGGTGGATAAGGCTGGAACCTGTACCCTCAGAGTAGCAGGAGAAAGGCCTGTATCCAAGCCGCTTTGAAGAAAATCCAGAATTTCTGCCGTAGTAGGGTTTGAACTATCAGCATCTCTTCTGGAGCACCACTGCTTGAAGATGTTACCTATCCTATGGTAGCTTTTCTTAGTAGACTCTGCTATGGCACAGGAAAGGGTCTTCAAGACGGCTTCTGATAGTCCACTAAATCTCCCTAGGGACTGGTCAACCTCCAGGCTGTCAGGTTGAATCTCCTCAGATCCTGGTGCTTCTGAGTTCCTTGGGAAACCAGGTTCTGGGTGGTGGGAAGCCTCCAATATATCCCTCAACTCATGAACATGAGCTGGGCAATACCAAGTCCTTTTTGGTCAGAATGGTATGATGGCTATCACAGAGACTTGGTCCTGTCTGACTTTCATCAATACTTTTGGTATCATGGTAAGTGGAGGGAAAATGTATGCCAGCCTGAACCTCCAAGGGATGGACAGGGCATCCACTGCCAAGGGATAGTCCTCCTGATACAGTGAGCAGAACATCTCTACCTTGGCATTGAGTCTGGTCGCCATGAGGTCTACTTCTGGGAGACCCCACTTCTGGGTAATCTGATGGAATACATCTGGATTGAGACCGTTCTCCTGATATGACAAGACCCTGACTCAACTGATCCGCTACTATGTTCAGGGAACCTTTAATGTGAACTGCGGATAAGTGGGTCAGATTTTTTTTTTTCTGCCCAGGTAAAAATCAGATCGGTCTCTCCGAGGAGAGACAATGACCTGGTGCCTCCCTGTCTGTTCAGATACATTATGGTCGTCATGCTGTATGACCAAACCTTGAGGTCTCCCTCCGAGGAGAGGAGAAAAATGAAGTAGTGCCAGGTACACGGCTCTGAGCTCCTTCCAATTGGAAGATGTTTTTTCTTCTAGACTGCTCCAAACTCATTGTACGGTCTTCTTGTACAGGTGGGTTCCCCATCCCGAGAGGGATGCATCGGTAGTCAACAGGGTCCAACGAGGTTGGACCGTGGACATTCCGTCTTTCAGGTGTATCCACCATCTGAGGGAAAGACGGGTACTGGGAGATAGCTTGATCTTCTTATCGAGACCGAGAGGAGTACGGTTCCAGGCTTTTAGTACATCCATCTTGAGAGGACGCAAATGCCATAAAGCCCAAGGGACTGCAATGGCTGAGGATGACATCAGGCCTAGGCCTGTCATGGATGTTCTGATGGATACCAGGCATGTCCTGAAGAGAAACCAGACTGCTTTAATAAACCTTTCCTTGCAGGTATTAAGGAAATCTCCATGCGGTCTGAGTCCAACAGATACCCCAGGAACTTCCTGCGGGTAGAGGGAACTACATCTGACTTCTCCCAATTTATTAGCCAACCCAAACTCTGGAGAAGGGAATGGCTATCAGTAACTGCTGGAGCAAAACAGATTCTGACTGGACTTTTATTAGCCAGTCGTCCAGGTATGGCACTACAAAAAGGCCCTGAAGCCTGAAAGAGGCGGCTACAGGAGCCACAACTTTGGTGAAGGTATGAGGAGCTGAAGTGATGCCAAGGGCGGGGCTGCAAACTGAAGATGCTTCCTGTGCGGAGGATATATTGGGACATGCAGATAGGCATCCTTAGATCTAAGGTGATGAAAACTTCGACTTGTTGCAAAGGGATGTAACAGATTTTACGGTCTCCATACGAAAAATGTTTTTTTTTTTTTTGGTTTTTTTTATGAAACGATTCAGATATCTTAAATCTATAATCATTCTCCAGCTGCCTGATGGTTCTGGCCCCAGAAAATTGGGGAGACACCGAATCCTTCCTCCAAGGGGGATCCTGAGGTGGCTGTAGAAACTCAATCGCATAACCTCGCTGAACAATCTGCAAGACCCAAGGGTCCTGAATTTTTTCCTGCCAGACAGTGTAAAAGTGAAAAAACCAACCTCTGACAGGAATCTCGGCCACAGGAAGAAGGCAGCCGATGTCAAGATAGGCTTCTTTTTGTCCTCATCCTTGGGGACCCTTCATCCAGACCCCCTAGCTGTTCTCTAGGACTTCTCTGGAACTGAGGTCTTGGTTGAGGCCGGTAACCTCTACCCTGGCCGGAAGGTCTTGACCTGCCTCTAGAGGCCTGAGGCAGAGTCTTACCCTTTAAGGTCTTCCATAATCTCATCCAGGCTTCTGCCAAAGCTTACCCGGCTCAAAGGGTAGAGAACAAAGGCTGAATTTGGAGGCATTATCCGCTCTCCAGGGTTTTAACCATAGCGGCCTTCTAGCTGCTGTAGAAAGGGTCAAAGATTTGGCCACCAGCCTTAAATGATGTTGGGAGGCTTCGGCTAAATAATCTGCTGACAAGGAAACCGAACTAAAAAAAAAAAAAGCTAGGAGATCGTCTCTGGAGACTCGATGTCAGCACGTAATTTGCTTCAGACTTCATTAGAGGCATTAGCCATGGAAGTCTGACCGGAGGACAGAGAATAAACCTTCCTAAAGGTATGCTCTATGCATCTATCCATGGGGTCCTGGAGGTTAGAACCAGCATCCACTGGGACCACCATAGGACAGGACAACTTGGGCACTGCCATGTCCACTTTAGGTGGGAGGCCCCACCGAGCCTCCAGAATAGAGAACAAGGTTCTAAATCTTCTGGAATATATAGGAGCTCTTTCCGGATGATTCCATTCTGCAAGCATGAGTATTTCCAGTGACTCGTTCCACTTGGAAGGCACTAGAGGCTTCCCCATCAACATCACGGTTCCTAGACCAGATGGACTTCAGCAGCCTATTTATCTTCTCGGGAGGAAAGAGAGGTCTGCTGGAATTTTCCAAGGTATCATCAGATGAAAGTGTTTCAATCAATCACCTGGAAATCTTCAATAGCTTCACAGTGTGTCACACTGCATACAAACTAGATCCTTTTTTTTTTATTTTAAACTCCTTGCAGGGTTTGAACCTAGGACTTTAGCACTGCGAGGCTGCAATGCTAACCACTGAGACACCGTGCTGCCCAGAGCTGCAGCAGCAAGAACAATAATCCGGTGGCTCAGTGGTTAGCACTACAGCGCTGGAGTCCTGGGTTCGAATCCTGCCAAGGACAACATCTGCAAGGAGTTTGTATGTTCTCCCCGTGTTTGCGTGGGTTTCCTCCGGGTACTCCGGTTTCCTCCCACACGCCAAAGACATACATGATAGGGAATGTAGATTGTGAGCCCTATATGGGACAGCGAGTGAAAATGTTTGTAAAGCGCTGTGGAATATGATGGCGCTATATAAGTAAGCATAATAAATAAATAATCCAAGTGGAGTACTGAGGCCTTCCTCACTATGAGACAAGCCATCTCCTACACTGAGATGAAGGCTTCTATAGGAGGGGAGGAGGAATGAGCAAGTAGTGCTCACAAAAAACCTCCCCCCCCCGCAAATTTTGCAAAGCTTAATTCCTTGTACAGAGAATTAAGCTAAAAATATACAGACCGATGCCAGAAAAGAGGCTCAGCAAATATAAACTTGCAAAAGGAGGAAAACCAAGCCGCAAAAAGTCTGACTGAGAATTCAGTCCCCGGAAAACCGGACACAAACAAAGGTTCCAGAGGAACAAAGTGACCGACATCACTTCTGGCAGCCACAGAGCTTGTAAGGTAAGTGAAACGGTAATGCACCACATCAAGGCTGCACAAGTAGCCTGCACTACAGGACTTTAAACATGCAACATGCAACCACCGCTGCATATACTACTGAAATCAACCTTCAAATCAAAGATTGCAAGCTTGGCTAGGCACAAAAAAAGGTAAGTGAAATGGCAATGCTCCACCTGCATACCAGCCATTGAACTAGCAGAATGTAACTACAGCTGCATGAACTACTGAAATCAACCTTTCAGAGCGAAGGTTGAAAGCTTGGCTAGCACAAAAAAGCTGCCTAAATAAAAACACCCCTTCTTTTCCACAGAAGAGAGGTGTAAAGATGACTCCCCAAAGGAAGTTAACAAACTTTAGTGGAAAAAACAAAACATGGGAGGAAAAAAAGACCTCCCTGCACCTGTCCCACCACACAGGACAGAAAAAAACACAAGGGGGGGGAGGTCCTTTGTCCTCTTATAGGGTAACATAGTAATGCATAAATTATGCTAATTAAAAGTTCCGCCTGTCCTACCAGCACACAGGGGCAGGAATACCCCATATTGTGCTGCTGTGGGACGTAAGGGAAAGAAAGACTGCACTATATAGAAAGCAGAGCAGATGAAGCAGCATCCCTCTTATACTAAACAGAAAGTCAAAGCCACAATTTCTGATTCAAGTGAAGGGAAGGGGAATGCCACATTTAAAGTGACAGGCAACCATAAATTGCAGGGCTTTTGCATTGACTCTGGAGCAACCAGTCACATGACAAGTGATAGAAGTTTTTTCACAGAACTTGATCTGAATAACAAAGAGACTATTTACCTATCAGATGGGAGTAAAATATGTGCAGAAGGATATGGACATGGAACCCTTGTATGCCCCAATGATGCAGGAAACAATTTAGCAATACCAGTAAAAGATGTACTGTACTGTATGTTCCTGATCTAGAAGGAGGACTCTTATCTGTGAAGCGTCTGACAAGTAAAGGACTCACTGTAAAATTCCAAGGTGACAAGTGTTCTATCCTAGACGGCAAGCAGATGATAGCAAGTGCCAAGTTGGATGATCATCTATATCACCTCAACACAGTGAAGGAGCAGGTGAGACTATGCACACATAAGCACAATGACTGTATACACATGTGGCATAGGCGTTTAGGTCACAGACACCCAGAATGCATACAGGAACTACAAAAGAGGAATCTGACAAAGGATCTAACAGTATCCCCTTGTTCAGTTACTGTTAAATGTGAATGTTGCATCAAATCCAAAGCTGGAAGAGCAACACTTCCTAAAGTAAGTCGCAATAGAGCTTCAAGACCTCTTGATCTAGTTCACAGTGATGTATGTGGTCCCCTAAACCCACCTACAACTGGAGGCAACAGGTACATAGTGACTTTCATAGATGACTATTCAAGATAAACAGTCATTTACCTAATGCAACACAAGAGTGAAGTTTTTGACAAATTACAGGACTATGTAGTAAGGACAAGTAACAAGTTTCAGAGAAAACCTCTCATACTTCAGAGTGACAATGGAGGTGAATTCACAGGACATAAAATACAAGAATACTTAAAGCAGAATGGAATAGAGCATCAAAAGTCAGTCCCCTACCCACCAGAGCAAAACAGAGTAGCTGAAAGAAAGAACAGAACTCTGACTGAAATGATCAGATACATGCTGACAGACTCTGGATTACCACAAAAATATTGGAGTGAAGCAGCAATGACAGCCACTTATTTGAAAAACAGACTCTTCTCTAGAACAATGGAGAAAACTCCATATGAACTGTGGCAGAATGAGAAGCTGAGTGTAAAACATCTAAGAGTTTTTGGCTGCAAGGCGTTCATCTACATTCCAGAAGAAAAACGAACCAAACTTCAAAACAGAGCATTTGAAGGCGTCTTTGATGGATACAGTGACAATGTTAAGGGTTACAGAATCCTAAATCCCAAAACTGACAAGGTTACCATTACCAACAGCATAATTTTTGTTGAAGATCTGAGAGACAATGTAATTATTTATTTATTATGCTTACTTATATAGCGCCATCATATTCCGCAGCACTTTACAGACATTGTGGTCACTGTCCCATATAGGGTTCACAATCTATATTCCCTATCAGTATGTCTTTGGAATGTGGGAGGAAACCCACGCAAACATGGGGAGAACATACAAACTCCTTGCAGATGTTGTCCTCGGCAGGATTCGAACCCAGGACTCCTGTGCTACAAGGCTGCAGTGCTAACCACTGAGCCACCGTGCAATGACAACAGAGGAAGTAAGAACAGAAGAGAAAACTGACACTGATCAGCCAACATTTGTAACTTCTGAACAAACAGTTGAAGTGAGCGCAGAATCCGTCAGTACTGAAGAACAGACACAACCAAGCTCACACAGAACCAAGACACTCGATGAGAGAGAATAAAGGTAAACCACCTGTACGTCTCTCATACAAGACAAGCACTGCCAGTTCTAATGAACCTGCAACTTGGGAAGACATATCTCAGCTTTCAGAAGGGGAAGCCAGTAAATGGATAAAGGCTGCAAAGGAAGAGATAAAATCCATGCATGACACTAAAACATAGAGACTTACAGAACTACCACCTGGAAGGAAATCTATAGGTTGTAAATGGACTTTAAAGTAAAATACAATGCAGATGGTACAGTGGAGCGATACAAAGCAAGACTCGTAGCCAAGGGATATTCTCAAAAATATGGAGAGGACTATGATGAGACATTTGCACCAGTAGTCAAACATGCTACAATAAGAACTTTGCTGACAGTAGCTGCAATAAGGAAAATGCAAGTAAGACACTTTGATGTAAAAACAGCGTTTCTACATGGCGAGTTAGCAGAAGATATCTACAACGACCAGGATTAAAAGATGAGCAAAGGCCAGACCTAGTATGCAAACTACAGAGGAGTATATATGGTCTAAAGCAAGCCGCCAGAGCATGGAATATGAGAATAAATGAAGTGCTTACACAGGAGGATTTTCAGAGGAGTAAAGCAGACCCCTGTTTATACACAAAGAAATTGGCAGACAGGTGGATCTATGTACTCATTTATGTGGACGATATTCTGGTTTGTTTCAAGCAAGAAGGGGATGGAGGAGAAATACTCCAAGCCCTAAATCAGCATTTTGAGACCAAAGATCTTGGCAACGTAAATAATTATCTTGGCATTCAGATTGAGTGAGAGGAAGATGGCAGCTTCCTTCTGAACCAAAATACAAGAAATAATTGAGACATTTGGAATGGAAGATACAAAGCCAGTAAAATCTCCCATGGAAACCAACTACCTGAAGAAGATAGACAGCCAAGATTTGCCACTACCAACTAACGCTCAGTACAGGAAAGCAATAGGGAAATTGCTGTACATTAGCACCGCTACAAGGCCTGACATTGCAGCAGCAGTTAGAATCCTATGTAGAAAGACTTCAACACCAAGTCAGATGGACTGGAATGCTGTGAAGTGAGTCATTCACTATCTTAAAGGGACTTTACACTACAAGCTAAAGTTACCAGCAAGTGACGAAAGCACCATGACAGGATATGTGGATGCCGATTGGGTCGGAGATACCAGTGACAGAAAATCTACAAGTGGGTACCTGTTTCTTCTATCAGGAGGTGCTATCTGTTGGACTAGTAGAAAGCAACTTTCTGTTACACTATCATCTACTAAAGCAGAGTATGTTGCAGCAGTGCAGGCAAGTCAAGAAGTCATATGGTTGAGACAACTATTAAAAGACTTGGGTCAACCACAGATGAAACCAACGAGAATCTTTGAGGACAATCAAGGATGTCTTGCACTTGCGCAGATGGAAAGAGTTAGCTCGAGAACCAAACACATTGATGTGAAGTACCACTTTCTGAGGGATCTTCAAGAGCAGGGACTTCTTGAGTTACTTTATTGCCTGACTGAGGATATGACAGCAGATATCCTTACCAAGCCCCTGACCGTTGAAAGACACTCCAGGCTTACAAAGAAGATGGGCCTAACAGACTAAGCCTTAGCTATTGAGAAAGGGTGTTGGAGATATGCAACAGCCAGCTTTGTCTCTATATTTGCTGGATTGACTGCAGTTCACATTTATGACACTAGATGTAGCTGTTACTAAATGTTTATCTGTAGACACTCTGTACTTTTGTTGTTTTTGATGTTGGTTGATATACACATCCTGTTTTGTGTGTGTTTGTGCTGAACTGGATCTGTTATTCACCATGTGAGGTGATCTTCTGTTACTGCATTCATGTTTCACTAAAGTTTTGTTCCTATTATATACAACTGTCTATCTGGTTTTGACTCTGCTACATCCAGCAATCGCACTCTGCAACAGGTTATGGGCCCAGTGATCAAATGAATCTACAGTGATTAAATGAATCTCAAGTGATCAAATAAATCTCCAGTGATCAAATGAAGCCTCAGTAACCGGATAAACCTCAGTAAACAGAAGCGGCCCAGGCAGAGTGAAGTCCAGAACGAATAACAGTGCGGCAGATGCAGAGATTGACATAAGGAAGCTTCCACAGAGACATCACCTGTACACAAGTAAGACTGTTCCTATATATATAAAGGAGGGAGAATGGCCTGTAGTTCAGAACCTAAACTATCAGTGGCCAAGCTGAACAATGACAATTATCCAATGGAAATTTAAAGTGGAAATGCTATTATCCAGGGATGACTTGTGGGAAGTTATCACTACAGAGAGACCACAAGATGATTATCAGGACTGGGACAGGAAAAACAGACGGGCACAGTCCACTATAAGCTTACTTGTAGAAGATGATCAGCTTATTCACATACGCAGTGAGAATACAGCGAAAAGCATGTGGGATGTACTAAAAAGACTGCATGAGAGATCCAGATGCCACATCCAGCAATGGCACTCTGCAACAAAATGTGCATTGTGGCCTACAGCTGGAAGAAGTCTGTGATTTCAAGTGAGAAACCCAATAGGGGTGAGTGGAACTGCAAAATAGCAAATTGTGTGCAAAAACTGGTGAAAGTAAAACTCTGGAAGAGGAATCCAGGGAATGGACATTGTGTATACTGTGGTGCTGAGGTCTGTAAAGTGCTTGCTGATGGCAAAAAAGTAAGCAATGGGTGTAGAAACTGGATATCGCAAACAGTCTATGTGAAAGGCTATGGTGCCAAGTTTGTGTTTTCTGTGGAAGACAGAAGAAAATGCTGGTTGTTGTAGTGCCACATAAGTTAACTGTTTGGTGAATACATGTGACTGCAGAAGATAGTAAAAAGTTGCTGCCGGTTGAACCCAAGGTTTCTGTGGAATATTGTGTAATCTTGTTATTTAACCATGGGCAAGAAAAAGAAAATTTCAGTTTGTAAGAAAGCAGAGAAGCTGTGCACAGGTTTATTAGTGCAGCAGTCTCAAGGCAGAGAGACACAAAACCCGGAACAGAGCATGTGGAGTGCAAGTAAAGATAATGGGTTGCATGAGAGTGACTTAGTTTTTCTAAAGCACCTCTGTTCTATGACTGAATATATCCCTACTGACTGTATGTCTCATACTGGAGTGCATAAAAGCGCCAAAGAAGAAAATATTATGGTGCAGCAGCTTCAAGATGAGAGTAAAACCATCAGGTCCATTTATGAGGATGAAATTTCTGATTGGAAATGGCAACTTGAGGTATCAGAAAAAGAGAACCTTAAGTTAATCAAAGAGCTTGACTCTATGAAGAGTTCATATCCTAGTCATTGTGAAAATGTGGTGCTGGGTTTGCCTGGAATGGACTGTGTCACTAAGAAGGAGTTTGCAGAAATGAAATGTGCTCTATCTAATAAAGTTATACAGAGTGTGGAACTAAAGCAAGTGCTGGAGAAGCAATTGCAGGATTTAAAGGAGCAGCATGTCCACGACTCCAGTGCTAAAGAGAGTGTCATTGAAAAATTAAGAGATGACCTTGAAACTGCTAAACGTGAGAGAAGTGAATTTTTGCAGTGTTAGTCAGAATGTTTGGATGACCAAGTCAGGAAGTGTGAAAAACTTTCGGCTGCATTAACTGGTAAAGAAAATGAAGTTGCAGAGCTGAGGAAGTATGTGGCTGACCGAGAGAGTGATTTAGAATCTGTGGTGCAGATATTGCAGTCAGAGCAAAACTTGCATGAACTAAAGCAGGTTCAACAAAACCAAGAAGTGAAGGAATGGCAGAGCAGAGCTGGAGTTCTGGAACAAAGAGAAATAGAACTCCAAGCTAGAATATGTAGCCTGGAGAGGGCGCTTACAGGATCTCGTGAAGATAATGAAAAATTGTCTATTCTGGTGCAAAATAAGGACAAAAAATTGATGGAGATGTCGTCTGTCCATGCTCAGAATTTACAAACCTTACAGGAGAGTCACAAAGAAGTTGAGAAAAACCTGGAATCTGTGCAGATATTGTATGAGGACGAAGCCAATGCTTATGACAAGCTTGGAAAGGCCAAGAGAGAATTGGACCTCCAGATAGAAGACATGAGGATTCAGTTTAAGGAAAACATGCAATTTATCTGCTCAGATTGCAGATCTAAAAATGCTTGCTGCTCAACTAAAACTGCAAGTGGACAAACAGGAGGAAGATCTGCAAGGTGCACTAGTAAAAACTGAGATGGAGGCTGCTCAGAAAAATGTGGCAGTGAAGAAAATTCTTGAGCTGGAATCAGAGATTTGTGCGCCACAGAAGGCGTTAGAATTGGAGAAAGCTGCCAGCATGGAGGCAGAGAAAGAAAAGTTGAATTACAAGACATATGTAACAAATGAGGTGGTAGAATGTGATCTGTAGGGTGAGACCTTGCAGAAAAGCCCCATTACAGAAGTAGATCGTGAAATACACAACTTGTCAGATTCAACAAAAAGGGCGTGTTATTTGTGTTCATCTCGTGGTCATTGCCATTGGAGAGCCATTAAGTCAGACAGACATGAGTGACCTGTCCAGTGATGGTGGTAACAATGATCAGATTATGATGGAACAACGGGATTGTGTAAAACATCAAGTGGATGGTATAGTTCCCCAGGAAGATGTTGCTAAAGTGGATGATGCACCGTTTATAACACTGCAAGTTGGTGAACATCCAATTAGTTTGGGAGAACTCCAACCTCTTCAGGTTCTTGTAGTAACTGTTAAAGGAGGACTTCCTGCAAAATCTGATAAGGCGGCCAAAGGAGGTCCAAGAGGAAAAGAAACTGTGATTGGTCACACACTGCCTGTGACAGAGAGGTTTGAAGTTGGACCCAATGAGGTAGAAGCACTGAAGCAAATGAAGCGCCAATCGCAAAAAGAGTCAAGTTGGCAAGAGGTTCCATATTGTACTTGAACTGCCAACAAAACAAAAAAAAGGTAATCTGCACTATAGTGAAGAGGAACAGCAGAAAGGTCTGTTCCCCAAAGTTAATGCAGAGATTGAGAAGCAGTCATTTGAATACAGAAGTAAGAGATGGTCATCGCTGTTAAATTTATCTTCAAAAAGATAAAAGTGCTAAGAAACCAGAAATGTCGAGTGACCGGAACATGGAAAATGAGACCGCCAGATCAGGACATCTGGAGAGACACTGGACAAGTTTACTTCATTAAAGAGGGACGTCGACATTGTGTGTCTTGTCCCATTGTCGCTCACCCCATGGGTGGTGAGCTGAGGGGGAGGGAATGTGAGTGTGAACCTAGAGGGCACTGGTGAGTGACTCAAAGCCAGGCTTAAAAAGGTCCTCAGCCACACCCATCGGTGTGTTTGGTACCCAGTACCACCAACACCTCTGTGGAGCCCAGGAGGCTGCCGCCTTTGAGGCTAAATTCTCTCCAAATTGTCACAATGTCTATGTAAAAACAGATGCATTTATGCATTTTAACTTTTAAAACACTCTAAAAATTACCCCTTTTTGGGGAAAATGTGCTCGCCTGTGGTTTTTTTTAGACACACATGTCGATTATATTGCAAAAAGCAATGGTTTTGTGGGAAAATTAGCTCAATTTGATGACTTGTAAGTGCTACTTGCTTATTGCTATTTGGGAGGCAAATGTGTCGCTGTGAGCCTAGTTGAAAAGTGATGAAGAATTGGCCTTTCCAAAAAAATAGCCACCAAGAATTATCCCTTTATGAGAGCAGATGTGAAATCATTAAATTTTTTATGCCAACCCAGGGACCAGGCCGCAGGACATGTCTGGCTGAGTGGTGGCAGTGGTGGCATCTGTTTAGGAGTTGTAGCCAGTATCAGCAGGAGTACAGTAAATGGAACATGATGATAAAGGGAGGTGGTGGCACCACTATTGGAAGGCATCAACCAGGTGTTTAAAAATCCATGCCAGATTCATTTTGATAAAATAATTTTTTTTCCACGCTAGCTGCAGTTTCATCCTTTTAGGTGTTAAAATGCCACCGACAGCACTAAACACCATCTAGCCCATTACACTTGAGACCAGACAAAATAAAACTTCCATGGAACACTGAGCCAGCTCTTTCCACTGCTCTAACCTATTGGCCCAGAATTTCATGGGGTCAGAGTTATCTGTTGGAACATAGGTGCTACTCTATGTATGACTGTACCTGCTGGTGCAGCCGATGGGTGTCAGTTGCCTGTTGTAGCTCCAGTTGGCGCTGCCAGCTGAAAAGTTTCTGATTCATCATCTTCCAGATACAATACTGGGCCTGGCTGCTGTTGCTGCTGCTTTTACTCCTCAATCAAGCAAAGCAGCTGATACGATACTGTAATAGATAGATAACTTCTCTAAATATCAGTAACGGTAAATGACACCAATCCAACTTGTACCATGGTTACCACAGTTCCATATATACGTCGGATACATAATATTTATACTCTAAAGGTGCAGTTCTAACATTGCAGAGTATTATTAATCTACAAGAGTTATAGTGATAAAGAATTTGAAGATACTAATACAGCATCAATACAACTTGCTGCGACAACCCTACTGGCTAATATAGCCATGATTTTAGGAATATGATATTTACCAGCCTATTTTAAACCAGTGACATTCAATATAAATAAAAATATATCTCACAACTATAAATATATTCTCTATCCAATATGTCCATATAGGTTGCCTTCAGATGAAACAATGAAAATTCAAATTCTCATTCAGGCCAAAAGGAGACATAGTATTAAGGCGAAATATCCATTGAGTCTCACGTTGGAGCGTCAAACGTTCCCAATTACCCCCTCTGGATGGTCTTTTAACCACATCAATGCCCATAAATCTCAAACATTCCAAATCCTCAGGATGTTCAAGATTTACATGTTTCGCTAGTGGTGTGTCTCAGTTGTTTCTAATATCACCTAAGTGTTCACCTATCCTCCTTCTTAATTTGTGCTTCGTTTTACCCACATATTGCTTTTGACATTTACAGATTGCTCTATAAATCACTCCCTTAGAGCGACATGTAATGAACTCTTTTATAACAAATTGTGTTTTAGACATAGAGTCTATAAATACAGAAACCGATATCAAGAATGGACAGGCCACACAACCACTACATTTAAAACAGCCCTGGGGGGGGGGGGGTTTAACCAAATAGATGGTTTTGGAGACTCAGAATGGCTATGAACCAGCCTATCCCATAATGATCTACCCCTCCTGTATGTTATTTTGGGGTATGATCCAATCGCCTGCTCTAAATCTGGATCAGATGTAAAAATACCCAAAATACCCAGTGTCTCTCCAAAATTTTTTTGACAGCCTTAGCTCCATTATCAAAGGTCGCTATTAATCTGACCTCATTTGTCTCCCCTAGATCTTTCTCCTTTTTGGCCAATAGGGTAACCCTATCTTTTTTGCAAATTTCTTGATATGCACTCTTCAAGATGGTATCTGGGTAACCCCGCTGTTGAAAACGGGATCTTAAATCATCCTCCTGTTCAACAAAATCTTCATTAGAACTACAATTTCTCTTAATCCTAAAGTATTGTCCTTAGGTATTCCCTTTTTGAGGGGCAGGGGATGATTACTTTCAAAGCGGAGGAGGGAATTCGTTGCCGTTTGTTTTCTAATGGTAAGTCCCTTTCTCCAATTTCAAAAGTAAAAAATAAACCAATATCATTGTAGTTCAAACTATCGACAAATAATTTAAAAGATTCCTTATTACCTCTCCAAAGAACCAAAATATCGTCAATGTATCTCACCCACAACTCAATCCGTATTGGCTCTGGGCCCCCTGTGTCTGCAAAGACAATGACCTCCTCCCACCAGCCCAGGAGCAAGTTGGTGTATGTGGGCGCACAGGGATTCCCCATGGCCGTGCCCCTGAGCTGGTGGTAATGGCGGCCATCAAACAGGAAAAAGTTGTGGGTGAGTAAGAACTCCAATAAATCCAATACAAGTCTATTATGGGCTTGATACTGCATGCCCCGTGATCTCAAGAAATGGTCAATGGCTCTTAAACTTGCTTCATGCGGGAATGAAGAATAAAGAGCCTCTACATCAATAGAACAAAGTAAAATTTCCTCCTCCACTGGGACCCCCTCTAATTTCCTCAAAAGGTCTGAAGTGTCTTGAACAAATGAAGGCAACGCTACAACAAATGGACGTAATATATGATCCAAATAAATACCTACATTTTGACTCAGACTATTTATCCCTGACACTAAAGGTCTCCCTTTTAAAGGGACAAGCCCTTAATGAATCTTAGGAAGACTATTAAAAAGTGGCCTCCACAGGAAAATCCGGAATCAGAAATTCAAACTCCTGAAATGATATTAAGTCTTCATCTTTTGCCTGTAAAAGGATACGTTTTAATTGGTCCTTAAATATAGTAGTGGAATTAGATTCTAAAATTCTATAGTTAGCTCATTGTCCAAGAATATTATTACACATTATTTTATATTGATCAATATTCATTATGACCGTATTTCCTCCCTTGTCAGAAGGTTTTATTACTAGGTCCTTCCCGGTTTCAAGATGTTTAAGGGCCAGCATTTCATTCTTGGACAGAACTCATTTGTCATTTTACTAAGATCTTTTGTAACCTGATTAATGAAGGCATCAATACATGACATCTCTGAGGAGGGTGGGATTTTGGTACTAGAATTTTTTAGTGTGGTGAAGGGTCCAGTACCTTCAGCTTTCGTATTCTCATCACTCAGTCCAGATAATAGTTGTACATCACTCAGCATCTCCCTTGGTATTCCCAGAGGCATACTAAGTTTAGCGACTTATCTCTGATAAATTGATTACCTGGGAGGCTGTGTTGCTGGACTGCGTGAGGTGCTTCGATTTCGTAGCTGATAGGTCTGTTCTAAAAAAACAATATTTTGAGTTCTAGCTACTCTATCTTGACCTCTACCTCTATTTCTAGTTCTTGTCACTCTATTTCTAATTTCAGCATCTGATCTTTCAGTGTCTGTTGAAGAAGCTTCCATCTCAATACTGCGATAACTTGATCTTTCACTTATAATACTATAGACTTTGTTGTCTCTAAAATCCTGCAAATCCCGTGCAAATTGCCTGTGCTTGCGTTCCTTCAGATGGAACTGAAATTTTTCTATAGTGTTTTGTAGTTGAATTTCTTTACTACTAAATTCAGATTCACCTTGGAATCTTTTTATTGATTCCAACTGTTCTTTCAACTGGCTTTCACAAGTGTCAAGGTGTTGTTTCTTTTCCTCCAGCAGTAACTGTAACAGTTTTAAAGAAAAATCTTGAACATCCTGAGGATATGGAATGTTTGAGACTTATGGGCATTGATGTGGTTAAACGACCATCCAGAGGGGGTAATTGGGAACGTTTGACGCTCCAACGTGAGACTCAATGGATATTTCGCCTTAATACTATGTCTCCTTTTGGCCTGAATGAGAATTTGAATTTTGATTTTTTTCATCTGAAGGCAACCGATATAGACATATTGGATAGAGAATATATTTATAGTTGTGAGATATATTTTTATTTATATTGAATGTCACTGGTTTAAAATCGGCTGATAAATATCATATTCCTAAAATCATGGCTATATTAGCCAGTAGGGTTGTCGCAGCAAGTTGTATTGATGCTGTATTAGTATCTTCAGGTTCTTTATCACTATAACTCTTGTAGATTAATAATACTCTGCAATGTTAGAACTGCACCTTTAGAGTATATATATTATGTAGCCGACGTATATATGGAACTGTGGTAACCATGGTACAAGCTGGATTGGTGTCATTTACCGTTACTGATATTTAGAGAAGTTTTTTTCTTCCTTTCTTAAATGAGTTATTGCTCATTTAGTGTTTGATAGGCTTAATTAAATCCGCATATGATAAACGGTAATGGTAGTGAAGGGTTTGATTTAATTGGATGGCTTTAGATGTATTTTTCCCCCTTTAGAAATAGTGTTTTGACATCAATCGCTTTTATTTGATTTACGCAAGCGTGGTAATTCCATTGTGAATGTTACCTTGAAATGCATAATATGAAGGTTGGGTTGGAGATATGGGTTATCATCCCAGCACTGCGCAGATGCAGTGACGTCAATTCGGAGGTCATTTGGACATGTGCAGTGTGATAAATGAAGTCTCTATACCTAACCAGGCGCTTAAGATGCTATGGTTAACGGGATAACGTCATCACGCATGAACGCACATTATTGACGTCATCGCGCACTTGCGCATTTAGACATGCGCAGTGTGATAGATGAAGTTTTTAAACTTAACCAGACAGTTAAGACGGTATGATTAACGGGGTAACGTCATCACGCAAGAGCGCATGTGACTGACGTCATCGCGCACTCACGCATGCGCTATTGGTAACTATGGACGCCGGCATCATATACACGTGGGTGGATATTGCCACTCACTCCCCATTTAACCTGTGGAACCTGCAGGTGTACAGTAATTAATTTATAAGGGGGTGTATTTAAACATGTCAGATGACAGGTAACTTTACCACCAACATTTTTTAGAATTAGAGTAGCTTAACTGCTGACCTTACCACTGTATTGATCAGGAGGCTGCTGTTTTTTGTCTGTGAAATGGTCTATATGTAATTATGACCAGTATATATTTTTTTCCTCCACTATTGAAGTATTGAGATTTACCCTATATAGATTTTTCTATTTGTTCCTTAGGAGATAGGTCCCCTAATGAACGGTTTCTCCACCATGAAACGTACGTAGGGACAGTTAGGGACAATCATTTTTAGGGACAGTTACATTGGTACTGCCCTTGTAAGGACGGGAGTTATGGGGGTTAGAGGTGAGAATTGAGGGTGAGTTAGGGTATTCACGGGACCCAGCACCCATTCTGACTGACCTCCTGATATATAGGCGAACTACATGAACCAGCGGAGTGGTGAGCTCAAACTGATTTATTCGTTTTTAAAAAAAAAGTTCACTATTCTCTGCTAATGTTAATATGTTTGGTATGAGATATGAGATATATGGTATTTAAATATACTTTTTACATAAAGATCCGGTAAATTAGTGGTCTATATGTAATGTTATTGGTGGTATTTATCTTGGTACCTTTGAATGTTTTCTTGAGAAGTGGTATATATTTTTTATTTGCTATTTATTAAAAGCTATGTTTTAGTATATTATACGTCTTTGCTGGTAATATATTTCTTCTTGGATGTTTTATGCTGACACAGTATCGTATCAGCTGCTTTTCTTGATTGAGGAGTAAAAGCAACAGCAACAGCAGCCATGCCCAGTATTGTATCTGGAAGATGATGAATCAGAAACTTTTCAGCTGGCAGCGCCAACTGGAGCTACAACAGGCAACTGACACCCATCGGCTGCACCAGCAGGTACAGTCATACCTATGTAGTACCTATGTTCCAACAGATAACGCTGACCCCATGAAATTCTGAATGTGTTCTTGAGAAGTAGTATATATTTTTTATTTGCTATTTATTAAAAGTTATGCTTTAGTATATTATACGTCTTTGCTGGTAATATGCTTTTACTCCTCCTGACAATTGGAGCTGTGGCACAAGCAGAGGAGGTGGAGTATTGGCTGAGTGAGGTGGACTGGAAGTGGGCAGAGGCCAGCTGGGTACATGTGCCACTAGCAGTTGCAGTGGTCTCCCTAAATGCTGCAGTAAGGCTGCATTCACACCTGCCCCGATACACGTTTGGGGTTTCTGTCCCCAAACCCGTTTAAAAAATGCGGAGTGAAAAGTGCTGCATGCAGCTCTTTTCTCTCCATATTTTTCGCCCATTTTGGGTGAAAACTGGGTGGAAACCTGGCGGACCCCATTATAGTCTATGGGGTCCGCGGGTTTCCGCAGGTAACCCCATTTTTAAGCGGATTAGGTTTCCGTTCGGCAAGTATGAACCTAGCGTAAGCTGAGTATACAGCCTGTCATGATAATATTCTAATTTTTCTTCTCTTGGGGAAGCAGGAAAAAGTTCGCTAATTTTGTCTTTATAGTGAGGGTCTAAGAGCACTGCTATCCAGCACTCATCCCTCTGCTTGATGCTAATAATATGCTTGTCGCTGTGTAAGCAACAGAGGAAACAGTCTGCCAGGCTTGCCAGTGTATGTGCCCACTGTCTATAATTGCTACTCCACATGTTGATGATAGCATGCACTTTTCCCCACAGTGACAGATCCAAGGAAAGGCTCACATTCTCCAACACATGGCGATATAAAGCAGACACAACTTTCCTAGAGAAATAGGTAGCCTCCATTGAGGTTGAGCGTCTCCTATCAGTTGGCAAAACACAGTTGAATCCAAAAGTGGTATGAGAGTGACTGCACCACCAGCAGCTTGGCCAGGTGCGAGTTAAGTTGCAGAACCGCTGGATGACTGGGCGCACATTGCTGTTTTCTGAACACACATTCCCTTATGGATGACTGACACTGGTGTGGAAGAGGAGAAACAGTTGGTGATGATGTCGATAACGACAATCTTGTGCTAGGTGTAGATGTGGCCTGCCTACAAGGAAGATCATGGAGAGGAGGACTAGAACAGTCTTGCTCACTTCCCCTGTCAGTGCCACTGCGACGTCTATTTTTCCAAATAAGATGGTGATGCTTTTTCATGCGAGTATGTAAAAATGTGATTCCTACATTTGTTCCCGCATAGCCATGGCTAAGTTTCTGCTTACAGATCTTGCACATTGTCATGGATTTATCATTTGGCAATGTACAAAAAAGTTCCCACATGGGAGATGACTGCTTGTAGTTGCTGCCACCAGTACCAGCTGAAATATGTCTGCCACTACCAGCACCAGTGCCCTCACCTCTAGGTCTGCCCCGAGGAGGCTTTTTGGATGTTGAAACTGTTCAATAGCTGGAATCGTTACTATCACCACTTCTACCACTCTCTTCAGCCGATGCCACTTTGTCGCCTTTACCCAGTTGCCAGGCCCTATCTGCAAAAGAATCATTGGGAATGTCATCACTATATCCCCACTTTTTTCACACAACATGACCATTACACACAATGCTGACTGTTCTTATCTCACTCATAAAAGATAGGAGGAAGACTGCTCTGACTATGAAAAATAGATTTCTCAGCAGGTGGCCTAGCACTACCAGAGACCTGTGTCAGTGTATTGCAGTCTATAGAACTTTCACTATATAACTATTGAGACTGGTCGTAAACTCTGATTATTGGCATTAGCTCCAGTTCTCTACTGTGCAATTCAGCAGACACCTGGTGGCTATGGCGGCTGCCATATTTAAAGACCCGGCATCTTCTGTACTATTACAGAGGATGTTGGGAAAGGGTTAAAGACTGTGTATACAGATGAAACTGCTCTATTTCACAACAGACTTAGACAAAATTAGATTTTTGGCAATGAAAGAGTTAATTGTTTGTGGGGTTTTGTGTGTAATTCTGTGTTAGAGCAAGAATGCAGCAATCTAAAGCTAAAGCAGCAGCAGAAGCTATGCCCTCACTCCTATCAATTGACTTATATCACCAACCTGCCTGTGTAATTGCTTTAATCTGACTAAATTCTCCTATTCCACCTATTGCTTAGAAGCTTTTCAGAACTGAGCTCTGTATGATGCAGTGTGATTAATCACAGATCCTTCCCTATCTCCATTACTGAAACTAGCTTGTGATGACACTTGCAGCACCTTATATAGTATATATGACATGAGCACTGGTGTCAACCTATCATTATTTGCTGAGAGGCTGTCAGCTGATGTTAGGTGGTACTAGAACATCACAGTCTCACAGGCATCTCTTCTATATTTCCTGCTCAAACATGTGGTGGCAGCCATTTTAGTATACCTCCTAACCATCCCGGATTCCAAATCCTGTCCCACTGTCCCTGTCGCAGGAGGTATGTCCCAGCTTCAACTCATTCAAAAGTTGAATACAATAGTGAAGCAGGAATCATCCAGTCCCTGCTTCAACAACCTGCCCCTGTATGCTCTGGGAGCTGTAGGTATGATGTGATGATGTTGAAGATGGAGGGGGACATTATCCTGTGGGGGCAGATGAAGGGAGGGACATGAAACTGTTGTCAGCTGGAGGAGAACATTAAACTTTGGGGATAGCTGGAGGGGGATATGAAACTGTGGGGGCAGATGGAGGAGGACATTAAACTGGGGGCAGAGCAAGGGGGACATTTAATTGGGGGTAGATGGAGGGGGACATTAAATTATGGGGGAAGATGGAGGCCGGACATAAAACTGGTGGCAGCTGGAGGAGAACAGTAAACTGGAGTCAACTGGAGGGGAACTTTAAACTGGGGCAACTGGAGGGAATATTAAATTGTGGGTGCATCGGAAGAGGGACTTTATACTGTGGGGACAGTTGGAGAGAAACATTATAATGTGGAGGCATATCATGTTACGGTGACTGTAAGGGCATTATACTGTGTGGGGGCACAAAGAGAAATGGATGGAAATGTGTGGATTCAAAGTAGAAGTGGGTGGGGCTAAATTTGCCACAGCGCACACCGCCCAATATGTCCCTCTTTCTATCCTTTGAAAGTGGGAAGTTATGATTTTAGTTCGTCCAAGATGAATTGCCATTTGTTCAATCAAACAATGTGGAATATTCAGATTGAACCCATCTCATGACCAAGCAGTTTGCCCATTTCTATCTGGGTTATATAGGCTTGCAGGAACTATCCAAGCTAGAGATCTATATTGCTCAGGCACTGTGCAGAGGGCACAGCAGGTATAAGACCAGAGCAATATAAAATTAGCTGAAAGGTACACAGGGGTACATGTGAATAGAAATAATAAGCCTGTAAGCACAGAGCACCATCATTACATAGAGGTGTTACATATTTCATGTTTATGGCTATTATTCCAGCTTTTTGTTATAATAATAGTTTTGTGATGTATTGGCCATATGGTATCTACGGTGACCAGTGCTATATTGTGTCATTACACATGGTTTTGCCTGATCACCATGGAAACAGGAACTAGGGACTACTTGTGGGCTACTACTATGGGATGTTATGTTGAAGTAGTGTTCCACCCATATTGTAGCCATTGGTTACCTTTTATCTAATCACATTGTCACCTTGTGTGATAACAATGGTGATGAATCACTGTATGAGATTACACACTGGGCGCAGAAAATAATGGAATAAGTTCCTTTTTGCTACATTGATCCACCTATCACTAAATGAGAAGGCTTGTTTAATCCTAATATGGTTACCTACATGGCCTTTTTTTGGCTCGACAATATCTGAATGGGGTTGAAACAATTGCTGATATTTTTTAGAAGATGCAATAAAAGTGAAATGTTATTTTTTTTTTATAGCAGGTGGCTTAGACTCTATTTTTCATGTTATGAGGAGTCCAATGAAATGGAACTGTCCACCAGATTCTGGGAAATTACCTAATCAGCTTCTGTGGGCTAAGATATCTTATAACAACCACTCTGGAGAATCTTCTCCACTCAATATCATTTATGAACAGCATCCATGTGTCCCTGCTTTTTTGAGGTACCAGCTGCTAACTTCATATAAGAAGATTTCATGCAGACCAGACAGTACACTAACTCTGCCCTGTTGCAAGTAGCTTCCTGTATGAAGAGAAATACAAACTGGAGACATAGGCCAGCTTCTCAATTCTCTCTGGGAGACAAAGTCTAGTTTTCTCAAAAAGCAGTGTAGCTTTACCTTCTTACAGGTTTACTGTCATGTGTGCTTCTTGTGTGTGTAAACACCTTCCTTAAAGGGCAGTATGCACCAGATTATGTTTCCCCCCACCAAAAATCAAGAGCCTCTGGGTACCTGTATTTGAACCCAGCTTGTATCTTTAAATCATTCACTCCTACCAGACTTCTGTTCTGCTGTTTACCTGCATCTGACACTTAATCCTAACCTCTGAACCTATGCTGCTGACTTGTTGTCTGGAAAACTGATTGTAAACTTACCCCAGTCCTGACCTTGGCCCTTATTTTGACCTCTGCCTTATTCCTTGGTGCATCCGGACTACCTCTAGAGATACTGTATATCTGCATGGGACAACTCAATCACTATCTCTAGAGGTAGTCCGGAAGCACCAAGGTTAATCACCTATGTACCTGGGTTATATAAGACATCTTCCCCTACAGGAAGATGCTTCAACAATACATATGTAGCAGGGTTAACCCACATTAAACCTCTAGGACAAAGCCCTCAGAAGTAACCCCAAGCCAAATCAATATAGTGCCATAATGGGTCTATGTCTGAGGCCTAACTAGCAGTCTTACATTAGTCCATATAGAGCCAGTATTTCACTATATATATAATGCATTACAGTGGTCCTTATAGAGATAGTCTGACAGTTCATAAAGTGTCCACTTTACAATATTCTATATATCAAAGTATTCTGTATAGAGCCAGCCTCATAGTAGTCACAAAAAGTGCTGGCCTTATAGTAATGCCCACATTGCCAGCCTCATAGTAGCCCTAATTATGTCATTCGTTACTCAACACTGCCTATTTAATGCCACATGCTTGGCTTTACAATGGTCTCATGGAACAGAAAACTTCATTATCTGTCAGTCCCACTGATAGACCTGCATCCACATCAACTATCTGAAGACACTTAAAGCCGTTATATAATTTAGACCTGAATGTACATGAACTATATGAAGACGCTTAAAGCCTTTCTATAATTTGATCTAATTTTCTGTAATGACAGTTCTCTTCTATCTAACATGTGGTATAATTACACAGTTTTTTATTAAAAGTAACTATAACTCAGAAATAGATAACATCCACCCACATTGTGAATTATGGGTCCTCTCTCTCTCTCCTCACTGCAGATTGAGGTTCTACCTCTCTCAGTTTCAGTAAAACAAGGAGATCTGCTAATCCTATTGTATGTGCTATAGTCCAGTGTGTAGAAGATAGATGAAGAGCATAGAAATGTATTTACTCAGGAATCTGTTTTTTTTTTTTTTTTTTGCTTATACACTCCACCAACCCTGTATTTTTTCAGTAAGGAACATTGGTGCATCTTCAGAGAAGCATGGAGATCTGGTGGTGTCACTTGGTTTCTTCAGTCACATTTTTCTAAGTAGTGGCACACTCGGCATACCTCACTGGCCCAATATGTTAGCCACATACCTGCACTTATACTGGTAATCTTTGTACATGCTCTTTTTCTGATGAAGACCATAATAACCTATAATACTATAGCCCTTACTGTCATAAAACAGTCATCCACCTTGTTGCTTGCCATTCCACTTTGATAGTGAATTCTTCCTAGCCAACGAGATGAATCTTCTCATTATACAGTATGTTCCAGGTTACATTTAATGTGGTCAAGAAAGATTACTTTATTTTCCTTGAAAATATTACCATTTTCTTAAAAGACACCAATAATTTTTCAGTACTGCTTCATCACTGAACTGAGCAAACCAGAAAACTCATTATAATGTTTAACTTTCTGAAAGAAGGCGAAACTCAACAAAGGACCAGCTAATAAGAAGAAGACATCTCAATGTATTGCTGGAGTCCTAGTTTCAAATCTGACCAAGGACAACATCTGCAAGTATTCTGTATGTTTTCATATTTGTGTGGGCTTCCTCCCATGCTTCAAAGACATACTGATAGGGAATTTAGATTATATGGGGCAGTACCTATATGGGACAGTAACTGACAATGTCTATAAAGCGCTTCAGAATATGTTGGCTCTATATAAGTAAGGGAAATAAATAATAAGAATGAATAAGAATGAATCAGATCTTTGTATCAAGCAAAAATTAACAAGGAACTGATTTATTAACATAACAGTAGTTTTCTAATTTAATTTTATATTTTAATCTTTGATATAATTGGAGTCGCAGAGTCTCTAGGAGCCAATGAATAGAGCAGTAAGTTACCCTTAGTTTCATCAACTGGAAAAATTATTCATGAGAATAATGGATGCAAGGAACATGCAATAAACAAGCCAGCCCAATGTGTACAGAATACAAATATCCTGAGACTAGCAAGGACAGCAGCTGGCAAAACATAAACAAATTATACCTTGACTTTATATATATATATATATATATATATATATATATATAACTTACAGTGGCTATGGAAAGTATTCAGACCCCTTTAAATTTTTCACTCTTTGTTTCATTGCAGCCATTTGCTAAAAGCAAAAAAGTTCATTTTATTTCTCGTTAATGTACACTCAGCACCCCATCTTGACATAAAAAAAACAGAAATGTAGATATTTTTGCAAATTTATTAAAAAGAAAAACTGAAATATTATATGGTCATAAGTATTCAGACCCTTTGCTGTGACACTCATTTAACTCACATGCTGTCCATTTCCTTCTGATCCTCCTTGAGATGGTTCTACTCCTTCATTGGAGTCCAGCTGTGTTTAATTAAACTGATTGGACTTGATTAGGAAAGGCACACACCTGTCTATATAAGACCTCACAGCTCACAGTGCATGTCAGAGCAAATGAGAATCATGAGGTCAAAGGAACTGCCCAAGGAGCTCAGAGACAGAATTGTGGCAATGCACAGATCTGGCCAAGGTTTCAAAAAAATTTCTGCAGCACTCAAGGTTCCTAAGAGCACAGTTTCCTCCATAATCCTTAGGTGGAAGAAGTTTGGGACGACCAGAACTCTTCCTAGACCTGACCGTCCAGCCAAACTGAGCAATCGTGGGAGAAGAGCCTTGGTGAGAGAGGTAAAGAAGAACCCAAAGACCACTGTGGCTGAGCTCCAGAGATGCAGTAGGGAGATGAGAGAAAGTTCCACAAAGTCAACTATCACTGCAGCCCTCCACCAGTCGGGGCTTTATGGCAGAGTGCCCCGAAGGAAGCCTCTCCTAAGTGCAAGACATATGAAAACCCGCATAGAGTTTGCGAAAAAACACATGAAGGACTCCCAGACTATGAGAAATAAGATTCTCTGGTCTGATGAGACGAAGATTGAACTTTTTGGCGTTAATTCTAAGCGATATGTGTGGAGAAAACCAGGCATTGCTCATCACCTGCCCAATACAATCCCAACAGTGAAACATGGTGGTGGCAGCATCATGCTATGGGGGTGTTTTTCAGCTGCAGGGACAGGACGACTGGTTGCAATCAAAGGAAAGATCAATGCGGCCAAGTACAGAGATATCCTGGAAGAAAACTTCTTCCAGTGTGCTCTGGACCTCAGACTGGGCCGAAGGTTCACCTTCCAACAAGACAATGACCCTAAGCACACAGCTAAAATAACAAATGAGTGGCTTCGGAACAACTCTGTGACCATTCTTGAATGGCCCAGCCAGAGCCCTGACCTCAACCCAATTGAGCATCTCTGGAGAGACCTGAAAATGGCTGTCCACCAATGTTCACCATCCAACCTGACGGAACTGGAGAGGATCTGCAAGGAAGAATGGCAGAGGATCCCCAAAACCAGATGTGAAAAACTTGTTGCATCATTCCCAAGAAGACTCATGGCTGTACTAGCTCAAAAGGATGCTTACTCAATACTGAGCAAAGGGTCTGAATACTTAGTTTTTCTTTTTTAATAAATTTTAAAAAATATCTACATTTCTGTTTTTTTTTTCTGTCAAGATGGGGTGCTGAGTGTACATTAATGAGAAATAAAATGAACTTTTTTGCTTTTAGCAAATGGCTGCAATGAAACAAAGAGTGAAAAATTTAAGGGGTCTGAATACTTTCCGTACCCACTGTATATAGTTGCAAACATTTACTTTCCATGTGTTCTTAGGTAATTTCGGTTACATTGAGTAAAAGTTCTACTGTTTTTCTTCTGTTTCTGAGAAAGTTCAAGACCAACCAATATGTCAGTTTTGAAGCTCTCTTATCACCTAGCTCTCCTAGACTCCTCAATGAGAAAAAGTTATAATTAGAAATGGGCGAACCCCTCAGGATTCGTTCTGCTTCAGGTTTGGGTGGCTCGGGTCACTGATTTGTTTCAGGTTGAACAAGTTCGGTATGAACCATACCCTAAATTGACTTAAAACATATTGCAGAACACTCTAAAGCCGGTTGCAAATGAGCGTGTGCTAACCGGCGGCCATGAATAGACGGCACGGGTGGCGCGTGGGCAACACATGGATGTCACCAATGTGCCACCTATGCACCGGCCATGCTTCCACGGCCCCTTTCATTCAATGAATAGAAGATGTGGAAGCAGGGCCGCAAAATCGAACAGGAATAGGACGTTGTTCCATATTTTGCGGCCCGGACTGTCAGCAAACACACGGGACAGTGTAATTCACAGTCATGTGTACGGGCCCAACCTGTACACAATAGCACACTGAGCATTCATGCGGTCATCTGCAAGGGGGCTTAGGCTAAGGCCCCACGTAGCATTCCACAGCAAAAAAGCACTGCTGGAAAAACCGCGGCAGCAACGCATGGTGGTTTTTCCCACAGAGCTTCTCACAGAAAGTCCTCAGAGTTTCCTCTGTGGACTTTCTGCTTCAATTATACCTATGGGGAAACCTATAACTGACATGCTGCAATTTCCAAAACCGCGATGGTTTGGGAATCGTAGAGTGTCTGCTGCGCATATTTTTCTGCAAAGTGGGGATGGGATTTGCTGCGTTTTTGCCGCGTAATTTCTAGCTCCTAAAGGCAAACACATCCGAAGTTATGTCAAAGTTAAAGTGACATGTTAGGGAATTGCCAGTTGAGCAATTCCCCAGTTCAGCTGCAGAAACCTGGGAGGAAGGGAATGACAGAGACAGTGAATCCTAAACTCAACCCAGCCCCTGTCCCTGCCTACTTGCCTCAACTCTCCTAATGACAGGAACAACTGGGCGACATTCCCTTCTCTAGATAAATGACAACAAAAAATGCAGACAAGACAACACAACACAGAAGAGGAGTCAGCAAGCCAAGGGTCAAAGCCAGAGAGACAAAGCAGTACCAAATCGCAATCCAAAAGAGAAGTCAAAAGCCACAAAGCAGAGGTCAGTAATACAATACAATAGCAAAGAGAACCGCTTAGCAAGGACAGAGTCACAATAGCCAGCAACCATGTGTGGGCTGATGGGCTCTAAATAGGAAGTCTAGAAGCCGCCCCAAGCTTGATTGGCAGATAGGCTGGCTAAGATCCCTTTTGCTGTCTCAAGGCTCGGTGAGTCAAAAGCAAATTGAGGATCTGTTACATCCAATAGAGGGCACATGAGCTCCCCAGCTCCTTTCCCATAATGCCTTGTGATAATCAGAAAGCAAGGCAGAGATGAACTATTAGAGGAGCAGAGGGAAACAAAGGTGGAAGAGATGGGTGTGGTGGAAAATCAATTACAGAGGTGAGGGAATAGAACATAGTTCAGACAGGCTACTACAAGAACCTAAAGCAAGGAATCATAGCTGGACACGCCTCCTGCACCATAGCGTCGAAGTCCGAACGGCGTGGACATTATATGACCTTATTATACTCTAGGGCAGTAATGGCGAACCTTTTAGAGACCGAGTGCCCAAACTGCAACCCAAAACTTACTAAATTAAAGCAAAGTGCCAACACGGCAATTTAACTTTAACCCCTTAACGACCAGTGACGTACCTATACGTCATTGGTCACATGGGGATGTATGGAGAGGGCTCAGGAGCTGAGCTCTCTCCATACAGGGTGGATGCCGGCTGTATAATACAGCCAGGACCCGCCGCTAACAGCCACGATCGGTGCCTTCATTAGAGCTGGCGATCCCCAGAAATATGGCGCCTTGGTCAGCTTTGAGGGCCTTAATGCCCGCGATCAGTGAGCTGATAGTGGGCATTAGCACTGGGTCTCTGCTGTATAATACATATTTAAATATTTAATTACCTGACTATTATAGGAAGAGGTTCATACACTGCTAAAAAGGGTTCATACACTGTGTGTAGGGTATAAAAGGGGGTCATAAACTGTATGGGGGCCATAAAAATGGGGATCATATGCTGTGGGGGGGTATAAAAAGTGGGTCATGTACTGTGTGGGTGGCCATAAAAATGGGTCATATACTGTAGGGGGGCAACAAATTTAGGCTCATATACTGTGTGAGGGGCTAAGAAAAAAAGGGGGTCATATACCATTTGTTGGGCCAGAAAAAGGGCTCATAAACTGTGTGGGGGGCCAGAAAATGGGAGGCCAATAAAAGTGGGTGTTATACTATGTGGGAGCCAAGTAATTTTTTGATCTGCCAATGGGGAACGTGTCTTAATTAGGGGGGACAATATCATGCAACCAAAGATAGTCAGGTGGGTATTTCTTTTTTTTTTGGGGGGGACCTTTCTATAGTTCGGCCTCAGGCAGAAGAGAGTCTAGGGCAAAAAATCTTTTGTTTTAAAAGGTCTGTTAGTGCTATTAATGGGTTAATAAATACACCTATATACCTTTAGAAGTGTTTTGAGTGATTTCTGAGTTTCTCTGGGAGCTCCTGGCATCTTCTGCATTTGTTTACATAGTGTAGCTTCCTGCTGTGTAGCTTCCTATGTAGCTTCCACACTACCTCCCTCTCACTTCCCCCCCTCCTCTCTCACTCTGTTACACCCCCCTCCCTGTCGCCCTAGCTAGTCTTTCCCAACTAACTCACTCAGACCACCCACCCCCACCGCATCATACTTACCTGTCTTCCTTTCTGGGAGACGAACCCTCCTTTTCTTTCACTGTGCCCAGGCTAGAGATGCCTCTCTTCCTCTCTGCAAGTGCGTACACAGACCGGAAATACATCTGACGCCTGCTCAGCAGAAATGGAGTGCCATCTCTACTGCGCATGTGACGCAGGCACCATCGGACTGCACAACCACTGGCAGAGAGGAGGAGGCATTCCCGGAGAGGAAGATGCATAAGTATGATGGGGTGAGGAGGGAGTAATGGCGACGTTCCATTTTGGAAAAAGCTAAACGGAATGTTACCGGATTATCAGAAAGTGTGCCTGGGGTGGTTACTGCCCCAGGCATATGGGTAATTATACTGTAGATTTTTTTTTAATACAAGTAAATTAGAAGTTAGGCAGGGGAAGGGGGTTTAGATTAGGGGTTAAAAAAAATGGCCCAATCACCATTTTTTTCGCCTCTGGTCCCAGTACATTGTGCAGAATGCTAAATGGTGCCATTATAAAGTACAATTTGCCCCACAAAAAACAAACTCCATAGCAGCGTCCCTGTCAGTAGGGACTTCTCCACAAACCCCTTCCCGATGTAATAGTATGGTGGATGTCAGGTATTTAAATATGGCAGCCACTCAGGAGCTGAGCAACCGCCGTAGCTGCCTGGTCTCTGCTGTATTATACAGCAGAGACGCGGCACTAATGCCCGTGATCAGTGCCTGCAGCTTAACATTTTATGTACTGGTGCTCACCATCAGGGCTTGGGGTACTGTAGTTTTTACTACAATATCTTCTGTTAGGGCTACACTCTTTACTCTCCTGAGGAACCTGGATATGATTGTTCTATATAGGGGAAATGCATTGAGAGTTTGGCAGATGTAAGGGGCTCTTGTGTGTTTGTGGCTAGTCCACACAGCAGGATTATGTATATACATGTATACCCCCATCTGGTGATATGCAACCGCAATCCTTATTCTACAATATATCTATCCCTTGTGGGGTTCTTAAATTCCTATGCAGCATACTATGCACCCATATCTTGGACAATGTGAATACTGCTGGAGATACACCCTGTTGTTTCCTACTCCACAAGACTCTAGGACAGTGGTATTGAATTGATTATTTCCACCTGCAGTCAGAATTTCCATAGGGGTTACTGTTTTAGTGTTTTGGGGTTGACTGCCTATTATTACAGCAACCCCGATAGTTATAGTTTTTTTTATCCTGGACTAGTTTTTAGTGTATACCAATAAAAGTTACTTTTTATCTAATTTATCTGATTTTTGAGCCATTCTCCTACAGTGATTGTGATTTACACTTGATTTACCCTGTAATTAATTTAAAGACACGGTCTAAGATTTAAAGGGAGTCTATCATTGATATTTTACATTTTTGAATAAGCCCATCATTATATAAGTAGTTCATGCTGTATATAAAAATCACAATGCCGACTGTGTTTTTAACCAGTGATATTTCCAGTCCTTTTATAGATATTGAATCTCAGCTTTTATATGATAGCAGAAGCATTTTTATGGGTGGTATAAAACCAGAAATACAGCCATTTGATGTGAGCATCACCCCTTTGGCTCTACATACTTCACTAAGTACAGTGGGGAAAAAAAGTATTTAGTCAGCCACCAATTGTGCAAGTTCTCCCATTTAAAAAGATGAGAGAGGCCTGTAATTGACATCATAGGTAGACCTCAACTATGAGAGATAAAATGAGAAAATATATCTAGAAAATCACATTGTTTGATTTTTAAAGAATTTATTTGCAAATTATGGTGGAAAATAAGTATTTGGTCAATAACAAAAATTCATCTCAATACTTTGTTATATATCCTTTGTTGGCAATAACAGAGGTCAAACGTTTTCTGTAAGTCTTCACAAGGTTGGCACACACTGTTGCTGGTATGTTGGCCTATTCCGCCATGCAGATCTCCTCTAGAGCAGTGATGTTTTGGGGCTGTCTCTGGGCAACACGGACTTTCAACTCCCTCCAAAGGTTTTCTATGGGGTTGAGATCTGGAGACTGGCTAGGCCACTCCAGGACCTTGAAATGCTTCTTACGAAGCCACTCCTTTGTTGCCCTGGCGGTGTGCTTGGGATCATTGTCATGCTGAAAGACCCCGCCACGTTTCATCTTCAATGCCCTTGCTCATGGAAGGAGGTTTGCACTCAAAATCTCACGATACATGGCCCCATTCATTCTTTCATGTACACGGATCAGTCGTCCTGGTCCCTTTGCAGAGAAACAGCCCCAAAGCATGATTTGCCACCCCCATGCTTGACAGTAGGTATGGTGTTCTTTGGATGCACCTCAGCATTCACTCTCCTCCAAACACGACGAGTTGTGTTTCTACCAAACAGTTCTACTTTGGTTTCATCTGACCATATGACATTCTCCCAGTACTCTTCTGGAACATCCAAATGCTCTCTAGCGACCTTCAGACGGGCCCGGATATGTACTGGCTTAAGCAAGGGGACACGTTTGTTTTGTTTTGTTTGAGTTGGAAGGGACCTCAAGGGCCATCAAGTCCAACCCCCTGCAAAAGCAGGATTTCCTAAATCATCCCAGGTATATATCTATCCAGTTTCCGCTTGAAGATTTCAATTGATGAAGAACTCACCACCTCCCGTGGCAGCCTATTCCACTCCCTCACTACCCTTACTGTTAAAAAGTTTTTCCTAATGTCTAATCTGAATCTCCTTCCCCTTAGTTTCATCCCATTACTTCTCGTGCTTCCTTCTGCTAATAAGAAAAGGTTAGATCCCTCTGTACTGTGACAACCTTTCAGATATTTAAATACCGCTATTAAGTCTCCCCTTAGCCTTCTCTTCTGCAAACTAAGCAATCCCAATTCTTTTAGCCTTTCCTCGTAGGACATGGTTTGTAGACCTTCCACCATTTTGGTTGCTCTTCTCTGGACCTGCTCCAATAAATCGATGTCTTTCTTAAATTGGGGCGCCCAGAACTGTACACAGTATTCCAGGTGGGGTCTGACCAGGGCAGAGTACAGCGGAATAATTACCTCTCTTGATCTAGCTTCAATGCTCGTCTTGATACATCCTAGAATTTTATTAGCCTTTTTTGCCACCGCACCGCACTGTTGACTCATGTTGAATTTGTGATCTATTATTATGCCCAAATCCTTTTCCCCTGTACTATCACAGTTCTATTCCTCCCATGCTATATATGCTTCTTGCATTTCTGTTACCCAGATGTAGGACTTTGCATTTGTCCCTGTTGAATACCATTTTGTTCACCTCAGCCCATTGTTCCAGTGTGTCTAAGTCCTTTTGGATATACTCTCTCTCCTCTCTAGTGTTGGCTATTCCTCCTATCTTTGTATCATCTGCAAATTTTATTAGTTCCCCAATAATCCCATCATCCAGATCATTTATAAAAATATTAAAAAGTACTGGGCCCAGGACAGAGCCCTGCGGCACCCCGCTTTTTACTTTCTTCCAGTTTGATGTATAGCCATTTAGAATTACTCGTTGTGCCTGATCATTAAGCCAATTGTGAACCCACCTCACTGATTTTTTATCAAAGCCATACTTGATCATTTTTTCAATAAGAATGTTATGTGATACTTTATCAAAGGCCTTACTAAAGTCAAGATATACTATGTCCACTGCATTTCCCTGGTCCAACCATTCAGTGATTTTATTGTAGAAGGAAATCAGGTTAGTCTGACAAGATTTATTGGGCATAAAGCCGTGCTGGCTCTGATTAATTAAAGCCTTCCCATCCAGGTACCTAATTAAATGTTCTTTAACGATTTGTTCAAAGATTTTTCCTACTATCGAGGTCAGACTTACCGGCCTATAATTTCCTGGGTCGTCCCTATTCCCCTTTTTGTAGATGGGGACCACATTTGCCCTTTTCCAATCTAGAGGGACCACTCCTGTTTCCCATGACTTATTAAAGATTATTGCAAGGGGTTCTGTTATTTCCTCTGCTAATTCTTTTAAAACTCTAGGGTGTAAATCATCCGTTTCTGGGGACTTGGTTTCCTTAATCTTAGTTAAATGTTCTCTTACCAAACCTTCACTTATAATCAGCTTGGAGTCCTCTTTCCCCTCATCACTATCACCATTAATGTTGATATTTCCATCCATTTCTTGGGAGAAGACGGATACAAAATATGAATTTAGTAACTCCACCTGCTGATCCACCATGTTAACTTTTTCACCCTTTTCGTTCTTCAGGACTCCAATGGTTTCCTTCACTTTTCTTTTGCTCTTAACATATCCCCAAAAACCTTTTACCTTACTCTTAACCTCTTTTGCAAGCTTCAATTCATATTCAGCCTTAGCTTTTTTAATGCTTATCTTGCAGAGTCTGCAAACTGCTGTATACTCTCCCTTAGATATAGCTCCCATCTTCCACTTGTTGTATGTTTCCTTTTTCTTTTTTAGTAGGTTATGTAATTTTTTGGTCATCCATCCTGGAGTTTTTAGGTGATTCCCATTTTTCTTCCTTCTAGGTATTGTTAGTTCCTGTGCATTAATGATTTCCTTATGGAAAATTTCCCACCCTTCATGTGCATTTTTGTGCTTAAGAATTTTTCGCCATGGAATTCTACTAACCCTTACCTTTAGGCCCCTAAAATCTGCCCTTCTAAAATCGAGCCTTCTAGTCTTTGTCTTCTCAGGTCTTCTTCTGGCACTGCAGGATCTCAGTCCCTGGTGGCGTAGTGTGTTACTGATGGTAGCCTTTGTTATGTTAGTCCCAGCTTTCTGCAGGTCATTCACTAGGTCCCCCCGTGTGGTTCTGGGATTTTTGCTCACTGTTCTTGTGATCATTTTGACCCCACGGGGTGAGATCTTGCGTGGAGTCCCTGATCAAGGGAGATTATCAGTGGTCTTGTATGTCTTCCATTTTCTAATTATTGCTCCCATAGTTGATTTCTTCACACCAAGCTGCTTGCCTATGGCAGATTCAGTCTTCCCAGCCTGGTGCAGGTCTACAATTTTGTTTCTGGTGTCCTTCCACAACTCTTTGGTCTTTACCATAGTGGAGTTTGGAGTGTGACTGTTTGAGGTTGTGGACAGGTGTCTTTTATACTGATAACAAATTCAAACAGGTGCCATTACTACAAGTAATGAGTGGAGGACAGAGGAGCCTCTTAAAGAAGAAGTTACAGGTCTGTGAGAGCCAGAAATCTTGCTGGTTTGTAGGTGACCAAATACTTATTTTCCACCATAATTTGCAAATAAGTTCTTTAAAAATCAGACAATGTGATTTTCTGGATTTGTTTTCTCATTTTGTCTCTCATAGTTGAGGTCTACCTATGATGTCTATTACAGGCCTCTCTCATCTTTTTAAGTGGGAGAACTTGCACAATTGGTGGCTGACTAAATACTTTTTTTCCCCCACTGTACATCTGAGGCATGTGCTTCTCATATGCGGCTCATCTAGAAACATATAGAGAAGGACTCATGAAATCCTTTTGTTAAGGAGATAATATGGGCAATCCACTAGATATAAGTCAGCCTAAACAGACTAAGTGTGGTTGCAGACGACCGTGTGCTTACACCCGGCCGTGAATTAAAGGCATGGGCGGCGCACAGGGACATACAGATGTCTCCCGTGTGCCGCCCGTGCACTGGCCGTGCTTCCATGCCCCCTTACATTAAATGAGTAGGAGCCATGGAAGCAGGGCTGCAAAATAGGACAGGAATAGGACCTGTTCTATATTTTGTGGCCCGGACTGTCGGCCTGCACACGTGACTATGTAATTCACAGTCATGTGTACGTGCCCATAGAAATGAATGGGTCAGTGTGCTATCCGTGAAAACACAGATAGCACATTGATCTTGGCCACGGTCGTCTGCAAGAGGCCTAAGTCGGAGAGACCAGATTCTTTACCTATTATGGAATACCGGATTTTCGGTAAATGCAAGCTCTCCAAAAGATCTCTCATGTTCCAAGGGATTTCACTAGATACAACAACCTTCAAAATAGGCATTCCAAAAGAAAAGTGGAAAAAAGTGACCACTCACTTTGCACATGACCATGGGTGCTCCCTGCTGCTGCAGATGAGCGGTCTATGTTTTATAGAGAGATCAGGAGGTAGCCATCTATACTCACTAGCTGCAGCTAGGTGGCTGTCCTATTCCCCTTAGAACAAAAAACATTTGCAGGTCATAGATTCTTGAAAACTGTGCTTTATTTGCAGCAATGCCTAGCACGTTACTGTGCATGTTAACTATAAGCTAACAGCTATTGAACTGAAATCCGCTGGCGTACTGGCTGTTAGGCTACAGGCAACATGCATAGTAACATGTGTTGCTAATTACTACATTTAAAAACCATGTACAACTCTTCAGTTAAAAAGAACTGTATAAACCCAGCCTAATGGCCTGCTTCACCAGTCATACCCTACCTGAGCAATATACAGACGTGGACAAAATTGTTGGTACCCCTCGTTTAATGAAAGAAAAACCCACAATGGTCACAGAAATAACTTGAATCTGACAAAACTGGAATTTTCCAAACTACATGTTGACAAACCACAAAGCTTCTGGGAGAATGTCCTATGGACAGATGAGACAAAAATCAAAATTTTTGGCAAGGCATATCAGCTTTATGTTCACAGATGGAAAAATGAAGCATATCTTGAAAAGAACACTGTCCCTACTGTGAAACATGGAGGAGGCTCTGTTATGTTCTGGGGCTGCTTTGCCGCATCTGGCACAGGATGTCTTGAATCTGTGCAGGTTACAATGAAATCTCAAGACTATCAAGGGATTCTAGAGAGAAATGTGCTGCCACAGTGTCAGAAAGCTTGGTCTCAGTCACAGGTCATGGGCCTTGCAACAGGATAATGACCCAAAACACACAGCTAAAAACACCCAAGAATGGCTAAGAGGAAAACATTGGACTATTCTGAAGTGGCCTTCTAGGAGCCCTGACCTAAATCATATTGAGCATCTTGAGCATCTTTGGAAGGAGCTGAAACATGTCGTCTGGAAAAGGCACCCTTCAAAGAGACAACTGGAGCAGTTTGCTCATGAGGAGTGGCCAAAATACCTGTTGAGAGGTGCAGAAGTCTCATTGACAGTTACAGGAATCGTTTGATTGCAGTGATTGCCTCAAAAGGTTGTGCAACAAAATATTAAGTTAAGGGTACCATCCTTTCTGTCCAGGCCTGTTTCATGAGTTTTCTTTTTTTAAAAATCTGTTGAAGCATGGTTGGAAAGCAATGTCTGACTTTCATTTGTTCATTTTCAGAGAATTTTTATATATTATTACTTTTGTCAGATTCAGGTTATTTCTGTGACCATTGTGGGTTTTTCTTTCATTAAACGATGGGTACCAACAATTTTGTCCACGTGTGTAGGTTTTGAGCTTGAGCTTGTTCCTGCAAGGGTATCAGCTAGTTTGTCCTGCGTTTTGTTTTCTTGCATATGAACACTCCACATATCTGCTTATCGAGACCTGCCCGATACCTGATACCGACTTTGGCTTGTCCTGACTCCAAACTAGTCTGCTCATCCTCATCTCCAGACCACTGCACCTCCATTTTGCATAAACATCCATACACAAGCATCAGAATACTGCAGATGATGCTGATAATATAAAAGGTACTAATCACACTTTTGTTATCACTGTGGAGGTGTTTCTTTAATTCATACAAAATTCACCACAGACCTTGCAGCACATGCAGAGGCTTAACATGAAGCTCCTGGGCCCCAATGCAAAATCTGTACAAGGACCCCCAGGTATATATCTATCTATATATATTGGTTATAGTACTGGTCTCCTTATATTGGGAAGAGTCACTGTATGAGCTCCCTAAGGGTATGTTCACAAGGTAGAAAATGAAGAGGAATTCCTGTATATTCAGCCAAGGTCTAGCCACAACTTGATCCCGAAGCAGGGCATCTGCATTCCATTGCGGCTTTCTGCTGCTGATTAGACCCAGATGAATTTTGTCGTGTGAAACTACCCTAAGACTCCTCGGCCCGGGTGCAACTGCACCCCCTCAAGTTATGCCCCTCAGCACATGTATGCACACAGGTTGAGTTCGAGAGACCCTATAATTATATAACAATCAAGGAATATTTTAGCTATGCTTCTCTGACAACACAACATGATCTCTGCACAAGCAGGCTGCTCTTTGACCCGCACAGTGGTTGAATCGGAATCCGATCTGTAACATAGTCTCTGTTAGTAATGCCATCACCACGCAGCCTCCTTTATTTTCTGCAGAATGTCTGTTTATGTGGCTAACTGCAGTGTTTCCTTGGTAATTTGCTCAGAATCCAACCTGGAGCGTGCCTCGGGCTTGACATTTACACGTGATATTTACTGATTTTTCTGTCTCATGTGTGGGAAGTCTTTTTTTCCTTGCTTCCCTAAGTACATAAAATAATATAGATACAAGGAATGATTTATTCATTCAAGTCATCTCAATAGGAAGAAAAATATAAACTTTAATTCAGCTTATTTCATAGCTAGGTACAGGATGGAACTATCTAGCTAACTATCTCTGTATCTATCCATCTATCTACCTGTCTACCTACCTATCTATCTTTGTATATATCTATTATATGCAAAAAGAGGACTTTTATTAGGTCAAAAGTGCAACTTTGGTGCTAATAAAAGTCCTCTTTTGCATATATAGGAGTGCTGCCTTTTAATTTAATTTTGTATCTGTCCCTCTCTCTTTCAATATCTATCTATGTATCTATCTAGTGATTGATCTATCCGCCTATCTATCCTTCTATCAATCTGTTTATCAGTCTATCTTTCTGTCTGCCTGTGTATTTGTGTATCTTATTATCTGTCTATCTGCTTATCTAATCATATAAAAAGTCCAAAACACCACAGAAAATTCCAGTGATGGGTAGCATTGCTACTACCCTGGATCCAGCATCAGATTCCACTCTAATAAAAATGAAAAAATGGACAGCACTCCAATATTCCAAGTAAAAAGTGCACTCTTTATTCCATATGCAATGTTTCGGTCCTTACACTAGAAAACTTTTTCAAGTCTTAAGAAAGGTTCCTAATGTATGAACCGAAATATTGCGTATGGAATAAAGAGTGCACTTTTTCCACTTACAATATTGGAGTGCTGTCCATTTTTTTAAATTTTTTTTCCATCTTTGCATTCACATCATGCTTTTTACATCCATTTAGCAGATCCGTTTAACGGAAGCAAAAATGGATGCAAACGTAAGTCTATTGCTTTACTTAGACATCAAAGTCTGTTTTTCTTTGGATGGACACAAAAGTACAGTATTCTACATTTTAGTGTCGTAAAAAGTGGTAAAAAAATGATTTTTCTTTTTTACACTGATCTCTATGTATACGATTGGCCATTTGTTTCCATCTACTTTTTTTAATCCATTAAACAAATTTGCTTATGGATTTCAATAAAAAAAAAACACGATGTGAATTCACCCTAAGGCCTGTACAATATTTTAGAATTTGGGGCCCAACTTCTATCAGGGCCACACTACTTTTGCCCAGGGCCACACTTTGTCTAAAACCAGCACTGACTTTTATCTCCATAATAATTTCTGCATTCTCTCCCAATACCAGTGCTTCATAACGCCCCAGGTGTCTACACAGTGTACCAACACCTCTGAGACATCATAGTAACATAGTAGTAGTAGATGAGGTTGAATGAAGACACAGGTCCATCAAGTCCACTTTATAACCCTACAGTGTTGATCCAGAGGGAGGCAAAAAATGAGGCTGATGCCAATTACCCATGTCAGAAGAAAAATTCCTTCCCAACTCCAAATCTAGCAATCAGTATAAAACCATGGATGAACTTGTCTTCACCAAAAGTCTAAAACCCATAATCTGTAATATTTTTCCATTTATGAAAGACGTCCAGGCCCTTCTTGAACTTGCACAACAAGTCCACATCACCATATAACAGTCCTTGCCTATTGTCGTGCACTCTCTCCTAGCAAATGCACCTGTCATCTTACCTCTGGTTCACACTATGTGGGTTCAGTGTCACTTCACTGCTGTTAGATTTTTATTTAATGAACTAGGCTTGTTTACTGACTATGCCATTGACCCTGATCCAGTTCTTTTGCCTACCCATGTACAGTATGATCTCTGCCACCTTCGGCTTGTTTACACCCTTGCTTATCTGCTGCTTGCCACTGACCTTCAGCCCCTACTTGATGATTCTTTGTCTAATCCTCTGGTGCTTTGCACCACTTCAAAGACCAGGTCCCCGTTTGAGGGTTAAAGGGTGAAAACCAGGGAGACTCCTCAGATAACATCCTTGGGAGTGGCCCAACGCTAGACTGGTTAGGTTGCCCAGCGGATCCACAATCCACTGCATGTGACACACGACATCCTGTAGCAGTCAGTTCCGTAGCCTCATTGCTCTTAGTAAAGAATCCCCGTCTATGGTGGACCTCTTTGGTGGAAAAGAGGAACTTGCTCTAGCACTACCTTATAGAAGGTAGCTCCATATAGATCAAAGCATGTTTTTTCATAAAACCTAATAGCATAAACTGGGAATATAGCCAAGAACAGAATAACTCATCCAAAAGGAAGAGGTACCCAACTGTAGACAACTGTTCATAACAAGGCAGGCATAGTGTAATAAGTCCTCGTACATCTCACAGTGGTGTCTTCCTAATGAGGCATAGTGAGGAGTTATTCTGCCTTGGCTATATTCCCAGATTATGCTATTACGTTTCATGAAAAAACATCCATTGATCTGAAGGGAGCTATCTTCTAAAAGGAGGCACTAAAGTAACCTTTTCCCCCATTTAGTTCTTATTTGCATATTCCTTACCCAGAATTCTTAGCAGGGCATGCATGTTCTAATAAGTTCCTGTACACTTCACAGTGGCGTCTCCCTAATGAGGCGTAGTAACCCTTCTGTATCAAAACAAAATAAAAAAAGGGAGCACAGTAAAAATAGGTCTGTGTAATTATTAAATGACAACCCCACATGGATTCAGTGAAAAGATCTGATAGCGTAACCACTTATAGGTAAGTACCCCAATCGATAAGATATCTATTCCACTGAAGATGTGTACAACATCTCAGTGGATATACTAACAAGGATAGTTGCCACCAAGCAGAAAGGTTTTGGGGTAATATTATTGAAAAGCAAGACCCAAACACTGAACCCCCTCTCCCAGAATTTATTAGATTCAAATAGAGTAGGACACTTATGCTCCCTCACAAGGGTGAGAGTCAACAACTGACACAAATCTAGAAGGGCACTAGTATATTAGGTGCTTATATTATACACTAGACAAACCAGCACCAATATTGCACATGGCAAGTTTGTCTCCACCTACCAGTTAAAGCATGAGTACTCCAGTTGCAGAGACCCTCAAAGCCGTGTCAAATGTTTTGAACTGCCAAAGGGACAAGTTGGGGATACTTTTGGAAAAATGAAGGGCACCAGTACATGACAGAGGTGATGCCTTTTCTAAGTACATAATTGGATGCAGATGTGCCCACCATGCTTTGTTACAACATTAGGGTTGAATATCGGATCCCTTTGCTTAACCCTTTTACCACTTGGTATTTTGAAATCAGAATATGAGCATTTGGAGGGGTGGCAGACAAATTGAGAAATAGGGTGGAGCTGAAAGGCACAATAGACGTTTGTTTGAGGGTTGTTCAGTCATTACAGCTGCATTATGGCGATGGGTAAGGTTTTATGCCAGCAGTTAGCTACAGTCATCTTTGGTGGTAAGTCATCCATGCATTTCACATTTCTCAACCAGAAAGTTTATCAAGACTTAAAGATATGGATCTCCCTTTTGAAAGATATAAAGGTGCTTTCTGTGAATAGACAATGTGGTTTCTAGTGTGGCCTTGGACTTATTCACAGAGCAAAGTATTTGGAGATTATAACATTTTCACGGGGAGTGGTGTGTTGAGAGCTGGTCACAGGCTTGGGTCGAAGCAGGTTCTGTTAAGGTTAGTGTAGGTGGAGATTAAGGAGAGTCAGTTTCACAACCAGAAAATTTGTTTTTATGTAATGACCAGGTGTGATCCATGCCATGAATTCTTTCTCTGCTTACTCCCCAGCTTTTTTGAGAAAGTCAGTGTCACTACTTGTAGATGTGGGAAGACTGGTATTGCTCTGGGGGTGAGTTGCATGCATGCTGGGCTGAAGATGAGTAGTTGGTGTGGGTCTTGGTTATGGTAGGCCAGATATTTGCAAAGGGTAGATCAGTTAGCATTAACATTTCTTTTTTCATTTACATTGGTTAATATATGTGACTCAGGATTTTCTTGTGCAGCAGATCATATTTTCAGTAGCGTCTTAGGATGATTTTTTTTAAACAAGCGCTGATCAGAACATTGGTCTATTATACAGGCTGATGCAGAAGACATGCAGGAGGAACAATCACTAAAGTTCCTCTTGAACAATGATTTTTTTTTTTGTCCTGCCAAAAGCAGCCGATAACCTGATGAACAAGCTTTTGTTCCCAATAATTGTCTGTAAAAGCTTCTTATCTAGTATGTCCTTTAGAACTAGGGAATGTACTCACCAGATTCCCTTTGCGGTTTTACAGCTGTTGTACACTTGGGAAGATATTTATGTTTTCTGGCCTATGATATTGCCTTGTTTAAACAGCTTTTATGTTTGTGTTTTTTTTGGGTCCATTTTAGATACTGTGCTTGTTAGGATATCAAGGAGGTTTACAGTTTTTTGATGTAAGGCTGATAAGATGGAATGTTAGCTCCATTGTTCTAAAACTGATCAGTGTGGCAAGGAATGTTTGGTAGATTTGTATGCAGTTAAAGGGTCAACAGTTCTGTGTTTAGAGGTTTTCTGAGGATGGAGAGGTAAAATATGCCAAAAGTTGTTCGTGCATGCTATTAGTTTGTTCCTGTGTTCAAGTTCTCTGTGTAATCCACAAATGCAAGTTAAAGCTCTTTCATGCAAAGAAGAAGCCTTACAGTTGTTCTAAAAAAGTTTACATACCCTGGCAGATTTTTTGTTTTTTTGGCCTTTTTTCAGAGAATATGAATGATAACACAAAAACTTTTTCTCCACTCATGGTTAGTGATTGGTTGAAGCCATTTATTGTCAAATTTCTGTGTTTTCTCTTTTTAAATCATAATGACAACCAGAAACATCAAAATGACCCTGTTTAAAAGTTTACATACCCTGGTGATTTTGGCCTGATAACATGCCCAGAAACCAAACCACAGTAAGGTAGACCAACCAAAATTTCGGCCACAACTACCCGGAAAATTGTTCGGGATGCAAAGAAAAATCCACATATAACATTAGCTGAAATACAGGACTCTCTGGAAGCTATCAGTGTGGTGTTTTCAAGATGCACAATAAGGAGGCACTTGAAGAAAAATGGGCTGCATGGTCGAGGTGCCAGAAGAAAGCCATTACTGAGCAAATGCCAAAAAGAATCTCGCCTTCAATATGCCAAACAGCACAGAGACAAGCCTCAAAACTTCTGGAACAAGGTAATTTGGAGTGATGAGACAAAAATCGAACTTTTTGGCCACAACCATAAACGTTACATTTGGAGAGGTGTAAACAAGGCCTATGATGAAAGGAACACCATTCCTACTGTAAAGCACAGAGGTGGATCACTGATGATGTGGGGATGTGTGAGCTTCAAAGGCACAGGAAACTTGGTCAAAGTTGAAGGAAAGATGAATGCAGCATGTTATCTGCAAATACCAGTGGCAAATTTGCACTCATCAGCCAGGAAGCTGCGCATGGGACGTACTTGGACGATCCAAAATACAAGGCCAAGTCGACCTGTCATTGGCTACAGCAGAAGAAAGTGAAGGTTCTGGAGTGGCCATCTCAGTCTCCTGACCTCTGTATCATTGAGCCACTCTGGGGAGATCTCAAGCGCGCAGTACATGCAAGACAGCCCAGGAATTTACAGGAACTGGAGACTTTTTGACAAGAGGAATGGGCAGTTTTACCATCTGAGAAAAAAAAGAGCCTCATGCACAACTACCACAAAAGGGTCATTTTGATGTTTTTGGTTGTCATTATGATTTAAAAAGAGAAAACACAGAAGTTTGACAATAAATGGATTCAACCAACCACTAACCATGAGTGGAGAAAAAGTTTTTGTGTTATCATTCATATTCTCTGAAAAAAGGCCAAAAAAACAAAAAATCTGCCAGGGTATGTAAACTTTTTAGCACAACTGTATATCAATAAAATACAGAAAAGTTCCCATCCTCTCTGGGTCGAAGCTAAATGGATTGAGGCAAAACTGTTCTGTGGTGAGATGAATCAAAATGTGAAATTCTTTATGGAAACTATGATGCCGTGTTCTGTGGACTCAAGAAGAACCATCCAGCATGTTACAGTTAAAAAGCCTATATCTCTGGTGGTATTAGGTTCCATTAATATTGATGGCATGGGCAGCTTAAACATTCTAAAAATCACCATCAATGCTGAGCAGTATATAGAGGATTTTGAACTACATGTACTCCCATCCAGAAATCTCTTTCAGGGAAGGCCCTGCATATTTCAGCAATACAATGCTAAACTACATACTGCATACTTAAGGCTAAGGCCCCACGTAGCGGGCCTCAGCAAAAAAGTGCTGCAGGAAAACCCACAGTGGCAGTGTATTGCGGTTTTTCCTGCAGCACTTTTCACAAAGTCTGCAGAGGTTTTCTATAACAGCGTTTCCATAGGCATAATTGACATGTTGCGATTTCCCAAACCGCAGCGGCCTTGGAAATCACAGTGTTTCCGCTGCGTGTATTTTTCTGCAATGTGTAGATGGGATTTGCTAGAAACCCATCCACTTTGCAGTGTCTGTAGAACGCAGCGGTTTTTGTCATACCATTTCCACCATGGCCAAATGATGTCCACTGCACGTATTTTTCTGTGGATGGGATTCGCTAGAACTATAAATGAAATGTAAAACGCTAGTTTTTTTTCTGTGATGTTTACGCCACGTGCGGCCCCAGCCTTAAAGAGTTTTCCACCTCATTTTTATTGATGATGTATCCTCAGAATAAATCACCAATAAGAGATCAGCTGTATGAAGGGACCATGGAGCCTTTTTATATCACACGCTGTCTGTTTATAGTGACCTTGAAATGTAATTATAGTTTTGTCACATAGACGTGTATAGGACCAGGCTGTAGTTACATTACATGGCCGCTATGAAATGAATGACACTGTGTAAACAGAGAAGGGGTCACAGCGCTTACACAGATACCACGGTCCATTCAAACAGCTGATCCAGGGGGTCCCAGGTATTGGAACTCTTTTTTTTACCTTTTACTTAGAAAACACCTGGTGCATTATTAATAAGACGCACTATTTAAAGGAGGTAAACAGGGAAGTTATTAATTTAAAGAGGCACTTGGGGGTATTTTTCATTATGGGGGTTGCATTATATATTTTATAATTGAGGGTAGCATTAGAATGGGTGTGCAGGTGAGGACAATGTGGATCAGGTGCCTGGAAAAGTAAGGAGCCAAAGATGTCTGTGCTGCAAACTTTACAGAGATTGAAAGAAGTGGTCATGGCGGTCCAGATGGAAGAGAAATGAAATGGAAATGTGAACAATTAGTCAAAAATGTCACCTGTAAGTCACTAAATGTTGCTGCATTATATTCACCTAAATCATCTGCAGAGCCCTGTATACAGCCACTATCTACCACTATACAGTCACTGTATAGTGATAATATCGGTATACCTAAGTTGGGGGCCCACTTGGACATGTTCGCCCCCCCCCCTGTGCTGAAACCCTAGCTACACCTCTGCTCCAGAGTATTGACCTATAACATCAAATTTCTTTTAATGCCTTACTCTGGTTTGAGTGTGGTGTTTTCTAACTTTCTTTATTTTGGCATCAGTCCAAAAAGTACAAATAGGCTAAGGCCCCATGTGGCGTCCCGCAGCAAAAAAAAGTGCTGCAGGAGAAACCACGGCGGGTTCACATCGCGGTTCTTACCGCAGAGATTAGACAGAAAATTTGCAGAGTTTTCCTCTGCGGACTTTCTGTATCAATTATACCTGTAGGGAAACCGCCGGCATCTCCGTAGGTATAATTGACATGCTGTCCGCAGCGTGTTTTTTTCCGGAAAGTGGGCATGGGATTCACTAGAATCCCATCCACTTTGCTCTGACTGTAAAACGCCGCAATTTTTTCCACGTCGCTTCCGCCACAGGCGAATCGCGGCGTTTACGCCTTGTGGGGCCTTAGCCATAAAGTTTTCCACAAAAGATTTCCTATTTTGTTGCTAGGAATGGCAATATAAGGGTCAGGTGAGGGGGTTTTGAAGCCCCTAGTCAAAATACTTGCATCAGGACAAAGATTATTTGAATGTGATTGTGTTTGGGTCTGTGTGAGGGTGTAGATATGTACTGTCAGATTGCTGCGACTTGTATGCACAAGGGTGATGCACACAAATCTGTGATTTTTGAATAGACTAGGCAAAAGTCTGGTTGGTTTCTTTAGCTGTAAGGAGACTTCGATTTAAAGGGAATGTATTGCCATTTTTTTTTAAATAAATTTTTTTATTTATTTGTTAAAATTTGTTTTAGTCGAACAAGTTCGGTACAAACCACAGCTTAAATTGGCTTAAAACATACTGTATAATACTCTAAGGGCTCCTAAAGTGAAATGACATGTATGTCAATGGAAAAATGGATGGTAAGCTGTGAATACAAACTCAGAGTTTAACCATACACTGTGCTGACACTTACTTTTATGCATTTTAACATTTAAAATGCTCCATAAATTTCTCTTTTTTGTGGGGGTGGGAGGTACTTGTCTGTGTTTTTTAGACACACATGGTGGTTATATTGCAAAAAGCAATGGTTTTGCGGAAAGCTTTGCACATGTTGATGACTTGTAAGTGCTACAGGCTTGTTGTTATTTGGGAGACAAATTTGTGGCTATGAGCCACTTGAAAAAGCTTTTAAAAAAAATAAATAAATTAAAAAGCTACCAAAAATGATCCCTTTATGGGAGCAGATGTGAATTCAAAATGTTTTATTTTTTTTATGCCAACACTATGGCACCAACAATATGTTATAGTGGAATGTGATGGACCAGGCCATAGGTAACTGTTTAGGAATAGCAGGCAGCAACAGCACTACAGTAAATGGAACATAATGATACAGGGAGATGGTGGCAGAACATTTGGAGGTAATAGCCGAAAGGTGTGTGAAAATCTTCACAGATCCATGATTTATTTAATTTGACAAAAGTAATTTTTCCACATCAGCTGTGGAAGATTTGTCCTTCTAGGTGGTACAATACTACCGACAACACCCTCTCGACCATTGCAGTTGAGGCTGGACAAGATAAAACTCCAATGGCAACCTATTGGACCAGAATTCCATGAGATCAGAGTTATCTGCTGGAATATAGGTGCACTCTAGATATCACTGTACCAGCTGGTGCAGCCGGTAGGTGTCAGTTGACTGTTGTGGTGACTGTTGACGCTGCAAGCTGAAAAGTTTCTGGTTCATCATGTTTCAGATACTGTACTGACTGCTGATGCTGCTACTTTCACTACTGACGCTTGTAGCTGTGGCACTGGCAGAGAAGGTGAAGCGTTGGCTGAGTCGGGTGAACTGGGCAGAGGCCACCTGGGTTCGTGCAACTGGCAACTGGCAGTCTCCGCAAATTCTGCGGTAAGCTGGATATGCAGCCTACCCTGATAATATTGCAATTTATCAGGGAAGAATTCCCCCACTTTGGCTTTATAGTGAGGCTCCAAGAGCACTGCCATCCAGTACTTTCTTGATGTTAATAATACACCTTTCACTGTGTAAGCAGCAGAGCATACATTCTGCCATGCTTGCCAGTGTGTGTACAGACCCAGTGGCCTGCCATAGTTGGTGTTATTGGCCAGCCTGGTTGTCATCATCATCATCATCATCATCTGGAAAGAAATAAGGGTCAACCTCCTCCTCTGGCTGTGCCTGTGATACATCAAGGGCCACCTCTGAATCCAAAAGAACGTCTTCTTCCTCCTCATCTTCCAGTCTAAGAGTTCCGGTTCCTCCACCATAATAACCCTGACCCAAATCCTCATTCTCTTCCATTGACCCAGGGTGATGCCATGAGGTGGAAACTGTTCCTCTTCTTATGTCCCTTGATTCAAGAGTGTGTTTCCTGTAAGATATATCATAAAAGGATCACATTGCTGATGCCGCAATTGTTCCTGATAACGAATTTGGTGGTCTCTTCAAAGGGCTTGAAAAGGAGACACAATTCTTTCATGAGCCTCCAATCTTGAAGTAACACATTATCCTTGTGGACTGCTGCATGCAGTAATCATTTACCGCCTTCTGTTGCTCACACAGATGCTCTGGCCTTCAAGGCTAAGACTCCAAGTAGTTGGCTCCGGAAAAAAAGCGCTGCGGGAACATTTTTTTCCGCAGCACTTTTTACAGAAAGTCTGCAGAGGTTTCCTCTGCTGACTATGTGCTACCATTATACCTATAGGGAAACCGTCAGCGTTTCCATAGGTATAATTGACATACTGCGATTTGCAAAACCGCAATGGTTTTGGAAATCGCAGAATTTCCGCTGCGCATATTGTTCTGCAGTGTGTTGATGGGATTCGCTAGAATCCCATCCAATTTGCAGTGGCTGTAAAACACTGCGATTTTAGCTACGACGTTTCCGCTGCAACCAAACAGCTGCGTTTATGTCACGTGTGGCCCCGACCTTAAAGTTTTTGATTGTGAAAAAACTTGCAATTATGTAATTATTTTTTGTAGTTTGCTTTGTTGACATTCTCTCTGCTTTAAAAATGATATTACAATTTAAGTGATACCAATTTACATAGGTTTTGTTCTTTTACTACTTTTACTAAATAAAACCTATTTTTATGGTACCATATTTTGACACCCATAATTCTAATTTTGCTGATAGAGCTGTCTGAGGGCCCTTTTTTTGTGAAGTGAACTGTAGTTTTTATTAGTACCATTTGCTTCAAAGCACCAGGAGCACAAAAACTCCAACCACTATAAAGATATAAAGAAAATAATTATTCACCATCACCATATAAAACCTATATCAAGATAAAATGTAGCACCTCTTAGGACAAATATAAAGTATTAGATTTTCCCTAGTGCTCTTAGTTTTTACCTGCTCAGGATTATTGGTGTCTGTTTCTGATAATTTAACTGCCCCCATGTTACCTTTATCAGTGCCTGAAAAAGAAAGTTTATGATGAGAATTATGCATTTCTTTTCATATGTAATTTCAGCAACTTCTATTACCTATTATTCTAGCCAATGGTGAAGTTTTAATAATGTAAATGTTGAAAAAATAATGAATATTTAAAGTGTCTTGTCAGAATCACAATGTACCAATAATAGTAATAAAAAGAATGTCAAGAAAAAAAATACTGACTAATATATCTTCAAAACAGGAAAAAGGGCCACTGAAAAAGAAATAGGTATATTAAGAGTAAGTCCACTTTTCACTGATAATAATATTATCAGTGCAGCCATCATTTCCGAGTAACATGGCCTTAGGATCAGGGTATTTTTATAAAACAAGCTTGGGTAAGAACTTATTCACATGACAGTGCCAATCTTTCCATTAAAAACGGCTGTGGACTTCCAATTTTGATGGCTGTTTTGCATCCATTCTGTTGCATTTCTTCCATTTTTGATGGCTAAGTATCATCCGTTTTGCATCTGTTTCTTATGGAATATTATAACCTTCCCAACATCCGCTGTACTATTACAGCCTGTAATAGAAGTAGTGGTATTTTGCAATGCATTGTAATGCAATGCATTTGTGAACAGGCCCCTGGGGTTCAAGACCCCTAAGGGGTCTAATAAATACAGTATAAAAAAATAAAAATTAAATAAAACCAATGTGATCAAAACAGGGTGCCCACTAACATTTTTTAACACTGTATGATTTTAGTGGGGACCCTGTTTTGATCACATTTTTTTTTTTTAATAGATGTATGTAGGGTGCTTCTACTCAATACTGAGCAAAGGGCCTGAATACTTCTGACCATGTGATATTTCAGTTTTTCTTTTTTAATAAATTAGCAAAAATATCTACATTTCTGTTTTTTTTTTCTGTCAAGATGGGGTGCTGAGTGTAGATTAATGAGAAATAAAATGAACTTTTTTGCTTTTAGCAAATGGCTGCAATGAAACAAAGAGTGAAAAATTTAAAGGGGTCTGAATACTTTCCGTACCCCCTATATATATATATATATATATATATATATATATATATATATATGTATTCATCATTGCCAGTATATATTTTTTTTTTCTTTATATTTATGCAATCATTTCCTATCCAAATATTTTATGTCTAAGCATCTGTCTCCATGTTTTTTTTAACATACATTTCTCTATTTCTCATTTCATGTACCTACGCCATGAACTGTCTGAGGCTTAGATGCATCCTTTTATAGATAATATTCCTTTGCTATTCCACATAGTGCCCTTTTAATATATGTTTTATTTTATTATACATACATTCATTATATATTTATCCATTATCTATTTTACTATTTCTCTTTATATCATTGTACCCTTGTATCCATTATACTATATATTATATTCTATTTTATATGTGTACATTATATTATATATCATATTTTACTTTGTATACCCACTCTAATTTTTTAAACTAAGCGCCTAATTTTATTATTTATGTATATTTTATATATTATTTATTATGTCTGTTCATTTTCCCTCCCCTACACTATCTGTAGTTATCTCTGAACTATGTAGTTTGCAGCCCAATTCTGTTAACATACATTACCAGATCACATGCATGTATCCACAGATTCTGCGCACATGCATTGCCGACTGTCTTCTCTGTTATACTGACGATCCTCTACCTCAACAGTGCATGTGTGGGTGTTCCGGTCCCACACATGTGCTATACAAACTTCTTCTCCCAAGATACAAGACAGGGGGGCCAGCACATCCATGCAGGCCCTGGCAGTGGATCACTTTCCTGAATTTCAGAATTTACTTCTGAAATGAAGTTTTTTGCACTACACATACACAATAGCCGTAACATGAATGCTCACCTTAGCACCACGATTATTACAGGATACTCTCTTATAACGTCAGTACTATTTGGACAATTTATTTAGCAACTGCACAATATATATATGCTGTTATTTTACACGAAATGTCTGTTATTTGCATTTGTTTGTGATGTACCAGGAGGTGTGTTCCGTTTTCTGTCTATTTGCTATTTAAAGTCAGTACTTTTGGATGTGCTTCCATCACCATCTGTACAGTTGAAAAAAGGGGCTTATTCGCTCCAAAATGCGATGTGTGTTTAGCTGAAATAAAGGAAAACCTTTCTTCAGTTCTACTTGGGTAAGCGCTGATCTTCATTACTCCACTGTTTGGAGTCACTCCCCTCTGGAACACTAAAAAGTACATATGGCCCTGCAAAAAAAGATGCCCTATACATCCCTGAACACGGAAATATAAAAAAGTTAGGGTGTTAGAATATGGCGATTCTAAGAAAAAACATTTTTTTACCATGTTTTGGATTTTAAAAACATAGTAAAAAAGGATTAAAATGTAAATAAAACTGTATAAATTAGGTATCCCTGGGATTGTACACCATAAAAACGAAGGCTGTAAGAAGGGTGCACAAATGCACTTTTTCTCCAATTCCCCCTCATTCTGAATTTTTTTTCAACTTCATTGTATGGAATATTAAGTTGTACCGTTATGAAGAACAATTTGTCCTGCAAAAATATGGCTCTGTGAACGGATAAAATTAAAAATTTATGGGGTTTGGAAGGCGTGGAGTCAAAAATGAAAATCAAAAAATGGCTGTGGGTAGGAAGGGGTTTAAAAAAAACAGATGAGTTTTATTGGTCTTTCTTTTGTGGCTCAATCCACTAATCTATTTTTAATGGATGTAACTCGGATGTCAATCCGTTTTACATCTGTTAAAAATGGATGCATGAGTCCGTCAAAATGGACAAAGATAGAACATGTCTGCTTTTTTAACTGACCATTTTTATGTTCTGTCAAAAAATGGATGTGTGAATACACTCATTCATTTTCATTGTTTCTAAAATGCCCATTACAAAAATGGCCACCACATGTCCAGTTAAAAAGGCCCATGGCTATGTTCACTTCTGCATTAGAGGCTCCATGAGGAACCACCATCTCTAACTTAATCTAAAATCGTTGATGAAAAATCCTGCATGAAAGCAAATTTGTGTGGCAAAATGATAGAGAATATAACAGATACCTAACAGGCCCCATTATAATCAACAAGGCCCCTTGGGAACCATTGGTGTCTATCATTAGACAAATCTGTCCATAATGATCAATCCATTCTTCTGCTACTGTGACAGAACTGAAGAGTGTAATGTTAGTTAGTTCCATTATTCTAGAGAATAATGCAGGTTATGTCTGCCATCTTGATTATATAAAGCATTCTAGCTCTGGTTCTCCATGTTGCCTTGCCTAGGTGCAAATCTACAACTAAACCCCACCTACGATGTATCTGCAAATCTTACTTTAACACCCCTCAGGCACTACAACATGCTTATGACACCCCCTTTAGCTATACCCCTAGTAATGTTACATATATCATTCCAGTTGTGAGCAGATGCAGGTCTGTGGTACAGGAAAGTTAGCAAACTGTGCTCTGTGCAAAATACTACAGGGGGTCGGCAACCTATGGCACGCGTGCCACTCTTGGCACACGAGGCTTATTTCCCTGGCACGGCAGCGGACTCCTCACCCAGCAGTTTCGATCGGACCAAACACGGCCGAAACGAAACTGCTATTATTATACTGTGGGGTCTCTTCAGACCCCCGAGTACAATAAGCGGAGCCCCCGGGGAGGTGATGAAACATAAAAAACAATGTTTCTCACTATTCCGTGCTCCGCAGCCGCTGTGTACTCTTCAGACGCTTCTGCCTGAAGTCAGCTGACAGGGCCTCAGGGGTCGCGTCTGCGTCTGACGTCATTACGCATAATGACGCGATGTGACCCCTGAGACTCAATGAGTGGTCGCTGACTAAAGGCAGAAGCGCCCGAAGATACAGAGCGGCTGCGGAGCGTGGAATGGTGAGTAACATTGTTTTTCATTTCATCACCTCTCTTTGCCCTCCACTTATTATACTCTGTGGTCTGAAGAGACCCCACAGTATAATAATAGCTAGTGAGTGTGCAGGGGCCACTATAGAGCATAATACCGTGTGCAGGGACCACTATGGGACAAATACTGTGTGCAGGGGCAGCTATGGGACAAATACCGTGTGCAGAGGCCGCTATGGGACATAATACCGTGTGCAGGGGTCACTATGAGACATATACCGTGTGCAGGGGCCACTATGGAGCATAATACCGTGTGCAGGGGCCGCTATGGGACATATGCCGTGTGCAGGGGCCGCTATGGGACATATACCATATGCAGGGGCTGATATGGGACATATACCGTGTATAGGGGCCGTTATGGGACATATTGCTGTGTGCAGGGGCCGCTATGGGACATATTGCTGTGTGCAGGGGCCGCTATGGGACAAATACTGTGTGCAGGGACTGCTATGGGACAAATACCATGTGCAGAGGCCTCTATGGGACAAATACTGTGTGCAGAGGCAGCTATGGGACAAATACTGTGTGCAGAGGCAGCTATGGGACATAATACCGTGTGCAGGGACCACTATGGGACAAATACTGTGCGCAGAGGCAGCTATGGGACAAATGCCGTGTGCAGAGGCCGCTAGGGACAAATACCGTGTGCAGAGGCAGCTATGGGACAAATACTGTGTGCAGAGGCCGCTATGGGACATAATACCGTGTGCAGAGGCCGCTATGGGACATAATACCGTGTGCAGGGACCGCTATGGGACAAATACTGTGTGCAGAGGCAGCTATGGGACAAATACCGTGTGCAGGGGCCACTATGGGACAAATACCGTGTGCAGAGGCAGCTATGGGACATAATACCGTGTGCAGGGACCACTATGGGACATTATTCTGTATAACGGTGTGTTTTCTATATTAAGGATGTTTTTGCACAGAAAACTCAGGCTTTGTTTTTTTTTTGTGCAAAAATGCACCAGTTTTACATCGAATGAAAAAGTTCCAAATATAGCTGCATCCAGATACATAGTGTGTATTCACCATAAGACTGCTGCCATACAGTGCTCCTGGACACTTACATTTACCACTAATTGCGGGATGTACATGTACTTTCATTGCTTCTAATCAGAAAGTACAGGAGCGTCCCAGGAAATAGCAGTAAACGCATGTGTCCTAAAGCATCTGGTGGCAGCACTTCTGTGTTATGGTTTGTGGTATATGACTTTAGTTTAGGGGTTGTCAGACTTACAATTATTGACCGGCACTCCGAGTACTTCAGCTTTGATTTTTTTATTAAAATCGGCACGCCGAACAAAAAAGGTTGCCTACCCCTGTACTACAGCATGTCATTGACAACAAGCAAACTCCAGCTCACTGCAGGGAATGACAGATGTTTTGCTGCCAGTAGCCTTGCTTTATCTACAGGAAGGAGGAGATGCTCAATCCCACTAATTTGAATGATCTAGTTGTTTGAAGCGCCCCTTTAAACAGCTGGTCAGTGGCTGTCCCAGGTGTCAGACCCACACTGATCTTTGATTGATGACTATCCCAAGGATAGGTCATCAAACATAAAAGCATGGAAAATCCCTTTAATTTTTTTTTTAATAAAGAATAGTGAATTAAAAATATTAAAAATAGTATCACAATAGAAAATAGAAAAACATATGTATTGCCATATTCGAATATAACCTTTATTCAACATAAAAAAATCTATGGTGGGAAAACCCCTATAAACACATTGGTGACAGCTGGAAACATAGGGGATGTCTGTTCCTGTCCCCAAATCTTAACTCTTCCAAATAACAGTCTATTTTTGCAAATCAAAGACAAATAAATAGCACAAAAATAGTGCCAACGTCGCATCTGGAAATGTCAAATAGACTAAAAATTGTAGGGAAAAAAAAAATTGACCATATTATATATCAGTGCCCGCATTAAGCATTAAGGCCCCTGGCGCCTCAGTGAAAGCTGTCTGAGTGAGATCTGGAGTCAGCGTCCCATTGTCATGACAGCAAGGAGCCTATTGAAGGCTTCTAGGCTTGTCTGCCATTCATTTGTATGGCAGGCTGCTTTATGCCGATATTTTGCAATGCATTTCAATGCATTAGCATTGTAATGTATTGTATTAATGATCAGAACCCCTGTGGTTTTTTTTAGATTTTCATTAAGGGATTAAAATGTAAATAAAACTATATCATACCGAAACTTAGAATGCAGATGAAATGTCATTTTCGCTGCAGAGTGAACGCCATGAAAATAAAGCCCATAGGAAATTTGCAAAAATGCACTTTTTCTGCAATTCTAATTCTACATTTTTTTTCCAGCTTCCTAGTACATTGTATAGAATAATAAATGGTACCATTTTGAAGAACAATTTGTCTTGTAAACATTAAGCCCTCATATGGCTCTGTGAACGGAAAAAATAAAAAAGTTATGAGGTTGGGAATGCAGGGAGTCAAAAACGAAAATCGAAAAATGTCACCAGCGGGAAAGGGTTAAATGTTTCATTTCTATGATTATGGTTATACGTAAAACACATTGGGGCAGATTTATTATAATGTTATGCCAGGTTTTATTTTATTTTTTTTGTTTTTTTTTAAGAACATTTTTATTTGATTTTAATACAATAATATAAAGCCTTTAAAATCAGGCATACAAAGTAAGAAGTTACAGCTTAAGGTGTACCGAGCAAGCTAGTCTGACACATAAACTATATCAGTAATGTGCAGTATTATGTCCTATCATGGGCTTCGTCATTTCAAAGACTGTTCACAAAATCAAGAAAATGTCCAACATTAAACCGTGAACAATGGTTCCCGCCATAACTCCAGTGTGCCATTACCAGCATCAATGTGCAACATAAAGCTAGAGCTCGACCTGTGGCCATCAGCTAAGTCGGCCTCTGTGTAGGAAACTTCAGGCGACTTAGATCTCCATGTAGCAAAAACTCCAAATAACACGTTGTGTATTGGAAAGGTCAGACAATAATGTCTATAGTGGGGAAAAAAAAGTATTTAGTCAGCCACCAATTGTGCAAGTTCTCCCACTTAAAAAGATGAGAGAGGCCTGTAATTTACATCATAGGTAGACCTCAACTATGAGAAACAAAATGAGAAAACATATCTAGAAAATCACATTGTCTGATTTTTTAAGAATTTATTTGCAAATTATGGTGGAAAATACGTATTTGGTCACCTACAAACAAGTAAGATTTCTGGCTCTCACAGACCTGTAACTTCTTCTTTAAGAGGCTCCTCTGTCCTCCACTCATTACCTGTAGTAATGGCACCTGTTTGACATTGTTATCAGTATAAAAGACACCTGTCCACAACCTCAAACAGTCACACTCCAAACTCCACTATGGTGAAGACCAAAGAGCTGTGGAAGGACACCAGAAACAAAATTGTAGACCTGCACCAGGCTGGAAAGACTGAATCTGCCATAGGCAAGCAGCTTGGTGTGAAGAAATCAACTGTGGGAGCAATAATTAGAAAATGGAAGGCATACACTGATAATCTCCCTCGATCAGGGGCTCCACGCAAGATCTCACCCCGTGGGGTCAAAATGATCACAAGAACAGTGAGCAAAAATTCCAGAACACATGGGGGACCTAGTGAATGACTTGCAGAAAGCTGGGACTAACGTAACAAAGGCTACCGTCAGTAACACAATACGCCGCCAGGGACTCAGATCCTGCAGTGCCAGACGTGTCCCCCTGCTTAAGCCAGTACATATTTGGGCCCATCTGAAGTTTTCTAGAGAGCATTTGGATGTTCCAGAAGAGTATTGGGAGAATGTCATATGGTCAGATGAAACCAAAGTAGAACTGTTTGGTAGAAACACAACTCGTCGTGTTTGGAGGAGAGTGAATGCTGAGTTGCATCCAAAGAACAGCATACCTACTGTGAAGCATGGGGGTGGCAACATCATGCTTTGGGGCTGTTTCTCTGCAAAGGGACCAGGACGACTGATCCATGTACGTGAAAGAATGAATGGAGCCATGTATCATGAGATTTTGAGTGCAAACCTCCTTCCATCAGCAAGAGCATTGAAGATGAAACGTGGTGGGGTCTTTCAGCATGACAATGATCCCAAGCACACTGCCAGGGCAATGAAGGAGTGGCTTCATAAGAAGCATTTCAAGGTCCTGGAGTGGCCTAGCCAGTCTCCAGATCTCAACCCTATAGAAAACCTTTGGAGGGAGTTGAAAGTCTGTGTTGTCCAGCAACAGCCCCAAAACATCACTGCTGTAGAGGAGATCTGCATGGAGGAATGGGCCAACATACCAGCAACAGTGTGTGCCAACCTTACAGAAAACATTTGACCTCTGTCATTGCCAACAAAGGATATATAACAAAGTATTGAGATGAACTTTTGTTATTGACCAAATACTTATTTTCCACCATAATATGCAAATAAATTCTTTAAAAATCAGACAATGTGATTTTCTGGATTTGTTTTCTCATTTTGTCTCTCATAGTTGAGGTCTACCTATGATGTCAATTACAGGCCGGCCTCATCTTTTTAAGTTGGAGAACTTGCACAATTGATGGCTGACTAAATACTTTTTTTTCCCCACTGTATATCCACCGTATAGCACTTTCGTGAAATAAAAGTTTTCCATTTTTTGAAAAAAGGTTTAGCTCTCACCTTTCTCTTTCGAGTTATCCAATTGTTCCAGTTCCATGAATGTTTTGAGCTGTAGGATTTGCTCCCCCATGCCATGAAGGGAATATTGAAGCCAATGCTGCAGGAGAACACGCTTCACCAAAAGAAGAGTTGCTATGAATTAATTTTCAGGGTGCCAGAGGGAGGGTCCACATAAAGTAGTAGCGGAGTAGGGTCAAGGGGTATCACAGTATTCCAAACATCTGCTATATAGTTTAGGACTGAATGCCAGAATCGCTGCACTGTCTCGCAGCTCCAAATGCAATGTGTTACGTCTGCTTTCTCCAATGAACATTTTGGGCAAGATGTGAGATGGGAAGGGGTATTGGGGTGTGGGGGGACAGTAAAGGCATAAATGGCTTTGTGAATAAAGCAGAAATGTGTTTCCCTCCACCTCTCATTTGTCACTGCCCTCCCTACTTGCATCATTCTCTCTTTGACCTTAGTAGAGGTATCAGTACGTGGAGAATTTAAAGGGGTTTTCCAGGCAAAAAAATGTTTTTTTGAAAAGGTCTGTTAGTGCTATTAATGGGTTAACAAATGCATCCATATAACTTTAGCAGTGTTTTGAGTGATTTCTAGGTGTCTCTGGGAGCTCCTGGTATCTTCTGCATTTGTTTACATGGTTCACCTTCCTGCTATGTAACTTCCACGCTAGCTACCTCTCACCTCACTCCCCCCTTCCTCTCTCCCTCCCATACACCCCCCTCCCTGGCTCTCTAGCTATCCTGCTCACAACTACTAGCCCTTCCCTACCTACTCAGCTCAACCCCCCGACCCCATTATATACTTACCGTCTTCCTCCTGCGGGACGCCCATCCTTCTTTTCTGACTGCCGGCGCGTGTTCTTGTCCCAGCGCTGCTCTGCAGCGATGATGCACCTCTACTGCGCATTTGTGGGAGCTGTGCAGTAGAGGTTGATTATCGGCAGCAGAGCGCAGAGCAGCGCTGGGACAAGCACTTGCAGTCAAAAAAGAGGGAGGAGCCGTCCCGCAGGAAGAATCCTGGAATGTAAGTATAATGGAGTGGATGGGGGTGAGTAGTAGTGATGTTCCATTTCCGGAAACGGGGAAACGGTCTCCTAAACTAATGATTCATTTTTCCCACTACCTGTGGAATAGCTTGTCGGTATCTCCCTGGGGGGAACCCCGGGAGCACATGTATTTGGAGATTTGGAAAGAGAGACCAAACTGTTTACGAACCTCCTTCCATGCTGCAATCCGTGTCTCTCAGCATCAGGGACCGCCTAACCTCCCCAGGGAGCTGCAAGTAAGGGGTGTGTGAACAGAGTAGCTAAATTCCACGAGGAGGCCAAAGCCGCCTCCAGTAGAGTTAATAGTAGAGTTAAGTAGGTCTAATTGCTCCTGGGCTAAACAGGGAGTTTTAATATGATGTTCTGATGGCACTACACCAGATTCCCTATAGAGATTAATATAAAAAAAGAGTAGAGTATCGAGTTGATGTCCCCGAGGTGTGATTTAAAGGACCCATCAGATGCTTTTACATGTAGGATTTGGCTTCCTCCCAACAGGCCCTTCGCCAATCTTGCCCCAGACCCAGAATATAATTAGTGGAGGCCCAGGAGAGGAGAGCAAACATAAAACAATGTTATTCACCTCCCCTCTTCCGACATCAGAGACTGTTGAGACCCCCACCTACAATTTATCATCTAGGACAGAGAATAAATATTTTTAATACTTTGAAAAATAGTAAATAAAAGTTGTTTTTTTTGTGGGGTTTAGTTTAGTTTTATCCACAGTTGACCTGAAACTGCAGACACACAGTCATAAATCCCAAGTAAGAGGAATATTCTGCAGCCAGGATGTTTTCTGTGATTTACTATCTCATCACATCTTTGGCTGCTGGTCCGATCAGCCACTGCACCTCCCTCAACATTCCCTGCTGCCTGATTCTGACTGCTGGAGATCTGGCTGCTCTGAAGCTTGGCTATCTGATCACTGAAGCTAAGGGGGAGACCGGAGCACCACTTTAATGTTTACACACAGCGGGCTCAGGTCTGTGGATGCTGGAGAAAATAAAAATGCCCACAGCTATAACTCTCTTAGAACAACACTGCAGGGATGATGATAACATTACACAGCTTCTGTACGCTGTCCCTGCTAGTTGCAGCGTCTCAATGTTGCAGGGGTGGGATTAATACTGTCAGTATAATGGAGAAGCCGAAGCTTTTCCCTGAGTTTGACGATGCTGTGAAAAAACAGAATCGTGAAGGGCACAGCAGGTGAATTAATCAAACTAATTTGATTAATCGCCCAGCCTTAGTTCGAAGCATACAATTGACATTCTGAAGACATTCTTAAAATTTCCCTTCACTGCGACAAAGGGGCCTAGAACCACCTCTGAAAAACAACCCCATAGCATTATTCCTCCTTCATCAAACATTGCAGTTCTCCTGACATTTGTCAAACCCAGAATGCCACATAGAGCAGTGTGATTTGTCATGCCATTGAACACATTTCCACTGCTCCAGAGTCCTATGGTGGCACTTTACACCACTCCATCCAATGCTTGGTGATCTAAGGTTTGCATGCAGTTGCACAGCCTTTTTTTGTGCTGATATTAATGGCAGGGAAAGTTTGCAACTCAGCAGTTACTGAGTCAGCAGAGCGTTGGCAACATTTATGCACTATGTGCCTCAGCACTTAACACTACTATAACATTATGTGGTGTGCCACTTCATGGCTGTGGCAATTGCTGTGGTTATAAAACGCTTCCACTTTTCAATAATACCACAATTATTTGTAGAATATCTAGTTGGGTAGCACTGGAACTGAATAAAACACCTGAATTCAATAATTAAAAGGGGTAGCAATGTAGTTTATCTTTCATTCAGTCATTGGCATACGCAGAAAAAGCAATCACTTTTCTAGTGTTTACTTAAAGGGAAATGCTCAAGCTATTCTACCACAGAATTTTGGCCTAAAGAAGTCGCAGTAGTTGTGTGTTTTTGAGCTTAATTTTGTGCTAAATTTTGCAACATTCTGCATTTTTCCTAACATTCCACTACTGAAAAGTGTTTGTGAAAGTAGGCATGACTATTCATTCTAACTGTCTGTATATCAGATTTACCAAATGTTCTAATCCTCAACAAGTGCAATTTATAGCTCCCATTTACAGCTGAGACTAGACTTGGGTATCTGACAATTGTGCATCATCATGTGTCAGCCGATCACAGAGGTAGTCAAGAAAGTAGGTTCTCTCTGTGGCTGTTAGGATGAGGCACAACCGTCAACTGTAAGAGGGAACGAAGTGTCTATGCACTGCAGCAGCGGCAGTCAGCAAGTTAACATTATTTCCAGAGATATCATCAGTGAAAACACAGTCATAATTGAGATAGATATATGCAGCTGCTCCTAATCCTGACTGTGTTTTAAACTATCTCTGGAAATAATACAGGAAGAAAGAATTGTATGTAATATGACACCAGAAACAAGTTTCTACATTTGGTAATGCCCAAGATATAACAGTTCAAAGTGACCCCTTTCACCCACATTTTCTCTTCATTACACACAAGCACATACACTGAGAAGCAGGCTACAACACTCAATAGAGAAACAACTAAACTAATAATGAAATACAGGATTTCACAAAAAAGAGCCAAAATTTGTTAATGACACAAATACTGTCAGAAAAGAAAGTTGTCTGAAAGTTTAGTTACAATTTAAAGCACACATAGCCTTTCAACAAACTTTGCATAAAACAGTGTGTACTATTTATGGCCATCATAGGATTTGTATTTTGCGTTTTTAGCAGTTTTCTCTTGTGCAGGCTCATATTCTAATTTTCTCTCCCCGCCTTAGGGACGGTGTCAGCACCCTGCAAACCCAGTCAGAAAGCCAGGACCCACTAAACTCAAGGGGGCCCACTGCTCAGCTGAGAACTGAAAACATCAGTTTTATTAACAAAACAGCATTATATGCTGTATCTTACCTTGTTAAACTTGTTGTCATCCGTCCACAACACCCTATCAGTGACTTGATTCTTCTTTTTGACCTCTGATCCTCTGTATCTGCTGTCTTCTCCAAGTGATGTATAGTGCTTCTGGTATGTGAGTGATAAGTGATAGATAAGAAGGGAAATTTTTAATTATGTTAATTTGTTAAACTTTATAAGTCAGTCCACTGTGCATTTGTTCTATCCTGGGACCTGTAGTAATTTTAGTCACCATGTATATCTGTATCATGAGGATTCTTTACAACAAATGTCCAGCGTCACAGTATGAAATGATAACTCTCTATGGGCCCCATTGTAAGTCAGTATGATCTGTTGGGTAAAGGTGGTGTCTTCCATGAGACAAAGCCAGCACTATGCAGATGTGAACAGAGCCTTAAATTTAAATTTTTTAATTTTTTTAGTTTTTTTTTTTTAAAAGTGCATAGACACTTTTTGACATTATGTTTGATATTTTTTACATTATGTTTGATAATTCTATTGATGTATACATCCAACCAACCAGTGCTTACAGTACTATACAAGTAAGGCTAGGTTCATACTTTTCGGTTCGTTGTTCTGACAGAATGACAGATGCAGATAGAGCACCTCTGTTTGCATCCACCACCATTCACTGCAATGTTAAAATGAGACTGAAACTTTCCTTCATCTAGTTTGTCAGTAGATATAGTCCACGCAGAAAAAGCAGATATGATGTTCTTTATGAATCCCAGCACTCACTGATTACCATGACTGACAGGAGGCCCACTGAGACTCTGTCGCCCAAGGGCCAGCAAAAACCTGGATGTGGTCCTTCTGGTGGTGATGGTGTCTCCAGTGTCGGACTGGGGTATCTCAGGCCCACCAGTGGAATTGTTTCTAGGGGCCCACTGCCAGGACCCCTACAGATCAGCTGTACCAACATAGTGCAGCTATAGGTAATAATAATACCATGCTGCTCACCCACCAAACAATGTGCACCACTGTGCACCAACTACCTAAACCCACCTCTACACTATGTATGGCAAATGAGCAGTGTGGTTCCTGGAATTGTTAACATTAACATGGCCCATACAACTATAGTACCCACAGCTGCGGTTATCAAGAATATGGAGAGTGCACAGTGCCCAGCATGGAAACAGTACTGGGAGTTGCGTGTTCTGGTAAAAATCTGATCTGCGGTGTTCTACCAGTCTAAAAGATGTAAGAAATCAGAGAGGGTCTAACACCCAGGGCCCCTGCTGATCAACTGTTTTAAGGGATCATGCTGCTTTTGCGAGAGCCCTCACCCCTTCGCTAATTATATCTCACAAATCTGTTGTGACTATGCAATGTTACATAGTTACATAGTAGATGAGGTTGGATGAAGACATCAGTTCATCAAGTCCAGCCTATAACCCTACAGTCCCCTACAGTGTTGATCCAGAGGAAGGCAAAAAACCCCATGAGCCTTATGCCAATTGCCCCATTTCATGGGAAAAAAATTCCTTCCTGACCCCAATCTGGCAATCAGTATAAAACCCTGGATCAACGTGCCCTTAAAATCTAAAACCCATAACCCGTAATGTTGTTATGTTCGAGAAAGGCATCCAGGCTTTCTTTGAACTTGTTCAATGAATCCACCATCACCACTTCCTGGGGCAGAGAGTTCTTACTGTAAAGAATCCTCTTCTATGTTGCTGGTGAAACTTTCCTCCAGTCGTAGAGGATGTCCCCTTGTCACTGTCACTGCCTAGGAGTAAAAAGATCATTAGAAAGTTCTTTGTGCTGTCCCTTCATGTATTTGTACATTGTTATTAGAGCTCCCCGTAGACGTCTTTTCTCTAAACTGAATAACCCCAAGTTTGTTAATCTATCGTTGTACTCCAATCCACCCATTCCCCTAATAATTTTGGTTGCCCTTCTTTGCATTCTTTCTAGTTCGATTATGTCTTTTTTGTATACTGGGGCCCAGAATTGTGCACAATAGTCTAAGTGTGGCCGTACCAGTGATTTGTATAGAGGCATAACTATGTTCTTGTCATGAGAATCTATACCTCTTTTGATGCATCCCACAATTTTATTTGCCTTAGCAGCAGCTGCCTGCCACTGGTCACTAAAGGTAAGCTTATTGTCCACCACAATCCCCAAGTTCTTTTCATTGGCAGTCTTACCTAGTAATTTACTATTAAGTACATAATCATACATTTTATTTCGTCGTTCAAAATGCATAACCTTACATTTGTCAATATTAAACTTCATTTGACAAGTCTCGGCCCATGCTTCCAGCTTCCTTAGATCCCCTTGTAATAATCTATTATGCTCCTCATTTTTGATTACCTTACAAAGTTTAGTATCATCTGCAAATATGGACACCCTGCATTGCAAACCGTCTACCAGGTCATTAATAAAGATATTAAACAGGAGAGGGCCCAATACTGACCCCTGTGGCACCCCACTGGTGACTGTTACCCAGTCTGAATATTTACCATTAATAAGCACCCTCTGTTTCCTATCAGTGAGCCAGTTGCGAACCCAAATGCATATGTTTTCCCCCAGTCCCTACATTCTCAATTTGCATACCTACCTTTTATGTAGTAAAGTATCAAAAGCCTTTGAAAAGTCCAGATAGATCACATCCACTGCTTTACCCATCTCCAGTATTGAACGGACCTCTTCATAGAATCTGATCAGATTAGTCTGACAGGACCGATTCCTCATAAACCCATGCTGATTGGGTGTTATAAGATTATTTACATTGAGGTACTCCAGGATAGCATCTCTTATAAAGCTCTCAAATATCTTACCCACCACAGAAGTCAAACTTACTGGCCTATAGTTTCCAGGCTCACTTTTAGACCCCTTTTTGAAAATTGGCACCACATTTGCTATGCGCCAATCAAGTGGAACAGACCCAGTCATTACTGAATCCTTAAATAATAGATATAAGGGTCTGTCTATCACCGTACACCTCAGAACTCGGGAGTGTATGCCATCTGGACCTGGCGATTTCTCTATTTTAGTGTTTTGAAGGTGGCACCGCACTTCCTCCTTGGTTAAACAGGGGACATTTAATGGAGAGTTAACATTACCCCTAATCATGTTGCTAGCAGTGTCGGACTGGGATGTCTAGGGCCCACCAGTGGAATTGCTTCTAGAGGCCCGCCATCAGGACCCCTGCAGATCAGCGGTACCGAGACAGGGCGGCAAAAGGTAATAACATGTTGGGAGCCATGTTGCTCACCCACCATACCATGTGCACCACTGCACTACCTAAACCCACTGCTACACCCTGTATGGCAAGTGAACAGCATGGCTCTTAGAATTGTTACCTGTAGCCGCACTGTCCTGTAAAAGCTGATCTACAGAGGTCCTGGCTGTTGTATCATCGCAGATGTAATATTGCTGGCCTATCCTAAGGACAGGCCATCAATATTAGAAATATGGATAAATCCTTTGAAGAGGTTGTCCAGGAACTGGCGCAACCCATGTCCCTTGCGGGAGGTGTAAAATAAAAATAAAAAATCATACTCACCTGTCCCTGGCGTTCCGTTGTCCGCTGCCAGTGTCCTTTCAGTCTCGTGCCGGTGACTCCTTGCTGGGAGTCCTGCACCTCATGTGACCGCTAAGACCAATTAGGTATAGGATTTCCAGAAATGAGGGGCCACCATGAGACCGAACAGATAGAGGCAGGGGACAATGGGGTGCTGGGGACAGGTGAGTATGTTTTTTTGAAATTTTTTTTTTATTTTTACACCTCCTTGGCGGCCGCCACAGTGGTCGCTCTAGTTTATGGACAACCTCTTTTAAGGGGTTGTCTGAGCCAAATTTTTTTATGGCCACTTCACTGGTCCCCCCATACGGTGGCCTCTTCACTGGTCCCCCATACTGTATGGGGAACAGTGATGGGGTCATTATATTGTGTGGGAGCAGTGATGGAGGATAACATCCTGTGGAGGGGACATTAAACTGTGTGGGGCATATTAAAGGGGTTGCCCAGAGTTACCTTTTTATGACCTACAGTATGGTCAGGATAGGCCATAAATACCTGATCAGTATGGGGCTGACACACGGCCCTATCAGCTGTTCGGAGCCACTTCCGGCACCCGTTCTGTACACAACACAGGGCCGGAAGCAGAAAGATCCATCCGCTGTTTAGTTTCCCGGCGCCTTCACTGCAGCTCAGTTCCTACTGACTTCAATAAATGCTGAGATGCAGTGAAGGTGCCCGGCTAATACACAGTGGACAGAGCTTTCTGCTTCTGGCCCCGTATTGTGTACAGGACGGGCGCCAGAAGTGGCTCCTTACAGCTGATCAGTCCGGGGTCAGCCCCTTACATATAAGATATCTATGGCCTATCCTGAGGATAAACCATAACAAATTATGCCTGGACAATCTCTTTAATATACCCCCCCTAATGAGCCACACTTTAAAGAGGTTGTCCAGTATAATTTTTGTCTTTTTTATAATTAGTCCGGGAGAAGTTAATCCCCCCCCCAAAAAAACAAAAACATACTAAACATACTCACCTGTCCCCGGTGCTCTGGTGTCAGCAGGTCCCAGCACGGTCCGGTCCTGCTGCTCCGCTGTCTTCTTTTGCCGGAAGTCCTCACTGGCTGTGACATCCCAGGTCCCTTCCTTTAGGCCGCTGATTGGCTTTAGGGGTCTTGTGACGTCACAGGTAGTCACGTGCAGGGGGAACTTGCGCTGGAAGAAAACAGAGCTGCAGGCCGAACCGCGCTGGGAGACACTGGGGACAGGAGAGAAAGTTTGTTGTTTTTTTTTACCTGCCCCAGTGTAATTAAAAAAAAAATGTTATCCTGCACAACCCCTTTAATGTCCCCCAGGCTATTGGCCTCCATCACTGCCCCTCCAATGACCCCATCAATGGTCCCCATACAGTATAGGGGACCAGTGAAGAGGCCACTGTACAGGGAGGAATATTGATGTTTATATGCCCATACAGTGGCCCCTTCACTGGTCTCCCCTATACTAGTATTGGAGTTTCTGTGACTTAGGTATTGTTATGCTGGAGCCCTAGAGCAGGCACCAGCATAACAATACAGTGAGAAATTAGCTGCGGTGGGAGGGGGGGAATTACAACTCTCAACAGACCCAGAGCATCTGGAGTTGTTAGAGGTTGTAGTTATCAGAGTTGTCAGTGAAGTTGAAAGATTTGGGGGCAAAATAGGGGGAAAAGTTGTTTTTTTGTTTGCGTGGTTAAGTTGTACTTACCTTTCACACTGCTGGTCTGGGCTCCTATGCAGAAACCCACCGCCATGCACAGCATCAGTACATCAGTGACGCTTGCAGCAACAAGCTGCAACTGGATTGGTTCCATTGGCTGCCCATCAGGATCCCCCCTACCCCCCTCCCTAGAGTAAATTCTTGATAGTGACGGTTATGGGTGCTGCAGCAATATCTCAGATACTTGAAAGAGATACAGCTTTAGTACCCACAACCGCAGTTGTCAAGAACATGGTGAATGAGCAGCGCAGCACCCAGCATCTAAACAATACTGGGACAGTATAATATGCTCCGAAGTGGCCCCTACACAGCATTATATGCTCCGCAGTGGCCCCAACACAGCATTATATGCTCACAGTGGCCCCCACACAGCATTATATGCTCACAGTGGCCCCCACACAGCATTATATGCCCTCAGTGGCTCCCACACTGTATTATATGCCCTCAGTGGCCCCAACACAGCATTATATGCTCCGCAGTGGCTCCCACACAGTATTATATGCCTACAGTGGCTCCCACACAGTATTATATGCCCACAGTGGCCCCCACACAGTATTAGATGCCTACAGTGGCCCCCACACAGTATTATATGCCCTGAGTGGCCCCCACACTGTATTATATGCCCAAAGTGACCCACACACACTATTAGGTGCTCCACAATGGCCCCCCCACCCCCAGAGCCGGTGCTATTATTATACTCTGGGGTCTCCTCAGACCCCAGAATATAATAAGTACAGATCCAGGAGAAGTGTTTAAAAATAACAAACACTTATACTCACCTTGTCTTACCTCTCCGGGGTATCCTCGCTCCGTCCTGCTGTCTTTACCATCTTCCTTGGTCCCCTGGTCTCCACGTCCTGTGTCCCAGACGTCACCACTGGGGCCTGTGATTGCACCTCAGCGGTCAGGTGGGACGCGATGACGTCATTACGCTAGCGCGCTCCATGTCACCGCTGGAGCCTAATCACAGGCCCCTGCAGTGAGGCCTGAAAAGTGCCGGAGATGATGCTGAGTCCTGGACAGCCAGGTGAGTATTTTTTTTTTTTTTTTTGTCACTTCCCCTGGGCTGGCATCTAATGGAAACAGGTATAGCGGTCGGGGAACCAGGCCTTCCCAGACCACTATCATGATAGTCCGGGGCCCCGGCCATTTCCAGCTGGCCGCGGGCCCCGCACCCCTCTGGCCACGATCGTTACGCCACTGTCCATTGGTCAGGGGCCCGATCGGGATGGTCAGGAGCCGGTCGGGCCCCTGACCGTCCCAATCAGACCCTTGACCTTTGCATTGGCAAAATGAGTACTAATAGTCGGGGCTTGGGGCCCACCGGGGGATTCACCGGTTCCCCGCTGGGCCAGTCCGACCCTGGTTGCTGGCCATTGGATTTTCTTGTGTAAACACTGTAGAGAAGAAGGCATTTAATAGTTGTGGTTTTTCCTCATCCTCCTCCACCATTACACCCAGATTATTTTTGAGAGGGCCCACATTGTCAGTTTTTATTCTCTTGTTATTTATGTAAGTGAAGAATAATTTGGGATTATTTTTACTTTCTTTGACAATTTTTCTCTCAGCCTCAATCTTTGCCTCCTTTATTTGTATTTACACAATTTATTTTTCTTTTTTTTTAGCACTTTAAATGCTTCCTTTTTATCCCTCATTGCACTCCTTACAGTTTTAGTTAGCCATATTGGTTTTCTATGATTTCTGGCCCGCTTATTCCCATAAGGAATATGTTTCTTAGTGGTCCTATTTAGAAGGCTTTTGAAAATGTCCCACTTTGTTTGTGTTCCGGTCACTTTGAGGACATTGTCCCAGTTTATGCTGCTAATCTCCTCTCTCAGCTGGTTAAAATTGGCCTTCCTGAAGTTTAGTGTTTTTGTTCCCCCTCTACTGAACTTTTTTTAGTGTGTACAAGAAAACTTATTATGTTGTGGTCACTATTACCAAGATGACCACCAACCTCCACTTTTGACAATGTGTCAGGTTAATTTGTTAAATTTAGGTCTATTACTGACAAAAACCTATTCCCTTTGTTGGACCTGCAGGTTTCTGCCTCCCATTTGATATCTGGGTAGTTGAAATCCCCCATAATAATGACTTTATTATGCTTTGTGGCTTCATCTATTTGTTGTATTAGTACATTTTCAGCTTTTTCCATTATATTTGGAGATTTATAACAAACCCCTATCAATATTTTATTATTCTTTGTTTCTTCCTTAATTTCCACCCATAAGGACTCCACATATTCATTTTCCTCCCAGATGTCCTCACGCAGAACTGGCTTATGGCAGGATTTTACGTATAAGCAAACCCCTCCCCCTTTCCTATTGGTACACTCCTTTCTAAACATACTGTACTCCTGTATATTTACAGCCCAGTCATAGCTGGAGTCCAGCCATGTCATATTTCTCTTCCAACATTATTACTTCTAGTTCCTCCATCTTGTTAGTGAGACTTCTGGCATTAGTATACATACATTTCAAGGATTTATCATTATCCCTACTCTTCCACTGCCTAATGACTGTTCTAACCCCACCCCCCGCTCCACCCCTAGTTACATTATTTATCCCTCTTTCCATTTCTACGCTATCTTGCCATCTACATCTGTTACACTCCCCCCCAGTCCCTAGTTTAAACACTCCTTCAACAATCTAGCCATCTTCTCCCCCAGCACAGCTGCACCCTCCCCCATTGAGATGCAGCCCATCCCTACCAAAGAACCTGTAGCCCACAGCAAAGTCGGCCCAGTTCTCCAGGAACCCAAACCCCTCCTTCCTACACAAGCTCTTGAGCTACTTGTTTACCTCCCTAATCTCTCGCTGCCTTTCCTGTGTGGCTCGCGGTACAGGTAGTATTTCTGAAAATATTACCTTGGAGGTCCTTGCCTTCAGCTTTCTCTCTAGATCCCTGAAATCATTTTTAAGAACCTTCCACCTACCACTAGCTTTGTCATTTGTGCCAAAGTGTACCAAGACCGCTGGATCCACACCAGCCCCACCCAGTAATCTATCAACCTGATCCGCGATGTGTCGAACTCGAGCGCCAGGAAGGCAACGCACCGTACGACGATTCCTGTCTTTGTGACAGATTGCCCTGTCTGTTCTCCTAATAATTGAATCCCCCACTACCAGCACCTGTCTAGGCTTCTCTGCACTCCCATCCTCCTTCTTACTGGAGCAGACATTCCCCTGACGGTCATAGGAAGTGTCTTGCTGCAGCAGTGTTATCCCTGTACTAACATCCCCCTCATCTGCCAATTTAGAAAACTTGTTGTGGTGTGTCAGTTCAGGACTAACCTCCCTGGCACTCTTCCCTCTGCCCCGCTGCTTTCTGTCACCCAGCTAGCTGCCTCATGTTCCTGAACCTCCATGCTACCATTCCTCTCTGCACTTACCCCAGTGAGTTCCTGCTCTGTGAGCAACAAACTCCTTTCCAAGTTATCAATGGATCTCAGTCTTGCAATTTGCTCATTTAGATCCATGATCTGGGTTTCCAAATGTGCAACGTGCTTACATCTTGAACAGCAGTATGCCCCCTCAAGCAGCTGCTCAAGCAGAGAATACATGCTGCAAGATGTACACTGGACCGCATTGGTAAGCATAGAGCACATCTTACCTTGTAAAGTCCCTGAATCTAAAGTCACTTAATCTTAAGTCACACTTAGATCAAATACACTTGGAATCAAGCCACACTCACCAGCTCACACACTCGCTTTATACTTAGCTTTTAAAGCTTCTCCAAGTTGCAGAAAAAGCTGCCGCTGATTCCTCTGATTGCAATTACATTCTGTGATAATATCACATGTCTGCTATAAAGTAGATGGGGTGTGAAGTAAATAATGAAGGGGCCCTACACAGTGTAATATGCTTCACCGTAGCCCCCACACAGAGTAATATGCTTCACCATAGCACAGTATAATGTGCTCAACAGTGGCCCCTAAACAGTATAATGTGCACAGTGGCCCCACACAGAATAATATGCTCCACAGTTGCCCCCACATAGTATAATATGCTCCACAGTGGCCCTACACAGTATAATTTGTTCTACAGTCAGGGCCGGTTTTAGACCAAGTGGGGCCCTGGGCAAAAATTAAAAGCGGGGCCCCAAATGCTGATATGAAACAACACCATCGTCTTCCAGTGACAACCCCTATAATAACGCCTCCTTTCTGCCAACAAAAAAGTAATAACAAGCCCTATTTTACCACACACAATTCAAATGAGCACCTTTGTACCACCTATTAGATTTTTGCACCCAGTCATCAGTTATTATAGCGCTTCCTTATAAATAATAGTCCCTGCTTATAAATAATATTACACCTTTATTAATAATAGCTCCCTTATAAATGATAAATAGTGCCCTGTATCAGTAATATTCCCCCTTATCAGGAACAGTCACGCCGTAAAAATAATACTGCTCCCTTAAAAATAATAGCCCCCTCATAAATAATAGTTACCCTTATAAATAATAGTCCCCATTATCACTAATAGCCCCCTTTATAAATAAGCCCACTTAACAATTATACCCCCCTTATAAATAGTTCCCCTCTTATAAATAATAGCCCCCTCATACTTAAGTTTCCCAATTATATATAGTAACCCACCCTTATATATAATAGTTCTTCGTTATACAGTGTCGGACTGAAGGGCCCCACCCAGCAGCTACCTGCTAATAGCCTACACCACGGCTCCTTCACTGAAGTCTTACATATCTGCTGACTATCTGATGTTACTGAGTATGTTCCCCGTATAGTCAGCCCCTATAGTACTGTGAAGGCCCCAATAACTCCATGGCCAGTTCATGCACAGTACTGTATGGGGAATGACATGGCCATGGAGCACTACACATATGTGCAAGATTATAGTGAGGGAGCTGTGATGCAGACATAGCACACAGGGCTGCCAGCAGGAATTGTGAGCCCCCCCCCCCCACAGTATAATGCTCTACATCAGGGGTGTCAAACTCATTTTCACCGGCGGCCACTTCAGGCTTCCGGGGTACCTTGAAGGGCCAAGATTATTTTACACGTGTATAAAAGTAACTTCTCCTTAACTGTTAAGCGAGCTATTAGACAGCGTATAATATAAACAGGCGCCATAGCCCCAATTTATAGCGCCCCATTTACACACACTATAATGTTCCACAGCAGTCCCTGCATACTGTATTATGACTCGCAGTTGCCCCTGCACACGGTATTATGCATGGTATTATGCTCCCTAGTGGCCCCTGCATACGGTCTGATGCTCCATATTGGCCCCTGCACATGGTATTATGCTCCATATTGGCCCCTGCACACGGTATTATGCTCCACAGTGGCCACTGCACACGGTATTATGCTCCATAATGGCCCCTACACTGGTATTATGCGCCATAGTGGCCCCTGCACTTATATTATGCTCCATAGTGGCCCCTGTACTGGTATTATGCGCCACAGTGGTCCCTGCACAGGGTATTATAATACTCTTATTATACTCTGGGGTCTTTTCAGACCCCAGAGTATAATGATTGGAGACCCAGGGGAGGTGACAAACATAAAAACCAGTGTTATTTACCTATCCTGGACACCGGTGCACTCCTTGCAGCTTTCGGCCCTGTTTAATTGCGCACACACGTCACGTGATCAGGCCGGCGACACGACCTGATGACCTCACAAGATGCCTCAAGCCTGCCTGGAGTTACATCGGATCGCAGGAGGTGAGTAACATTGGTTTTTATGTTCCCTCACCTGCCCTAAGCCTCCGTATAATGATCGGAGACCCAGGGGAGGATAGAAACATAGAAAACACTACCACTTCCTCGCTCAGGTGCGCTACTTCGGCCATCTTCAATGTCAGACCGGATCTCGCGCGATCCAGGCCGGCGTCGCGACGCATAATGACGTCGGCTGACGTCTGGGACATCACCAAACAGGCCCGAAGCCTGCGCAGCGGCGGAGAGGTGAGTTACAGTGTTTTTTATGTTCGCTCACCTCCCCTGGGCCCCCACACTGTTATACTCCGGGGTCTCAAAAGACCCCGGAGTATAATGATAGCAGTGATTGTGTGGTTCGCGGTAGCGACTGCCACAGGGCTCCGGGCCCCGTAATGTTCCGGGCCCTGTGGCAGTCGCTACCACTGCTACCCCGGTAGTTACGCCCCTGCCCGTGGCCGCTCACAGCGGCATCCACTTCCCTTTCTGCGTCCCAAAGCAGAAGGAGAAGCGGGGGCGGCCACAGCAGACGCCGGGTAGGTAAATAAATAGGCTGTGACCTGCTGGGGATACTCCAGTAGGTCACGGCCTATTTATATATAAAAAAAAAAGTTATACTCACCTGCGATGCCTTGATGCAGCCACCACCTCCTCTTCTTGTCCGCGATGTCTGTGTCTCAGCGTAGGCAGCGCGATGACGTCATTGTATCGCCGCCTGCGCTCAGATGCGACGTCTCTTAAACCAACCCAGGACAGGCCCCGCTCAGCTCTGTTTTTTTTTTAAAGCGGCCTGTCCTGGGCTGGTTTACATTGAATAGAAAAATGCCGCCCCCAGACAGTGAGGGACAGTGCCGGGCCGGATAACAGAAGGCAGCGGGCCGGATTCGGCCCGCGAGCCTTGTGTTTGACACCTGTGCTCTACATGGTATATAATGCTCCACAGTATAAAATGCTCTCCTGAGCCCTCCAGTTTCCCCACATGGTATATAATGCTCCACAGTGACCCCACACAGTATAAAACGCTCCCCTGAGCCCCCCATTGTGGCCTCACGTGGTTTGTAAGGCTCCACACAGTATAATACTCCACAGTGGCCCACACAGTATACTACCCCTTAGTGGCCCCAGACAGTACAATATGCTCCCCAGCAGCCCCACACAATATAATATGCTCCATACAGTATAATATGCACCCCACAATGCCCCCCCCCAGTATAATGCTCCACAGTGGCCTAACACAGTATAACATGCTCCATAATGACCTCCACACAGTATAATATACTCCCCAGAGGGGTTCCCCCAGTATAATGCTCCACAGTGGTCCCCCACAGTATAATATGTTCCCCACAGTCCCCCCCCAGTATAACGCTCTACAATGGCCCCACAGAGTATAATACACTCCATAGTGGCCCCACACAGTATAACAGGCTCCCCACACTGTCCATTCCCCCAGTATAAAGCTCCACAGTGGCCCATAGTATAATATGCTCCCCAGAGGGCCCCCACTAGTATAATGCTCCACAGTGCCCCCTCCAGTATTTTGCTCCACAGTGGCCCCATGCAATATATTATGCTCCCCAGAGCGTCCCCCCAGTATAATGTTCCACAGTAGGCCCCACGCAGTATAATATGCTCCCCAGAGGGCCCCCTAGTATAATGCTCATTAGTCCCCCCCAAATAATGCCCCACAGTGGCGCCACGCAATATAATATGCTCTGCTGATGCCCTCCCCCAGAATAATGCTCCACAGTGACCCCACTCAGTATAATATGCTCCAGAATGGCCTCCACACAGTATAATATGCTGCCCAGAGAGGTTTCCCCAGTATAATACTCACAGTGGCCCAAAACAGTAAAATATGCTCTCCAGAGGCCCCCCCAGTATAATGCTCCACAGTGGCCCAAAACAGTATAACATGCTCTCCAGAGCCCCCCCTCTGGAGAGCATATTATACTGTGTGGGGCCACAGTGGAGCATTATACTGGGGGGGGGCTCTGGAGAGCATATTATACTGTGTGGGGCCACTGTGGAGCATTATACTGGGGAGGGGGCCCTCTGGAGAACATGTTATATTCTGCGGGGCCTCTATGGAGTATTATAAAATGGGGGGGCTCTGGAGAGCATGTTATATTCTGTGGGGCCACTTTGGAGCATTATACTGGGGGACCCCTCTGGAGAGCATAATGCTCTAAAGTGGCCCCACAGAATATAACATTATCTCAAGAGGCCTCCCCCCCCCCCACACACATTATAATTGTCCACAGAGGCCCCACAGAATATAACATGCTATCCAGAGGGGCCCCTTCCCCAGTATAATGCTCCACAGTGGCTCCACACAGTATAATATGCTATCCAGAGGGGGCCCCCCAGTATAATATGCTATCCAGAGGGGACCCCCAGTATAATGCTCCACAGGGGCCCTACAGTGCTATTATTATATTATATTCTGGGGTCTCTTCAGACCCCAGAGTATAATAATCGAAGGCCCGGGGTAAGTAAGGTAAAATAACAAACAGTTATACTCACCTTGTCTTACCTCTCCTGGACCTCCTCGCGCTGCTCCGTTACCCCCGCCGGCGACCGCTTCTTCTTCTCTGCGGCTGACGTCATGCATTGTGGACGTCACCTCTAAGGCCTGTGATTGGGCCTCAGCGATTACGTGAGGCACGCCCCACGTGACCGCTGAGGCCAGGCCTCAGTGCCTCAGCAGTGATGTCCGGAACGCTAGAAGATGATGTCGGACGCCAAGGACAGGTGAGTAAAAATGTTTGTTATTTTTACTTACCTCGGAATGGGGCCTTGCAGTCCCTTTCTGTTATTGCTTTGGCCTGGCCTGACTCCGGGATCCGGAGTCATCAGGTTCCGGATCCCGGGGGCCCCTTTGGGGACAGGGCCCTGGGCAATTGCCCAGTTTGCCCCCCCCCCCCTAATGCTGGCCCTGTCTACAGTGGCCCCACACAGTATAATATTTTGTCCACAGTGGCCCCAATCAGTATAAAATACTTCCAACAGTCCTCCTTAATCCACTTCAGGCATACTCCATGAAATTCGACGAATATTCATGAGGTTCAGATTAGTTTTAGTACTGTTATTATACAATGGGGTCACCTCAGACTCCAGAGTATAATAATCAGAGGCCCAGTGGAAGTTAAGGAAAATAACAAACACTTATACTCACCTTTCCTCACCTCTCCTTGACATGCTCACTTTATCCGGCTGTCATCTGCATCCTCTTCGGTTTTCTTCTGCGTTGGACTGAAGTCAAACTGACATCATTACGCCGGCGTGACATCTGGGGAGCGTGACCTCATTTACAGGCTTGAACAGTCCCAAAAAAGATGCTGATAGTCGTCGGAGTCCCGGGAGAGGTGAGTGTAAGGATTTGTAATATTTAATCACTTTCCCTGGGCCTCTGATTATTATACTCTGGGTTCTAAGGTGACTCCAGTGTATAATAATAGCACAATTGGAAAGGGGCCGACATAATGTCAGCCTGCGCGGACACTTGGTAAGTACGTGGGGAGAGACAAAGTGAGGCAGTCAGCACCTGGCAGCCCAGTGGGCTCCCCCAGGAGCTTGGGGCCCCAGGATTGCCGGGTGCTGATGCCAGCCCTGACTCTGAGGTCTGAGGCGACCCCAGTGTGTAATAATAGCACTATTGGAAATTACAGCTGGAACCACAACAAAACTGTATGCATGTTTCTGTAGCAGTTTTGATGCAATTGTACACCATCTACACCATCCTATACTTTCCACTCAGCACATACAAAAATTCAACTTTTACTATCACAAAGCTCCCTTAGTGGCCCCACATAGTATCATGCTTTCTAGTGGACCAACATGCAGTACATGCCCCCTAGTAGACACATAATAATGCTTCCCAGTGGCCTCCAGACATCAAATATTTCTCCCCAGTGTCCCCCAACTTAATAATGCTTCCTAGTGGCCCCCAGACACCTAATAATTCTCCCCACTGGCTCTCAGACACCTAATAATGCTCCCCCGTGGCCCCCAGGCAAGAAGTAATACTTCCCAGTGGTCCCCAGGCAATGTTCTTCAGTAGCTCCAGGCAAGTAGTAATGTCCCCTGTGACCCTCAAACAATAAATAATGTCCCTAATGGCCCCTTAGGCAAGTAACAATGTTCTCCAGTGGCCCCCAGACAAGTAATAATGTCCCACAGTGGCCCGCCAGACAGCTTATAATGCTCCCTAGTGGCCCCCAGACAATTAATAATGCTTCCCAGTAGCCCCCATACACCTAATAATGCTCCACAGTTTCCCCCAGGCAAGTAGTAATACTCCTTAGTGGGCCCCCAGGCAAGTAGTAATGTTCTCTAGTAGCCCCAGGCAATCAATAATGTCCGCCAGTGGCCCCCAGGCAAATCATAATGTCCCCCAGTAGCCTCCAGACAAGTAATAGTGTCCCCCTGACAGCTAATAATTACCCTCAGTAACCACCTGAGAACTAACAGTGGCCCCCAGACAAGTAATAATGTCTCCCAGTGGCCCCCAGACAACTAATAATGTACCCCATTGGTCCCCTGACAAACAATAATGTCCCTCAGTGGCCCCTAGACAACCAATAATGTCCCCCAGTGGCCCCCTGACAACCAATAATGTCCCCCAGTGGCCCCTGACAACTAATAATGTCCCCAGTGGCCCCATGACAATTAATAATGTCCCCCAGTGGCCTTCTAAAAAGCAATAATGTCCCCCATTAGGTAGAAGTAAATGGCTGAGGTAGGGCCTTTAGGACCTTGTGAGAAGATAATACCTATGAGAGGATAGGTAGAAAATGAGTGCTGGGGTTTCAGGAACAGTGAAGTAAAGGCAAGTTGTAGAATTTTGAAGAAGTGAATCCGAGACAGCTGATATCTTTCTTGCATTTGATCAAAGAAACAAAAAGTTGTTGTCATTGGTATTACAACAGATATCTTTTAAAGTCAGAACAGAGGTGTTCCATCACTGGGTTGTGCCATAAAGGAGTTTCAAGAGGGATATCTGTAAAAACAGCAAGGGATAGTGCCACAATCCATACATCCCATGCTGTTTTGTGGATGGGTAAGAGAGAGAAAGGTGAGGTGGCCATCTTCTGCAACACCATACACATGAGGGGGATCTCAAGGAAATAAACCAGATAACATTCAAGTTGGCTTTGTGATACAAGATACAGCCAAGCGTTGAGGAACTTAAGATGGCCTGCCATATAGTAGAGGTACATGTCTGGATGAGCCATGCCAGCTAAGTCCTTTATTCTCTGCAATTTTGCCAGCTGTAGCTTAAATTGTGAGCTTCCCTATATGAATGTTATAAATATAAATAAGGAATCAAGATATTGAAAAAAGCTGATTGGAATTGGTACAATGTGCTGAAGTACAGTGAGGAAAAAAAGTATTTAGTCAGCCACCAATTGTGCAAGTTCTCCCACTTAAAAAGATGAGAGAGGCCTGTAACATCATAGGTAGACCTCAACTATGAGAGACAAAATGAGAAAACAAATCCAGAAAATCACATTGTCTGATTTTTAAAGAATTTATTTGCAAATTATGGTGGAAAATAAGTATTTGGTCAATAACAAAAGTTCATCTCAATACTTTGTTATATATCCTTTGTTGGCAATGACAGAGGTCAAACATTTTCTGTAAGTCTTCACAAGGTTGGCACACACTGTTGCTGGTATGTTGGCCCATTCCTCCATGCAGATCTCCTCTAGAGCAGTGATGTTTTGGGGCTGTCGCTGGGCAACACGGACTTTCAACTCCCTCCAAAGGTTTTCTATGGGGTTGAGATCTGGAGACTGGCTAGGCCACTCCAGGACCTTGAAATGCTTCTTACAAAGCCACTCCTTCGTTGCCCTAGTGGTGTGCTTGGGATCATTGTCATGCTGAAAGATCCAGCCACGTTTCATCTTCAGTGTCCTTGCTGATGGAAGGAGGTTTGCACTCAAAATCTCACGATACATGGCTCCATTCATTCTTTCATGTACACGGATCAGTCATACTGATCCCTTTGCAGAGAAACAGCCCCAAAGCATGATGTTGCCACCCCCATGCTTGACAGTAGTTATGGTGTTCTTTGGATGCAACTCAGCATTCACTCTCCTTCAAACACGACGAGTTGTGTTTCTACCAAACAGTTCTACTTTGGTTTCATCTGACCATATGACATTCTCCCAATACTCTTCTGGAACATCTAAATGCTCTCTAGCAAACTTCAGACGGGCCCGGATATGTACTGGCTTAAGCAGGGGGACACATTTGGCACTGCAGGATCTGAGTCCCTGGCGGCGTAGTGTGTTACTGACGTAGCCTTTGTTACGTTAGTCCCAACTTTTTGCAGGTCATTCACTAGGTCCCCCCGTGTGGTTCTGGGATTTTTGCTCACCATTCTTGTGAGCATTTTGACCCCACGAGGTGAGATCTTGTATGGAGCCCCTGATCGAGGGAGATTATCAGTGGTCTTGTATGCCTTCCATTTTCTAATTATTGCTCCCACAGTTGATTTCTTCACACCAAGCTGCTTGCCTATTGCAGATTCAGTCTTCCCAGCCTGGTGCAGGTCTACAATTTTGTTTCTGGTGTCCTTCCACAGCTCTTTGGTCTTCACCATAATGGAGTTTGGAGTGTGACTGTTTGAGGTTGTGGACAGGTGTCTTTTATACTGATTACAATGTCAAACAGGTGCCATTACTACAGGAAATGAGTGGAGGACAGAGGAGCCTCTTAAAGAAGAAGTTACAGGTCTGTGAGAGCCAGAAATCTTTCTTGTTTGTAGGTGACCAAATACTTATTTTCCACCATAATTTGCAAATAAATTCTTAAAAAATCAGACAATGTGATTTTCTACATATGTTTTCTCATTTTGCCTCTCATAGTTGAGGTCTACCTATGATGTAAATTACAGGCCTCTCTCATCTTTTTAAGTGGGAGAACTTGCACAATTGGTGGCTGACTAAATACTTTTTTTTCCCCACTGTATGTATAAGCATTTTGGTGTAATGACCATTTTTATAAAATTGATGTGGCCTGCTACAGATAGGGGGAGAGCTCCCCAGAGTTTAAGCTTGTCTCAGAATAGAGGCATCAGGGGATGGAGGTTCAATGGGAGGATTTGAGCGATATCTCTTGTGATCTGGATGCCCAAATATTTAAAGCATTTGACAAACATGAAACCTTCAACCATGATGACCTTCAAACTAAATGTTGATCGGTCAGAAAAGGAACATTAGGAACAATTTGGACCAGTTGATATGAAGTTCAGAGTAGGTCCCAAATTCATTAATAACATGTATGATTTAGGTAGTGATTCAAATGGGTTGAACGTAAAAAGTAACAGGTCATCCGCATATAATGCCACAGAGTCTTCTCCTGAGGTGTGGGTGACTCCTTCATATGTCGGATCTGTACACAGTTTGATGGCCGGAGGCTACATAGCAATGGCGAATAAAAGTGGGGAAAGTGGATAGCTTTGTCAGATTCCTCAATTCAAAGGAAAATTAGGACACTGGACTGAATCCAGAGCACTCCAATACTTTTATAAGGTAAGGTCACTTGATAAAATCAAAGGCTTTAGCTGCGTTGAGTGAGGCCAAGGTCCAATTTCTCTTCTCTTGAACTTCAATCTGTGTCACCACAGTAAGTTCCTTAAAGGTAATAGGGCATCTCTCTGTTCCAGGTCCAGAGTATAAAAAGTGAGATCTGAGAGGTAAGCAGTGATATCCGCCGAAGAGGCTGTTAGGTGAGTGCTGTAGAGGTCTTGGTAGAAATGGATGAAACAGTTGAGAATGAAAGAATTATTATATAAAGTATCTCCCAGTTCATATGTTCATTTATATGTTGAATGGCAGGGGAAGCATTTTTTTTGATGTATAAGGTGAGCTAGGTGGCTACTTGATTTATTCCCTTGTTCAAATAATTTTTGATTCACAAAGAAGGTGCAACTCTTACTCTTCTCGTAAAGATAAAGGCGGTATTCTCTACCATCTGTCAACCAATTCTGTTTGTTGTCATCAGACGGATTCAGGCAGTTTCCAAAGACCTACACACTGCTAATTGTTGATCTCGTGCTGTCGACTCTCTTTTAATATAGGAGATGGGAGAGTGACGGCAGCCACAAATGTAAGTTTTAAGGGAATCCCAGAAGGCAAGGTAGTTGTCAGCTAGTCGGTTACCTTGTAGAAAAGGGGTCAGCAGATCAAGGATTCTGCCGTGTCTCCATAAGAGTCAGCCAATAGGAGAGAATGCACCTCGTCCAGGTTTGTGACCCTTGTGGGGACATCTGGAATGTTTCCAAAATCCGGGGAGAAAGATCCAATATAGCTCTGTTGAAGTGGCAGATTGAGGTCAGCAAGGCATATGCTTTAGGGTTCCAGCAGATATAGTCAACACAAGAAAGGACATTTTATCCTGGACTATAGCATATGAACTCAGTTCAATTTCAGCTAGGAACTGGTGAAGAGGAGGGATTGATGTTGAGGAAGAAACTGGTGGAATTTGTCCATCTATCAATCCCATAAAAAAAATGACATGCACTGCAGGAAAAGATGCCACAAATTGGACCACCTCTTGTGCCCTCAGGAGGTTTCTGAATCCCCTCCAGTTCCTAGTGCAGAGATTTACTAATTGTGATAGATACCTCCCTTGAGTAGAAGGTGTGAGTGGATTCGCCCACCCATTCCGTCCATGGTATGGAGAAGTAGAAATAGTGTATTGTGGAAAGAGTGAGGTGCATCTCCTGCAGACATAGTATGTGTGGGGATGTGATTGTAAATAAGAGTAAGTATCTCTTCTCTTCTGAGGATAACCCAGGCCTCGTACATTAACAGATGTAGCATACAGTGCTGGCCAAAAGTATTGGCACCCCTGCAATTCTGTCAGATAATACTCAATTTCTTCCAGAAAATGATTGCAATCAGAAATGCTTTGGTAATAATATCTTCATTTATTTTGCTTGCAATGAAAAAACACAAAAGAGAATGAAAAAAAAGTCAAATCATTAATCATTTTACACAAAACTCCAAAAATGGGCCGGACAAAAGTATTGGCACCCTCAGCCTAATACTTGGTAGCACAACCTTTAGACAAAATAACTGCGAACAACCACTTCCGGTAACCATCAATGAGTTTCTTACAATGCTCTGCTGGAATTTTAGACCATTCTTCTTTGGCAAATTTCTCCAGGTCCCTGAGATTTGAAGGGTGCCTTCTCCAAACTGCCATTTTGAGATCTCTCCACAGGTGTTCTATGGGATTCAGGTCTGGACTCATTGCTGGCCACTTTAGAAGTCTCCAGTGCTTTCTCTCAAACCATTTTCTAGTGCTTTTTGAAGTGTGTTTTGGGTCATTGTCCTGCTGGAAGACCCATGACCTCTGAGGGAGACCCAGCTTTCTCACACTGGGCCCTACATTACGCTGCAAAATTTGTTGGTAGTCTTCAGACTTCATAATGCCATGCACACAGTCAAGCAGTCCAGTGCCAGAGGCAGCAAAGCAACCTCAAAACATCAGGGAACCTCCGCCATATTTGACTGTAGGTACCGTGTTCTTTTCTTTGAAGGCCTCTTTTTTTTTCCTGTAAACTCTATGTTGATGCCTTTTCCCAAAAAGCTCTACTTTTGTCTCATCTGACCAGAGAACATTCTTCCAAAAAGTTTTTGGCTTTCTCAGGTAAGTTTTGGCAAACTCCAGCCTGGCTTTTTTATGTCTCTGGGTCAGAAGTGGGGTCTTCCTAGGTATCCTACCATAGAGTCCCTTTTCATTCAGACGCCGACGTATAGTACGGGTTGACACCGTTGTACCCTCGGACTGCAGGGCAGCTAGAACTTGTTTGGATGTTAGTCGAGGTTCTTTAGCCACCATCTGCACAATCTTTCGTTGAAATCTCAATTTTTCTTTTCCGTCCACATCTAGGGAGGTTAGCCACAGTGCCATGGGCTTTAAACTTCTTGATGACACTGCACATGGTAGACACAGGAACATTCAGGTCTTTGGAGATGGACTTGTAGACTTGAGATTGCTCATGCTTCCTTACAATTTTGCTTCTCAAGTCCTCAGACAGTTCTTTGGTCTTCTTTCTTTTCTCCATGCTCAATGTGGTACACACAAGGACACAGGATAGAGGTTGAGTCAACTTTAATCCATTTCAACTGGCTGCAAGTGTGATTTAGTTATTGCCACCACCTGTTATGTGCCACAGGTAAGTAACAGGTGCTGTTAATTACACAAATTAGAGAAGCATCACATGATTTTTCAAAGGGTGCCAATACTTTTGTCCACCCCCTTTTTTATGTTTGGTGTGGAATTATATCCAATTTGGCTTTTTGACAATTCTTTTTGTGGTTTTCCATTGAAGACAAATTAAATGAAGATATTATTACCAAAGCATTTGTGATTGCAATCATTTTCTGGAAGAAATTGAGAATTATCTGACAGAATTGCAGGGGTGCCAATACTTTTGGCCAGCACTGTATACACACATTTAGCATCATGTACAGTCATGGCCAAAAGTATTGGCACCCCTTCAATTTTTCCAGAAAATGAAGTATTTCTCACAAACAATTATTGCAATTACACATGTTTTGTTATACACATGTTTATTTCCTTTGTGTCTATTGTAACAGCACAAAAAATAGAGAAAAAAAAGACAAACGACCACGGCATCCAAGGGGTTCCGCCATGTTGCTCCCACCCCCAGCACACCCCGTGGCGAGATCGGGGGGTGCCGATATCTATAATCTGCAGCCCGGGGTCTGCCCAGTGACCCCAGGCTGCCTGGAGCCCCTACTACCTGGTTGATCCTGCCGAGACCTCGGAAGTCAGCGCTATGTGTTTCCATAGTGATGACTTCCTGTATAGACTGCAAGATACTTGCATGCTCGTGTCTTGCAGTCTGTAGTACTGAGCCAGAGATCAAAGCATCTCTGGCTCAGGTGTCCTAATGAGACACATGAAAAAGTAAAAAAAAAGTGGAAAAAAAAAAATTAAGTATGTGAAAAAAAATTAATATAAGAATAAAGCCCCAAAAATTCCCTTTTCCTATATAAAATGAATTATATAAAAAATAAACCTAAAAATTAATAAAAACAATACAGATTTGGTATCGCTGCGTCTGTAACAACCTTACAATAAAACTGAAACAATATTTAACGTACACGGTGAACGTCGGGAAAAAAAAAAAACGGAAAAAAAAACGCCGGAAGTAATGATTTTTCGCCATCTCACCTTACAAAATATGCCATAAAAAGTGATCAAAAAGTCATTTGTGCCCCAAAATTGTACCAATAAAAAGCACAGACTGTCCCTCAAAAAAATAAGCCCTAAACCAACTCTGTAAACTGCAAAATAAAAATGCAACGCATCTCAGAAGATGGCGATGCAAACAAAATTGATTTATATCCCCAAATGGGTTTTTGTTCAGCAAAATTGGTATCACATAAAATAACAGTATAAATTAACATGTTACTTACGCTCTACGCTGCATGGCGAAAAAATTAAAAGGAAAATACAGTCCCAGAATTCATGTTTTTTTTTTTTTTAATCCACCAAGAAAGAGTTAATAAAATTTATTTAATAAGTTGTAGGCACCTAAAAATGATGTCATTACAAAATACATCTCATAACGCAAACAACAAGCCCTCATATGGCTACATCACCAGAAAAATAAAGAAAATATTGCTCGTACAATGTGAAGACAAAAACCCCTTAAATCGCCAAATCATTAGAACAAAACTGGAAGGGAATGTATAAGCTGTGTGAGCGTATATCAGGGGACACCCCAGATTTAGAGCTTACAAGGGATAATAAACCAGAAGTGACCCTCAGAGTGACCCCTCCAATAATAGGAGCTACTGGGGAAATAGTAGGGAATTTAGTATACCCAATGTACTCCGCACAGCTTACATATTCACTTTTCCCCATCCGTTGCGCAGTCACGTCTGGGATACTAATGCTCACTACACCCCCTGATAAATTCTTTGAGGGGTGCACTTTTCAAAATGGGGTCATTTCCTAGGGGATTCCACTTTACTGGTACTTTAGAGGCTCTGCAAACATGACATGGCACCCAGATCCCAAACATCTGAATCTGCGCTCAAAAAGCCACATAGCGCTCCTTCCCTTCTGCGCCCTACTGTGTGCCCAAACTGCATTTTATGCCCACATGTATGACACATGTATGTGTGTATAAACTGCTGTTTGGGCACAGCCGGGCACAGAAGGGAAGGAGCGCTATTTGGTTTTTGGAGCACAGACTTGGACGGTTTGGTTTTTAGACGCCATGACACTTTTGCAGAGCTGAAATGCTAGTAAAGTGGAATCCCCTGACATGTCACCTCATTTTGGAAACTACACCCCTGAAGGAATTTATCCAGGGGTACAGTGACCATTTTTAACCCCCAAGTGTTGCTATAACTTATTATCCATAAATGAATACACAGCTGACGGTGAAAGGTGAAAATGATAATTTTTCCAGGAATACGTCATTTCAATGCGTAATATGTTGCGCCCGGCTTGTATCAGAGATGAACGCTCCTAAAGCTGTTGTGCCCGGTATACCTGCTTAACAGTTTTTGGAGTGTGTGTCTGCTGACACAAGCTGGGCACAACATTTTGGGCACTGAAATGTCGTATCTATGGAAAAATTTCATTTTTAACTTTTCATTATCAGCTGTGCATTCAATTCTGGAAATTAAAAGAATGCAACACTTAAGGGTTGACAATGCTCGCTACCCCACTTGATAAATCCCTTGAAGGGTGTAGTTTCCAAAATGGGGTGATATGTCTGCGGATTCCACTTTACTGGCAATTCATCGGCTCTGCAAAAGTGCCATGGTGTCCAAAAAGCAAACTGTGCTCCAAAAACCAAAATAGCGCTCCTTTCCTTCTGTACCCAGCTGTGCCCAAACAGTAGTTTATACCCACATATGGCGTTGTTAAGTATGTTGTCCTGGGTACACCAGTGTCATACAGCAGGGTGCAGATGTGAAGGAGCGCTATGTGCTTTTGGAGCGCATATTTAGATTGTTGTTTTTTGGACGCCATGTCACATTTGCAGAGACCCTGAAATTGCCCCTACAAAATGAGGGTCACTTCTTGGGGAATTCCAATTTACTGGCACCTCCAGGGCTCTGCAAAAATAACATGGCGACCAGAAAGTACCTCTAAATCTATACTCCAAAAGCTAAAAAAACACAGTGCTCCTTCCCTTCTGAGCCCTGCTGTGTGCCCAAGCAGCAGTTTATACCCACATATTTAATTTTTTTGTTCCCGGGATAGCCCACTTAATAGTTTTAGGAGTTCACGACTCTGATACCACAAAGTGGCCGCAACGTATTAGGCACTGAAATTGGATATTTCTTTAAAAACTTTAATTTTCACTTTGTACATTAATTTTTGGGAAGCATTTTTAGGCTCAAAATGAAAATATCCCTTGATACATTCCTTGACGGGTGTAGTTTCTAAAATTGGGTCACTTTTGAGAGGTTTCCATTGTATTGGTACTTTAGGGGCTGTGCAAATGCGACATGGCACTCAAAAACTTTTCCAGCCACATCTGTCCTTCAAAAGCCACATAGCGCTCTTTCCATTCTGAGCCCCACCATGTTCCCATACAGCAAATTATAATCACATATGGGGCATTTCTGTGTTCAGAAGAAATTGTGTAACAAACTGTGGGGTGTTTTTTCTTCTTTAACCACTTGCAAAAATTAAAAATATGTCGCTAAATGGACGGTTTATTGGAAAAAAGTAATTTTTCATTTTTACGTCCCAAAGTCAATAAAATCTGTGAAACAGCTGTGAGATCAAAATGCGCACTATACTCCTAGATAAATTCTATGAGAGGTGTAGTTTCCAAAATGGGGTCACTTTTTGGGGGTTTACATTGTATTGGTACTTTAGGGGCTCTGCAAATGCAACATGGCACCTGAAAACTATTCCAGCAAAATCTGCCCTCCAACAGCTAAATAGCACTTTCCATTTTGAGCCCTGCCATGTACCCATGCAGCAGATTACAACCACATATGGGGCATTTCTGTGTTCAGGAGAAATTGTGTAAAGAACTTTGGGGAGCTTTATCTCCTTTGTCCTCTTGTGAAAATGAAAAATTTGGGGCTAAATTGACGGTTTATTGGAAAAAAAAGTAATTTTTCATTTTAATGTCCCAATGTTAATAAAATCTGTGAAACAGCTGTAGCGTCAAAATGCTCACTATATCCCTTGATATGTTCTGTGAGGGGTGTAGTTTCCAAAATGGGGTCACTTTTAAGGGGTTTCCACTGTATTGGTACTTTGGGGGCTCTGCAAATGAGACATGGCACCTGAAAACTATTCCAGCAAAATCTGCCCTCCAAAAGCAAAATAGCGCTCTTTCCATTATGAGCCCTGCCATGTACACATACAGCAGATTACGACCACATATGGGGTATTGCTGTGTTCAGGAGCAATTGTTTAACAAACTATGGGGTGCTTTTTCTCCTTTAACCCCTTGTGAAAATGAAAATTTTGGGGATAGTGACATTTTAGTAATTTTTCATTTATACATTCCAGTGTTAGTAAAATCTGTGAAACGGCTGTAAGGTCAAAATGCTCACTATACCCCTTGATGAATTCTGTGAGGGGTGTAGTTTCCAAAATGGGGTAACTTTTTGGGGGTTTCCTTTGTACTGGTACTCTAGGGGCTCTGCAAATGAGACATGGCACCTGAAAACTATTCCAGAAAAATCTGCTTTTCAGATGCCTAGTGTCGCTCCTTCCCTTCTGTGCGCTGCCATTCGCCCAAACATCAGTTTACACCCACTTGTGGGGTATTTCCGTGCTCGGGAGAAATTGCATAACAAACTGTGAGATGCATTTTCTCCTTTAACCCTTTGTGAATGTGTTAATTTTAGGGCTAAATGAAGGAATTAGTGGAAAAAAATTAAATGTCCAAATTTCAACTCCATTTTAAAAATGGGGTGATTTATGGGGGTTTGTAATATATAGGCCTTTATAATCTTCTTCAGAACTGAAGTGATCCCTAAAAAATTAGTTTGGGAAATTTTCTTGTAAATATGAAAAATCACTGTTACATTTGTAAGCCTTCTAACATCCAAAATAAATTACAAGATGATTAAAAGATGATGCCGATATATAGCAGAGATATGGTAGATAATATGTATTAATGTATTTGGGTGGTATGACTATTTGTCTGAAAAGCAGAGCATTTCACATTTTGAAAATTGCGATTTTTTTCCAAATTTCCATCAAATTTCCTATTTTTTTAAAAATAAATACAAAAATATTCATTAGTGTTTACCACTAACATGAAGTCCAATGGGTCATGAAAAAACAATCTCAAAATCACTTGTGTAAGTTAAGACGTCTCAAAGTTATTGCCATATAAAGTGACACATGTCAGTTTTGAAAAACGAGGCCTGGTCCTTAACGCACTTTTGGGCTGGGTCCTTAAGGGGTTAAAGTATGTTTGGGGTCATTGTCCTGCTGGAAGACCCATGACCTAGGACACAAACCCAGCTTTCTGACATTGGGCCCTACATTGTGAGCCAAAATCCTTTGGTAATCTTCAGATTTCATGATGCCTTGCACACAGTCAAGGCACCCAGTGCCAGAGGCAGCAAAACAACTCCTAAACATCTTTGAACCTCCACCATATTTGACTGTTGGTACGGTGTTCTTTTCTTTGCAGGCCTCTTTCCGTTTTCGATAGTAGTAGTGATGTGCTTTACCCTATAATCTCTATCTTGTTCTCATCTGCCCACAAGACGTTTTCCCAGAAGGATTTTGGCTTGCTCATGTACATTTTTGCGAACTGCAGTATAGCTTTTTTATGTCTCTGTGTCAGCAGTGGGGTCCTCCTGGGTCTCCTGCCATATCATTTTATTTCATTCTAATGTTGACAGACAGTTTGTGCTGACAATGATGCACCCTGAGCCTGCAGGACAGCTTGAATTTCTTTGGAACTTGATTGGGGCTGCTTATCTACCATCCAGACTATCCTGCTTTGCAACCTTTCATCAATTTTTCTCTTCTGTCCACATCCAGTGAGATTAGCTACAGTGCCATGGGGTATAAACATCTTGATACTGTTGCACAACGTGGACAAAGGAACATCAAGATCTCTGGAGATCGACTTACAACCTTGAGATTGTTGATATTTTTCTACAATTTTGGTTCTCAAGTCCTCAGACAGTTCTCTTCTCCTCTTTGTTCTCCATGCTTAGTGTGGCACACACAATGCAAGGTGTGATTTTTATATTGCCCACCTCTGTTACTTGCTACATGTGAGTTTGAACGATCATCACATGCTTGAAACAAAGTTATTTACCCACAATTCTGAAAAGGTGCCCACAAATTGGCCCTTTGGGAGTTTTGTGTCAATACACACAAATGAAATAAACACATGTAAAACAGAACATGTGTAATTGCAACAATTTTTTGGCAGAAATACTTAATTTTATGGAAAAATTTCAGGGGTACAAACACGGTTATGACTGTTTCAGGTAGGTGGTTAAGTGCTGAACTCAATAATGAAACAAAAAGTACTGTACTCAGTACTAAAATGTAAATGCTGTTAAATTGATAACAGGTAGGAGTTGTTTTTGGGGTATAGAGTCAGTTAGATCAGGGACCCAGCCAGGATTTAAGCTCACGTAATCCAACCAGCTCGATCTCCACACACTTTTAAATGGCTAAAAAGATAACGGGAACATTGTCTATAACGTAATAGACAGCTATTACAAAGTCTGACACTTCAGAAGTGAACTCCGCAGACACAACTCCTTAGTTAAACTAATAATGATAAGAATCGCCAAAACCGCCAGTATAATATAAACAGTAGGTTGCAGGTGTTTTGAACTTGACTAGGTCAGTTAGGTAAATTCAACATGCAGGTCCTAAAATAGGCAAAGTATGGAACGTCAGAAAATATACAGTCAGTAGGTAGCTAGTATTAAGGCATAAGGTGAACAGAGGAGGAGGGGTGGAAGGGGGTTGGGAAATATTCCACATGTTCATAGATTTAAGATGGGGGGATGAGAAGCAAGCAGAAGAGTCACAGACATTAGTGACAGGGTATGCGCTATGCAACAGAGAGGATGATAGTTCCCATAGCAGGCTGACATTAACCAGCGTGAATAACTGTACTATAGAGTATATAACACAGTCCACCACAGAAACAAATCTTCTAACTACAGCCAGGGCCCGTGAAGAATATTTCAGCAGCTTAGCTTGGCATAATAAATTGTGATTGGTAAAGCGTAGGAGAGGTCGCCGAACACACTTAACTAGGATGACTGAGATGACTAGATGACTGAGAAATAATCTGGTCAGGATTGGTTTGAATCCTTTATCACAAGGGAACCTATATCAAGTCTGTATTAATGTCTGGGAGAGTGACCAAGGTAATTCAACCAGTCGTCAGTTTCTTAGAGAGAGGTAAAGAAGAAGGTTTTATCTTCATTCATCACATGGAGACTTTCCGGGAATACCATGAAAACTGAAGATTGTGGAGCCATTTCTTGATGTTTGTGAATAAGGCTCGGGTCTTCTGTAATGCAGCAGAAAAGTCCAATAAATAGACATGCAGGGGTGCACCTTCCATGAGGAGAACTCAGGAAATGGCCTCAGGCGGCTCATGGAATAAACTGGGGGTGGCATTTCTTCTTGTAATTGGCTGCTACTTATTGTATTAGTGCAATCAGTAGCAGCCAATACTTTTTACTCACACATCCTATGCAGGCTGCCCTCTGCTGCTGACTCTAGGTAGCCCTGCACTAACCTCACAATGCTGAAGGGCGCCATGATGCTATGTTTAACATCCCTGTCTTTTCCATCGTCAGCTACAGCGCACCCAGGAGGCGGCAATGGAGTCAGCCTACACAGGAGCATGGATGGGTGAGTAAAAAGTATCGACTGCTACTTATTGAAATAATACAATAAGTAGCGGCCAATTAAAAAAAGAATACTGTCCCCCCATATGCTGTTGGGGAGCCATAAAAAAGGAAGTCATATACTATAGGGGGGGCAAAAAAGGAGGTCATATAAAGTGTGGGGGACAATAAAAAGGGCTAATAAACTGAGTGGAGCAAAAAAAAGTGGTTGTGTACCATGTGGGGTCAAATATGGGGATTTTTCGATCTGCAAATGTGGGGGCGTGTCCTACAATTTTAATTAGAGAGGTACCATCATACACCCAAAGATAGCTGGTATCTATATCTTATTTTTTTTGGAGAGGGCGCCTTTCTATAGTTCGCCTCAGGCAGCAGAGAGGCTAGGATCACCCCTGTAGAGAAGGTACCATTTCGGTATTGAAGTTCACCTTTTTTTGTGCAGCCTGCAGGATTGCATCACAATCTCTGCTGCTGAGGAACTGGGTGAGCATGGGATGAGGGGGTGCACCCAGAGGTTTTCGAGCCAGAACTCAATGTGCTCATGTTGCAACCCAGATGGAGGAGACTGGAAGATGGGAGTAGTAGTAGCGGATGATGTGCCACCTGCTAGGCCGAGCACACTCAACCAAGCACTCCAGCCCCACTCCTGGGCCAAACACCGTTGAGGGGGGTCCTGCAGCACTACCTGATGGTGGAGGCAGCAGTTTCCCCTGGGGTGCTTCCAGTTGGAGAGGGGACCTCTCCTCTCTGAGCCGGTGTGATGGTGTTCGGAAGGGCCCTGATGTTATGGCAGGCACGACTCAGGAAGCCAGTAGTGCAGTTGAACAAGGAACAGTTTTTATTGCAGCAACTGGAACAGGTGCAACTGGAACAGGTACAAATGGGGTAGTAGTACCACAATGTCCAATCCCCGAGCCTTGGTTATAGGAGGTTGTCCAGGAATGTTACAGGCTCTATGGCAAAGTTCTCCAACTAATCCTCCTCTCGTGCCACTCCCAGATAAGGATGCTGGGGATAGTGGTGTTACAGGGAGTCCTGACAGAGATCTGGTTACCTTCAGCTTAGGCCCGAATACTTTCCTCCTGTCAGGGTCCTTTCCTGCAACTCCTGGCACGGTGTCCAAATGTCCAGACAGCTGAAACTCTTTTCTCAGGGCTGTCTCTAGTTGAGCCTGGGGCAGGTACTAATCCTCCTAGAGGCTGTTTGGATAGCCGTTGAGGTCCAGTCCAAGTGCTGATGAGTACCTCTGCAGACTGCAGGCAAACCAAACTGCTCACAAGCTGGCACTGAACTGAACTGAGCCTCAGGGCTGGTTTTAGACAAAGTGGGGCCCTATGCAAATTTAAAAGTGGGGCCCCAAATGCTGATATGCAAACAACACCATCATCTTCCAGTGGCAACCCCTATAATAACGCCTGCTTTCTGCCAACAAAAAAGTAATAACAAGCCCCATTTTACCACACGCAATTCAAATGAGCACCTTTGTACTGCCTAATAGATTTTTGCACCCGGTCATCAGTTATTATAGCGTCAACTTATAAATAATAGTCCCTTCTTATAAATAATATTACACCTTTATAAGGAATAGTGCCCTTATAAATGATAAATAGTGCCCTTTATCAGTAATATTCCCCCTTATCAGTAACAGTCACCCCGTAAAAATAATACTGCTCCCTTATTAATAATAGCCCTCTCATAAATAATAGTTACCCTTATAAATAATAGTCCTCATTATCACTAATAGCCCCCTTTATAAATAAGCCCACTTAACAATTATACCTCCCTTATAAATAATATCCCGTCTTATAAATAATAGTCCCCCCTTATAAATAATAGTTCCCCCTTATAATAGCCCCCCTCATATTTAAGTTTCCCAATTATATAGAGTAACCCACCCTTATATATAATAGTTCCACCCTTATAAATAAGAGCCCCCTTATATATAATAGTTTTGCATTATATAGTGTCGGACTGAAGGACCTTAGGCCCACCAGAGGAACTTGTTCTGGGGCCCCACCTAACAGCTTCCTGCTAATAGCCTACACCACAGCTCCTTCACTGAAGTCTTACATATGTGCTGACTATCTGGTATTACTGAGTATATTCCCAGTATAGTCAGCCCCTATAGTATTGTGCAGGCCCCAATAACTCCATGGCTAGTTCATGCACATGGGCCCCACCCAACAGCTTCCTGCTAATAGCCTACACCACGGCTCCTTCACTGAAGTCTTACATATGTGCTGACTATCTGGTGTTACTGAGTATATTCCCAGTATAGTCAGCCCCTATAGTACTGTGAAAACTCCAATAACTCCATGGCCAGTTCATGCACAGTACTCTATGGGGAATGACATGGCCATGGAGCACTACACATATGTGCAAGATTATAGTGAGGGAGTTGTGATGCAAACATAGCACACAGGGCTGCCAGCAGGAATTTTGAGCCCCCCACCCCACAGTATAATGCTCCACATGGTATATAATGCTCCACAGTGGCCCCACACAGTATAAAACGCTCCCCTGAGCCCCCAATAGCGGCCCCACTTGGTATATAAGGCTCCACACAGTATAATATTCCACAGTGGCCCATACAGTATACTACCCCTTAGTGGCCCCAGACAGTACAATATGCTCCCCAGCAGCCCCACACAATATTATATGCTCCATACAGTATAATATGCACCCCACAGTGCTCCCCCAGTATAATACTCCAGAGTGGTCTAACACAGTATAACATGCTCCACAATGGCCTCCACACAGTATAATATACACCCCAAAGGGGTTCCCCCAGTATAATATGCTACCGAGAAGCCCCACACAATATAATACACTCCACAGTGGCCCCACACAGTATAACAGGCTCCCCACACTGCCCCTTCCCCCCAGTATAAAGCTCCACAGTGGCCCATAGTATAATATGCTCCCCAGAGGGCCCCCCTAGTATAATGCTCCACAGTGCCCCTCCACCATATACAGTGCCTTGTGAAAGTATTTGGCCCTCTTGAACTTTTCAACCTTTTGCCACATTTCAGGCTTCAAACATAAGGATATAAAATTTTAATTTTTGGGTGAAGAATCAACAACAAGTGGGACACAATTGTGAAGTGGAACGAAATTTATTGGTTATTTTAAACTTTTGTAAAAAATAAAAAACTGAAAAGTGGGGCGTGCAATATTATTCGACCCCTTTACTTTCAATGCAGCAAACTCACTCCAGAAGTTCAGTGAGGATCTCTGAATGATCCAATGTTGTCCTAAATGACTGATGATGATAAATATAATCCACCTGTGTGTAATCAAGTCTCCGTATAAATGCACCTGCTCTGTGATCGTCTCAGGGTTCTGTTTAAAGCGCAGAGAGCATCATGAAGACCAAGGAACACAACAGGCATGTCCGTGATACTGTTGTGGAGAAGTTTAAAACCGGATTTGGATACAAAAAGACTTCCCAAACTTTAAACATCCCAAGGAGCACGGTGCATGCGATCATATTGAAATGGAAGGAGTATCGGACCACTGCAAATCTACAAAGACCCGGCCGTCCCTCTAAACTTTTATCTCAAACAAGGAGAAGACTGATCAGAGATGCAGCCAAGAGGCCCATGATCACTCTGGATGAACTGCAGAGATCTACAGCTGAGGTGGGGGTCTGTCCATAGGACAACAATCAGTCGTACACTGCACAAATCTGGCCTTTATGGAAGAGTGGCAAGAAGAAAGCCATTTCTCAAAGATATCCATAAAAAGTCTCGTTTAAAGTTTGCCATAAGCCACCTGGGAGACACACCAAACATGTGGAAGAAGGTGCTCTGGTCAGATGAAACCAAAATCGAACTTTTTGGCCACAATGCAAAACAATATGTTTGGCGTAAAAGCAACACAGCTCATCACCCCACTGTCAAACATGGTGGTGGCAACATCATGGTTTGGGCCTGCTTTTCTTCAGCAGGGACAGGGAAGATGGTTAAAATTGATGGGAAGATGGATGGAGCCAAATACAGGACCATTGTGGAAGAAAACCTGTTGGAGTCTGCAAAAGACCTGAGACTAGGACGGAGATTTATCTTCCAACAAGACAATGATCCCAAACATAAAGCAAAATCTACAATGGAATGGTTCACAAATAAACGTATTCAGGTGTTAGAATGGCCAAGTCAAAGTCCAGACCTGAATCCAATGGATAATCTGTGGAAAGAGCTGAAAACTGCTGTTCACAAACGCTCTACATCCAACCTCACTGAGCTCGAGCTGTCTTCCAAGGAGGAATGGGCAAGAATTTCAGTCTCTCAATGTGCAAAACTGATAGAGACATACCCCAAGCGACTTGCAGCTGTAATCGCAGCAAAAGGTGGCGCTACAAAGTATTAACTTAAGGGAGCCGAATAATTTGGCACGCCCCACTTTTCAGTTCTTTATTTTTTACAAAAGTTTAAAATATCCAATAAATTTCGTTCCACTTCACGATTGTGTCCCACTTGTTGTTGATTCTTCACCAAAGAATTAAAATTTTATATCCTTATGTTTGAAGCCTGAAATGTGGCAAAAGGTTGAAAAGTTCAAGTGGGCCGAATACTTTTGCAAGGCACTGTATTATGCTCCCCCGAGCGTCCCCCAGTATAATGTTCCACAGTAGGCCCATGCAGTATAATATGCTGCCCAGATGGCTCCCTAGTTCCCCCCCCCCGAATAATGCCCCACAGTGGTGCCACGCAATATAATATGCTCTGCAGATGCCCCCCCCCAGAATAATGCTCCACAGTGACCCCACACAGTATATCATGCTCCAGAATGGCCTCCACACAGTATAATATACTGCCCAGAGAGGTTCTCCCACTATAATGCTCCACAGTGGGTCAAAACAGTATAATATGCTCTCCAGAGGGCTCCCCAGTATAATGCTCCAAAGTGCCCTCACAGAATATAACATACTCTCCAGAGTCCCCACCCCACATTATAATACTCCACAGAGGCCCCACAGAATATAAAATGCTTTCCAGAGGGCCTCATCCCCCAATATAATGCTCCACAGTGGCCCCACACAGTATAAAATACTGGGGGGGCCCTCTGGATAGCATATTATACTGTGTGGGGCCACTGTCTAGCATTATATTGGGGAAGGAGGCCCTCTGATGAGCATGTTATATTCTGTGGGGCCTCTGTGGAGCATTATAATGTGGGGGGCTCTGGAGAGCATGTTATATTCTGTGAGGCCACTTTGGAGCATTATACTGGAGAGCCCTCTGGATAGCATATTATACTGTGTGGGGCCACCGTGGAGCATTATGCTATCCAGAGGGGCCCCCCCAGTATAATGCTCCCTAGTGGCCCTACAGACTCCCTTAGTGATATTATTATATTATACTCTGGGGTCTCTTCAGACCCCAGAGTATAATAATCGAAGGCTCGAGGGAGGTGAGGGAAAATAACAAACAGTTATACTCACCTTGCCTTAGCTCTAATGGGCCTCCTCGCGCTGCTCCACTCTCCCTGCCGGTGCTGGCTCTCTCTTGTTTGTGGCTGACGTCACGTGTTGTGCACGTAACCGCTGAAGCCCAATCACAGACCTCAGCAGTGACGTGAGGCACGCTGTTAGCACTCCCCACGTGACGGCCAGACTTCAGCGGTGACGTCCGGAACGCCAGAAAATGACGTCAGACACCTAGGACAGGTGAGTAAAAATGTTTGTTATTTTTTTACTCACCTCGGAAAGGGGCCTCGCGGCACATGATGCTGGGTCCCTTTCTGTTATTGATATGGCCGGGCCTGACTCCAGGATCCGGAGTCATTAGGCTCCGGATCCCGGGGGTCCCTTTGGGGAAAGGGCCCTGGGTAATTGCCAAATTTGCTCCCCCCAACGCCGGCCCTGCTGAGCCTCAACAGACACCCAGAAGACCTAGGTCTCCTACAACCACGCCCAGTGGCCCATGATTGGCCAGGGCTGAACCAAGGGAAAAGGTTTGAAATATTGGGGGGAAAACAATAGAAAAGCTGCAAAACAGTGTATTTGCAATGACATATAACACGGAACACAGAAGATGGGCCATACCACCACAACCCAGAGGCACAAAGACAAACACTTAAAGCAGTAGCACTCTGGAATGGTGCACTCGTTCAATAGTATACTGTAGGTAGTTGAGAGGTAGTTTCATTGGCAACAGATCTTTCAGCCATTGTTCCATGAAGACAGAGGGGTCTCTCCCTTCAGGGAAACCTAGGATTTTCATGTTATTGTGGCGTAAACTATTTTCGAGGTAGTCAGCTCTATGAACCCGGATATTTGCGGCTTTCTCCAGTGTAATCAACTTGCCTAGCATAGGAGCTCTGACATCTTCCAGTTGTGAAATGCGAGTCTCAGATTCACGGACCTGGTCTTTCAAGTTATGAAAGTCTACTTTAACCTCCTTTATTTAACCAGTTAGTGAGGATGTTGAGTCCTGAATAGCTGTGAGAAGGCACTTGGAGAGCTGAGTAAGGGTAAGTTCTTCAGCTGGCTCATACATTGAAGCTGAAGGTGAGAAAGCAGCAGATAGTTCAGGATCAGGCCAGAGCTTTGAGTTTCTCTGCAGCACTGGATTGTCTGGTACAGTGCATGACGTCTCTTTGGTACAGCAGCCTTTGGGACCTGGTGGAGGTATGTTGGCAGAAGTTTTCAGCAGGATAATAAGCGAATTTGTGCAGATGAATGAGGAGCTCTTACACCATGAGTTTGATCAGGCCGGAAGTTGGCCATACCTCCGGCTGTTTCACATATTTTATTAATATTTTTTCACATGTGCTAAAAGAAAAAAAGCACACCACAGTTCATTAAACAGTTTGTCCTGAACAATACCTAATATGTGGTCATAAACTGCTGTATGGGTACACGGCGGGGCTTGGAATCGAAAGACTGCTATTGGCTTTTAGAGGGCAGATTTTGAATACAATAGTATTTTGGGGGCCATGTCGCATTTGAAGGGCCCCTAAAGTACCAGTACAATGGAAACCCCCAAAAAGTGAACCCATTTTAGAAACTACACCCCTCACAGAATTTATCAAGGGGTTTAGTGAGGATTTAGAACCCACAGCTGTTTTACAAATGTTGTTACTAGAGATGAGCAAATTTTTCAAAAATTCGATTCGGCTGCTTCACCGAATTTTCTGAAACGATTCAATCTGAATGAATTCTCGGCAAATCTTGTTAAAAAACAGCTATTTCCTGGCTGCAGAGAGCCTGTATAGTGGTGTAGAATTCTTTGCCTTGCAGTAACACGCATAGGGAATCTGCTGTGGTAGTGAAACAATACTGTGAGTCAGTATGATACACACATGACAGGCGTCGCTCTTAGAACCACTGTACGCTTCACTTATTTGGTTAGTTACAGGGCCAAAACTGACAAACTAACTCAAGTGTGAACTCAGCCTTACAGGTCCATGTTAGTGCCAGGTAGAAAGAACCGTGCAGAAGCCCAATATCCTACTGTAGCATGAAAGAGCGCATTCCTTTTACACCATCTGCTGATCCAACATAGATGTCCACAGAGGCCAGTAATTTTCTCCCTTCAACTCACAATGGCGAATAAGCCACTTATTTTTTCTCCACTAATAAACGCCAAGAAAAGGCTTTACAACATATAACTGCACCGCACAAGGACTAATAAGACCCCAATAATTTGAATTACACAGGTATGATCTATTGCAAACCTGCAATGAGTAGCAGTATAATGACAGTCAGTGCAGCAAGGTGTAGTAGGATTGTTCCTATTACCCAGGTTGCAAACACCCCCAAATGAACCCTGTTCTGCTTTAATACTCTGTATAAATACCTCCCTATTCTTTCCCTACACTTCTAAGGCTCTTTCCCTGAACTTTGATTGAGCAAAATATCAGTTTTCAAGTTTTTTCTACCACTTTCCCTTGTGCCTGCTGATGTCTCTCCCTGAAATAAGTACACTGGAAAATGCCTGAATCCAAGATGGCGGAGAGTATTTACAGGGCTGTGACATCACAGGGCTGCCTGCTGATTGGCTGCACGCATGGCATTGTGGGTGATCCCACGTTCCCAGAGTTCCTTGTCCCATGTCCTAACATTTTAGAAAAAAAATACGATTCGTTACCATGAAGCGTGAGGATATCCGGATTCGATGCGAATCGAATATTTCCTGAAATTTGGATTGAATTCCATTTCATCAGCTTCGATTCGCTCATCTCTAGTTATTACCCTTGGCAAGTGAAAATGAAAAAATCAGAGTGTCACTTTAGCCCCAAATTTTTCATTTTCGGAAGGGTTAAAGATGTAATTTCACCCCACAATTTGGCATGAATTTCCTCCCAAGTAAGGAAATACCGGAGAGGTAAGTACATTGTTTTTTATGTTCCCTCACCAACTCTGGGCCTCCGATTATTATACTCCGGGGTCTGAAAAGACCCCGAAGTATAATGATAGCAGAGATTATGGTGTTCAGGCCGTGGCCTCACATACCGATCCCCCCCGCTCCTGCTCACAGCCGCCTCCGCAGAATCGGAAGCGCAGGCGGCCGTGAGCGGGACCTCGGGGAACGGTAAGTATATAAGGCCCGTTACCTGCTGGGGTTACTCCAGCAGGTAACGGACTATTAAAAAAAAAAAAAAAACGCATCGGGGGCCCGCGGGGCCTCGTAATGTCCCGGGCCCTGTGGCAGCTGCTACCGCTGCTACCACGGTAGTTACGCCCCTGACACTGTGGTTTAGCAGTCTGAAACACCCCTGCTTTCAGATGATCCTTCCAAGAGCAGGGGGTACCATCTCAGACTATCAAAGCTTTTTACGTAACCAATGATTGGCAACAGAACCAAATCTGATCCAAAGCTATGAGCCAGTATGTGAACGAAAAAGGGGAAATTAGGACTGGATTAGGTGGAACCTTCTCTTGAACAAACAAGATGTTTTTCTCTACTAGTTATTGATAGCACTACTCCTAATGTAGAAGCAAAGCAATCTTATTATAATCATACACACATAATAAAGTAGAAAAACAACATTGCGCATAGAGAACACAACCTACCGCTTGTACAGCTTTTGCTTTTTCATGGGAGTGGCAGGAATAAGAAAACTATGAAGATTGTGTATTTCCTCTCTCTTGGAGCATCAGTCAATTGCAAAGCAACCTAAGGCTAAGGCCCCATGTCAGCTTCTTTTATTGCAGATTTTACTGCAGTTTTTTGAGCCAAACCTAGGAGTGGCTACAAAAGGAATGGAAAATATATAGGAAGCTCTTATATTTGTGCCATCTGCTCAATCCACTCCTGACTTTGGCTCAAAAAACTGCAACAAAAAAAGCTGCGTTTCTGCAATGTGGGGCCTTAGCCTTAGGCTGAAGCCCCACACTGCAGAGCCTAAGGTTAAGGCCCCACATTGCGGAAACGCAGCTTTTTTTGTTGCAGATTTTGTTGCGGTTTTTTGGGCCAAAGCCAACAATGGCTACAAAAGGAATGGGAAATATAAAGGAAGCACTTCTACCTTCTGCTCAATCCACTCCTGGCTTTGACTCAAAAAACCACAACAAAATCTGCAACAAAAAAAGCTGCTTTTCCACAACATGGGGCCTCAGCCTTAAAGAGTAACTGTCGCTTTAAATATTTTTTGCAACTGAACGGTTCAAATGAATATAAGAAACTTTGTAATATATCTTATCACAGGAAAGTGCTCCTATTTCCTGCTATCAGTTCCTCTCCTGCCTAGTAAACTGCTCAATACCCTAAAAGATCTGTCTTTACTGAAATCAAGCTGCAGTTGATAGAATTCTGTGGAGGGGGGGGGGGAGACTGAGAAGCAGAGAAAAAGAGGCATCCTGGAGCAGATTACAGTGAGATAGTTCTCTTATCAGAGTTTTATTCACATCTATAATGCTCACCTCCTACTAAGGCCCGTTGCAAACAGATGTCATGTTTGTGCCACCTGTGCACCGGCTGTGCTTCCGCAGCCCCATTCAATGAATGGGGGCCGTGGAAGCACGCTGCAAAACCGGACAGGAATAGGACCTGTCCTGAGTTTTGCGGCCCGGACATGATAGTGTATTACATGGATCAGTGTGTGGGTGGACAGAAATTAATGGGTCAGTGTGCTATCCGGGTTTTTCCCAGATAGCACACTGACCTAGCCCACTGAAAATATATTCTAAAAAGTGTTATAAAATTGTTTAAAATAAAGAAATACTACTATTTCCTCTAGCATCTTGCTCCTCTGTGCTTGCTTCTCACTCACTCCTCCTCCTTCTTCTCCCCTATAGACCTCAATGTAATCTTAACTGGAGGAACAATACTGTCTTCAGTGAAATGAACAGGTAACCAGGCAAGAGAGGAGATGATAACAGTAGATAGGAGCACTTTCCTCTGATAAGACATATTACAAAGTTTCTTATAGTCACCTGAACTATTCATTTGCAAAAAAAAAAATAAAAAATTAAACAAGTTACTCTTTAAGAAAGTAAATGGCTATGTTTTCTAGGCATGGTGTAAACCCAATTTGACCTATTAGATGTAAGTGAATATCTCATTGCTATGCAGCACGTTTTCTCTGTGTCATCTGAACTCTCCAACATTCCAACTCTCTAGGGAGACGACACCAACAGATTTCAACCTCAATTCAAGTAAACCCATTAGAGTTTAAATATATTGTGTGTTTGCATTGAAAATAACACTTAATGCAATAACATGATTAGATCTTACAATTCTTAATGGAGCCAAACCTAGAAGGCAAGTTGGTTTATACAGATGAGTTGTTTGCAAGAGTCGTGAATGCACTGTGTAGGCAGTCTGTGAACTGTGAGGATAATACATGCAAAATTAGAATGAAAAAAGACATTGCTGGAGCAGGGGCCAAAGTTTGGCTCCCTACTCTTTTTTTTAAGTTGGTGACTACAGCTGAGTGTTAAATATATTAGGAGAATCCATAGGTTTCACCCACCTTCATTCTAGTTGATGTTGTGCCTGATTAATCAATTTGGATATCTGGATGGATGTTTGGTTAATTCATTAATTGATTTGATGCTTCAACAGCAGATTGGGACAATGGGTTAGAATGGGTTCTGAATTGCAAATATGGTGGCTGGTTGGCTGGATGTTAGTTCAGATGAATGGCTGGTTAGTAGGGTGTTCGACTGGTTGATGTGGTTTAATGGTTGGCTAAATGTTTGGTAGGCTGGTTGGTTAGTTGGGTGGGTTAGACATGTGATGCACTGGCTGATTGAATATTGGATTGCTGGTTGGATGACTAGTTAACTGGTTGGGTAGATATTTTGATTTCTAATTGATTGGATGTTAGGCTGACTGGTTGGTTCAATGTTTCAGCAATGGTTAGTTGGATATATAGACAGAAAATTTCAATCATCAACTTATCAATTGTAACTTATTGGCTTTCCTATTTATACTTCAGAATTATCATTATACATTAGTATTGAATCTACTTACAAATCAACCTATTTAGATGCATCTTTAGAGAAGAGAGAGTTTTATAGGAGAAATGTTACATCTGATTGCAAAGCATTATTAGTTGTAGTCCCTATTTCAGCATTACTCAATTACAACTAATGTAAAATAATGTTGTCAGGTGGTGGATCCTTTTATGTGAATGTAAGTACTGCTACATAAATAATAATAATAATAATAATAGAGATAAAGCTATCAACATCTTTTTCATGGTTATCCCCCAATATAAGCTCCATTATTTTGTTTAGTTATTTCTGCAAAAAACATTCAGAGTATAAGAGTCACAAATACGTATCACACAGTGAGAGATGATGTTTGCCACAGGTCACCTGTCACACTAAAGCTGTTCATGAAAACTAATAAGAGCTGTGTTACCTCTGACAGATTTCTACCGTGAGTGAGAAATATATTCATTGCTTGTCAGGAGTCAATAACACTCTACAAACCAAGTGCATAGCCCTGAAACTAAATAATTAGAATAGGATGTGATGTGACATTGAGCAGAATTTTGCTTAGGAAGTTGGTCTACAAGTAGGGATGTATTTGCAACCAGACCTAATGGTGCTGTCCAGTTGGGAGAGGGGGCGGCCCCAAGAGAAGGAAATTTGTTTACATTTACACCATACTGGGGATGGTAGAGGGTGATCAGAAAGACCAGCCATAAAGTAGAGAAAGAAGAAGGAGCAGTGCTTGTCTCTCCTCTCCTCTGGTGTACTCTGATAGCCCTGCAGGAATCGGTAAAGAAGCAGTCAGTTTGCTGCTCCAATCAGTACAAGGCAATTACAGTCACTTTACAACACTTGTTATCCCAAACTTCCCCCCCTCTGATGAAAGCTATGGCAGCTCTGCCACATTGTCAAATGGCAGTAAGCTGTAAGTTACTAAATAAAACTTTTGTAGCCCCCTAGGTTCTAACTTGACTCCTACCTTACTCAATATGTGAGACTAATTTCAGCTATCTGGATGTAGTGCATTTTCTTTCTCCTCCCTCCTCCTTTACACTATACATTATGCTTAATATTTTCAATGCTTTGTTCTCTAATGAAATTACTTATAGCCATGGACTACTATATAGACAATGCCTCACTTCTCATAGGTATGGAGAATACCTCCTAGGGTTTCTATGTGTAATATTTTATTGTTCTTCTACCACTAATGTCAAGATCCAGATCGATTGTTGTAGAATTCTTTTTTTACTTTTTTTTTATACTTCCTTAACTACCAACTATACTGTAGATGTTTTGACACTTGTACTTGTCATCCGATAGATATTTTTTTTAAAGAGAAATTCACAGTGCAAACCATTTTTGCTGCAAGTTTACTTCACAGTTGCAATGCAAAGGTTGAAACAGCTGTAGACCCTTAGTGAGGTCCTTAGTGAGACCCTTAGCATGTTTGCCTGTGTGACCCCTGACTTAGAAATATTATTTTATGCCATGTATCTCTACTAATTTCTCCTGTTAAAAATCTCATACACCCTCCATTTATATTATGTTATTAGTCCATATTATGGGCAGAATGCACAACTGATGCTTACGTGAGAATAGCCAAGAAGGGAGGCTAGACTATTCTCAAAAGTTCCATGAAGAGAACCATGCTACATAATATAGTCTCCACTTACTGCAGCCATGATGTTGTGAGGGGAAGGGACTCCTTTTTTTTTTAAGATAGATTTGGGTCTCAGAGATGGACATCTATCGTAGCCTTCTGGAATATCCTGTATTCTATACATGTTCCAGATGGGAATACCCCTTTAAGGATATGTCACACAGGACAAATATATTTACTGCTGCAGTTCTGTACAATCCACAACATTTTACAGTGGATGAGATTTTAAGACATCTCGTCTATAGGCTGCAAAAAAAAAAGTGCAGCTTAAACTGTCCTGGCGAGCAGGAATTAAGCTGCAGCCTGTCAATTTATGCTGCAGCTTTTTACAGTGGATTTCAAACATTCGAATTGTTTGGATGTACCCAAAGGCTAAGGCCCCAGATTGCAGAAATGTAGTGTTTTACAGTACCAGCAAAGTAAGTGAGATTCTGGCTGATCCCAGCCACACATTGTGGGAAAAAAAATGCAGCTTTTTTTTTCACAGCATTTTTCATTGCGCTGTTTTCTGCATTTTTTTTTCGCGGTTTTTCTTCCCCAATAAATCTATAGGGGAAGGTCAAATTTACATGTTGTGTTTTTCAAAAACACATTTTTGAAAATGCAGCTTTTCCATAGCGTTTTTTCTTTCTGTAATGTGTGGATGGGATTAGCCAGAACCTCATTCTCTTTGCTGGTACTGATATTGTTTCCGCAACGTGGGGCCTTAGCCTAAGTGAAACACTGCGTAAAAAAACACGGTGGAAACACATCACGTTTTTTTCCGCAGTATTTTTTATTGTGTTTTCACAGGGTTTTCCTCTGCAGACTTTCTGCCCTTATTTTACATATACTGAAAATGCCAGCGTTTCCGCAGGTACAGTATAATTGACATGCAGCGATCTACAAAAACACAGCTTTTCTGCTTTTTCTGCTTTTTTTTTCTGCAATGTGTGCATGGGATAAACCACAATCTCATTCACTTTGCAAGTTCTGTAAAACGCTTTGTTTTCTCAACGTGGGGCCTCAGCCTTAGGCCAGGGCCCCATGTAGTGTAAAATCAGCAGTGTTTTACAGTACCTGCAAAGTGAATGGGATTCTGGTTAATCATTGCAAAAAAACTATCCACAGCGGATATGCTGCGATTTCAAAAACCGTTGAGTTTTTGTAAATCGCAGCATGTCAATTATACCTACGAAATGCTGGCGGTTTCCATATAGGTATAATAGGGACAGAAAATCCACAGAGGAAAACTCTGCGGACTTTTTGTGGAAAGCGCTGTGGAAAAAAACGCGATGACTTTCCGCCGCAGTCTTTTCCGCAATGTTTTTTTGGATGTGGCTCGCTACATGGGGCCTTAGACTTAAGGAGTTTTAAAGTGAGGTACTCTTGGAAACCCCTTTTTCAGTGTGTCCATATTTGGATGGGAACTATAATTCAACGATATATCAAAGCAATATAGATGAAAATCTAATGGACCCTATTTTCTGATATGGAAGGGCTATGAACACAAAGGTCCTTTCTTTAACGTAATGAAGAATAGGTATAATAAAACTTAACATTTATTTAAGTATTAAAAATAAAATCAAAGTGAGAAAAATCCCGTGATATGTGCACTGAGTGCCAGTGAAATGTGTCAAACTGTCAATGGGCAGTGACTTAATACTATCTCCACTGCTGAAGAGTATAAACTCTTATTATGTTATTGTCTGATACCTCTGCAAAAATTGAAAGAGAATATAACCTATTTCTGGTCCTCCTCAAATGGTAAGGAGACCAGTGGGAGATAATCAGGAAAATAAGGTATTAGAAAAAAATTATTTTTCTTGTTTTTAGAGAAAAGAAAAATATCTAAATGCATACGGCTCAAAGAGAATCCCCTGCATATTTTGGCAGAAATTCTGCCTATTGTGTTCATTAAAGGTGTTGTCCGGCATAAATTGAAACTCAAACCCTAAACTAAACCCCCTCCCACCGCCAAACTTCTAATTGACTTCATTAAAAAAAAATGTATATTTACCTATATACCTGGAATGGTAACGTGACCACCCCAGGCACATTTTCTGATGATCCGGTGACGTTCCATTTCCGCATTTCTGGAAACGAAGCATCACCAATATTACCTCCCGTCCCCATCCCCCTCATATTTACCCATCTTCAGTCTTCTGGCATGAAGAGTCACTTCCTCCGCTTCTGCCTGCGCCTGGCAATACAGATATATTGTACAGTCGCCGGCAGAAGTGAAGAGTGCATACTATTCATGTGCAAGAAGTCCACAGAAGAAGATGCCAGCGGGACCGAAGAAAATGAACTCCAGAACACAGAAGACAAGTAAGTATGATTGGGGGGGGGGACTGAGTTAGGTAGGTAGATAGATAGATAGATGGATCAGTAGTCCACGGGCTAGCTAGGGAAACAGAGAGGGGGTGTGAGAGAGGGAATGAGAGGGGGATCATGGGAGTTGTAGGCTAGAGAAGCAGGAATCTAGCCATGTAAACAAATGCAGAGGATGCTAAGAGCTCCCAGAGAAAGCCAGAAAACACTGCTAAAGGTATTTTGGTGCAATTATTAACCCATTAATAGCACTAAAATTCCTTTTTTAAAAAAGTTTTTTTGCCCGGAAAACCCCTTTAAGACTTAAATGAACTTAGCCATTAAGATAGGGGATATTTAGTTGGATTCTGCAAGAGGTATCTAAAGCCGCATTGATAAAGGTTAATCATAACCAAAAGAGATGTTAAAAAAACATCTCAACGCGTTTTTCCAGCCTAAAGATTCATCAGGAGATGATGTGGCATAGTGTACCGCTCTGATAAAGGTTCAGAGCGGCAATAACAAGAGCTCCGAGATGTGCAGTCTTAAATGGGAGTTAACCACTCTCTCTACTGATGTGTCATACCAAAATCTCTTGTCCTCTTCAGTATTCTATGAATTACTCTCTGTAATATGTTGATCCTCCTGTAGTATTGTAGTGAAGATGCAGGTCACCTGCAATAAGTCCACTATGCGATAATGACTTATATGGATCAAAACTCTTTATTCCATCCTTTCTTCAAGGCTCCCTGTCTAGCATCTCCCCCTCCTAGCTCAGATCCTCCTCCCTTACTAACTCATTGTTGCTAGGCAGACAAAGCAAAATGAGTAAGCAGCAAAGAACATACAGAATATACTTATAACAACATCACATCTCTCCCATTATAAAAAAAAACAAAACAAAACAAAATGCAACCATTATAAATTGACAATAAATCAAATGTCCAGATTGACAGGAAAATGTTACTGCAGAATATAATCCGTGAGGTGCATTGGTGGCCTTCAACTCATTCTTGTCGGGTAGCTTTGAGACATCTCATTATCAGATAAAGTCGGTGAAAGTCGGAGGCATCTCTTGTTGGTGTTGTAGAACCAGTTTTATCTGGTGGAATTTCTTAATCATCTTTCTCCTCTGTACTTGCTCCTGGGTCATAGCCGCAAAGCTTTTTAAAATAGGACACATTTCTTGTGACTTGATGAACCTGGTGTTGAGCAGTAACCATGGTACCTTTGACGTGCGTCACTTGAAAGGGTTCCGGATGATAAGGGGATGATAATTTGTCACTAGGTCTCAGCCTTCATATCTTTTCATCTTGCCTTTGGCAAGGGAATCATTGAGGACCAATGGCGTGTGGACGGAAACTACAGGGATGTTCAAAAGTTTAATGCACAAAGGCCTGCCGAAAAGCGCAGTTGCTGGCAGAGTTCCTGTAGTAGAGTGTGGGGTGGCTCTGTACTGTATAAGGAATCTGTATAATTCTTGTTGTAAATCCTTGTGTTTCATGGTAGCAATCCGAAGAGTTTTGTTGATTGATTGCATGAAACATTCCAGCTTGTCATTGGCTTGAGGCCAGTAAGGAGTTATTTTCCTGTGGGTGAAACCAAGATAAGTTGCAAAAGACTGAAAATCTGTACTATTGAAAGGTGGCCCATTGTCAGTCTTTACTGTTTCAGGTATGCCATATGCAGTGGTGAACCTAGCCTCTTTTCTGCCTGAGGCGGACTATAGAAAGACGCCCCCCCCCCCCCCCCAAAAAAAAAAACAACTGAGTTTCCATGCTACTAGTTTAACACACTGTTATCGTCGCACAATATACACAATACACAAAGTTATAAAACAGTTTTTAAGAATTCTTCTTTCTGTATTACTTCAGTATCAGATCAACAACACAGCATTAACAATGAAAGTAACTTCACACATCTTCTGCTTGGTGGATGGACGAGCCCACGTGGCCCCATTCTCTATAATAGGAGCGCCGCAGATAGCTGAGGACTGGACTTCGGGTATCTTTGGCACTCCCATTGAAGGGAATGAGAGCCACGCGGGTTCGTCCATCCACCAAGTGACACACCTATATATATGGCTGCGGTCAGGCTGAATTCCCACCTAGTGGGGGGAAAAACCCAATTCTCCGGCTCAGTGGGGTCTCAGCAGACAGACCCCCATCACTCAGGTATTTATCCTCTATCATTTAGGTGAATACAGGGCAGTAACATTCTGTGACTTACAGGTGACGTCTCTGACTAATTGGTCACATTTCCCTTCTCTTCCCTCTGGACCGCCATGACCACTTCTTCCAGCTGTGACTTGTCTCTGTAAAGGTTGCAACACAGACATCTTTGGCTCCTCACTTTTCCAGGCATCCAACCCACATTGTCCTCACCTACACACCCATCCTGCTGCTACCCCAATTATATAATATATGATATAACCCCCCATAATGAATAATACCCCCAAGTGCATCTTTATATTAATAATGTCTGTGTGTACCCTGTATAAATAGTGCCCCTTATTAATACTCCAGGTGTTAACTAATTAAAAGGTTTTCCAGGTCATTAATAAACTAATCAGTGGGGTTCAAAAACCCAGGACCCCCACTGATCAGCTGTTTGAATGGTACCTGTATAAGCGCCGTGACCGCTTCTCTGTTTACATAGTGTATTTCATCTCATAGCGGCCATGTCATGTAACTACAGCCTCGTCCTGTACATGTCTACAGTATGTGACAAGGCTACAATTACATCACACGGTCACTATAAACAGACAGCGTATAATATAAACAGGTGCCATAGCCCCTGTTTATAGCACCCCATTTACACACACTATAATGTTCCACAGCAACCCCTGCACACAGTATTACACAGTGTTATGGCCCGCAGCGGCCCCTGCACACTGTATTATGCCTCTCAGCGGCCCCTGCACACGGTATTATGCTCCATAGTGGCCCCTGCTCACGGTATTATGCCCCGCATTGGCCATTGCACACGGTATTATGTTCCGCAGCAACTCCTGCACACAGTTTTATGCCCCATATTGGCCCTTGCACTGGTATTATGCTCCATAGTGGCCCCTGCACTTGTATTATGCTCTATAGTGGCCCCAGCACACGGTATTATGCTCCATAGTGGCCCCTGCACTGGTATTATGCTCCAGAGTGGCCCCTGCACAGGGTATTATCCTCCATAGTGGCCCTTGCACTGGTATTATGCTCCATAGTGGCCCCTGCACTTGTATTATGCTCTATCGTGGCCCCTGCACTCGGTATTATGCTCTATAGTGGCCCCTGCACTTGTATTATGCTCCAGAGTGGCCCCTGCACAGGGTATTATGCTCTACAGTGGTCCCTGCACAGGGTATTATGCCCCATAGTGGACCACCCATGAACTATTATTATACTCTGGGGTCTTTTCAGACCCCAGAGTATAATGATTGGAGACCCAGGGGAGAATACAAACATAAAAATCAGAGTTACTTACCTATCCTGGACACCGGTGCACTCCTTGCAGCTTTCGGCCCTGTTTAATTGCGCACACACGTCACGTGATCAGGCCGGCGACGCGACCTGATGACGTCACCACAGGCCTCAAGCCTGCTCGGAGTTACATCGGATCGCAGGAGGTGAGTAACACTGTTTTTTATGTTCCCTCACCAACCCTAGGCCTCCGATTATTATACTCCGGGGTCTGAATAGGCCCCGGAGTATAATAATAGTAGTATTTGCGGCCCGCGGCCTAACTTACCGATACCCGCGGCCGCTCACAGCGGCATCCACTTCCCTTTCTGTGGCCCATAGCAGAAGGGGAAGCGGGGCGGCCACGAGCAGACGCGGGGTAGGTAAATAAATAGGCCGTTACCTGCCGGGGATACTCCAACAGGTTACGGCCTATTTATAGAGATAAAAAAAAGCTATACTCACCTGCGATGCCTTGATGCAGCCGCCTCTCCTCCTCCACGTCTGTGTCTCAGCGTAGGCGGCGTGATGACGTCATTGTATCGCCGCCTGCGCTGAGATGCGACGTCTTGTAAACCAGCCCAGGACAGGCCGCGCTCAGCTCTGGTTTGTTTTTTTTTTTTAGCGGCCTGTCCTGGGCTGGTTTACATTAAGTAGTAAAATGCCGCCCCCCGGACAGTGCCGCCCGAGGCGGCCGCCTCACCTTGCCTCATTAGCGGTGCGCCCCTGGCCATATGCAGAGATCTTGTCCAGTTTTGGTATGACGGCTCTTACAGAGGTGGTGGAAACAGGTTCAATGACTGGAAACCTAGAAAAATCATCTATGACAACCAGTAAATAGGAATGATCTGGCAAAGTGCAGAAATCAACACTAACGGCAGTCCACAGACTTTCTGGCATAGGTGACATTTGTACTGGTGCTTGGCTATGGTTCACCATAGTTGCTTGGCAAGGTATACATGCGTTAATAAATGCTTCCACTTGTTTATCTTGTTTTAACTACAACTTGATGAGCCTCGTGAGCCAGATTGATCACTCTACTTTGAAGTTTCTGAGGTATGACCAGGCGGTTGTCACGCAGTAGTATGCTTGAGTCAAACACAGAGAGAGAGTGCCGTGCATGAAAGAAGGCCTGCAAATATGCTGTTTGACCCTGTGGTTGAAGGCGAGCCTCAGCTAGAAAAGAGCTTCAGTTCTTAGACCGAAGAGTATCAATAACTAACTGGAGATGGGGATCAGAATCCATTGCATGTTTAATTTTTTTTATGGTCATTGCTATTGGCACAGAATGTGTAACAATGAAATTTACATGCTCCCCAGCTAAGACAGTGGCAGGCAAGTCATCTTTGGAAGACTGTGGTGAAGGGTGTCTTGAAAAATAGTCTGCAGGGTTCCCCGTACCTGCCTCATACCTCAAATGAAAGTGGTAGTTCTATAGGCGGAGTAGCCAGCGTTCAAGTTGTGGAGGTGGCTTTGACGAATGTTTATTGAAGATCAGAATAAGTGGTTTATGATCACTTACCACTGTAAATGGACGACCAAACGATAAAGATGGAAATGAAGGCATCCCCATACAACCGCAAGAGCTTCCCTCTCAGTTTGGGAATAGCACTGTTCCGACTCTGTTAAAGCCTTGCTTGCATAGGAGACTGTGGAAATCCTGCCAGTTCTGGACTCCTGAGTTAAAATCGCACCAAGGCCTACAGGACTGGCATCCACAATCAGCTCAGTAGACTTTAGAGGGTCAAAATAGGCCATGACTGTGTCACCAGTCAGACTGGACTTTAGTGTGTCAAATGCTGATTAATGTTCAACCGTCCATGACCAAGGAGTATCCTTTTTAGTGAAGTGTCGTAGGGGTTCAGAAACAGTAGCTAGATCAGGTATGAAACGTCCACAGTATGTGACCAGTCCGAGAAAACTCTGATACAGTTTGAGGCTGGCTAGCAGAGGTTATGGCAGCTATTTTCTCAGGGTCTGCAGAAACGCCATTTTCAGAAAAAAATATAGCCAAAAAAATTTAATGATGTCCGGTTGAACTCACATTTTGATGGATTTAGGGTTAGATTGCAGGTTTGCAGTCTCTGAAAGACCTGTTCTAAGTGGTTGTCATGTTCCTCTTGGTTTGTGCCAAAGATAAGGATGTCATCACTGACATTGAGCACTCCAGGTATTCCTGAAAGAACCTGTCTGATAACATTCTGAAATATTTCTGCAGCCGATGAAATGCCAAAGTTCAGCCTCTTGAACCTTCTCAGACCGACATGAGTGCTAAAAGTTGTTATATATCTGGAGTCTGGGCGCAATTCAAGCTGAGGATAACCAAATTTTAGATCAATTTTTGAAAATATTTTTGCACCATTTAGATCTACGAGAATGTCATCTATGGTAGGCGTAATGTGCCTTTCTCTTTGAATGGCTTGATTGGCATGTCGCATATCCACACATAATCTGATTTTACCAGGCTGCTTAGGTTTAGGTGCAACAACAATTAGTGAGACCCAGGGAGTTGGGCCCTCCACATGTTCAATAACATCAGATGTCTCCAGGTCTTGAAGTTATTTCTCCACAAGATTGCGGACATGGAATGGGATGCGCCTGTGAGGTTGAACTGAAGGCTGTACTGACTGGTCAATGTGTAATTTAACTTGAAAGTCTTTCAGCTTTCCTAGGCCTTGAAAGAGTTGAGGATATTTCTGCGTAATATTTTGTACAGAAGAGTGTGTTGCGCTGTTTACCAGTTTCACTAGGCCCAGAGATACCGCACTACTGCAGCTGAGAAGAGTGTCTGCAGAACACTCCACTACATAGAAAGTGCCTGTGATGGATTTCCCATCAGACATTAGTACTGACTGAAATTTGCCACACAGAGGTAATGCAGTAGCTGAACCATAAGGATATATCTTCAGGTTAGTACATTGCAAAGCAGGTTTGTTCTTTAGCTGGTTATAGGTGGCATGACTAATAACGTTGACAGACGCCTCTGTATCTACCAGTGTCTCCACCGGAGTGCCATTTATTAAGATAACTTGTTTGGGGTTAGTAATTCCATGCACATTTTGAGACCCCTCTTCATTCACTGAGAATAAGTAGGTGCTGCTGGGCTCATCAGCAGGGGGCACTGACTACACTGCCTGAACTTTCTGAGGCATGGCTTGTTTTGCAGAGAGAAAAGACTGTGATTTATATCTGCAAATTTTTGCAAAGTGATTTTGTTTCCCACAGTTATGACAAGTTACTCCCTTTCCTGGGCAGGGCTTCTGATGAGGATAAGGACCTCCACAGTTGTAGCAGGTTGCAGCCTGTGTGAGAGGCACATGTGGCTTCTGAGTGAGCTTTGCTACAGAAGATGGCTGCTCTGGCATACAGTCTGAGTTCTCTATAAATTTAGCTTGATTCTCTGCTGCACCATGAATACGTGCAATGTACAGTAGCTTTGCTAAAGAGTCATGGTGGGATCTCTGAGAGCTTGTCTCCTTAACTTAGATGAGACACATCCTTGTATGATTTGCATCAGAATTTCCTTGTCTGTATCTGCAAATTCACAGTAAGCAAGTTGTCTTAAGCGGACATGATATGTATCAATGCTTTCTGTTGCTGACTGTTTTGACTATCTAAACTTGAAAATTTCAAAGGCTGCATTTATGTATGGAGAGAAATGCTTACTTAATGCTGCTTTGCATAGCTCATATACTTCAAAACAAAAATAAAAAAAACGCCGAGCTGCACATAGCGTGATATTGCTTAAAAAATAGGTTGTACATAGATAATTGTGTTGAGAACAGGAGGTAGTCAAATGATTGGAGAAACAACAAGGATCATTCACTGAAAGTATGGTAGAAAGCCACTAAGTAGCACAAAATCACTGGTCTCACTTCAGATCTCACAGCCTACCTCCTCAGGCTGTCTCTTGTACACTTGATAAAGGGGATCTGATTTCCCCGAAACGCGTTGTGTTATTTGAGTATAATAAAGCATCTTTGGTGAAGCGCGGTCTCCACACCTCATTTTTTGGGAGATTCTCCTACCAATTCACTACTTGCATAGCTCATAGTCACTGTCCTCCCCTGTATTAGGCAGCGTTGTGAAGATATCATAGACTTGCTCCCCTGCATAGTATAACAACATTGCTTTCTTTCTTGCATTGTCAGTGCATGTTCACTACTTGCAGGAATATCTCAAAGTGTTTCAGCCATTTATTCCAGCATGCTGCCAAGTTTGCTTGGGGCTGGTGCACATCAAATGCAGCAAAGGAGGGTAAGCAGGCCATGGCTGGAGCTAGTATTGAAGTCTTGTACACAATTTGCTGTAGCTGTGAAATACCTTTAGTTGATGATTCTTAATCCTCATCACCAATTGTAGTATTGTAGTGAAGATGCAGGTGAATTGGATAGATACTAAATCTGTATCCTGAGTTGGTTATTGACTTGCTAACATAGTGTATGGTGTAGGTGTGTACTTCAGCAGTGGGTGGGGTGGTTTTATGTCCCTAGCTAGTGGGAGAGTGGAGACATAATATCTCCATACCATTTAGCTGTGTTTGGATTAAATCTTTAACCTCCTTATGCGCTGTTAACTCACTGGCTTTTGGTTACACCATACACCAGGATATATGTTACTTTATCTCTAGTACATCTACTGAGAGGAGAATTATCAGTTTCCCATTTTCCTGGCTCAGATAGTGTTTGGAGATGGTATAAACAATCCTATTTTTGATACTCATCTTCTCACAATTTGGATGTATGAGTTTTTCATCAGTTTATATATTGCTGTCTTATCTATCTGGGGTTAGGGATTAGGGGCCTTTTTTATAGGGAAATCCATTTTTTATCTTTGGGATAGATGAGATATTCCCTATACTATATATGTTTAGATGACGTCTGTCCTATGTTTTTATTGTGTGTTAATAAAAGTTATATTTTAATTTATTGAGAGTATCGTAGGAACCTACTTCTGTGATCCTAATATTCCCCTTTGGGTATTCCTTTCACCATCTGTGACATATATTTGGGTGTATCCATTTAGTGGTTACATTCTTTTTGGTGAGAACCAATATAGGTGTTACTATCGTTTATATTTGTATCTACATACCTCTGTCATGGCTGGATTTTTATCTGACGGGGTTAAGGCAGATCAATGGTTGGAGGAAACCAGGGTAGTTTTTTCTGAAAAGGAATTATCCCACACTGAACAACTCAGTAATATCAAAGAGGTGTTTAAACTACTCACAAAAACCTATAGGGACTATGTTCGTTGCTGGTGGGAGGTCCAGGGGTTAACAAATTATATTGAACATAAAATCATACCCCGGGGCTTAGAAATCCAATTAAACCATCTAAGCGGGTTCGTTCACCCAGTGGTGAACCTAGCCTCTTTGCTGCCTGAGGCGGACTATCGAAAGACGCCCCCCCCCAAAAAAAAAAAAAAATAAATAAAATTGCGTTTACATGCTGTTAGCGTCACACACTGTTATTGTCGTACAATAAACATACACAAGGGGCGTGGCTTGGCTATGGAGGAATGAGGTCGCGTGTTCCTCAGCTCCTTCCCTGGCTTACCTGGGCCGACGCTGAATCCGCTGACCAGTGCTTCTCCTGCACCGCGGACCATGGGCAAATCCCGGCGGGTCCCACCGAGGTCCTCATCCACTTCCCCGAGGGTCCCTACAGGGCCCACCATTGATAGATTTCTCCAGGGCCCGGGCACTCCTGGATCACAGCCGGCGCCTTCCAAGATGGCGTTCGACACTGCAGCTTCATCAAGCGGCCCTCCCACGTGCGCACAGCCGGCACTCTCTGCTGTTCCAGCCGCCGAGGCGGCCCTGCTTCCACCAGAGATTGGGGCTTGCTCCCCTAGCCCACCGGGGATGTGGTCGATGAGGGAGTCTGGGCTACACTCAGCTCCCGATTCACCGCCGTCTCCTGTGCCCTCCATGTCACAGCGCTCCCCGGAGGCGACCAGCATGATGCAGCCTTCTCCCCAGGGGCCTCCAGGAGGTGAGAAGACCCCCACCCTGTCCTGGCCTGTGGCTTCCTCTACCCCTTCTACGGTCCTGTGCTCTACAATGAAGGCCCCTCTGTTTGCTCCCCCTGGCAATGGGTTACAGCTGGACTCATACCCTCCTGGCACTTTCTCAACCAGTAGTCTCTGCCCAGCACCTGCCACAGTACCGCTGAGCTTGCTATCTGCCACGGCGGCTCCATACCTACCTCGGGTATCCCATGTCCCTCTGATACCTCCTTCTGTCATGGCCTCCGCCTCTGCTGGTCAGAGTGCGGGGGACCCCAGTGGGACTGTTCCTCCTTCATTCTGCATTCCATCCTCCTCTACCACCTCCTCCGACACCCTGACCGAACTATGCCAACTGAACGCCTATCTCCGTGCCATCCCTACAAAGTCTGACATGGAGGAATATGTGACACGCCTGGAGCAGTCATACAAATCTGAGCTGTCCGCTGTCCGTTCCACTGTACAATCACTGGAGGGGAGAGTGGATACCCTGAAGGCCTCTTCCACCTCGCTTTCTACCCAGTTATCCACCCACAACTCTGTATTGCTGTCTCACTCTCACCAGTTGCACCACCTGACCGATCTCTTGGATGACCTTGAGAACAGGAATAGACGGAACAATATCAGGGTGCGGGGCCTTCCTGAAGTCATTGAATCCCAGCAACTGGATTCTACTCTACGCACTATTTTCAACTCCCTCCTGGGGATCCCTCCTGACTCTCCGCTCGAGTTGAACCAGACGCATCGTTCTCTGGGCCCCCGCCCTCTGGACTCTGCCAATCCTAGAGACGTCATTTGCTGGGTACATAGGTACCAGCTTAAAGAGGCCATCATGCGGAAGGCCAGGGATGCCCACCAAGTCGAGTTTCAGGATGCTCCTATCGACTTACTCCCGAATCTGTCCAGACTCACCCTTGCCAGGCGGCGTGCTCTGAAGCCTCTTCTGGACCTTCTGATTCAACACCAGATCCCGTACTCCTGGGGGTTTCCTTTCCAACTGCAGGTCCAGCGGGATGGCCGTTCTATTTCCCTAACTCGTCCGGACGATGTTCCTGCCTTCACAGCCACCCTTGGACTCCCTCCGGTGCAGATTTCAGAGTGGCCATCGTTACCTGGCGACCCAGAACCAGCCCAATCCGTGCGGTCCCAGACGCCGCCGACGTGACCGAGCCTCCACGACTACGGCTCAGCAACGGGACCATCAAGACTCCCCGACTTGAACACTGAACTGCTTCTCTTGCACACCAACAAGACTGCCTTTCTGTAACCGCTAGGGGTTTTCATCCGCCCCCTGCGGGGCCGTGAAGTACCGTTATCTTCCCTCTATCTCTATCCTTCCCACTTTTTCTTTCTCCCCCCCCCCCCTCTCTTTTCTTCTCTTCCCTTTCTTCTTGCCCGCTTCCTTTTTCTTTCTCCTTTACTCTGTTTTGTTTCCCTCTCTCCTATGCCTTGGTCTATCTAGCTTCTTTATATTATTTATTTTGGTCAGCAAATTTTTGTTGTTACAGTTACCTCTATAGTGGCGTGGTCCGGGGACCCGGGGGGAAAGTGGCTCCTTCCTGAAAAGCTCATTCCCCACCGGGGTCTCCGTGCTACTGTGTAGCACGTGTTTAGGTATTGTTTGCCTTTTCCCCACCTGTTTTGGTGGTGGCTCATTCCACCACCCTACTGCATAGTCAGCTGTATTCCGTTTTTGTTTCTGTGTCAGATTGTGTCGGATTGCGTTAGTTTTTCACTTTCCTAAGTGTGTGTTCCCTTTGTGTCCCCCCCTTCCCTCCCCCTTTCCAGCCATGTCTACTTTGAATATTTGTACCTTGAATGCAAGAGGACTTAACGTCCCACAAAAATGCAGCCAGATCTTGTACCAACTTCACAAAAAACGTTCTCATATCCTTATTTTACAGCAGACTCATTTTAAGGAAGGTCATGTTCCGGATATCCGCAACCGCCATTTCCCCGTTTGGTTCCACAGCGTCAATCCGGCCACCAAGTCCAAGGGAGTATCTATTGCTCTGCATAGGTCTCTCCAGCACGAAGAAATGGACACTCTGATTGACCCTGAGGGTAGTTTGTCTTTCACAAACTGCGCATCGCGGGTACGGTCCTCACTATAGCAGGTTGCTACCTCCCTAATCAGGGACAACTGCGGCACTGTAGGGACCTAGTCCTCGGGGGCGACTTTAAATTCATATTGGACCCCATGACTGACTCTACCCCTCCCCCGCCTTTCCCACTCCCAGTCCCACCTGCGTAGCCTAAGACTGCTCTTCATAACGCCCAGCTGGTTGACGTATGGCGCATCCTACATCCCAGTGAGTGAGACTATACGTACCACTCCCCCCGCACATAACTCCTATAGCCGCATCGACTTTTTCTTGATCAGTCACCACGCCCTTTCTTGGGCCCCTACCGGACAGATTGGTTCTGCTCTTTGGTCGGACCATTCGCCCATATTCCTATCAGTGGAGGTTCACCTGGCGTCTGAATGACAGCCTTTTAAAAGACACCACTTGCTGGGCAGACGTCGCTGCGGCGATCAGAAACTTTGGTATTGATCACGCTCAGGACTCGACATCACTTCCTTTACAGTGGGAGGCGCTAAAATGTGTGGTCCGGGGTGTCCTGATTAAACATGGTGCACGTTTTAAAAAAGAGCGGGCGGTGTGGGTCTCCTCGCAGCTAGCCAAAATTCATTCTCTTCAATTGCAACATAAACGTTCCTGCTCTCAGGCGGACTTCACGGAGCTCCTCAATGCTAAAGAGGAGCTTCGAGCCCACTTAGACGAGATGTCCATGCTCTTCCGTGACCATGTCCGGAAACATTATTATGAGTTCGCGGATAAGTGTAGCCGTTCCCTCGCGCGCGTCGCCTACATCCTCGCAATACCCCCACGTACATCCCCCAAATTAGTAAAGGCCCTGGGCGATCGGTCCATAACCCAGCGAACATCGCGGAGGCATTTCATTCCTTTTACCACGACCTCTATAACATTCATGGGCAATATGCCGATATTGCCCCGTACTCTCTTAGTGAGAAAATCTGGGAGTATGTTGTTGAGACCTCTCTTCCCACTATCGCTCCCTCGGATAGAGTGCTTCTTGAGGACCCTTTTTCCAAAGAGGAGGTCTCCCTCGCCATTCATTCTTCCCCCCTCGGGCAAATCCCCTGGCCCCGATGGGTTTACCCCCAGATTTTACAAGTCCTTCCGAGACCTCCTTTCTCCAATGATGGCCCGTGTCTTTAATAGTATCGATGACACCACTCCGTTTGCCTCCCAATTCCTACGGTTCTCCCCAAACCTGGAAAAGACCCGTCCTGCTGTGCCAGTTATCGCCCGATTTCCCTGCTCAACATTGACATCAAATTATTTGCCAAATTGCTGGCTAATCGTCTGTCACCTTGTGATGATTCCACGTAAATATGGCTATATCTCAAAGATGTATTTTGATCTCTGGGTATCGTATCTCCTTCTTAATTCTATTTACTCATAATGTTCGCAGCTATAATCCTAGATGTATGTTGTCAGTAGGGCAACCTTGTAACAATAGGGCTTTGTATCCATCCCACAATAGCTCCATTGAATTCCTACATAGCCTTGGGTGATCAAATAAACATGCATTGTTCAGCCTGGGCTGTTGATCAGACATGGTTGATAACATTGTATCATTTCACTTGGTCCCATCTCCTTACAAAGAATCTGGACTTGAGTGCGTTAATCAATCAGACTTGCCGTCGCCGGTGACCTCATTCTGGGTGGTGTAATCAAGGGTAGAAAAGATGAGGTAAGAGGTCAGTGGGAGGAGATTGGGCTGAGACTACAAGGAGAATACTATGATGAGACTACTGGAATATACTGTGATGAGCATGCAGGCTGGAATGTGTTGATGTTTCTGCCTCCACTGGTTAGCCCCACATGCCATGTGTGAGGGTTGGATTATAGAGCCACATCAAGGAGATGTGTGGTAAAGTAATTATTTCAATTTTATTCCCTTTTTATTTATTGTACTGTATCTTGTTGCTAGTAAATTAATGCTTGTATATATCTACATATCTGTTCTGAACTGCATGTGTTAGATGTTAATACTGACCCATTTAGGGGTTAATAAATATATAAAATTTAGAAAGCTTGTCTTGTATTTATCTTGTGAACCCAGCACTCACTGGCGGTGAGTGTGGTTTTTTATGAAAGGAGTCTCAGGTGTGGGCCAAAGTGGTGTTGGCGCACTGAGGATCTTTCACACACCTTTAATGCCGGGCCTGATTTCACACTGATCAGGTTGGCTTTATTTCAGGCCGATCTCTGCGGCACGCACTACCAATGTCCCTATGTGCTTGCTCTTTGTGAACGCTGAAAAGCGTTCGACCGTGTTCACTGGGGCTTCCTGCGGGCCACACTCCAAAAAGTTGGAGTCGGCCCGGGGTTCCTGGGTAAGGTGCTTTCTCTTTACGGCAACGCGTCGGCAAAGGTGCGGGTGCGGTCCTGCCTGATCCTCGACTATACTACCGCGCGACAGTATTGTTGCGCCTCTTTGACTGGCATTACCGTGGGGTGGACAAGCAATGGGTCTCTATAGAGGCCGACTTGTTTTCGGCCCACCTCCCCTCCCTACCTTGGGTTCCATCTCATTTTTGTCCCAGCGCTGTCAGACACTCCATTCTATCCACCCATTTCCTCAAGACTTGGGACTCCATAAGTGCGGGTGGCCGCATAGCCAGGGTCCCGAGCCCCCTCAGCCCTCTGTTCCGAAATCCAATGTTCCCACCCAGTTGCTCTGCTGACAAATTCCTTTGCTGGCTGGCCAGGGACGACGTTCGCCTACATCAGGTCACAGACAGAGCTTCCCTTCCCTCTCTGGCACAGTTGCAAGCTTCCCAACCCAATCTCTGTTTGTCTTGGTTAGACTATGGCCTTCATCCGTAAGTTCTCCCTGCTTCCCACGCTCTCATCTTCTCTAACCGACCTGGAGTTTTCACTTTCCCAGACTGACACCACTCCATGTGCCCTCTCTGTTCTTTATGGTATCCTCCTCCAGGACACTACACCTTGGCCCCCCTCCTACATTGGCCCCTGGGAATCTGACCTTGGTACTTGCCTCTCCACTGCCGACTGGGATAAGTCCTTCCTGTACACGCATAAACTCCCATGGCCCTGCGGTGCGCAGGAAAAGAACTACAAAATACTGACCCGCTGGTACCGCTGTTCTGACCTCTTGCATAGGATCTACCCTGGTGTTTCTGACCGGTGTTGGCGCTGTGGGTCTGAAAGAGGCACCTTGTATCATATTTGGTGGGAATGCGCTGCCCTCAAGCCCTTTTGGGATGCCGTCTTTACGCTTTACGCTAAAGTGAGCGGCAGATCTGTTACACCTTCGCCCCAGCTTGCACTTCTCTCCATCATACCAGGGAGGGTCTCGGCTGTTAAGAAGGACCTCTTGCGACATTTCCTCACGACCGCCAGAGCAGTCATTCCCAGGCATTGGCGCGGTACTGCCGCGCATACCCTGGAGGAGTTTCTTCAGGAGCTTCTCATTATCAGGAGAATGGAGGCTCTGGTGGCCGAGGACTCGCCCGACCCCTCTAAATTTGAGTCCCTCTGGCGGCCGTGGGTGATATTCCAGGAGTCCTCGGAGATCTCCTCTTTCTTTTCTTGATGTGGGGTTGCTTTGCTCCTCTGTTGGTGCAGTGTCCATCTGCTCTCCATAACCAAATTTTCTCTTCCATTCCTTCCCCCCTTGTCCCAATGTGTCCCCTCTGTCCTAGTCATGTCTGTCGTTATGTGTGTCCAGTACACCATGTAATCCCTATGATCCCCCTCCCTTTCAACGTTTGTCTTAATCTACTGTTAGGTGGGTGGTCCTGTGGCGGCTCTCTACAGTTGGATTTTTGTTCTCCCAGCCATCACCCACCTATTGTTACAGTTATATTAGTTGCCACTGTGTTATTCACGGTCGATTTCCTTATTGTGGGCCTCGCCAGCCCTTCACCTAATTCTTTACTACTGTGCCTTATATATGAACAGAGTGGTTTGGGTGACCCCCTGTCTTCATTGATACTGATGCTATGGCATTGTACCCCCCTCCCCTTTTTTTTTTCTTCTGTTCTTATTGCAAAACTTTAATAAACTTGATTAAACATAAACATACACAAACTTATGAAACAGTTTTTAAGAATTCTTCTTCCTGTATTACTTCAGTATCAGAAATCAACAACACATCATTAACAATGACAATAACTTCACACATCTTCTGCTTGGTGGCTGGACGAGCCCACATGGCCTCCATTCTCTATAATAGGAGCGCTGCAGATAGCCGAGTACTGTACTTCAGGTATCTTCGGCACTCCCATCGAAGTGAATGAGAGCCACGCGGGTTCGTCCATCCACCAAGTGACACGACTATATATGGCTGCGGTCAGGCTGAATTCCCACCCAGTGGGGGAAAAAAAAACAATTCTCAGGCTCAGTGGGGGTCTCAGAAGACGACCCCCATCAATCAGGTATTTATTCTCTATCATTTAGGTGAATACAGGGCAGTAACATTTTGTGACTTACAGGTGACGTCTCTGACTAATCGGTCACATTTCCCTTCTCTTCCCTTTGGACCACCATGACCACTTCTTCCAGCTGTGACTTGTCTCTGTAAAGTTTACAACACAGACCTCTTTGGCTCCTCACTTTTCCAGGCATCCGACCCACATTGTCCTCACCTGCACACCCATCCTGCTGCTACCCAAATTATAAAATATATGATATAACCCACCATAATGAATAATACTCCCAAGTGCATCTTTATATTAATAATGTCTGTGTGTACCCTATATAACTAGTGCCCATTATTAATAATGCCCCAGGTGTTAACTAATTAAAAGGTTTTCCAGGTCATTAATAAACTAATCAGTGGGGCTCAAAAATCCAGGACCCCTCCTGATAACCTGTTTGAATGAACCGTGGTACATGTGTAAGCGCCGTGACCGCTTCTCTGTTTACATAGTGTCATTCATCTCATAGCGGTCATGTCATGTAACTATAGGCTCGTCCTATACACGAGGTGGGTAGGTGTTTTTTTTTTTTAATACAGTATTACACAGTATTATGGCCCACAGCGGCCCCTGCACACAGTATTACATGGTATTATGCCCCGCAGCGGCCGCTGCACACAGTATTATGCCCAGCAGCAGTCCCTGCACATGGTATTATGCCCTGCAGCGGCCCTGCACATGGTATTATGCTCAGCAGTGGCCCAAACACACAGTATTATTCCCAGCAGTGGCACCTGCACAGGGTATTATGCCCCGCAGCGGCCCCTGCACACGGTATTATGCCTCATAGTAGCCCCTGCACACGGTATTATGCCCAGCAGTGGCCCCTGTAAAGGGTATTATGCCCCAAAGCGGCCCCTGCACATGATATTATGCCTCATAGTGGCCCCTGCACACGGTATTATGCCCCGCAGCGGCCCCTGCACACAGTACTATGCTCCATAGTGGCCCCTGCACACGGTATTATGCCTCATAGTGGTCCCTGCACTCAGTATTATGCTCCATAGTGGCCCCTGCACTCGGTACTATGCTCCATAGTGGCCCCTGCACACAGTATTATGCCTCATAGTGGTCCCTGCACTCAGTATTATGCTCCATAGTGGCCCCTGCACTCGGTATTATGCTCCATAGTGGCCCCTGCACATGGTATTATGTCCCATAGTGGCCCCTGCACTCGGTATTATACTCCATAGTGGCCCCTGCACACGTAATTATGCCCCATAGTGGCCCCTGCACACAGTATTCTGCTCCATAGTAACCCACCCATGAACTATTATTATACTCTGGGGTCTAAAAGATGATAATGATCGGAGACCCAGGTGATGACAAACATAAAAACCAGTGTTACTTACCTGGGCTCTGGTGCGCTCCCTGCTTTCGGCCCTCTTCAATGTCGCACAGACCGGCGTCGCAACATAATAACGTTGGGCTGGCTCACGTGATGCCTGGGACGTCACCAAAGAAGGCCGAAGCCTGCTGGGAGTAACATCGGATCGCCGGAGAGGTGAGTAACTTTGGTTTTTATGTTTATCACCTCCCCTGGGTCTCCGATTATTATGCTCCGGGGTCTGAAAAGACCCCGGAGTATAATAATATTAGTATTTGGCCTCACTTAGCAATCCCCGTTGCCGCTCACAGATGCTTCTGATTCCCCCTTCTGCATCTGATAGCAGAAGGGGAAGCGGAGGTGGCCACGGCAGGCGCGGGGATCGATAAGTAAATAGGCCGTTACCTGCCGGGGTTACTCCAGCAGGTTACGGCCTATTTATATACAGTGCCTTGCGAAAGTATTCGGCCCCCTTGAACTTTTCAACCTTTTGCCACATTTCAGGCTTCAAACATAAGGATATAAAATTTTTATTTTTTTGGTGAAGAATCAACAACAAGTGGGACACAATTGTTTAGTGGAACAAAATTTATTGGTTATTTGAAACTTTTGGAAAAAATAAAAAACTGAAAAGTGGGGCGTGCAATATTATTCGGCCCCTTTACTTTCAGTGCAGCAAACTCACTCCAGAAGTTCAGTGAGGTTCTCTGAATGATCCAATGTTGTCCTAAATGACTGATGATGATAAATATAATCCACCTGTGTGTAATCAAGTCTCCGTATAAATGCACCTGCTCTGTGATAGTCTCAGGGTTCTGTTTAAAGCACAGAGAGCATCATGAAGACCAAGGAACACACCAGGCATGTCCGTGATACTGTTGTGGAGAAGTTTAAAGCCGGATTTGGATACAAAAAGATTTCCCAAACTTTAAACATCCCAAGGAGCACTGTGCAAGCGATCATATTGAAATGGAAGGAGTATCAGACCACTGCAAATCTACCAAGACCCGGCCGTCCCTCTAAACTTTCATCTCAAACAAGGAGAAGACTGATCAGAGATGCAGCTAAGAGGCCCATGATCACTCTGGATGAACTGCAGACATCTACAGCTGAGGTGGGAGAGTCTGCCCATAGGACAGCAATCAGTCGTACGCTGCACAAATCTGGCTTTTATGGAAGAGTGGCAAGAAGAAAGCCATTTCTCAAAGATATCCATAAAAAGTCTTGTTTAAAGTTTGCCACAAGCCATCTGGGAGACACACCAAACATGTGGAAGAAGGTGCTCTGGTCAGATGAAACCAAAATCGAACTTTTTGGCCACAATGCAAAACGATATGTTTGGCGTAAAAGCAACACAGCTCATCACCCTGAACACACCATCCCCACTGTCAAACATGGTGGTGGCAGCATCATGGTTTGGGCCTGCTTTTCTTCAGCAGGGATAGGGAAGATGGTTAAAATTGATGGGAAGATGGATGTAGCCAAATACAGGACCATTCTGGAAGAAAACCTGTTGGAGTCTGCAAAAGACCTGAGACTGGGACGGAGATTTATCTTCCAACAAGACAATGATCCCAAACATAAAGCAAAATCTACAATGGAATGGTTCACAAATAAACGTATCCAGGTGTTAGAATGGCCAAGTCAAAGTCCAGACCTGAATCCAATGGAGAATCTGTGGAATGAGCTGAAAACTGCTGTTCACAAACGCTCTCCATCCAACCTCACTGAGCTCGAGCTGTTTTCCAATGAAGAATGGGCAAGAATATCAGTCTCTCGATGTGCAAAACTGATAGAGACATACCCCAAGCGACTTGCAGCTGTAATCGCAGCAAAAGGTGGCGCTACAAAGTATTAACTTAAGGGGGCCAAATAATTTGGCACGCCCCACTTTTCAGTTTTTTATTTTTGCAAAAGTTTAAAATATCCAATAAATTTTGTTCCACTTCACGATTGTGTCCCACTTGTTGATTCTTCTCCAAAAAATTAAAATTTTATATCCTTATGTTTGAAGCCTGAAATGTGGCAAAAGAATGAAAAGTTCAAGGGGGCCGAATACTTTCACAAGGCACTGTATATATAAAAAAAATAAGTTTTTGTCACCTACCTGCAATCCCATGATGGAGCCGCCGCCGCCGCTCCTCTTCTACGCTGACACGCAGAGGTCTCGTATACCGGACCAGGACAGGCCCCACTCAGCTTTGTTTTTTTTAAAGCGGCCTGTCCTGGGCTGGTTTACATTAAATAAATGGTAAAAATGCCGCCCCCCAGACAGTGACGGACAGTGCCACCTGAGGCGGCCACCTCACTTCGCCTCATTAGCGGTGCGCTCCTGCGTTCACCCCGCTTTCTCTCCTTATGGGAACGAGAGGTGGCGGAATCTTCCCTCCATCTAATGTCCTTTCTATTGGAGGAAGAGAAGAGGAATCTTGATGTATTAGGGACTTCTCTTGATGAATTGATTACTAAGGCTAGGACCTTTGGAGCTGACCCTGAGTATTCTAAGAAGGAGAGAGAACTCCAGTTGAATATTGAAAGATATTGAGAAAACTTAAGTGGTTTAAATTCATGTGAATTATGGAGTTGCGTAGATCAAGGGAACTGGGTGTTGGGAGAAGTGATCTAGAGGGTCTTAGGGCACTTGAATCTCTGTGGTTGGAGGGCCAGGGCTTAACAGGTCCAGGTCCATTTACGGACCTTAGACTAAAGAATCGTACAAATCCTCCACCATGCGATACTAAACATATCAATATTTTTGAGAAGATGGTGGCGGACAAGTTATCTACTTTGAGTCTTAAACGGACAACAAGAAAAAGTAACCTGACCTCCTCACAGTTATGTGCCCTTAAGAATTTGTAGCAGGATGATACGGTAGTCATAAAACCCTCTGATAAGGGGGGGTAACATAGTTATGCTGGATCGGGATCACTGTGTTTCTATTTGTGAAGATATTCTATCCGACACCGCCAACTATGAGGTTTTACCATCAGACCCAAGTGCTCTTTATTGTACCAAGCTCCAAGAGATTTTGGATCGGGCAAAATCAGAGGACCTTGTCTCCCATAAAGAGTGGGAGTATATGTGTCCTAGGTTCCCATGGGTCCCCACGTTTTACTGTTTACCCAAGGTCCATAAGGGGTATTCACCCGTGAAGGACCGCCTCATTGTCTCGGGTATCGACGGGTTGACTCAAGGTGCTAGCACTTATATTGATAAGGTTTTACGTCCTTTTGTGCTGGCCCTCCCATCGTATGTCCGAGACACAATGGATGTCCTCAAACATTTGGAGGACATCCATGTGCCATCGGGGGCACTCCTTGCTAGTTTGGACGTTGAGGCGCTCTACAGCTCCATCCCTCATGATAGGGGGTGTGGAGCTGTGGAACACTTTTTGAGGACCCATGGGACACAGTTTACAGCTCACAGTGCCTTTGTTATAGAGTTATTGGAGTTTGTTCTTACACATAACTCTTTTCTTTTTAACGGGCGTTTCTACCACCAGAGGCGGGGAACCGCTATGGGGATCTTTTTGGGGTGGTGGGAAGAACGCATCGTTTTTAGTGAGGCCTGTGAACAATGGATACCATATGTTTTAGTATGGCTTAGATACATCGATGACATACTGACTGTATGGTCTGAGCCCTCTGATTCTTTCCATGATTTTACCAAGTTTCTCAATACGAACGATTTAAATCTTAGATTTACATCTTGCATTCATAAGAGCCAAATTCCTTTTTTGGATATTATGATTACGATTACTGGTGAAGGTGAATTGACTACTACCCTTTATAGAAAAGATACAGCTACGAATTCCCTTTTGAGTTGGGATAGCCATCATCCCTTGCCCTTGAGAAGAGGTATCCCTAAGGAGCAGTTCCTTCGGGTACAAAGGAATTTCTCATCAGATGATGAATATGATAGGCAGAGTCAACTCTTGCTTGAAAGATTTAGGGTTCGGGGTTATCCACGATCATTGCTGGAGGAATCCCGTGACCTTGCGAGGCATACTCCCAGAAGTACTCTGTTGATACCCAAACATTGGGATTTATCAACTAACCAGATATGAATGATTGGGACATATGATAGCAATTCTAAGGATGTCCTGGACGTACTTCGTACATACTGGGACATACTAAGGCAAGACTCGGATTTACGGGATATGATTACCCCTGAAACATCTATCACCTTCTGTAGAGGGAGGAATCTTGGCGACAGGGTCACACATAGCCATCTGGGGCTGCCTAAAACATCTTTAACCTGGTTAGGTGCTGCCCGTCTTCCAGGTACATTTAAATGCAGGTCCTGTCGAGCCTGTGAATATATACACAAAGGCTCTGTGGTCAAGGCTCATGCGACTGGTCAGGAGTTTGTTATCAGGAAGTTTATTAACTGTCAGACGGAGGGGGTGGTCTATGTGGCCTCTTGTTCTTGCCCACTGAGTTATGTGGGCAAAACTAAAAGACAACTGCGGAGGCGAATTCTGGACCACGTTGGTGACATCTCCCGTAGGGCAGACACTCCCATTGCCACTCATGTTTGGGAGCATCATCTAGGTGATGCCTTTTCAATAAAATTTCAAAGCTTGGAACGTGTACATAAGTCACCTGGAGGGGGTGATTGAGATAGGGATATATTATGCAAGGAAGCCCAGTGGATCTTTAGGTTTAAATCTATGAAACCGCTTGGCCTCAATGAGGCGATCTCAGTCACCCCCTTTATTTGAGGGTGTGTAGTTCGCTACCCCTGCAGACATGTAGGGGTGGACATGGATATACAATCCTTTTTATGTCCTTTATGTGTCCTATGGTCCTTTAATATGGGACTGGGTGGTGTTGGGGAGGCATTATGTCATCCTGATAGGTATGCGTATTAGGTATTAGGTTAGATATGTAGGATTAGCGTTTTTTTTTTTTTGTTTGTTTGTTTTTTGGGATAGGGGCATGCATGATCTATGTTTAACCCTTTAGATTTATCCTGATCATGCCATTGACGCTACTTTCGTGATATCATATATTATTTGCTTTAATTCATGCAACCCAAGATTTTTATTTTTTTTTTATACTGATCATGCCATTGACGCTATTTCCGTAATACCATATTTCTTGCTTTAATACATGCAACTAAGTATTTGGATGACGGGCATCCCACTGTCACTAGTTCCATTCTTTTTGAACAATTTGGGAATCACAACTGATATGATCATCTACAGTTCACCTTGATCACCGTTTGGCTCTAGATTTTTTGTACATTATACTTACCTGTGTCATCGTGTGTACTGGTTTTCTCCAACCATGGATATGTTTTTGTTTATGATTGAAACCCAGCCCAATGTATCGCGATCACGTGATCAGCTGGAGGCGTGGACTTGTACGCTGATTGGTCCTCTCCGGTGGGTGCGCGGCAGTGGGCTGGGTTATGTAGGAGCACACAGACCTATATAAGTGTCTGCTGTGCCAGCATTCAGCGTCGGCTATTCTAAGTATCGGAGCCCACCATCAGGGCTCTGGGAATTGCAGTTGTTACCGTACTATTCCTCGCACATACTGTATATCTACTTCTGATGAACTTGCTGATATTGAGTGCAAAGGAAACGCATTGAGTTTATTTAGGTTACCGATAGATGTACTTTTTTATGGAACACTATGCAGGTTTAGATCCGCTATGTTTTACCTATTTAACAAGATCTAGGCTTTGACCTGCTAATATAGTGGACAGTGCAGGTGTGTACTTAGTCTCACCTAGGTCAATGGCAGATGTATTTACCTATGGAACTCTATGCAGGTTCAGACCCGCCATGCTTTATTTATTTAATATCTATGTAATATCTAGGTATTGACTTGCTAACATAGTGTATGGTGTAGGTGTGTACTTCAGCAGTGGGTGGGGTGGTTTTATGTCCCTAGCTAGTGGGAGAGAGCCGACATAATATCGTCATACCATTTAGCTGTGTTTGGACATCTTTCACCTCCTTATGCGCTCTTAACTCACTGGCTTTTGGTTACACTATACACCAGGATATACAGTATGATACTTTATATCTAGTACATCTACTGAGAGGAGAATTATCAGTTACCCAGTTTCCTGGCTCAGATAGTGTTTGGAGATGGTATAAACAATCCTATTTTTGATACTCATCCTCTCACAATTTGGATGCATGAGTTTTTCATCAGTTTATATATTGCTGTTTTATCTATCTGGGGTTAGGGATTAGGGGCCTTTTTTATAGGAAAATCCATTTTTTATCTTTGGGATAGATGAGATATTCCCTATACTGTATATTTAGTTGACATCTGTCGTATGTTTTTATTGTGTGTTAATAAAAGGTATATTTTAATTTACATCTTGTACATAGGAGATGCGTTGTTTGATCTCCATAACAACGGAGGGTGGTACCGCTCCCTTCCATACCAATTGGCAAACACAGTACCATGTGTTCCTGAGGGTGTGAGTGATCCGCTCCGCCTCTGGTGCCCTGTGATTGGCCATTTAGGTATTACACATCAGTAGGGGGAGTGGTTAACTCCCATTTAATACCGCACATCTCGGAGCTCTTGTTATTGCCGCTCTGAACCTTTATCAGAGTGGTATACTATGCCACATCATCTCCTGATGAACCTTTATGCAGGGGAAACGCGTCAAAATGTTTTTTTGACATCTCTTTTGGTTATGATTAACCTTTATCAATACTGCTTTGGATACCTCCTGCAGAATCCAACTAAATATCCCCTGCTTCAATGGCTAAGTTCAATTAAGCCTTAAGGAACACAATAGGCAGACATTCTGCCAAAATATGCAGGGGATTCTCTTTGAGCTGTATGTATTTAGATATTTTTCTTTTCTCTAAAAACAAGAAAAATATTTTTTTTCTAATAATTTATTTTCCTGATTATAATGGTCTCCTTACCATTTGAGGAGGACCAGATGTAGCAACAGGAAATAGGTTATATTCTCTTTCAATTTTTGCAGAGGTATTAGACAATAACATAATAAGAGTTTATACTCTTCAGCAGTGGAGATAGTATTAAGTCACTGCCAATTGACAGTTTGACACATTTCACTGGCACTCAGCACACATATCACGGGATTTTGGTCACTTTGATTTTATTTTTAATACTTAAATAAACGTTAAGTTTTATTATACCTATTCTTCATTACGTTAAAGAAAGGACTATAATTAAAATATACAGGATGGTGCAAAAGCAGTGACCTGTAATTAACGTGACATCAGTGGTAAATGGCCAGTGACTGAAAATTGGATTAGTTGCCCAAAGTAATCAGTCACAGCACAGCTTCCATTTGTTAAGAGCCAAATTTAAAATGTGCTTGCATAGTGTAACATAAGATGGTGACATCAAAGAAAAAAAAAGCTTTTTGATTGATGGAATTTACAAGAACTGGGTCTGTTATGACAGTACAGTGAAACCTTCAGAATAAATTTGGTAAATGTGCTAGGCATAGAAATTGTATTTTATGTTCGGGGAAGCAATTCAAAACCACCAGGTACTGATGTCACAGGAAAAGATAGAGCCACCCAAAGATTTCAGAAGAGACAGTGACCTGGATTCGAGCTGTTTACGAGCATAGTTCAAGAAAGTCTACTACGCTATCTAGTATGGAAATTCAGGAGCCTTACCTCTGCATTGTAAGCCATACAAATTGTATCTTCTTCAGTAGAAAAAGACAGAAAACCTGTCGAAATGCCATTACTTGTGCATTAACTTGCAAGGCCATTTGGACAAGGACAAATTCGCTGATAGGTTGGTGTTCAGCAGTTAGGCTACCTTTCACCTCAGTTGCAAGGTCAACCATTACAACATTAGAATTTAGGGCTCAGAAAAGTCATGTGCCTTTATCGAGCACATGAGGGCCTTCTCTCATATTAAATGTGTTCTGTGCAATGAGCCCAGAACGTTCCATTCTTTTTTTACCAACGATGCTGTCACTGGCCAATCCCACCTTGTCATGCTAAAGGAATGGCTTATGCCACAGATAGAAGAATGAATGTTTGGCAGATCTTCCATGAGCAGTAAGGTGCACCTCCATATTTCGATGTGGCTTTTTGCCGATACCTGAATGAAACAACGATTCAGCAATGGTGCGCTGGCCTCCACAATTGCCAGACCTAACACCCTGTGACTTCTTTCTATGGCACTACATCAAGAGCTCAGTGTATTTGTTCCCCAACCACAAGATCTGAATGACCTGAGACTGAGGCTATGCTGGCACGTGTCTCCGACAGAACTGGGGTATCACCTAGACATCTGCCATGCCACCAATAAAAATCTGTAGTGTACAGATAAAACTTGGAAAAACTAAGTGTCTTTTTGTTATATTATCTAGGTTATGAATACTCTGGATATAATTTTGCACCAATCTTTTTGAATCACCCTGTACTTTGTAATTTAAAAATCTCACCTTGCCTGTCACATTTAACTACTGTGTTTGCAATCTGTGATCTGTAGTCCATTATAATATTATGTGATGTGACATGGCTTGCATTTGCCTTCACACAAAATTGACAATTAGTCACAGAGGCTCATAAAGTGACTTACAACAGAGCACCTCCTGCTAACAACAGAGAAAAACTTCAGTGTGACGGCAATTTTTTTAACAGCTACCATGTGGTCATTTTCAGAACAATGAAAGTCTATGGGTGTAACTATGCATCCATTTATTTAACATACCATAAATAATTTCCTTCAAAAAATAGGATAAGTTTTCATAGCATGACCTACTCAATAATTGTCAATTGGTCCGTTTTTAACAAACATCAAAACAGATTTTAAAGTGGATCAGTGAGTTCAGTAAAACAAAAAGACCAAAAAAGTTCATCCATTTTTTTAATGGACAGTTAAAAACAGCTGACAAATGGACAACAAACAGAAATTTAAAACGGTTGGATTGCCGGTAAATTATTGAAAAGTTTATGACACAGAGATGGAAAGCAGCTGTAAAAAACAGATCATTTCATGACTATTTTTACAATGTTCGTTTGCATGTTGTCTAAGTGCATTTTAAAATGGGGGTATGAGAGACAAATTCTGGGGGAAAGGGGGTTAGAGAGGGACAGAATGTGTAGTATGTGACTACTAAATGATCACTGTATTCAGTCTTAGTACTGTATGTCACAATTCTGGTAGTATGATGGTGTGATGATTTACTTAGCTAATTTTAACCAATAGATTCGAAAGACTATATCAAAAGTGAAGGTTGAGGGTCACTTGGGTAATAGTGACCACAATATTTGTAGTTAAGCAAAACTGTAACAGGTTCAATAAATCATAAAAAGAAAGCATTTAAATTTTTAAAACAGTAAGAGATGATTAAATATGTAAGGACTCCATAGAATATTCTAATTTATTGAGATGCACCTGTATGTATCCTGCAATAGAAATGTGTTTTTTTGCAATGCATTGCATTGCATTAGCATTGTAATGCTGTAAGGGTCTTGCCAAACGAAGCAATACCCTGACACTACTGCAGGGGTCTGGGAGGAAGGACAGAGACAAGTGAGCCCTAATCTCACCCCAGCCACTGTCCCTTCCTATTGCCACAGTTACCCTAAATGGTAAAAGGTAAAAGGACAACCTGAAGACAAGCCCTATACTGGGTAAGTGACACACAGAACAGGACAAGACAAACAAACGACAAAAGAGAGGTCAGGAAGCCAAGGGGTCAGTAACAAACGAGCAAAGCAGTACAAAGTCAAAATCCAAGAGAATAGTCAGGGGCAAGCCAAAGGGTCAGAGAATCAAGTAACAAAGTATCAAGGAGTATAGAAAGAGAGTAGGCAAAACACATGTGTAATAACCGGCAACCTGCTGAGAAATGACATCCTGTATATAGAAAGTCTGGGCCCAGCCACAGATCTGATAGGTACACAGGCTGTCAATCACACAGGCCAGGATGCGATTAACTCTATGCAGTCCAGAGAGAAATGTTCAGACACGGGTGGGGCCGGAAATCCATTACACTGACTAGGACCATGTTCAGACTGAGCAGCAAGAAACTTACATAAAGAACCAAACTGAACACGCCTCCCTCGCCACAGCGTGCGAGCGGAGGGCAGCGCCGAGACCCGAAACGGCAGAGACGTTACAAATGCATTGCATTAGTGATCATACCCCCTGGGGTTCAAGACTTCTAGGGGGGGTCTAATAAATGCAAAAAATTTTTAAAAAAAAAAGTAAAAAAAAAAATATATAAAAAATAAAAAAATATTAAAAGTTCAAATCACCCCCCTTTCCCTAGAACACATATAAAAGTATTTAAATACTGTGAAACACATACACATTAGGTATCCCTGTGTCCGAAAACGCCCGGTCTACAAATCTATAAAAATATTTTTTCCGTACGGTAAACGCCATAGCAGGAAAAAAAAATCAAAAATGCCAAACCGCCATTTTATCACTGTTTTGCCTCTGATAAAAAAATTGAATAAAAAGTGATCAAAGCAATAGCAATTCCCCAAAATGGTATAACTAAAAAGTACACCTGGTCCCCCCCAAAAAAAGACGCCCTATGCATCCCAGTACATGGAAGTATAAAAAGTTACAGGTGTCAGAATATGGCGACTTTTAGAAAAAAAAAATTTTTGCACAGTTTTGGATTTTTGTTAAGGGGTTAAAATGTAAATAAAACCATATAAATTTGGTATCCCCAGAATCGTACCAAAACATAGAATACAGGTGACATGTCATTTTGGCTGCATAGTGAACGCCGTAAAAATGAAAGAAAGTCGCACAAATTCACTTTTTCTTCAAATCAACCCCATTCTGAATTTTTTTCCAGCTTCCCAGTACATTGTACAGAATAACTAATGGTAGCTTCATGAACAAAAATTTGTCCTGCAAACATTAAGACCTCACATGGCTCTGAGAGCGGAAAAATAAAAGAGCTCTGGGGTCTCTTCATACTCCAGAGTATAATAGGGGGAGGCCCAGGGGAGGTGTAAAAAATAACAAACAGTTATACCAGCGATTCCCAATCCGATGGAGAAATGGCCGCACGTCCCCTTTTAACTACATCAGCATCCTTAAGGATACCAATGTAGTTGAATAGAGCGGAGCAGCAAAAAGGCTTTAGCTTCTTGCTCCATTACTCAGGCATCAGCTAGTGATTCCTGTTGAAGACTTGCTGCATCGCTCTGCAGATAAGAAGCAGGAAGACCTCAGAGCTTCGGGGAACAAGGATGGATAAGTGGTGTTTTTTATTTCTATTTCACAACTACAGTGTAGGGCCACTGGAGGACATTTTTAGTTATCTGGGGGACATTATTACTTGTCTCGGGGTCACTGGGGGACATTATTGCTTGCCTGGGGCCACAGGGGGATATTATTGCTTGACTGGGGGCCAATGAAGAAAATTATTACTTGCCTGGGGGCCACAGGGGACATTATTACTTGTCTAAGGGTCACAGGGGACATTATTACTTGCCTAGGGGCTACTGGAGAACATTACTACTTGCCTGAGGGCCTCTCGGGGGTATTACTACTTGTCTTGGGGCCAGTGGGGAGCATTATTATTTGTCTGGGGGACACTATTTGGTGTTCTGGGGCCACTGGGAAGCATTCTTATGTGTCTGAGGACCACTAGGGAGCATGTACTGTGTGGTGAACCACTGGGGAGCATGATACTAATTGGGGCCACTAAGGGAGCTTGGCGATGGTAAAAGGTGAATTTTTGTATGTGCTGGTTGAAAGTATAGGATGGTGTAGCTTTGAGGGTGCATTCACATGGTGCAGTTGTGATGCAGCTACAATTGCATCAAAAATGCAACGGAAAAATGCATGCAGTTTTGATGTGGTTTTTGGTGAGGTTTTCTAAATTTAGAAGTGAAACAAATTTATGTTCCAGCTGTAATTTCAAAAACAGTGCTTAAAAAAAGCACATCAACATTGTAGTTTTTTTGTCTTTTGGTAAAAATTATTCGGTAGCGGTGCCCTGAGGAAATGTTTTTTTTACAGGGGTGCCGAGTCTAAAAAGGTTGGGAAAACACTCACCTTCCCTCCCCACTTCTGGACCATCTTGCAGCATCCAGTGCTTTCCCTGGGTCCATTTCTAGCATCTTCTGGCCTCCTGGGTGATGTCATGTGCCCCGAGGTGTCATGGCATCCACCAATTATACTCTTAGGGTCTGAACCCCGCTAACGGAAACCCGAACACAGATGTGAACCGGCCTTATCACACTATGGTGATATTATTCAGTCTCAGTGTTGTGGTATTATCCAGTCATGGAATGGGAGTATTATCCAATCCTGGTATAGTGGTTTTATCCAGTCACGTTATGGGGATAATTTCCAGTCACAGTATGGTGGTATTATCCAGTGACTGTATTATTTGTATTATCTATTCACAGTACAGTAGTTATTTAGTCACAGTATAGGGTTGTTATCCAGTTACAGTATGGTCTTATCATATACTTCTGGCATGGTGGTATTATGTAGTAAATGTATGGTGATACATTGTATTTACTCAATGTATGGTGGTATGATTTATTCACCATACATATTATTATTATTATTATTATTATTATTATTTAGAGGTCAAGCTATTCTGCTATATGTATACAGCATCCTGGTTCTGGTACAGCATAGTGTGCCCTGTATTTTCCAACTGAGCACATGACTCTTGGGGAGTACCGTCCACCCAATTAAACACAAGGACCTGGCAATGCCTTGTGTAAATGTCATTGAGTGGCATTCAATTGTGCCACCATAGATGGTGAGAAAATACTGGGACACTTTAGCCCTTCCCACTTTTGAGGGGAAGAGGTAATTTTATCCAAACCACATCCCCTTTGTGGTTGACTCCACCCCTTCCCAACTGTGCCACCAATAAATATTTTTGCAGCACGACAATAGTCAATAAATGAACATTTTTTATTTTTCCATTCATGGTGCCTCCATCAGCATTGACTGATGTGCCAAGGGGGTTAATATCTGCCATCAGTGCAGGCACTGATTGCGGGCACTGCCATTGGGTCTGCTGTATTATACATTCCGAGCGGCCATTATATTTAAATACCCGACATCTGTTTTACTAATAGGGTGGTTGTCAGGAAAGGGTTAAAGATCAATTTTTATTGTTTTTTAGGGTGTAATAGCACTTTAGAGTATTTTATAGAGATTTCAGTTCAGATTTGATGCTGAAACCCATGTGAAATTGATTTTTTTTTTTCTCTAGCCGCCACTGTAGTTAGCTTTGGTGCCTGATATGCTAACTCACTGGTCTTGCTACTGTCAAGTGGGTGGCAAGGGGGTGTGATTGTGGAGCAGGAGCAGGCAAGGGCGTGAATTTGAGTGGAGGTTCAGCTATTAAAGGATGGAAAGAGATCAAATTGGTGGAGCTGGTGAAAGTTCCTCTTTAAGCAGCCTAGTAAAACTTAAAGTGTACCTGTAAAGTTCAAAAACTTTTTCATACTGATGCAGTGGCAAAACTACAGCCATAGCACCTGTAACGACTGTTACGGTGCCTGCGACCTTAGGGGGCATGGTCGGCCCCAAGATATTTTTTTTTTTTTTTTTTAATAGGCTGTTACCTGCTGGATTACTCCAGCAGGTAAGGGCCACTATTTACTTATCGGTTCCCTTTCAGCCCTCCAAGTGGTCCTGTGAGTCCCATATCACATTGATGATGCTGAACAGCATCAGGACATTGCTGCCACTATTCATCATGGCGGCTGACGGTAGAAGCGAAGGTGGCCGTAGACACGAGTAGGGATCCGTAAGTAGGTCCACGGCACTGAAAGTGTTTGTTGGGCGAACCTTGTGATATCAGAGCAAATAAGTCCAAAACGGGTAAGTATATACTGTAAATGGCAGTATTACTGGGCATATACATATAATATGCATATTCCCAGTAATTCTGCCATTCTTGTAGGGAAACAAAGGAGCTGGGAGAATATATATGTGCTGGTGCATGAGAGGGCAGCTGAGCAGTCTGGGAACTAAGGGCACAGTTCTGGGATTAGAAGATGTCACACACAAGAAGTGCCCGTCCACTTGGTGAAGGAGCAGGAGAAGATTTTGCATATAGTGCTCATACAAGTATAACAGCTGTATCTTGGGCTAGGAAGCAGTTAATGGAATTGTAAGGAAAGGCTCTATTAAGCTGTGGAAAAATGATTTTTGAGCGAATGTCATTGGAGGTATACTGTAATAGAAGAGAAGAAACTTTAAAAGCTGCCATCTTCATCATCTTAGTATTCTAAGCCATACCATTTAGCTTATTTTTTAGCTTTTGTTACTGCTTCTACGCTGTATTTAACTTGCTGTATGCTTTTTTATGCGTACTGGTTTTCTAACAACATTTTGCATGATGCGTAAATAACATTTCTGCTCAACTATCAAAAAAAATATATATCTGGCAGCAGATTATACCATTTATTTAGAAGACGATGTGAGATCTTGGCACCATGTAAAAGGAGCATGCAATTTATCAACCATTTAGTTATCAACATAATAACAGACATTAAAAGCAGAAGTCTCAAAAAGGCTGTAATTAAAAAGAACCTTTCCCCACCTCCAGGAAGCCCAGCTTCTTACATCAATTAATAGGCGCTGCTCCACTGATTCTGGAACAGCTGGAACTTTTCCTCAGCAATCTATGCTGTTAGTTTTGGCCTCTGATCTGCTATTTAGGCTCTGAACTGTCACAAGGGCAGTGTCAGGCAGGAGCATGAAAGTGGTGTGATTCTGAGCTCTGACACTGGCTGCCTCTGATTTGAGCTCTGAATCACACCCTTCTGCCTGACTCTGCCCTTATGACATTACAGAGCTTAAAGGGGTTGTCTGGGATTAAATAAAAATTAACCCCTAAACTAAACCCCCTTCCTGCACCTAACTTCTAATATACTTGTATTAAAAAAAAATTACCCTTATGCCTGGGGCAGTCATGATGTACTTCAGGTCTGTGTACGCGTTTGCAGAGAGGAAGAGAGGCGTCTCCAGCCTGCGCTCAGTGAAAGAAAAGGAGGATCTGTCTCCCAGAGAGGAAGACAGGTATGTATGATAGGGTGGGGAGTTGGGCTGATTTAGTTAGTTGGGAAGGGCTAGTAGTGGTCAGGATAGCTAGGGAGATAGGGAGGGGGTGTAATGGAGTAAGAGAGGAGGGGGCAGTGACAGGGAGGTAGTGTGGAAGGTACACAGGAAGCTACACAGCAGGAAGCTACACCATGTAAACAAATGCAGAAGATGCCAGGAGCTCTTAGAGAAACCCAGAAATCACTCAAAACACTGCTAAAGATTTTTTGCCCGGAAAACCCCTTTAAATAGCATATCAGGCACCAAAAGAGCATATATACAGCACTAGTCTGATCTCAAAGGTGATGCTATTTTGTTATTCACCATTGTAGAGAGGCTATAGTATTTACAGATGGAGGGAGCCAAGCTGCATAAATATAACAGATTCTTCATGCCCAAAGACAGAAAGCTATATTATGATATAGATACTATATACTTATTATAGGTTTTATATGCTTCTAGATTCTTGACAGCACATACAGCTTTTCTTTCACAGTCAGTACCTGCTTCATCTTTTCAGCTGTATTTTTGCACACTTTGCTGTTGTTGTTTTTAATACTTTTGAAGAGAAATCACACAGTCTGATGCAGCAATGCTGGGAACAATTCCTCCACATTTAGGCAGGAGATGGCTTACTTTGGTGGTAAGGAACGCCCCCTCTGACAGTACAAGTCTATGGACAAGTACTGTCAGGCGGGGCATTCCTCATCGCCCAGCTAGACTGTCAGGAACGCCCTTCTGACAGTGGGCAGAGATCAGTGCCGAAACTAATGGCACTGATATCTCCAGCCCTGCGGCACATAATGGGGAAAGCCGAAGTGCGCTGAATTCACAAATATTATAAAAAATATTTAAATACCCGACATCTGCCGTACTATTACAGCAGATGTCATTAAGGGGTTACAACCCAAAATTGTAACTTCTGTGCTTATAATGTAGTTTGGGTCACTATCCTAGGAAGTATCCAAAGAGAAAAGGCAACACTCCAAAATAGTTTCTCAATAAAAGGTGAATTTATTCAAAATTGAAGGAATACTGAACCAGCATGGTTACCACAGCAGCGTGCAGCATCATGCTATTCCATCCGGTTTGCGTTTAGTTGGACCATCATTTATTTTTCAACAGGACAATGACCCCAAACACACCTCCAGACTGTGTAAGGGCTATTTGACCAAGAAGGAGAGTGATGGGGTGCTACGCCAGATGACCTGGCCTTCACAGTCACCAGACCTGAACCCAATCGAGATGGTTTGGGGTGAGCTGGACCGCAGAGTGAAGGCAAAAGGGCCAACAAGTGCTAAGCATCTCTGGGAACTCCTTCAAGACTGTTGGAAGACCATTTCAGGTGACTACCTCTTGAAGCTCATCAAGAGAATGCCAAGAGTGTGCAAAGCAGTAATCAAAGCAAAAGGTGGCTACTTTGAAGAACCTAGAATATAAGACATATTTTCAGTTGTTTCACGCTTTTTTGTTAAGTATATAATTCCACGTGTTAATTCATAGTTTTGATGCCTTCCGTGTGAATCTACAATTTTTATAGTCATGAAAATACAGAAAACTCTTGGAATGAGAAGGTGTGTCCAAACTTTTGGTCTGTACTGTATATACAGTGCCTTGCGAAAGTATTCGACCCCCTTGAACTTTTCAACCTTTTGCCACATTTCAGGCTTCAAACATAAGGATATAAAATTTAAATTTTTTGGTGAAGAATCAACAACAAGTGGGACACTTCAATTGTGAAGTGGAACGAAATTTATTGGTTATTTTAAACTTTTGTAAAAAATAAAAAACTGAAAAGTGGGGCGTGCAATATTATTCGGCCCCTTTACTTTCAGTGCAGCAAACTCACTCCAGAAGTTCAGTGAGGATCTCTGAATGATCCAATGTTGTCCTAAATGACTGATGATAAGAAATATAATCCACCTGTATGTAATCAAGTCTCCGTATAAATGCACCTGCTCTGTGATAGTCTCAGGGTTCTGTTTAAAGCGCAGAGAGCATCATGAAGACCAAGGAACACACCAGGCAGGTCCGTGATACTGTTGTGGAGAAGTTTAAAGCCAGATTTGAATATAAAAAGATTAAGTTAAAGTTAATACTTTGTAGTGCCACCTTTTGCTGCGATTACAGCTGCAAGTCGCTTGGGGTATGTCTCTATCAGTTTTGCACATTGAGAGACTGAAATTCTTGCCCATTCTTCCTTGGAAAACAGCTCGAGCTCAGTGAGGTTGGATTTAGAGCGTTTGTGAAAAGCAATTTTCAGCTCTTTCCACAGATTCTCGATTGGATTCAGGTCTGGACTTTGACTTGGCCATTCTAACACGTGGATACGTTTATTTGTGAACCATTCCATTGTAGATTTTGCTTTATGTTTGGGATCATTGTCTTGTTGGAAGATAAATCTCCGTCCCAGTCTCAGGTCTCTTGCAGACTCCAACAGGTTTTCTTCCAGAATGGTCCTGTATTTGGCTCCATCCATCTTCCCATCAATTTTAACCATCTTCCCTGTCCCTGCTGAAGAAAAACAGGCCCAAACCATGATGCTGCCACCACCATGTTTGACAGTGGGGATGGTGTGTTCAGGGTGATGAGCTGTGTTGCTTTTATGTCAAATATATTGTTTTGCATTGTGGCCAAAAAGTTCGATTTTGTTTTCATCTGACCAGAGCACCTTCTTCCACATGTTTGGTGTGTCTCCCAGGTGGCTTGTGGCCGGGTCTTGGTAGATTTGCAGTGGACTGATACTCCTTCCATTTCAATATGATCGCTTGCACAGTGCTCCTTGGGATGTTTAAAGTTTAGGAAATCTTTTTGTATTCAAATCTGGCTTTAAACTTCTCCACAACAGTATCACGGACCTGCCTGATGTGTTCCTTGGTCTTCATGATGCTCTGCGCTTTAAACAGAACCCTGAGACTATCACAGAGCAGGTGCATTTATACGGAGACTTGATTACATACAGGTGGATTATATTTCTTATCATCAGTCATTTAGGACAACATTGGATCATTCAGAGATCCTCACTGAACTTCTGGAGTGAGTTTGCTGCACTGAAAGTAAAGGGGCCGAATAATATTGCACGCCCCACTTTTCAGTTTTTTATTTTTTACAAAAGTTTAAAATAACCAATAAATTTCGTTCCACTTCACAATTGTGTCCCACTTGTTGTTGATTCTTCACCAAAAAATTTTAATTTTATATCTTTATATCTGAAGCCTGAAATGTGGCAAAAGGTTGAAAAGTTCAAGGGGGCCGAATACTTTCGCAAGGCACTGCATATATCATGTGCAATCATTACATGCAATAAACTCATTAATGTGATTTTATCAATAACAGTGTTACAAATCTGGGGAAAAAGTCATCATACAGTATATTAAATATCGGTATAGTGTCGTTGCACATGACCGTAATGTCCACGCATGGGCAGAAGGAAGAACAAAGCTCTGTCTCCCGTACTAGCTCCGGGCATACCTCCCGCGCATGTGCAAAGTTGCATTGGATAAATGCCAAAAGCAATATGTGTACCAGCTATACGCAAGGATATCTTCTCAAAACTATTTCACAACTAATGGGGCAATTATAATGGCTCATAAGTCTGTCAAAGTAATTTTTGTAGCAATAGTAACATCAGCTCGATATCATATGTTTTATGCCCACATTTACCATTTTGAAAGAGGGCACATAACCTATACTTACAGGGAAATCTAAGAACCTCATTATCACGTGATTTCAAAATTAGTTGATGTACATACTGTATAGTCACCTTATGCCAGGTTAGGGACCACGTGTCCATCATATGATGAGACCATCTCTGACTGTATCATCAGTGGTGATGCAAACCCAGAGGTGGCCCAGCCAACACACCCAAGGCCTCTAGGTAAGTATATCATTCAACTCAACCTATTCCCATTTCTTTCAACCATAATAGTTATACTTTTGAGAATGCATCCAAACGCAGAATAACCCTAAATTTTCTAAATAACTATATATTATCACATTCGGACATTTACAGATTCATAATCCAATTCATACTAAAGAATGACAAGTCTGTGCCAGGAATTCTTCTTAGGTTCTTTATCTCTTTTATATATAATACAAAAAAATACAAAAAAAAAAAAAATAATGAAAAATTATTCTCGAAATATACAAAACAGTTAATCAAATAAAAGGGTTGAACCCTTCTTTATATTGCACCCCATTCCACTGAAGCTAAAGAAGCTCAAAAACCCAGGAAACCCACATAAGGGCAAACTAACTCTACATCTGTCACCTTGAAGTCCACGTTCAATCCATGTGGCTTCAATGTGTTCAACCTGAAAGATAATGTAAGATAATGTTTTATATTAAATTGTTCCAAAGTAGTGGAGTGTATAAACTTATCCCCTTTAATCATATATGTACAATTCTAACAATTCAGGCAGGGGTAGTAACCTTTTCTCTTATATCCCAATATAGAGGTTTGGATTAACTTCTTTTTTAAGGAACCTACATCAGATCGTACCACTCTATCACCAATATTTTGGGCACCTTTGTAGGAACAAAGAGGCAAATTTTTGAATTCTTCTATATTTGAGCAGCATCTCTGTGGCATTGGTCAGTGCTTATGGATTATTCTTGCAATACTTTGACTGTTAACATTAAAGGTGGTCTTCATCTACAGTGGGGAAAAAAAGTATTTAGTCAGCCATAAATTGTGCAAGTTCTCCCTCTTAAAAAGATGAGAGAGGCCTGTAATTGTCATCATAGGTAGACCTCAACTATGAGAGACAAAATTAGAAAACAAATCCAGAATATCACATTGTCTAATTTTTAAAGAATTTATTTGCAAATTATGGTGGAAAATAAGTATTTGGTTAATAACAAAAGTTCATCTCAATACTTTGTTATATATCCTTTGTTGGCAATGACAGAGGTCAAACGTTTTCTGTAAGTCTTCACAAGGTTGGCACACACTGTTGCTGGTATGTTGGCCCATTCCTCCATGCAGATCTCCTCTAGAGCAGTGATGTTTTGGGGCTGTCGCTGGTCAACACGGACTTTCAACTCCCTCCAAAGGTTTTCTATGGGGTTGAGATCTGGAGACTGGCTAGACCACTCCAGGACCTTGAAATGCTTCTTACGAAGCCACTCCTTCGTTGCCCTGGCGGTGTGCTTGGGATCATTGTCATGTTGAAAGACCCAGCCACATTTCATCTTCAGTGCCCTTGCTGATGGAAGGAGGTTTGCACTCAAAATCTCATGATACATGGCCCCATTCATTCTTTCATGTACACGGATCCGTCGTCCTGATCCCTTTGCAGAGAATCAGCCTCAAAGCATGATGTTGCCACCCCCATGCTTCACAGTAGGTACAGTGGGGAAAAAAGTATTTAGTCAGCCACCAATTGTGCAAGTTCTCCCACTTAAAAAGATGAGAGAGGCCTGTAATTGACACCATAGGTAGACCTCAACTATGAGAGGCAAAATGAGAAAACAAATCCAGAAAATCACATTGTCTGATTTTTAAGGAATTTATTTGCAAATTATGGTGTAAAATAAGTATTTGGTCACCTACAAACAAGCAAGATTTCTGGCTCTCACAGACCTGTAACTTCTTCTTTAAGAGGCTCCTCTGTCCTCCACTCATTACCTGTAGTAATGGCACCTGTTTGAAATTGTTATCAGTATAAATGACACCTGTCCACAACCTGAAACAGTCACACTTCAAACTCCACTATGGTGAAGACCAAAGAGCTGTTGAAGGACACCAGAAACAAAATTGTAGACCTGCACCAGGCTGGGAAGACTGAATCTGCAATAGGCAAGCAGCCTGTTGTGGGCATAATCTGCTGTTTAGGCACACAGCAGAGCACAAAAGTGAAGGAGCACTATTTGGTTTTTAGTGCACAGATTTAAATGTTTGGGGTTTTGGACACCGGGACACGTTTGCAAGCTCCTGCCAGTAAAATGGAATCCCCCAGAAGTGACCCAGTCCTGGTGGCATGGTATTGCTTCAAATAATTTTCCAAAAATTAAAAAAAAAGTGAAAAGTGAATATGTAAATTGTGTGGAGTTCTGTACACTGGCTACACCAAATCTAATACTATTTTTCCACTAACTCCTAGGATGCGGGAACATTCTGCAGGTCAATTCTTTTTTTCTTTTTCCTTTAATCCTGGGTTTTACCCTGATGTACTCTTGCACAGCTTATACGTTCCTTATATATTCCCTTTCCTGACGTAGCCAGTGTTGCCCTAAAGGATGTGGTTGTGTATTTTATGGTAGCATTGTTCAAGCTATGAAATGTTTTTTTTCCCATTGATGTAGCCATAAAGGTCTTGCTTTTGTGGGATGAGATGCATTATTCAGTGACTCCAGAGAAACTGATCAGGCACCTTCCATGTTTGTAATGCCACATTCATGGAGTGGTAAGTGTCCTTAAAATATACCTCCAGTTATAAACAACTTTATAAGGATATCTGTTTCCTTCACCACTTATTAAACTGTTCTCCCGTATTCAGCCTCACACATAGATCTTGAGCAGGGAAGGGTTGAGTACATTCTCCCACCAGCTGTTTAATTGATTAAATATCTCATGCTGTGCACTCATAGCCTCTTATTTACAACCTAGCAGTGTTAAATAAAGCAAGGAATAACAGTGTAACAGTAGCAATTATTTGACTGTCTTTTCTATCCCCTTCCCCTCTTCATAGACTGATATTGTCATGTCCCAGGACTTGGTTTAATTCACTGACATGTATCTATGATACTGTGTTTGCCTGTGAAGTTTGTCCTTCCTCTCTCTCTGTACCCCTGGCTGTGATGCTGTAGCTCCTCCCCTCCCTATCTGCTCTAGTTCACTTCTTGTTTTTGTTGTAATATGTCTGCTCAGCTCCTGGAAATGCATCATCATTTTTCACCTACTGCTGCTACTACTACTGCTGTTATATGAGGTTTTACAAGATTTACCTGGATTAAAGCATCTAGAATCTTATCTATGCTTCCTCAGTTGAGTTGAACACTATCTGACAATATCTTTCTGGTGTAAGTACTGGTTTAATATAGAGACTACATGACATAAATAGTGAAAAATGATGCATAAAGACTCCCAGATACAGCTGTAAATTCACCAGCTTCTGAGATATAGTTAGTCACAGCAAGTTACCTGCAGAGCCAGAAGGAATCAGCAGTGGGTAATTTGCATCTGCAGCTCAGACCCCCTCAGCATAGAAGCTTCTAGCAAGCAGCCATCTCACTCCAGCATAGTTCATATTTATCTTGTTTGTGTTGCATCATGGCTGAAGGATACCCTGAAACACAAGATAGCATGGACATCAGTCTGCAGTCCAGTGAGAAGGCTAAACGCTCTACTAAACCCACGTGGAAAGTTAAAGAGAATCTAGAAAGTTTAACCCCTTAAGGACCCAGCCCAAAAGTGCGTTAAGGACCAGGCCTCGTTTTTCAAAACTGACATGTGTCACTTTATATGGCAATAACTTTGAGACGTCTTAACTTACACAAGTGATTTTGAGATTTTAACATTGTACTTCATGTTAGTGGTAAACACTAATGAATATTTTTGTATTTATTTATAATAAAATAGGAAATTTGATGGAAATTTGGAAAAAAAATCACAATTTTCAAAATGTGAAATGCTCTGCTTTTCAGATAGATAGTCATACCACCCAAATACATTAATACATATTATCTACCATATCTCTGCTTTATATCGGCATCATCTTTTAATCGTCCTGTAATTTATTTTGGATGTTAGAAGGCTTACAAGTGTAACAGCGATTTTGCAGATTTACAAGAAAATTTCCCAAACTAATTTTTTAGGGACCACTTCAGTTCTGAAGAGGAATATAATGGCCTATATATTAGAAACCCCCATAAATCACCCCATTTTCAAAACTGCACCCCTCAAATAATTCAAAATAATATTTGGGAAGTTTGTTAACCCTTTAAGAATTTCACTGGAATTAAAACAATATGGAGGTGAAATTTAGACATTTAATTTTTTCCCACTAATTCCTTAATTTAGCCCTAAAATTAACACATTCACAAAGGGTTAAAGAAAAAAATGCATCTCACAGTTTGTTATGCAATTTCTCCCAAGCACGGAAATACCCCACAAGTGGGTGTAAACTGATGTTTGGGCGAATGGCAGCGCACGGAAGGGAAGGAGTGACACTGGGCGTCTGAAAAGCAGATTTTGCTGGAATAGTTTTCAGGTGCCATGTCTCATTTGCAAAGCCCCTAGATTACCAATACAAAGGAAAACCCCAAAAAGTGACCCCATTTTGGAAACTACACCCCTCACAGAATTCATATAGGGGTATAGTGAGCATTTTGACCTTACAGTCGTTTCACAGATTTTACTACCGCTGGGATGTATAAATGAAACATTACTAAAATGTCACTTTATCCCCAAAGTTTTCATTTTCACAATGGGTTAAAGGAGAAAAAGCACCCCACAGTTTGCAAAATAATTGCTCCTAAACACAGCAGTACCCCATATGTGGTCGTATTCTGCAGTATGGGTACATGGCAGGGCTCAGAATGGAAAGAGCGCTATTTAGCTTTTTGAGGGCAGATTTTGCTGGAATAGTTTTCAGGTACCATGTCGCATTTGCAGAGCCCCCAAAGTACCAATACAGTGGAAACCCCCTAAAAGTGACCCCATTTTGGAAACTACACCCCTCACAGAACATATCAAGGGGTATAGTGAGCATTTTGACCCTACAGCTGTTTCACAGATTTTATTAACATTGGGACATTAAAATGAAAAATTACTTTTTTTTCCAATAAACCATCAATTTAGCCCCAAATTTTTCATTTTCACAAGAGGACAAAGGAGAAAAAGAACCCCAAAGTTCGTTACACAATTTCTCCTGAACACAGAAATGCCCCATATGTGGTTGTAATCTGCTGCATGGGTAAATGGCAGGGCTCAAAATGGAAAGAGCGCTATTTAGCTTTTGGAGGGCAGATTTTGCTGGAAAAGTTTTCGGATGCCACGCCGCATTTGCAGAGCCCCTAAAGTACCAATATAATACAAACCCCCAAAAAGTGACCCCATTTTGGAAACTACACCCCTTATAGAATTTATCTAGGGGTATGGTGAACATTTTGACCTCACAGCTGTTTCACAGATTTTATTAACATTGGGACATTAAAATGAAAAATTACTTTTTTTCCAATAAACCATCAATTTAGCCCCAAATTTTTCATTTTCACAAGAGGACAAAGGAGAAAAAGCACCCCAAAGTTCGTTACACAATTTCTCCTGAACACAGAAATGCCCCATATGTGGTTGTAATCTGCTGCATGGGTAAATGGCAGGGCTCAAAATGGAAAGAGCGCTATTTAGCTTTTGGAGGGCAGATTTTGCTGGAATAGTTTTTGGATGCCATGTCGCATTTGCAGAACCCCTAAAGTACCAATATAATGGAAACCTCTCAAAAGTGACCCCATTTTAGAAACTACACCCCTCAAGGAATGTATCAAGGGGTATTATCATTTAGAGCCTAAAAATGCTTCCCAAAAATTAATGTACAAAGTGAAAATTAAAGTTTTTAAAGAAATATCCAATTTCAGTGCCTAATACGTTGCGGCCACTTTGTGGCATCAGAGACATACACTCCTAAAACTATTAAGTGGGCTATTCCGGGGACAAAAAAATGATATATGTGGGCATAAAGTATAAACTGCTGCTTGGGCACGCAGCAGGGCTCAGAAGGGAAGGAGCACTGTGGTTTTTTAGCTTTTGGAGCACAGATTTAGAGGGACTTTCTGGTCGCCATGATATTTTTGCAGAGCCCTGGAGGTGCCAGTAAATTAGAATTCCCCAAGAACTGACCCCCATTTTGTAGGGGCAATTTTAGGGTCTCTGCAAATGTGACATGGCGTCCAAAAAAACAACTAAACTATCTAAATATGCGCTCCAAAAGCACATAGCGTTCCTTCACATGTGCGTCCTGCTGTGTGCCCAAATGACAGTTTATGCCCACATGTATGACGCTGGTGTACCCAGGATAACGTACTTAACAACGCCATATGTGGTATAAACTGCTGTTTGGGCACAGCCGAGCACAGAAGGGAAAGAGCGCTCTTTTGGTTTTTAGAGCACAGTTTGCTTTTTGGACACCATGACACTTTTGCAGAGCCCATGAATTGTCAGTAAAGTGGAATCCGCAGACATGTCACCCCATTTTTGAAACTATACCCTTCAAGGGATTTATCAAGTGGGGTAGCGAGCATTATTAACCCTTAAGTGTTGCATTCTTTTAATTTCCAAAAATGAATGCGCAGCTGATAATGAAAAGTTAAAAATGAAATTTTTCTATAGATACGCCATTTCAGTGCCCAATATGTTGTGCCCAGTTTATGTCTGCACAGACACACACTCCAAAAACTGGTGAGCGGGGATCCTGGGCACAACAGCTTTTGGAGCGTTCATCTCTGATACAAGCCGGGCACAACATATTACGCACTGAAATGATGTATTCCTGGAATAATTGTCATTTTCACCTTTCATCATCAGCTGCGTATTCATTTACGGATAATAAATTATAGCAACACTTGGGGGTTAAAAATGCTCACTGTACCCCTGCATAAATTCCTTCAGGGGTGCAGTTTCCAAAATGGGGTGACATGTCAGGGTATTCCACTGTACTGGCATTTCAGCTCTGCAAAAGTGCAATGGCGTCCAAAAACCAAATCGTCCAAGTCTGTGCTCCAAAAACCAAATAGCGCTCCTTCCCTTCTGTGCCCGGCTGTGCCCAAACAGGAGTTTATACCCATATATGACATTAAGTACCTTATCCTGGGTACACCAGTGTCATGCATGTGGGTATAAACTGCGGTTTGGGCACACAGTAGGGCGCAGAAGGGAAGGAGCGCTATGTGACTTTTGGAGCGCAGATTCAGATGTTTGGGATCTGGATGCCATGTCATGTTTTCAGAGCCTCTAAAGTACCAGTAAAGTGGAATCCCCTAAGGAGTGACCCCATTTTGAAAACTGCACCCCTCAAAGAATTTATCAAGGGGTGTAGCGAGCATTAGTATCCCAGACGTGACTGCACAGCGGATGGGGAAAAGTGAATGAATATGTAAGCTGTGCGTAGTACATTGGGTACACTAAATTCCCTACTATTTCCCCAGTAGTTTCTATTATTGGGGAGGTCACTCTGGGGGTCATTTCTGGTTTATTATCCCTCGTAAGCTCTAAATCTGGTTTGTACCCTTGCACAGCTTATACATTCCCTTCCTGCCGCAGCCAGTTATGTTCTAATGATTTGGCGATTTTTGGGGTTTTTGTCTTCACATTGTACGAGCTATATTTTCTTTATTTCTCTGGTGATGTAGCCATATGAGGGCTTGTTGTTTGCAGGGTGAGATGTATTTTTTAATGACATCATTTTTAGGTGCTTACAACTTATTAAATACATTTTATTAACTCTTTCTTGGTGGATTAAAAAACAACCCCATCAATTCTGGCACTGCGTTTTATCTTTAAAATTTTTCACCATGCAGCGTAGAGTGTAAGTAACATGTTACCTTTATTCTACGGGTCGGTATGATTACGGCGATACCTCATTTATACTGTTTTTTTTATGCAATACCAATTTTGCAGAACAAAAACCCATTTGGGGACATAAATCAATTTTTTTTGCATCACCATCTTCTAAGATGCGTAGCATTTTTATTTTTCAGTTTAGAGAGTTGGTTTAGGGCTTATTTTTTGCGGGACAACCTGTGCTTTTTATTGGTACTGTTTTGGGGTACATATGACTTTTTGATCACTTTTTATGGCATATTTTGTAAGGTGAGATGGTTGAAAAATCGTTACTTTTGGTGGGTTTTTTCCGTTTTTTTTCCCCCGACTTTCACCGTGTACATTAAATATGGTTTCAGTTTTATTGTACAGGTTGTTATGGACACAACGATACCAAATATGTATTGTTTTTATTAATTTTTCGGTTTATTTTTTATATAATTCATTTTATATAGGAAAAGGGAATTTTTGGGGCTTTATTCTTTTATTAATTTTTTTCACATACTTTATTATTTTTTTTTTTCACTTTTTTTTACTCTTTCTTGTGTCCCATTAGGACACCTGAGCCAGAGATTCTTTGATCTCTGCCTCAGTACTATAGACTGCAAGACACGAGCATACACGTGTCTTGCAGCCTATACAGGAAGTCAGCGCTATGGAAACACAGCGCTGACTTCCTGAGGTCTCGGCAGGATCAACCAGGTACTGGGGGCTCCAGGCAGCCTGGGGTCACTTGGCAGACCCCGGGCTGCAGAATAGAGATATCGGCACCCCCCAATCTCGCCGCGGGGGGTGCCGGGGGGGGTCAGCAAGACGGTGGAACCCCTTGGATGCCGCGGTCATGTTTGACCGCGGCATCCAAGGGGTTAAAACCGCCGATCGGAAATTATGGCCGACCGGGGGTTATGGAGCAGGGTGTTAGCTGTCAGATACAGTATTATTACGCCCTGGTGCGCGAAGTACCTGGCGCCCAGGACGTAATAGTACGTCCAAGGTCGTTAAGGGGTTAAAGCATGAACTTTCCTGTGAACTCTCAAAATGGTGGCAGAAAATACAGACTAAGATATCTGCCATGTTCTTGCCTGCACACCATGTATCACCACTAGAGGGAGCTCTGCAACAGCTTTGTACTATGCATGGACATTATAAAATGAAAGCTGAGGAGTATGAAAGCATATTGAAAAAACTAACTACAGACAATTCTTTAGAAGAATTGCAAAGCTTCCAACATCTCAATTCAGAACGAGACATTAGTACATGAAACTAAATTAAGGACAGAGACAAGAATTGCGCAACTGCAAGAAATGGCATCCCACGTTTCTGAGTCTACCAGACGCTGAAAACGTACATCTAAGTCATGTTCCTCAAAATCTTCCACACTCAGTGAGCAACTTATAAAAGCACGTGCAGAGGCAGAAGCTACTAAGATACAGGCGGCCTTTGCACAACAGAAAGCAGAGATGGAAGCTAATGCAGCTCAAAAAAAGACAGAAATGGAAGCTCTAGAGAAACAGTGTGAGCACGCTACAGCCATGGGAAGGTTAAGGGTTTCAGAACAGGCCATCAGTGGAAGTGAAAGCGACAGCACCAGTTTGTGTGATGTGGAAGCAGAGGATTCCCTCAAGCACCTTTGCAAATTCAATATACCGATACCCAGGTAAACACTAATGTGCCTCCATACCATCAGACTGCAAGTAACCATCCAGTTTCACACCCATATGTGACTAAACCTATGGACTTTAAGCTAGCTCCTAGGCTGAATGCCTATAAAGCCCCATTTCAACCTATGTCTGTTAACTGGAACCCCACTAACAATGTAATCACCGCTACTCAGCCGGCAAGTCATTATGTAAAGTCAGAGAGAACAGACATGTCAGAGTTTGCAAGGTACATGGTTCGCCGTGACCTTACTAAGACTGAACCCACAAGGTTTGATGACCAACCCAAGAACTACAGAAGCTGGAAATGTGCCTTCAAAACCGCAATTAGTGACCTCGGCATTACTGCAGCTGAAGAACTAGACTTGCTTATCTGGTGGCTTGGCCCACACTCCACAGAATTTGCTAAAATACTCAGATCCGTCCACATTCACAACCCCACAGCAGGCCTTACTGCTGCTTGGGAAAGACTGGAGAAAACCTATGGCAGTCCTGAAGCAATAGAGAATGCTCTGTTCAAACGATTGCAAGGGCTTCCAAAGATATCTGGTAAGGATCATCATAAATTTCAAGAACTTAGGACCTACTCATGGAGCTCCTACTGGCTAAGGCGGACAACCTCCTACCGGGGCTCAGTTACCTAGACACTGTTCGTGGGGTAAACCCAATAGTCTCCAAGTTGCCATATAATATTCAAGAAAGGTGGACCACAGTTGGGTCAAGATACAAAAGTGAGAATCGAGTCTCCTTTCCTCCATTTTCCTACTTTGGTGAGTTTATCAAGAACATTGAAGAAGCCAAGAATGATCCCAGCTTTTCCTATGGAGAACCCAGTGTTCCTGGTTCACCTCCTATCAAGTACGACAGCTCACATTCTAGCTACAGAAATTGGAGAGGCCCAGTTTCGGTGAAAAAGACTGATATTCTTCCTACACCTACAGCAGCTCCAGCTCCAGAAGAGAGCAGTTGCAGGAACAACCAAGACGAAAAGGTAGAAAATCCTAACCGCCTGTGTCCTATTCACAAGAAGCCTCATCCCCTCAAGAAGTGTATTGGCTTCAGGAGGAAACCAATCCAAGAATGTACAGAGCTTCTAAAGAAACTTGGGATATGTTTCAAATGTTGTGCCTCTACTGAACATGTTGCTAGAGACTGTAAAGTTGATATTAAGTGTATAGAGTGTGGCAATGAGGACCATGTACAAGCTCTTCATCTATCCCAGCCTAATCCCACACCACCTAGAGCTCCCCTTCCCCAACAAAGCATAGCAGGGAGAACACAGATCAAGCAGCAAATACTACCACAGTATCTTCCTCATGTACAGAAGTCTGCAGAGAAGACCTTTGTGACAAGTCCTGTGCAAGGATATGCCTAGTCAATATATACCCCAAGGGTTAGCCAGAAAGGACTCTGAGGGTGTACACCATCATGGACGACCAGAGCAACCGATCACTTGCAAGGTCAGAACTCTTTGATCTGTTTAACTTAAAGGGTGATACTTATCTATATACCTTGGGTACGTGTAGTGGCATATCAGAGGTTTCTGGGAGAAGAGCCAGTGGACTCATAATAGCTTCTCTCAAGGGCAATCTGGAAATACCTTTGCCCACACTTGTTGAGCGCAACTGGATACCATTCAACAGAGAGGAGATACCCACACCAGAGGTGGCTTTCCATCACCCTCATCTAAGGGCTATAGCCAATGAAATACCAGCCCTTGACAAAAATGCAGACATTCTACTTCTGCTAGGTAGAGACATTTTCAGACTGCACAAAATATGCTAGCAAATTAATGGACCACATGATGCACGATTTGCCCAGTGCCTTGATCTGGGATGGGTTATCATAGGCAACGTGTGCATAGATAGGATGAAAAGGCCCACCAAGATTACTTCATTTAAGACGCATTTCTTACCAAATGGTCGCAGCACTTATTTTCAGCCATGTCCTCATCACTACCAAGTGAAAGAGAAGATAAACAACAGTATGTGGCTGCATAATCACCAAGACAACATGAATACTTTCCTGCCCAGGGACAACACCCTTGGATTAACAGTGTTCAATACAACAAGTGACGACAACATGCTAGCATAGGCTATAGCAGATAAAAAATTTCTCAAACTTATGGACAAGGAATTCATTCAAGATGATTCCAACAGCTGGGTAGCACCTTTACCCTTCCGTTCCCCGAGATCAAAACTACCAATCTGAAGCAAGCAGTTTCTAGATTTTCCTCTCTAAAACGTGCCCCCAAGAGGAAACCAGAAATGGAGAAACACTTTGTAGGTTTCATGCAGAAGGTATTTGAGAGAGATCATGGAGAACCTGCACCTCCACTGAGAGAAGGAGAAGAATGCTGGTACCTTCCATCATTTGGTGTGTATCACCCTTGCAAAAATGACCAAATCAGGGTTGTGTTCGATTCTAGCACACAGTATGAAGGCGTCTCTCTCAGTAACCTGCTACTCACTGACCCCAAAACCTGCACACTCCTTTTCCACAACTCGAACTTTGTGCAGCTGTGCTTGCAGTAGAAATTGCTGAAGCAATAAGAGACGAAATGGACATTGCTATTCATTAATTAAAATTCTTCACTGATAGCAGAGTTGTCCTTGGCTATATACACAATCAAACAAGACAATTTTATGTGTATGTTGGCAAAAGAGTAGAACGTATCAGAAGTTTCTCTGCCCCTGATCAGTGGCATTACATCTCCACACAACTTAACCCAGCTGACCGTGGTACAAGGCCTACACCGACAGCACACCTTCTAGACTATATGTGGCTGTCACCTCCAAGTTTCCTGTATGAAGATCCCTGCTTGACTCTTACCAGTGCCGTCTATGATTTAGTGGATCTTGAGTCTGACAAGGAAATCAGGCCTATGACCTCCATACTCTACACTTCTGTGATTCCAAAAGCGAAGCTGAAGTCACATTGCTTTGAGCGTTTCTCGATCTAGTCTTCCATCGAACTGGTGCTTCTTCTTCCAAGAGGAAACGTCACATAAAAGAAGATAAGGACACCATTCAAAGCTCATGGCGGGGAGCATCCCTCCATGAACTAAAACCGTGTTGCACTCCTGACATATTCTTGTGGATTTACAGTGTGGGTTGATGGAAGTGTTGGCAAACTGCGGCTTCCCCGATCTGAAGATTGGTTTATTTGGACCTTACGTAAAGTTCTTAGTTGTGGCTTACAAATTCAAAACTTTCAGTCTCAAGCTTTGGACTAACTGTTGATTGTTGTTTATTGTGCATATTTCTTTTTTCTTTGTTTTTCAGGTTTGAAGAGGACCTTATGGACATCTCAAGGACATTATTTAATGTTTGTTTTCTGTGAAATCTAAAGATTTCAAGCGGGGAGTGTCATGTCCCAGGACTTGGTTTAATTCACTAACATACCAATGTTTGGCACTCCATATATCCTGGTGGGAGATTTTTTATAGCGTTCTAACTGTGCTATTTCTTCTCTTCTCTTTGCATTGGGACTATTGATGATTATGTCTGCATGATTATGGGTTGTTATGGTTCTAGTGCAATTGGCCATTTTTGTGAAATTCAGTGTAGATAATTTGGCATTAACAAACTGCTGTGTCTTCACATTTATTATGGCATATTTGTATACTTAAACTTTTCCTAACATTTTAATCCCCTGATGAGATTAACGAAACATGCATGTCGGGATTACATGTATGGATTGTTTGGAATTTTTGGTATTTGCATTTTTGTAACAGAGGCGCTTTTATATTGTACCTGTTGTTCTAGCACTTTACATATTTTTTAGGGTGAATGTAGGGATTGTCTATAATAGGGTCAGGTTCCGGTCGGGGCTGCATGCTATATAGGGTGGTGGCTCCGAGATAGGCTTTTAGGGTATACCAGGCCTCCGCTATACTTGTAGGGCATTGTTTTAAGGTAAGATTTTTACCTGTGTTTGGGTCCCTTATCAGCCTCTTGTGATCAACAAATACCTGCCCTGACAGCCTTTCACCCATCCATTTTTTGTGTCGTTCATATTGGTTTCATCTGAATCACGGTAAGTCCTGGTTATTATTATTTATCTTTACCATTCCAGGCTGCCGTGTTTGGATTATTTAATATTGTGCTACCAACAGGTCATTTATTTTGGCTTAGGGTTGAATTTTTTCTACTGAGGTGCGGCCTATGCACTTTTTATCTGATTTATTATTAAAAGTTATGTATTAATTCTGTCAAGTCTATTGTGATTATAATTTTGGATAGTGTATTGTATCAGATAATCTTTATTCTATCTATTGCATCATATTCTTTATGGATTTCAATTGAACACTATCTGACAATATGTTTCTGGTGAAAGTACTAGTTTAATATAGAGACTACAGGACACTCTCACAACCATACACTTGCAGCCAAGTTATTGAGCCAGAATAGATATAGAGAAAGTAACTACCTGAAAAGTGGAGAAGAAAACATATTTCGTTAAATCAGATACAGTCATGGCCATAAGTGTTGGAACTCCTGAAATTTTTACAGAAAATTAGGTATTTCTTCCAGAAATTTATTGCAATTACACAAGTTTTGTTATCCTTTTTATTTCCTTTGTTTCTTTTGGAACAACACAAAAAAAACAGAGAAAAAAAAAAAGCCAAAAATTAAATAATTTCAAACACAACTCCAAAAATGGGACGGACAAAATTACTGCCACCCTCAACTTAATATTCGGTTGCACACCCTTTGGGAAAAATATAACCAACTTCTTACACCTCTCTTCTTTTGCAAACTGTTCCAGGTCTCTCATATTTGAAGGGTGTCTCCTTCCAACAGCAATTTTAAGATCTCTACACAGATGTTCAATAGGATTTAGATCCGGACTCATTACTGTCCATTTCAGACCTCTCCAGCACTTTGTTTCCATCCATTTCTGGGTGATTTTTGAAGTATGTTTTGGGTCATTATCCTGCTGGAAGACCCATGAGCTAGGACGCAAACCCAGCTTTCTGACACTGGGCCCTACATTGTGAGCCAAAATCCTTTGGTAATCTTCAGATTTCATGATGCCTTGAACACAGTCAAGACACCCAGTGCCAGAGCCAGCAAAACACCCCCAAAACATCTTTGAACCCTCACCATATTTGACTGTTGGTACTGTGTTCTTTTCTTTGTAGGCCTCATTCTGTTTTTGGTAAACAGTAGAATGATGTGCTTTACCAAAAAGCTCTATCTTGGTCTCATTTGTCCACAAGAAGTTTTCCCAGAAGGATTTTGGCTTAGTCACGTACATTATGGCAAACTGCAGTCTAGGTTTTTTATGTCTCTGTGTAGTAGTGGGGTCCTCCTGGGTCTCCTGCCATAGCATTTAACTTCATTCAAATGTCGACGCATAGTTCACGCTGACACTGATGCACCCTGACCCTGCAGGACAGCTTGAATTTCTTTGGAACTTGATTGGGGCTGCTTATCCACTGTCTGGACTATCATGCGTTGCAGCCTTTCATCAATTTTTCGCTTCTGTCCATGTCCAGAGAGTTTAGCTACAGTGCCATGGGTTGTAAACTGTTAGGAGTCAGGCTGGAACCTCTGCGGTGGCATGTGGGGGTTGCCGGACCTCTCCTGACACGGGTCGTGGCCTTCTCCTTCTGGCGCAGGGGTGATGTTGGGTCTGCCAGAGTCTATATATTTTGAACTTCCGCTCCGGCTCACCACTGGCTATTCAGTTCATTCTGATAGTAAGTTCTCCTTTGCTGTATTCCTGTTCTCCTCTGCCTTGAGCTCCTGCTTCCATTTTTTGACTCTGCTTTTGCCTCCCGACTTTGTACCCTGCTCTCTCCTGCTAACGACCCCAGCTTGCCTTCAAACTTTTGCTCCTTGAACTCGACTTGGTACCGCTCTGCTCTCCTGTTACCGACCCAGCTTGCTTGACCTCTCTCCTAGATTACCCCTCTGTACTGCACTGACCTCACGTTGACGAATCAGATTGGACGACTACTCTTTGGTGCACTGCTGCCATCTACTGGCTACCGCCATCCGCTGCCTTCTGATTCATCAGACCTTCATCTTAATTCTGAGAACCTTTTGGTAAATGATTCCAGTATCTGACCCATAACCGCCCTGTCCGACAGTAGCTTCCAAGTCCATCCCCACCATCAGGGGATCTGGTGAACATATCTGAAGGGTTGGGTTTGGTGCGGCTCGGAGTTGCAGCCTTGCAGTGCTGGAGTCCTAGGTTTAAATCCTGCCAAGAACAACATCTGCAAGGAGTTTGTGGCTTTTCTCTGGGTACTCAGGTTTCCTACAGCACTCCAAAGATATACTAGTAGGGAATGTAGATTGTGAGCCCTATATGGGACAGTAACGGACATGTCTGTAAAGCGCTGCGGAATATTATGGTGCTATGCTATGCAAATAAGCAAAATACATAAATAATAATAATATGTTGCACACAGTGGACAAAAGAACATCAAGATCTCTGGAGATGGACTTGTAACTTTGAGATTGTTGAAATGTTTCCACAATTTTGGTTCTCAAGTCCTCAGACAGCTCTTTTCACCTCATTCTGTTCTCCATGCTTAGTGTGGCACACACGGACACACAATGCAAAGACTGAGTCATCTTCTCTCCTTTTTATCTGGCTTCAGGTGTGATTTTTATATTGCCCACACCCATTACTTGCCACAGGTGAGTTTGAACGAGCATCACATGCTTGAAACTAAGTTATTTACCCACAATTTTGAAAAGGTGCCAACAATTTTGTCCAGTCCATTTTTGGATTTTTGTGTGAAATTATGTCCAATTTGCCTTTTTTATCTGTTTTTTTGCGTTGTTTCAATACACACAAAGGAAATAAACATGCTGCAGCTCAGTCAGATTAATTTTAATGGGATGGAGTTGTGGCATGGCCATTTGACCAATGAACATGTCGTCACTTCCTAAGAAGTAGAAAGCCCCTGTTTTCAAGTCCTGCACAACTTCTTTAATTCTCCCCAGTGACTCCACCAGCAAAATAGTGAATGCAGCATCAGTCTCTATCATCTAAGTATCTGTGGTCATAGTAATATACCATACAAAATATTTATTTCTATTAATCATGTAGATTCTGGTACAGAGACTGTTAATTTTACACTGGATCTGTTCACAGTCAGTGTAAGACAATATAAATGCAAAGTCATAACCTGTGTAAATAGACCCCTGATAATATAGGTTCATGAGGAGACATAGGACACAATGATTAGATGTAATGCTGGGAGAACAGACCGTAAGATTCTGCCTGTGCCCAGACTCATCTTATTTATTAGTGTGTGTGCTGGGTGAAAGGTTACATTGCACAATCTAAAACACCAGGTGTGACTTTGGAAATATATACACATATATAAAATAAACTATATATATATATATATATATATATATATATATATATATATAAAAAATGAGTTCCTGTCTGTCTGTCTGTCTGTTCTTTATGCGTTCCCAAACGACTGGACCAATCCTCACCAAATTTGGCACACATGTACATCAGGTGTCCGGGAATATTATAGACTGGGTCTCAGCTCTCTTGGACGTACCGTTCCTGAGGTACAGTATTCCCAAAAAATGGCCAGCATTAGTCTATACAAGCCTCCAAGTCTTTCACTCATATTCCAACTGCCATACACACGGTCACATGTCCCTTATCAGCCAATAACAGCTCGCAGGCGCTTACTCTCCTCAGGCACACAGGTTTCCATAGCAACCAAGCTATGTATGACCTGTATTAGTGAATAGCAGTTCACAGGACCTTAAATATTCAGTCATATCACATGTATCAGCCAATATAAGTTCACATTTAATTTACCAGGTTTCCATAACAACACAGCCATAAATAGACTTTACCTATACTGGACTCAGTGGCGTAACTAGCAATGGCAGGGCCCCAAGGCGAACATTTGACATGGGACCCCCCCCCCCCGGCAACCCCCCCACACACAAACTGCTTTTCTGCACACACTATTATGCCCCATAGTGGCCCCTGCATACACTATTAGGCCCCATAGTGGCCCTTGCACACAGTATTCTGCCCCATAGTGGCCCCTGCACACAGTATCATAGTGGCTCCTTCATATAGTATTATGCGCACTTCCCGTTACCTCTTCAATGTTGCACCAGATGTCACGTGAGCCAGGCATGTATCGCAACGCATAATGACGTCGGACTGGCCCACCGACATCTGGGACGCCACCAAGGAGGCCCGAAGCCTGCTGAAAAGACCCCAGAGTATAATGATAGCAGTGTTTGTGGGGTTCACGGCCCACAGGCCTTACTTACCAATCCCCGCTCCTGCTCACAGCTGCCTCTGCAGAAGGTGAAAAAAAAAAAAAACATCAGGGGCCTGCTGGGACCCCTAATGTCCCAGGCCCTGTGGCAGCCGCTACCACTGCTACCCCGGTATTTACGCCACTGACTGGACTGCCATACTGGATTTCAGCATTCTTATAAATTGAAACGTTTTTAAACTACTCATGCCTCCTGCAGCAAAATGCATGGCTGCTGCTCGAGCTAATGAAAACTCTCAGCAGACCCAAGCCCATCTCCAATCTGACAAGGCATTGTCAGCCACATGCACACAGCTGCACTCCATGTTTCCATAACAACCTAGCCATTTTTCTTCACTGCTGTAGGTCAGCTTTAAAGGGACAGGGCGCTGTGGATGACACTGTTACACAAGATCACATACACACAGCTTTACTCCAGGTTTTCCATAACAACCGATCGCAGGTCTTTCACTGATATCCAAACTAAGATACACATGATCACATGACGCTTATGGAACAATGGAAAATCGCAGGTTCTTCAATCTTGACATACACACAGCTTTACACCAGGTTTCCATTGCAACCAAGTTATTTATGACCTGTATGAGTCAATAGCAGTTCGCAGGTCCTTAAATATTCAGTCATATGACATGCATCAGCCAATATAAGTTCATATTTCATTTACCAGATTTCCATAGCAACACAGCCATAAATAGACTATACCTATACTGGACTGCCATACTGGATGTCAAGTGCAAAACTGGCCAATTCTTATGGGGTCACTACACAAACAAAAAATGAAATGTACCCGTGTGAAGCCGGGTCCTTCTGCTAATATTTATATATATATATATATATATATATATATATATATATATATATAAGAGTTTCTGTCTGTCTGTCTGTTCTTTATGCGCAACCAAACGACTGGACCGATCCTCACCAAATTTTGCACAAAGGTACATCAGGTGTCCAGGAAGATTTTAGACCGGGTCTCAGCTCTCTCGGATGCACCGTTCCTGAGATACAGTATTCCCAAAAAATACACATGGTAACATGTCCCTTATCACCCAAAAGAAGCTTGCAGGCGCTTAATCTCCTCAGGCACACAGCTTTACTCCAGGTTTCCATAGTAACCAAGCTATGACCTGTTTGAGTCAATAGCAGTTCACAGGTTCTTAAATATTTCAGTCATATCACGTGTATCAGCCAATATAAGTTCACATTTAATTTACCAGGTTTCCATTGCAACCAAGTTATTTATGACCTGTATGAGTCAGTAGCAGTTCGCAGGTCCTTAAATATTCAGTCATATGACATGCATCAGCCAATATAAGTTCACATTTAATTTACCAGGTTTCCATAACAACACAGCCATAAATAGACTGTACCTATACTAGACAGCCATACTGGATGTCAAGTGCAAAACTGGCCAATTCTTATGGGTCCACTACACAAACAAAAAATTAAATATACCTGTGCGGAGCCGGGACACCCCCCCCCCCCCGCACAAACCGCATTCCTGCACACACTATTATGCCCCATAGCAGCCCCTACACACACTATTATGCCCCATAGTGGCCCCTGCACACATGGAAGAAATAGAAGAGGAAATGAGGCAGACTTTCACTCACTGATTAGGTTCCGATGAATGGGCTTCAGTTGCGGTATCCACTGCAAAATCTGTAAGGACACTTATTTTTTCAGCATTCTACTTCGATCTCTGCCTTCTATTGAATACACAGAATCTGTCTAAACATCAGAGCCCAATTCCTGTGTTAACATACCCTAATAGTTTCCCCCCAGATGATGGTCTCCCACCCATATTAGATAATACTGCCCCCAAACAGGTAATAGTTCTCCTCACATAACTATGGGGACTAGGGGACAGGAAACTATTACCTGTGGGGGATGCAGTAATAGTGCATCCCCACAGGTAATAGCCCCCCCACACATAAGTAATACTATTACTTATGTATTACTAATAGTGCCCCCAGATAATAGTCCCTCCTCCACATAATTAACACTTTTACTTATGTGGGAGGGGACTATTACCTGTGGAAGGGACTATCAGGACACTATTACTGTACTACCCCTCACAGGTATCAACCCTTCCCCACATACTGTTCATATGTCCCTCCATGTCCCTCCCCCCATGCTGTTGAACTGCCTAGTTATCATGTACCTTCTGATGTCTGAAGCAGCACAGGGAGCTGCTGTTGCATATAGTCTGTGTGTACCTTCTATTCTCCTCCCGGGTCCCACTGTGACCTACTTTATGGTACCGCAGGACCCGGGAGGAGAATAAGAGGTGGATATAAGCTGTGGGCAATATCAACTCATGGGTGCCACATTAGTCATCAGAAGGTACATGATAACTATACACAGTGTTGGACTGAAGTACCTAGGGTCCATCAGAGGAACTTGTTCTGGGGGCCACATCATGGCTCCATCACTGAAATCTTGCATATGTGCTGACTACCCAACGAGTGCTGTGCATTACCGAGTGTCCCTATATCATTATCCCCTATAGTACTGTGCATGTCCAAATAGCTCCATGCATGGACAAGATTTTAGTGTTTGGAGCTGTTATTTGGGCATAGCACACAGAGCTGCCATCACAAATTTTGGGGCCCCACACAGGCAAAATTTATGGGCACCCCTCTTCCTTGATGTATCTTACTGTTCTCCAGTGCTCCCCACACAGTATAAAGTTCCCTAGCCCCCCCCCCTAGTATAATGCTCCACGTGGTATACTGTATAATGCTCCCCAAAGGCTCCACACAGTATAACATTCCACAGTGGCCCCACACAGTATAAAATGCTCCCAAGAACCCTCATCCACAATATAATGCTCCACAGTATAAGGATCCACAGAAGCCCCACACGGTATAAAAAACTCCCCTGAGGCCCCCACAATATAATGCTCCACAGTGACCCCACACAGTGTAATATGCTCTTCATAGTGACCCAACACAGTATAAAATGCTCCCAAGAGTCCCTTCTCCACATTATAATATGCTCTGGAAACCTCGAGCTGATTCAGTCTAACCCCACAAAAATTGTTCAGACGAATATTAGTGATGTTCGGCCCTACAGTTCATTTCAGCGCTATTATTGTACTCTGAGGTCTCCTCACACCCCAGAGTATAATAAGTGGAGGCCCAGGTAAGTGAGTAAAAATGACAGTTATCCTTACCTTGCCTCACCTCTCCTGGGCATTCTTGTGGTGTCCAGTGTCCTCATCAGGCCTCTGGTGGACATCGCATGCTCTGGGGTCACTGCTGAGGCCTGTGTTTGGGCCTCACTGATCAAACTGATGTCATGATGTCTTCCGGAGGCCGGAAGAGGCCTAAAAAGGGCTCTGGGGACCACCGGACATCCAGGACAGGTGAGTATAAATGTTTGTTATTTTTACTTCCCTGCCCTGGGCAGGCTTCTATTTGAAAGGAACTTGGTGGCACATTCATATATATCATGACACCAGGCCCTTTTTCATTAGCAATTTGTCTGGGCCCCATTGGCCCAGTCTGACACTGGCTATACAGTTAGCAGGGTGATGATGGGGGGTGCAGAGTGAGAGGTGCAAGCCATGGCTCAGGGGCAGAGAGCAGTGCAGTTTGACACTCATTGTATGCACCAAATCTCTTGCGCCCCCTCTATTGTGTGGCAGCTGGTGCCCTGTGCAATTGTACAGGTCATACATAGCTAAGACTGGCCAATGGCTGAAACCCAGTTAGTGGCATAACGATCGTGGTCGCGAGTGATGCAACTGGAGGGGGTAGGGGGCCCTTGGCCAGCTCCATGATGACGGTTGAGAAAAGCCTGGTTCCCTGACCACTATCTTTGCTATGCATCTCAGGCAGCAGAAATCTGCACTCATCTCTACTGCCTGTGGACATCGCCATTAATGGAAAGGGGCCTGGCATTATGGGATGTATCTACATGCTGCCAGTCCCCTTTCAAATAGAAGTCCGCCCAGGGGAGGTGAGTAAAAATAACAAACACTTATACTCACCTCTCCTGGGCTTCTGACGGTCCACAGTGTTCTCTTCGAAGCTCTTTTGGCCTGCTACTGGCATCGCAAGCCCTGGGGATCACTGCTGAGGCCTGTGATTGAGCCTCAGCGGTCATGTCAATACTCCGGCAAGCCCCACAGGGTTGCTGAGGCCCAATCACATGCTCCAGCAGTGACCACTGGAGCGCGTGATATCAGTCGTAGGGCAGAGACTCAAAGTCTACACTGGCAAGAGCCAGATGCAGCGAAAATGTTCAGGAGAGGTAAGGCATGGTGAGTATAAATGTTTTTTTATTTTTACTCACCTCCCCTGGGCCTCCACGTATTATACTCTGGGGTCTGAGAAGACCCGAGAGTACAATAATGGCACTGAAATGAATTTCATGGGGTTTGCCTGAAGTGGCTTGAGGCTTCTAGAACATATTATACTGGGAGGAGGGGGCTATTGGGAGAATTTTATACTGTGTGGGGCCATAGGGAAACAGTATGTGGGGCCTCTGGCGAACATTTTCTATTGTGTGGGGCCACTGTGGGGAGCAGATTATACTGTGCGTGGCCACTGTGGAGCATTATACTGTGGGGGGCTCTGTGGAGCATATTATACTGTGTGGGGTCCCTTCACTATTTACATCGTAAATACGCTGCTCAGTCATCATATTTTTGATAACAGTAGTTATGGGTACTATAGTTGTATCCTTTTCAAGTATCTGAGATACCACTGCAGCACCCATAACCATCGATATCAAGAATATGCTGTAGGGAGGGGTGAGGGGACCCCAGTCAAAGTTTGCATCAGGGCCCACAAAACTTTAGTTATGCCACTGAAACCAATATTATGTAACCCATGTCCGAGACATGGAGCTTGGCTAGGCTGGCAGTGCTGAGACAAAAAGGGGTCTAAAAGTGAGCCTGGAAACTATAGGTAAGTTATACAGTAAGTTTGACTTCTGTGGTGGGTAAGATACAGTGGGGAAAAAAGTATTTAGTCAGCCACCAATTGTGCAAGTTCTCCCACTTAAAAAGATGAGAGAGGCCTGTAATTGACATCATAGGTAGACCTCAACTATGAGAGACAAAATGAGAAAACAAATCCAGAAAATCACATTGTCCAATTTTTTGAGAATTTATTTGCAAATTATGGTGGAAAATAAGTATTTGGTCAATAACAAAAGTTAATCTCAATACTTTGTTATATATCCTTTGTTGGCAATGACAGATGTCAAACGTTTTCTGTAAGTCTTCACAAGGTTGGCACATACTGTTGCTAGTATGTTGGCCCATTCCTCCATGCAGATCTCCTCTAGAGCAGTGATGATTTGGGGCTGTCACTGGGCAACACAGACTTTCAACTCCCTCCAAAGGTTTTCTATGGGGTTGAGATCTGGAGACTGGCTAGGCCACTCCAGGACCTTGAAATGTTCCTTACGAAGCCACTCCTTCATTGCCCTGGCAGTGTGCTTGGGATAATTGTCATGCTGAAAGACCCAGCCACGTTTCATCTTCAATGCCCTTGCTGATGGAAGGAGGTTTGCACCCAAAATCTCACGATACATAAGCCCATTCATTCTTTCATGTACATGGATCAGTCGTCCTGGTCCCTTTGCAGAGAAACAGCCCCAAAGCATGATGTTGCCACCCCCAGGCTTCACAGTAGGCATGGTGTTCTTTGGATGCAACTCAGCATTCACTCTCCTCCAAACACGACAAGTTGTGTTTCTACCAAACAGTTCTACTTTGGTTTCATCTGACCATATGACATTTTCCCAATACTCTTCTGGAACATCCAAATGCTCTCTAGCAAACTTCAGACTGGCCTGGATATGTACTGGCTTAAGCAGGGGGACACGTCTGGCACTGCAGGATCTGAGTCCCTGGCGGCGTAGTGTGTTACTGACGATAGCCATTGTTACGTTAGTCCCAGCTCTCTGTAGGTCATTCACTAGGTCCCCCCATGTGGTTCTGGGATTTTTGCTCACCGTTCTTGTGATCATTTTGACCTCACAAAGTGAGATCTTGCATGGAGCCCCTGATCGAGGGAGATTATCAGTAGCCTTATATGTCTTCCATTTTCTAATTATTGCTCCCACAGTTGATTTCTTCCATCAAGCTGCTTGCCTATTGCAGATTCAGTCTTCCCAGCCTGGTGCAGGTCTACATTTTGTTTCTGGTGTCCTTCCACAGCTCTTTGGTCTTCACCATAGTGGAGTTTGGAGTGTGACTGTTTGAGGTTGTGGACAGGTGTCTTTTATATTGATAACAATTTCAAACAGGTGCCATTACTACAGGTAATGAGTGGAGGACAGAGGAGCCTCTTAAAGAAGAAGTTACAGGTCTGTGAGAGCCAGAAATTTGTAGGTGACGAAATACTAGATTCTCATGACAAGAACATAGTTATGCCTCTATACAAATCACTGGTACGGCCACACTTAGACTATTGTGCTCAATTCTGGGCCCCAGTATACAAAGAAAGACATAATCGAACTAAAAAGAGTGCAAAGAAGGGCAACCAAAATTATTAGTGGAATGGGTGGATTGGAGTACAACGATAGATTAACAAACTTGGGGTTATTCAGTTTAGAGAAAAGACGTCTATGGGGAGATCTAATAACAATGTACAAATACATGAAGGGACAGCACAAAGAACTTTCTATTGATCTTTTTACCCCTAGGCCAGTGACAGTGACAAGGGGACATCCTCTACGACTGTAGGAGAGAAAGTTTCACCAGCAACATAGAAGAGGATTCTTTACAGTAAGAACAGCGAGGCTATGGAAGTTCAAAGAGGGCCTGGATGCCTTTCTTGAACAGAACAACATTACGGGTTATGGGTTCTAGAGTTTAAGGGCACGTTGATCCAGGGTTTTATGCTGATTGCCAGATTGGAGTCGGGAAGGAATTTTTTTCCCATGAAATGGGGCAATTGGCATAAGCCTCGTGGGGTTTTTTTTTTGCCTTCCTCTGGATCAACACTGTAGGGGACTGTAGGGTTATAGGTTGGACTTGATGGACTGATGTCTTCATCCAACCTCATCTACTAAGTAACTAATTAAAAAGGTGTATTTGGTGGGTGCTATTTTGAAAGGTGCAAAGCATTCCTGAAACTGTAGAAAGTGACTTATTTGCTGTAGCTCTGACTCATACCCAAAGCAGATGTTGAAGAAGACTGAGCATTGCATGCCAATTGAGTAGGGTGCATAAAAACAATAAAATGATTTATGAATATAATATTTTATTTCAATATTACTATGTATAGATTATGATGTTAATCTGTTTTCCCTTAGTCCCAACAGCAGCACAATATTGGGGTATTTCTGCCCCTGTGTGCTGGTAGGACAGAATGGAATTTTTAATGAACAACAAACAGTTAACATAACCCCTCCCCCTCCTCAATTTAAGGAAGGAAGTACCAACTTCCCAGCGTGTAATTATAAAGACAAATACATAACACATAGGGAGTGAGCCTTGTGCTGCTGTTGGGACTAAGGGAAAACAGATTAACATCATAATCTATACTTCCCTAACATCCCACCAGCAGCACAATATTGGGGATCTAGCAAGCAGAACCCTAGGGAGGGTCCTCTTGAAGAATAGAATTTAACACAGAGTGGCCAAAAGAAGTGGCCTCCGTACCCCAGCTGTTAAATCTGTAATGATTAACAAAAGTATGGAGAGAGCTCCAAGAAGCTGACAAACAAATTTGTTCCCAAGGAACAGAGCTTCTTTCCACCCAAAAAGTAAAAATGGCTCTTGTAGAATGAGCTCGAACAAACTCAGGAGGGTGTCTAACCCCTGTGAAGTGAAAGCCAATTTTATGGCTTCATTGTGCCAAGGAGGCTTTACAAGCCTTGAGCCCATTATTTTTCCCAGCAATTGATAGAAAAAATTTTCTGACCGTCTAAAAGGCCGGGATCTCTGAATATAAATTCCGAGGCATCTGGCCACATCCAGGGAGTGAACTTTACCTTCCTCCGGAGATGATGGACTGGGATAGAAAACTGGTAATGAGATAACCTGGTTTAGTTTAGAATATGAGGGTACCTAAGGGAGGAACCCTGGCATAAATCTTAGTTGTACTCACCAACTCTCTGAGCTGAGGTTATGGCCAAAAGGAACACTGTCTTTACTGTGAGAAATTTTATCTCAACTTCTTCTAGATGTTCCAAGGGGGGGAATAACATAACCCCTTAAAAACAGTAGATAAATCCCATTGAGGGATTGGGTGGGTAACAGGCGGACTAATGCACCCTTAAAATATCTTTTAACCAGCAGGTCTACAGATAGCTGCTTATCTAAGCAGGCTGACAGGGCAGTAACTTAAGCTTTCAAGTGAAAGGGCTAAGGCCATTGTCCAAGCCATCCTGAAGGAATTCCAGCATCTTTGGAATGGAAGGATCCAAGCTCTCAATTCCTCTACCTGATGCCCAGGAGATGAAGATGATTTGGATCCAGACGTAATTTTTATTTGTAGACTCTGTTCTAGCGAGAGAGAGAGAGCTTAAGACGGCTCCTGAGAGTCCCTTAATAGGGACAGGTCAATCCTCAGGATGTCAGATTGAAGGATTTCAGATCCTGGCAGAGCCTTGGCCCTTGACACACCAGGTTCTGAATCGGGGGAAGCCTCTAATATATCCTGTGACTCATTTGAATGAGATGGGAAAAACCAAGCTCTCTTTGGCCAGACTGGAATGATGGAGATTACAGAGACTTGGTCCTGATTCTCATCAATACCCCTTGGTATCATGGAGATTGGAGGGAATATGTATGCCAGCCTGAACCTCCAAGGGATGGACAAGGCATCCACAGCCAAAGGATTGTCCTCCTTGTATAGAGCAGAACTTCTCTACCTTGGCATTGAGTCTGATTGCCATCAGGGCTATCTCTGGATGACCCCATTTCAGGGTGATTGCTTGAAAGACTTCCAGATGGAGAGACCATTCCCCTGGAACAGTGATGCCACGACTCAATTGATCCTCCACCACACTGAGTGACCCTCAGATATGTACGGTAGAAAGATGGGTTAAGTTCTTCTCTGCCCAACTCAAGATCTTCCCCACTTCGCTTAGAAGAGGTTGTGACAAAGTTCCTCCCTGTTTGTTTAAATAAAGGGCGGTCGTCAAATTGTCCGATCTCACACGGACTGCCTTGTCCTTCAACTGGTCAGCAAAGTGAAGCAGAGCCAGTCGTACTGCTCGGAGTTCTCTCCAATTGAATGACATCATCTTCTCGAGGGAATTCCAATGCCCTTGGGCCAGAAAGTCGTTCAGGTGGGCTCCCCAACCTGTGAGTGATGCATCTGTAGTCAACAGGGTCTAGCGAGGCTGGACCGTGGACTTTTTGTTTTTTAGCCGGATCCACCACTTGAGGGACGAGCGGGCTTCCTGAGACAGGAAAAAAACTGTCTAGACCGCTGGTTTTGTGATTCCAGGCCGACAGGACTTCCCAAGGGACTGCTTCTGCTGCTGATAACATCAATCCCAAAACTTTATGCCTGTCCTGATGGTGATTGGCCGAGGAACCAGCAGGAATATTGTGGCCTTGATGATTCTCTCCCTTTTGGAGGGAGGAAGAGATATTTTCAATAGGCCTGAATCAAATATGAACCCTAGAAATGTTTTCTGGGTTGCTGGTAATATTTGGGACTTTCCCCAATTTATAATCCACCCTAATTGGAGGAAATTCATGGTGATGAACAGATGCTGTAGTAGGCCTTTTCTTGAGAGACTTTTAAAAGCCAGTCTTCCAGATAAGGAACAAGCGTGAACCTTTGGATTCTCAGTGACTCAGCTACCGTGGATTCCACCTTGGTGAATACGTAGGGTGCTGACGTTATCGCGACTGGAAGTGCGGTGAATTGGAGGTGTCTCAGCCGACCCTCTACAACTACTGCAACTCTTAGTTATTTCCTGTGAGCAGGAAGAATAGGGACATGGAGGTGCATGTCCTTTAGGTTCAGAGTGGCCATGAAATCTCCTTGCTGGAGAATGGATATCACAGTCGTTTCCATACGGAATTTTTTTCCCGGGATAGCTCTGCTGAGGTATCGTAGGTCTATTATCATCAATCAGTCTTGTGAAGGTTTTGGAACCAGAAACACTGAAGAATAAATCCCAGACCCTTGACGTTGTGATGGACAGCAGGGATGCGAGAGGTCTGTATAATATTGTCCTGGGGAGGCGTAGAAAAAACTATGCCGAAACCGGACCTGATTATCTCCAAGACCCATGATCTGTTATCCTCACAGGAACTTCATGTCTTGTAGGAGGGAGAAGGTAATAGTCAGAAATTTGGCTTTCTGATTTTCCTGTCATCACGGAAAAAAATATGGTTGGAGTTCCCTCTCAGGAACCTAGAACGTCCACACGTGACCTCTTGCAGGTGGTGATCTTTGAGGAGACTGTCCTCTATGATGCTGTCTGCCCTGTCCACAGAAGGACTGTGAAAGGACTTTCCTTCTTTTCCCACTAGTCCTTGTATCGTGTTCTGCCCGCAAATATTAAATTTTGAGGCATAATCCGCCCTCCAAGGTTTTAACCATAAGGGGCGACGGGCAGCCAAAGTCAAGGCCCTAGACTTGGCAGCTAACTTCACCTGGAGAAGAGGTTTCATTGAAGTAATCCGCCTAAAGGGCTATACCCTTTAAGAGGACAACAATTCGTCCCTGGAGACCCACAAAACAATATCTATTTTTAATGAAGAGAAGCCAAAGCACAGCTTCTTAGCTACCTCACTAGTAGTGATACCAATCAAACACTGTGCAGAGAAAGCCGTATACGCTTTCTTTAGGGAGCACTCTGCCTGGTGGTCCATGGGGTCCTGAAGGCTAGACCCGTCCTCAGAGGGTGCAAGTGTTCACCTGGACAATTTAGCACCTGCCATGACAAGCTTACTTGGTGGACCCAAGTCCCAACTGGTCCTCAGCTATTGGGAAGAGTGTCTTGAATCTCTTGATAACACGCAGGTCTTCTTTGGGTGTTTTCACTCGATGGACATAGCTCTTTTAAGCATATCGTCCACATTGAAGGCCCTAGGCCCCCTAGAGGTGGAACTAGAGGCTTCCTCAAAGTCAACATCATGGTCCCTTGACCTGAGGGACTTCTGTAATTTCTGAATATTCTCCAGAGGAAAAAGCGTTTTTTCTATATCTGTATCTGAATCCTCAGATGAAGAATTAGCTTCCTCTATGATCCTGAATACCTATTCAGATGGTATGACAGAAGCGCCATCATATTCCACAGCGCTCCACAGACACAGACAGTCACTGTCCCATATAGGGTTCACAATCCATACTCTCCCCAGCAAGCCTTTGGAGTGTGGGAGGAAACTGGAGTACACCCATGCAAAGATAGGAAGAACCACAAACTCCCTGCAGATGTTGCCCCTGGCAGGATTCAAACCCAGGACTCAAGCGCTGTGAGGCTGCAGTGTCAACCACTGAACCACTGGGCTGCCAAAGCAGCACTGCATGTATTGAAATTGTAACCATCAGGCAAGGGAATTTCACAGGAGCGACAGATAGATGTTTGTGCCTAGACACAGACTTACTTGGCGGATTCATCACCACCAGACGCAGAGGAAGATATCTTACCGCAAGTGTAAGAGTAAATAGCAAGAAAGCCAGAAAAAACTGCAAGTCTGTTGAATGAGAATGCCCAGCATGCACACTCTCTGCCAAACAACAAGGAGGCAGAGGAAAGGAAGCAGCAGACTTATATAGAAGAAATGGAGAGCAAAGACTCTCCCAATACCTGAGACAAGTTACACAGAAAATAAAAGCCCTTTATTTCTCTTCACTTTTTTTTTTTTTTTGGAAGAAAAAAGCTGCCCCGCACAGATTTTATAAAATAAATGGCGGAAGTTAAGATAAAAAAAACCATTACTTAGTAGCTTACCTGAAGGAGGTTCAAAGATGTCATCACGCACGCAAGCCAGCATACTCTGGACTCCGGTGCCCCCACACACAGGAGCTGGAGAGAAGTAGCAGGAAACACTGTGCATCGCAATAAAACAAGCAATGCAAGGCTTACATAGCCACAAAGGGTTCAGCGTGGACACTCACCCATTATAAGCAACAGCTGAAAAAAGGCCTTTCCCTGCAGTTAAGCAGACTAAGCAGCAGAGGCAGGAAAGACAGACAAGGAGTTTTAACCTTTGAATTTTGCTCCAACAGGAACCAAAGGCAGAAAAGAGTCCTCACAGGAGGATAGACAAACCAAACTCAAACAGGAGCGAGGAGGGGAAAGTCATTCAGAAATCTGAATAACCTCACTGTCTGCAGGCCAGATATAACTGCACGAGAAGTATGCTGCCTCCCAGGAGCAAAAGTTAAGGATGTGGCCAACAGGATTCCATGCCTCTTCAGCTCCAAGGATAACTACCCATTTTCGCTGATACATGTGGGTACAAACGACACGGCAAAAAATGATTTACCAACTATTCGTAAAGACTTTGAAAATCTAGGAAAGAAAGTGAAGGAACTAGATGCGCAGGTAGTATTTTCATCAATTCTCCCAGTTGATGGTTATGGTATCAGGAGATGGAATAAAATACTAGAGGTAAACAAGTGGCTTCGACAGTGGTGTAGAGAGCAAGGATTTGGATTTCTGGACCATGGAGTGAATTACCTCTATGGAGGACTCCTTGCTAGAGATGGTATACATCTCACAAAGACTGGGAAACACATATTTGCCAGAAGACTTGCCACACTTATCAGGAGGGCTTTAAACTAGAAGAGGAGGGGATGGGAAGTAAAAAGAAAGACAAGAACATGCAGCTAAAGGATATACTAAACAAGGTTACTAGATGTGGTAATGAGGACCTAAGACAGGATACTCAGAAGGAAATTAAGAAAAAGGAAGTATCAGAGCGCAAAAACGCACAAAGCATGGGAAACAAACAGGGAGAATTAGAGCTGATAATACAGAAGGAAAAATATGATGTCATTGGTATTACAGAAACTTGGTGGAACGATAAGCATGATTGGAATATACAGATGGAAGGATACAAATTATTCAAAAAAAATAGAACTAACAAAAGAGGGGGAGGAGTTGCATTGTATGTTAAAAAAGATCACATTTCCACGGAAATCACAGTTTTACAAAATGATAATTTATTGGAAAATATTTGGGTAACAATTCAGGGGAAAAACAATGATAAGGACATCATAATAGGTGTTTATTATAGACCACCAGGACAGACAGAAGACATGGATGAGATTTTTTCACAGCAAATGTCCACGCTTTCGAAGAAATATGAAATTGTTATCATGGGAGACTTTAATTACCCAGATATTCATTGGGAAACTCACACAGCTACGAGTAAAAGCTCTATCAAATTTTTATCCTCTCTAGCAGACAACTTCATTGCTCACTTAGTAGAAAAAAAAACACGAGAGGAACATCCATTCTGGACCTAGTTTTAACTAACAAGGAGGACATGGTTAAGGAATTAAGGGTAGCAGGGACATTGGGATTCAGCGACCATGCTATACTCGAGTTTGGGGTTGTAAGAAGAAGAAGACCTGAGAAGACAAAGACTAGAAGGCTCGATTTTAGTAGGGCAGATTTTAGGGGCCTAAAGGTAAGGGTTAGTAGAATTCCATGGCGAAAAATACTTAAGCACAAAAATGCACATGAGGGGTGGGAAATTTTCCGTAGGGAAATCATTAATGCACAGGAACTAACAATACCTAGAAGGAAGAAAAATGGGAATCACCTAAAAACTCCAGGATGGATGACCAAAAAATTACATAACCTACTAAAAAAGAAAAAGGAAACATACAACAGGTGGAAGATGGGAGCTATATCTAAGGGAGAGTATACAGCAGTTTGCAGACACTGCAAGATAAGCATTAAAAAAGCTAAGGCTGAATACGAATTGAAGCTTGCAAAAGAGGTTAAGAGTAAGGTAAAAGGTTTTTGGGATATGTTAAGAGCAAAAGAAAAGTGAAGGAAACCATTGGAGTCCTGAAGAACGAAAAGGGTGAAAAAGTTAACATGGTGGATCAGCAGGTGGAGTTACTAAATTCATATTTTGTATCCGTCTTCTCCCAAGAAATGGATGGAAACATCAACATTAATGGTGATAGTGGTGAGGGGAAAGAGGACTCCAAGCCGATTATTAGTGAAGGTTTGGTAAGAGAACATTTAGCTAAGATTAAGGAAACCAAGTCCCCAGGACCGGATGATTTACACCCTAGAGTTTTAAAAGAATTAGCAGAGGAAATAACAGAACCCCTTGCAATAATCTTTAATAAGTCATGGGAAACAGGAGTGGTCCCTCTAGATTGGAAAAGGGCAAATGTGGTCCCCATCTACAAAAAGGGGAATAGGGACGGCCCAGGAAATTATAGGCCGGTAAGTCTGACCTCGATAGTAGGAAAAATCTTTGAACAAATCGTTAAAGAACATTTAATTAGGTACCTGGATGGGAAGGCTTTAATTAATCAATCAGAGCCAGCACGGCTTTATGCCTAATAAATCTTGTCAGACTAACCTGATTTCCTTCTACAATAAAATCACTGAATGGTTGGAACAGGGGAATGCAGTGGACATAGTAGTATATCTTGACTTTAGTAAGGCCTTTGATAAAGTATCACATAACATTCTTATTGAAAAAATGATCAAGTATGGCTTTGATAAAATATCAGTGAGGTAGGTTCACAACTGGCTTAATGATCGGGCACAACGAGTAATTCTAAATGGCTATACATCAAACTGGAAGAAAGTAAAAAGCGGGGTGCCGCAGGGCTCTGTCCTGGACCCAGTACTTTTTAATATTTTTATAAATGATCTGGATGATGGGATTATTGGGGAACTAATAAAATTTGCAGATGATACAAAGATAGCAGGAATAGCCAACACTAGAGAGGAGAGAGAGTGCATCCAAAAGGACTTAGACACACTGGAACAATGGGCTGAGGTGAACAAAATGGTATTCAACAGGGACAAATGCAAAGTCCTACATCTGGGTAACAGAAATGCAAGAAGCATATATAGTATGGGAGGAATAGAACTAAGTGAGAGTACAGGGGAAAAGGATCTGGGCATAATAGTAGATCACAAATTCAACATGAGTCAACAGTGCGGTGGCTAAAAAGGCTAATAAAATTCTAGGATGTATCAAGACGAGCATTGAAGCTAGATCAAGAGAGGTAATTATTCCGCTGTACTCTGCCCTGGTCAGACCCCACCTGGAATACTGTGTACAGTTCTGGGCGCCCCAATTTAAGAAAGACATCGATTTATTGGAGCAGGTCCAGAGAAGAGCAACCAAAATGGTGGAAGGTCTACAAACCATGTCCTACGAGGAAAGGCTAAAAGAATTGGGACTGCTTAGTTTGCAGAAGAGAAGGCTAAGGGGAGACTTAATAGCGGTATTTAAATATCTGAAAGGTTGTCACAGTGCAGAGGGATCTACCCTATTCTCATTAGCAGAAGGAAGCACAAGAAGTAATGGGATGAAACTAAGGGGAAAGAGATTCAGATTAGACATTAGGAAAAACTTTCTAACAGTAAGGGTAGTGAGGGAGTGGAATAGGCTGCCACGGGAGGTGGTAAGTTCTTCATCAATTGAAATCTTCAAGCGGAAACTGGATAGGTATATAGCTGGGATGATTTAGGAATTCCTGCTTTTGCAGGGGGTTGGACTTGATGGCCCTTGAGGTCCCTTCCAACTCAAACTCAAACAAACAAACTAAACTAAACTATAGGGAAGGTATAACCTTCCCTCCAACTATCCCACCAATACAGGACAGAAAAAAAACAAACATACTGGGGGGTTGGTACTTCCTTCCTTATATTAAGGAGGGGGAGGGGTTATGTTAACTATTTGTTGTTCATTAAAAATTCAATTCTGTCCTACCAGCACACAGGGGCAGAAATACCCCAATATTGTGCTGCTGGTGGGACGTTAGGGAAGCATATTCTTTACTTTTTTAGGCATTCTGTTAGTCCTTAAATTACTATTTTGCAGTAATATTTGTCTGGGTTTTGCAGTAAGGGGGCGTTCACACTACCGTTGGTGACCGTCAGTAGTGTCCGTTGCTATTGTCCATTACAAGATTTTAGCATCGGACACTAGCTGAACCGTCAGAAATCCGTTAAAATTTCAATTCATTTCAGTGGGGTTTTATATTGTGTCCGTTAGTGTCCGTTTACACCCAATCCGTCAGAAGTCCGTTTTTTTTTCCAGACAAAAAATCCTACATGCAGGACTTTTTTGTCTGTTTGAAATAACGGATTCTTGACGGACAGCAAGTGTCCGTTATTTTTTTAACATTGCAGTCTATGGATAACGGACTTATAACGGACAGTAACTGATGGCCATCAGTTATTGTCCGTTATTTTATGTCCGTTTTTTTCTGCGCGTGCTCAGAAAGCAGAAAAAAAAAAAAACGGACAGTGTTAAAAAAACGGACAGTGTTAAAAAATGGACACTAACTGATGCTAACGTATCCGTTTTTTAACTAATCCATTAATTGGATCAGTTAAAAAAACAGACACATTAACATGTCCGTTAATGTGTGTTATGATAGGTGTCCGTTTTTTTTGTTTTTTCTTTTTTTAACGGACACTATTAGAACGGACATCAACGGTAGTGTGAACCCTGCCTAATTCTTGATAAATATATTTGTATTTAAATATTTTTTTTAATGTACGCATGTGATGGGCATAAAGGTATATCCCTTGGGGCGTGTGCACCCCTTTTTTAAATGCCATAGCAATGCCATGGAAGACCTAGTTCTCTGCACTGCAGATCTCTACATACCTCCTTCTTACTTGAATGAATGTGACTGAATTGTTGGTACTATATTTCAGCATTTGGGGCCCAACTTTTAATTTTGGTCAGGGCCACATTTTGTCTAAAACCAGGCCTGTATGTACCTGCATGAAGAGAAGAAAGATGGATGCTAGAGCTATGCCATGTTTTACTGTCAGGACACTTTGAAAAATTGAGACTTAGACAATTATTGTCTTTGCAAAGATGATCCCTTACAAAAACAAGAGTATGGCTATGCTGCGGCTGTAACACCATGTGGCATCACCCTCATATTAGGATTACAATTTTATTGAAATTGGCTTCAAATAAATTTGACCAGATATTTATCACTGGTGCTGGACAAGCTTTTTTGTCGTGGACACAAGCAGATCTGGAGACTGGGCATGAGCATGGGATCTTCAAAGGACATTAATGTAGTAAGCTGGATTTCCTTGTTAATATGATGTGACCATTAATAGCCTGTACTGGGTGTTCATAAGGCTTTTATCTATTGTGTGATAATTACAGCTCTTTTTGTCGGCACTCAGCATTGTATATAAATAGTTCAGGGCAATGCATCCAGCCAATGGGAGGTCACAACCAGCATCATTATCTTATTACCACATTGTGAATAGGGAGCGAGTCATTTGTCAGAGCTGCTTGTCAAAGAACTATCATTGAAGGACTGCAAATTAGCTGTGCAAATACTAGTATACTATTACAGTACATGTATGTGTGTCTATATATATTATATATGTACAGTGGGGAAAAAAAGTATTTAGTCAGCCACCAATTGTGCAAGTTCTCCCACTTAAAAAGATGAAAGAGACCTGTAATTGACATCATAGGTAGACCTCAACTATGAGAGACAAAATGAGAAAACAAATCCAGAAAATCACATTGTCTGATTTTTAAAGAATTTATTTGCAAATTATGGTGGAAAATAAGTATTTGGTCAATAACAAAAGTTCATCTCAATACTTTGTTATATATCCTTTGTTGGCAATGACAGAGGTCAAATGTTTTCTGTAAGTCTTCACAAGGTTGGCACACACTGTTGCTGGTATGTTGACCCATTCCTCCATGCAGATCTCCTCTAGAGCAGTGATGTTTAGGGGCTGTCGCTGAGCAACACGGACTTTCAACTCCCTCCAAAGGTTTTCTATGGGATTGAGATCTGGAGACTGGCTAGGCCACTCCAGGACCTTGAAATGCTTCTTACGAAGCCACTCCTTCGTTGCCCTGGCGGTGTGCTTGGGATCATTGTCATACTGATAGACCCAGCCACGTTTCATCTTCAATGCCCTTGCTGGTGGAAGGAGGTTTGCACTCAAAATCTCACGATACATGGCCCCATTCATTCTTTCATGTACACGGATCAGTCGCCCTGTTCTCTTTGAAGAGAAACAGCCCCAAAGCATGATGTTGCCATGCCCATGCTTCACAGTAGATATGGTGTTCTTTGGATGCAACTCAGCATTCGCTCTCCTCCAAACACGACGAGTTGTGTTTCTACGAAACAGTTCTACTTTGGTTTCATCTGACCATATGACATTCTCCAAATACTCTTCTGGATCATCCAAATGCTCTCTAGTAAACTTCAGACGGGCCCGGATATGTACTGGCTTAAGCAGGGGGACACGTCTGGCATTGCAGGATCTGAGTCCCTGGTGGCGTAGTGTGTTACTGACAGTAGCCTTTGTTACGTTAGTCCCGGCTTTCTGCAGGTCATTCACTAGGTCCCCCCGTGTGGTTCTGGGATTTTTGCTCACCGTTCTTGTGATCATTTTGACCGCCGGGGTGAGATCTTGCATGGAGCCCCTGATGGAGGGAGATTATCAGTGGTCTTGTATGTCTTCCATTTTCTAATTATTGCTCTCACAGGTGATTTCTTCACACCAAGCTGCTTGCCTATTGCAGATTCAGTCTTCCCAGCCTGATGCAGGTCTACAATTTTGTTTCTGGTGTCCTTCCACAGCTCTTTGGTCTTCACCATAGTGGAGTTTGGAGTGTGACTGTTTGAGGTTGTGGACAGGTGTCTTTTATACTGATAACAATGTCAAACAGGTGCCATTACTACAGGTAATGAGTGGAGGACAGAGGAGCCTCTTAAAGAAGAAGTTACAGGTCTGTGAGACCCAGAAATCTTGCTTGTTTGTAGATGACCAAATACTTATTTTCCACCATAATTTGCAAATAAATTCTTAAAAAATCAGACAATGTGATTTTCTGGATTTGTTTTCTCATTTTGTCTCTCATAGTTGAGGTCTACCTATGATGTAAATTACAGGCCGGCCTCATCTTTGTAAGTGGGAGAACTTGCACAATTGGTGGTTGACTAAATACTTTTTTTCCCCACTGTATATACTGTATATGTATATATTTATTCCTTTATATAGAAAGTAGCACTGAGCTACAGCTATAACATTTCAGGTTTTATATCCAGGGATTGCATAAAAGAGAGTTTGGGTTTGTGTTCGCTCAGCTTCGGTTCAAAGGGAGTGTGCGGTCAGCTTCACATACCTCATGATTGACAGGTTCACTGCATTAGTTTCATCCATGGCTGATGAAACAGCTTAGATGATAGTGAAGGGAAACCCCTCTTAGTTTGCCTGCCCTATTAATGCCCCCTATCATAGCAGAACAGTATGACAGGGGATATGATGGCCCTCTTGTTCCCTTTTACTTTACTCCAACACTACCTTCAGTAAACATCACTTCCAATCCTCCCAAAAACACAAGATATCTTGAGGGTCTGCTCCCTGTCACAATACTAAACAGTTTAGTAGTTTTGAAGCTTTGACGTAGCACCAAGCCAGCAGAGGTTGTCAGTGCCCTGTGTCACAAGAGTGCCGAATTGACAGCATGGAAATGTTGCACTGTTTTCCCAGGAAAAGAGGGCCGAGTTAGAGAAGCTCAAGAATACAGAGCATGTGCAAACAGAGAGTCCTTTGTGTGACAGAGGTTCTCAGAGCCTCAGCAGAGAGGGAGAGACCAAGGCAGAGTACCCTTCATGTTAATACCTGAGTCCTCATACCTTTGAGACAGCACAAGGCCAAAGTCAAGGAGGGAAATAGATAGTGGAGAGAGAATAAACACAAGTTTCAGAGAGAGACACATATGCAGTTCAGAGCCAGATTTGTAAAAGTTGAACAGCTATAACAAGTTTTTTCTTGCTTCCAGATTGTGAATGTTCAAATATTACCCACTGGTGACTAGTATTTAGCAAATCCCTATTGTTGATAAACGGGGGAGTACCTCGACGGGTTACGATTGTCACAGCTGCCACTGGACCAATAAGCCATGGGGGTCCACAGGTTGCCCCAAGTCGCACTAAGGCTAATTAAACTTTTTGATCTCCTTTTTAATTTCCTTTAATGGCTGGAAGTATCTGCATAATAAATGTTTTACCCCTACTTTCTGGTGCACTGGAGTAAAAGAACTAAAGATGTATCATACATAGACTTTCACTGTCCAAAATGAGCTTGTGTACACAAACATGTGAACAAATCTTCATGGTAGTCTGAGACCAAATCAAAAACAAAAAGGGAAATGTACTTGTAAATGCTGCTAAAATGTACAGATGGGAGTGGCTGACGGTTGTTAGGAGAAGATGCACAGAAGACCCAGGTTGAGCTTTTGCACCAGGGCCCATAAGCCTTTAATTACACCACTGTTGCTGAAGATTGCAAACTATTAATCTTTCTGTTCCCTGTTGCTGCTGAAGTTTGTATATTAACAAGCTGTTGTATTTTACTGTTACTAGAGAGTGAGCACCAGCATAATATTTTTGTTTGCTAGTGTGATAGACTGAATAGAAATAAATTTTGTTTATCTGCAATTGCAGTGAAATGTGTATAGCATAAACATGCTTGGGTACACCAAACAAAAAAAGGATTATTTGCCAGGGCAACAACAGTGATGACATTTGGGTGTAGAGGGAGACTCCCTCCCTGCAGGAGTACCTTCAAACATACATGAACCTTGTGTTGTGCCCATACTGTTATTCAAGTTATTCATAATTCTGTATACTGTTGTCATACCTGCACATATCTGCATACAACACTAGAAGCAGATGGCTACGTATCTTGCATAGTGGCTATACCAGTGGCTAGAGACCAGTTGAAACTTTCTGTAGCTTACTGTCACAATGGTGAGCTGATTGCCAGAGATCAGACTAATGCCTACAGGTGAAATTTAGAAATCAAACGAAGTTCTCCAGAGATTCTACCAGGAAACTACAGTCATGGAATGTCAGATGGCTGCATGAAGCATTAAAGCAACCCTAGCGGATTCACAGCTGGCTATGATAATATTCCTTCTACTTCAACAAATGGTCACAGATGAACAGTAGAAAAAAAAACAAAATAAAACTTAACCTTTAATAATACACTACCGTTCTAAAGTTTGGGGTCATCCAGACAATGTTGTGTTTTCCATGAAAACTCACACTTTTATTTATCAAATAAGTTGCAAAATGAATAGAAAATATAGTCAAGACATTGACAAGGTTATAAATAATGATTTTTATTTGAAATAATAATTTTCTCTTTCAAAGTTTGCTTTCGTCAAAGAATGCTCCATTTGCAGCAATTACAGCATTGCAGACCTTTGGCATTCTAGCTGTTAATTTGCTGAGATAATCTGGAGAAATTTCACCCCATGCTTCCCAGAAGCCCCTCCGACAAGTTGGATTGGCTTGATGGGCACTTTTTGCGTACCATACGGTCAAGCTGCTCCCACAACAGCTCAATGGAGTTGAGATCTGGTGACTGCGCTGGCCACTCCATTACAGATAGAATACCAGCTGCCTGCTTCTCGACTAAATAGTTCTTGTATAATTTGGAGGTGTGCTTTGGGTCATTGTCCTGTTGTAGGATGAAATTGGCTCCAATCAAGCGCTGTCCACAGGGTATGGCATGGTGTTGCAAAATGGAGTGATAGCCTTCCTTAATCAAAATTCCTTTTACCTTGTACAAATCTCCCACTTTACCAGCACCAAAGCAACCCTAGACCATCACATTACCTCCACCATGCTTGACAGATGGTGTCAGGCACTCTTCCAGCATCTTGTCAGTTGTTTGGTGTCTCACAAATGTTCTTCTGTGTGATCCAAACACCTCAAACTTTGATTCGTCTGTCCATAACACTTTTTTGCAATCCTCCTCTGTCCAGTGTCTGTGTTCTTTTGCCCATATTAATCTTTTCCTTTTTTTTAGCCAGTCTCAGATATGGCTTTTTCTTGGCCACTCTGCCCTGAAGGACAGCATCCCTGAGTTGCCTCTTCACTGTAGACGTTGACACTGGCGTTTTGCTGGTACTATTTAATGAAGCTGCCAGTTGAGGACCTGTGAGGCATCGATTTCTCATACTAGAGACTCTAATGTACTTGTCTTGTTGCTCAGTTGTGCAGCGGGGCCTCCCACTTCTCTTTCTACTCTGGTTAGAGCCTGTTTGTGCTGTCCTCTGAAGGTAGTAGTACACACCGTTGTAGAAAATCTTCAGTTTCTTGTCAATTTCTCGCATGGAATAGCCTTCATTTCTAAGAACAAGAGTTTCACATGAAAGTTCTCTTTTTCTGGCCATTTTGAGAGTTTAATCGAACCAACAAATGTAATGCTGCAGATTCTCAACTAGCTCAAAGGAAGGTCAGTTTTATAGCTTCTCTAACCAGCAAAACTGTTTTCAGCTGTGCTAACATATTTGCACAAGGGTTTTCAAGGGTTTTCTAAACATCCATTAGCCTTCTTACACAGTTAGCAAACACAATGTACCATTAGAACACTGGAGTGAAGGTTGCTGGAAATGGGCCTCTATACACCTATGTAGATATTGCATTAAGAACCAGACGTTTGCAGCTAGAATAGTCATTTACCACATTAACTATGTATAGAGTGTATTTCTGATTCATTTAATGCTACCTTCATTGAAAAAACTGTGCTTTTCTTGACCCTAAACTTTTGAACGGTAGTGTATATTAATAAAAAACACAGTGTGTGCTATAATAAAACAAACAGAATAGGGACAAGAGAGCATGCTGGAAAAGCACTAACTCGGGTCCACCATTTCCTGCCGGAGGCATTTTCCGATTTTTGTTTTTGACTACCCACCTTCCAAACCCCAGAAACTTTATATTTTTCCATTCACATAGTCATATAAGGGCTTAATGTTTGTGGGACAAATTGATCTTCATAATGGTTCCATTTATTATTCTGTACCATATACTGGGAAGCTGGAAAAAAATTCAGAATGGGGTGAAATTGGAGAAAAAGTGCATTTACGGCATTCACTGTGCAGCCAAAAAGACATGTATCCTGTATTCTATGTTTCTGTGCAATTCTGGGGATACCAAATTTATAAAGTTTTATTTACATTTTAACCCCTTAAAAAAGAGCAGCCTGTAATAGAAGAAATGTCAAGACAAGCCTGGGAGCCTTCAATAGGCTCCCAGCTGTCGTGGCAACAGATCACAGGCACGGGATCTCGTTCTGAACACTGGCGATCCTCCCCAAAATGGTGGCGTCCATGCGCGCTTCAGTCAGCTTTGACCAAGGCGCTGGGGGGCCTACAACATAAATAAAAGGGTCACTTCAAGTATTAAGCAGCAAAATATTTTAACAAATCTCCTGCATTAACTGATTTACTGCAATTAGAATCTGCATGTAATTAAGGTGATTTAGTTAACCTCCTGTAGATACTTTATTTTATTAAGGTATCCCCATACACCAACTGCAATTAACTAGGTATGTAATTAAGTACATGTATGCCAGTAATGACTGCAATAATGACCTGCCCTTTAATAATTTGAGCATTTTAATAGCCTGACAGGGAGGAACTAAGATTTAAGAACATTGTCTTCAAAATTACAATATCTGCCACATATTTGACTGTATTTGTTCTGATCTTCTCCATAGGAGGAAGTGTTACACTAATTATATTCTTGTTCGCAGTGGCAGCATTATTGTAGTAGTATATTAATAGGTCCAATATACTATTGTATACAGAGGACACCATTATAGTAGTTATATTCTTGTACATAGCAGAAATGATCATATCCTTATATTCCAGTATTATACTTAGGGTCAGTTTTAGTGTAGCCCTTGGTGAAATTAAAAGCAGGGACCGAAATGCTGATCCACCAGCAACACATTTGTAAATGAAGGAAAATCCCACAAGAATATAAATAAAATGCATAAAACAAGAATGAGCATAATGACATACAAATAGTATAGAAAATGTAAAATGGGGGAAGAGACTAATAAAAGTCTCAGGACTGGACATGCCAGCAACCAAAGACGTGGTAAGTAGGATGGCAAACACAGGAATTAGTGACTATGTTAAAGTATACAATGAAGTCAGGCTGATAGATATAAGCTGTGCTGCAAATAGGTTACAAACAATGAATAATATGCACAATGCAATGAATGAATGCAGACAGCATAAACAACAGCTAGAAACACACATTAAAGTTACAGACAGACATAATAGTAAACCATACCAACCCACTACCACGCACGTCCGACGCGTGTTTCACCTTGGGATAGGCTTCGTCCGAGGACAGGAAGGGTAGGGGCTAGATGTGCTATAAAAATGTGACTCAGACCAATCAGAAACTTCTATTGCAGCTGAAAGTGCTTACTCATTATGAATGCTAGCCAGGAAATGCAAATGCAACAAATGCACACTATCTTGCTGAAATCTCGCAAGAAAACGCTGATAAATAAAAATACAAGTAGTATAGCAGCAAGAGTGCTGTTCATGTGCATAATCACGTAATAACGCAAGATCCCAGCCATTGGTCTCCAGAAGCCTGGTAAGAGATACTTGACAGCCACATCCTTATTGAACTGTACGATAAAACTAAACCATAATACAAATGATAATACGATAATACAAACCGAGCTTTCTAAATGTTATATATTTATTAACCCCTAAATGGGTCGATACTAGACACTTAACACATAGTGAGAATACATGTATCGGTTAGTAAGCAAATACAAGTGGAAAGCAACATGACACGGTACACAAAATAAAAATGGGAATAAACGGAAGAAAAAAAACATTACCAACACAATCCTGTGATTGGTTCTCTGGGCTCCGGATGTGAGCTCAGGGCACGTACTTAAAAGCAGTCCAAAAGCATGTGTCCAGGCATGCTATTCCAGTGGCGGTACCCCCTAGATCTGGGCAGTGCTATCTGGGTGGCTTTCAGCAGAACAACAGACCATGTATAGCAGGTTACCAGAATAAGTAGATAGTCCGTTTCTCTGAGCCCATATGATAGGCTGGGTTCTTTCTTAAGCAAGTTACAAAGCATGTATTTCCTACATGCTGTTACATCTCTTCCACGTCAACCAAGGGTCTCAGGCCTCAATGCTAGGCTGCATGGTAGGAGTCCATCTTGACCTCCCCACACAACTCCTCCAGGAACAGCACAAGACAAAAGACAGAAAACAAAGACCCAAGACAAAGAAAAGCCTCTCCCTGGTCTGAGAGCTTTTACCTCACCTGGTCTCCTCCCTAAGTGAGGTCACCAGAAGGAGGAGCCCTTCCCCCCTCTCTACATCTCTCAGAATCATATTTCCTTATGATTCCTCGCCCGATGACTGTAGAGTCGGGCCGGCGGGCGGTATGATTGGGTTCGTGAAGAGATCCCCAACAAGTAGACTCCAAGGGTGACACCCCAATCCCCTTTGGGTAAGAATATCAGTGTCTGGACCTTTTCCAGGCTTTTAACTGTGACATAAGTGTATTCTGAGCGTGTGCCTTGACCTGACTCATCTGGGAAATTTATCGGGGTGACTGTAAGATGTTCCCCAGGGCAGATATTGTCATAAAACCATAATCCCTTTGAAGTGAAGCTGGCTCCTGCTTGTCTGTAGACAGTATGCAGAGCGCTTCCCCAGCACAACCTTTCTGCAGGACCCCCAGCCGTGTTAATGATTGTAGCACTGTTATGCAAATAAAGGCCTGTGTAAGTGACTCTCTGGGGATCAAAGGGTTGTTGATTACAGATCCCACGAACCACATCCCCCAAGCCTATAACCAAATGGCTGATAACAGACAGGAACCACACTATATGAGCGAATATTAGGCACCGATCCGGCCCCTGACCATCCCAATCAGGACCCTGACCAATGCATTTGCAAAATGAGGATTAATAGTGGTCAGGGGCCGGATCGGCAACCTTGGGGGCCCCAGGCTGCAGGCAACATTGTAATGATTAAAAGATGGACAGCTGCTGGCCTAGCGCAGCAGCGGGAGAACGTCCCTACCTTCTTGTGGGCCCTTCCCCCTGTAGCCTGGATCCTGATGGGCAGCCGCTGGAACCAATCCGGTTGCTTGTTGCTGCAAGCATCACTGACGTACTGATGCTGTGCACGGCGGCGGGTTTCCGCATAGGAGCCCAGACCAGCAGTTTGAAAGGTAAGTACAACTTACTCACACAAACAAAAAACAAGTTTTCCCCCTATTTTGCCCTCAAATCTTTCAACTTCACTGACCACTCTGATAACTACAACCCCCAGCACCTCCAGATGTTCTGGGTCATTTGAGAGTTGTAATTTGAGAGTTTTTTTTTTTAATTACACCGGGGCAGGTGAAAAAAAAAAAAACATAAAAACCCCTAAACTTTCTCTTCTGTCCCCTGTCGGTCCTGCAGCTCTGTTTTCTTCCAGCGGAAGTTCCCTCTGCATGTGACTACCTGTGACATCACGAGACCCCTGTGGTCAATCAGCGGCCTTAGGAAAGGGACCTGGGATGTCACAGCCAATGAGGACTTCAAGAAGACAGCAGAGCTACAGAACTGGACCGTGCTGGGAGGACACCGGAGCACCAGGGATAGTTGAGTATGTTTAGTATTTGTTGTTTTTTTTTTGGGGGGGGGGGGGGTTCACCTTCCCTGGACTAATTATAAAAAAAAAAAAAAAATATACTGGACAACTTCTTTAAAGTATGACGCATTAGGGGGTATATTAAAGGGGTTGTCCAGGCATAATTTATTATGGCTTATCCTCAGGATAGGCCATAGATACCTGATCTGTACGGGACTGACCCCGGACCGATCAGCTGTACGGAGCACTTCTGGCGCCCGTCCTGTACACAATACAGGGCCAGAAGCAGAAAGCTCTGTCCACTGTGTATTAGCCAGGCACCTTCACTGCATCTCAGCACTTATTGAAGTCAGTAGGAGCTGAGCTGTAGTGAAGGCGCTGGGCGACTAAACAGCGGATGGAGCTTTCTGCTTCCGGCCCTGTGTTGTGTACACAGGCTCCGTACAGCTGATGGAGCCATGTGTAAACTGCCTACCAATCAGGTATTTATGGCCTATCCTAAGCATAGGCCATAAAAAAGATTAACCCTGGACAACTCCTTTAATATGCATCACACAGTTTAATGTCCCCCCCCCCACAGAATGTCAGCCCCCATCACTGCTTCCACACAATATAATGGCCCCAGCACTGTTCCCCATACTGCAAGGAGGCACTGGCACGAGACTGAATGGACACTGGCAGTGGACAACGGAGCGCCGGGGACAGGTGAGTATGCTTTTTCATTTATTTATTTTACACCTCCTGCCTGGCACATGGGTTGCTCCAATTCCTGGACAACCACTTTAAAGGATTTATCCATCTTTCTAATATTGATGGCCTGTCCTTAGGATAGGCCATCAATATTACATCTGCAATGATACAACAGCCAAAACCTCTGCAGATCAGCTTTTCCAAGACAGTGTGGCTACAGGTAATGGTGACAATTCTAGGAGCCACGCTGTTCACTTGCCATTCAGGGTGTAGCAGTAGGTTTAGATAGTGTAGTGGTGCACATCGTATGGTGGGTGAGCAGCATGGCTCCCGACATGTTATTGTCTTTAGCCGCCCTGTCTTGGTACCGCTGATCTGCAGGGGTCCTGATGGTGGGCCCCTAGAAACAATTCCACTGGTGGGCCCTAGACATCCCAGTCCAACACTAGCCGTATGTCCTACGTTCCAGAGCTCCACCATGGTTCAGGGGAGCCGACTGCAGTAGGCTCCCCTGAACCAGGGTGGAGCTCTGAAACTTAGGACATACAGCTCTGGAGCTTTAAAGATGGCGGACGCTCTGCAGCTGCTATAGCTACTGGTGCTCCATTGTATTGTACAGCAGAGACTCAGAGCTAATGCACGCGATCAGAGTTCACTCTGAACAGTGTCCCCCTCCCCCAAATGAAAAAAACCCTGGGGCTAGTCCCCATCGGCCCTGTACCTTTATCTTTAGCTACCGACACCATCCTGTTACTATGACCTCAACTATGCGAGACAAAATGAGAAAACAAATCCAGAAAATCACATTGTCTGATTTTTAAAGTATTTATTTGCAAATTAAGGTGGAAAATAAGTATTTGGTCAATAACAAAAGTTCATCTCAATACTTTGTTATATATCCTTTGTTGACAATGACAGAGGTCAAACGTTTTCTGCAAGTCTTCACAAGGTTGGCACACACTGTTGCTGGTATGTTGGCTCATTCCTCCATGCAGATCTCCTCTAGAGCAGTGATGTTTTGGGGCTGTCGCTGGGCAACACGGACTTTCAACTCCCTCCAAAGCTCTTTGGCCTTCACCATAGTTTAGTTTGGAGTGTGACTGTTTGAGGTTGTGGACAGGTGTCTTTTATACTGATAACAATTTCAAACAGGTGCCATTACTACAGGTAATGAGTGGAGGACAGAGGAGCCTCTTAAAGAAGAAGTTACAGGTCTGTGAGAGCCAGAAATCTTGCTTGTTTGTAGGTGACCAAATACTTATTTCCCACCATAATTTGCAAATAAATTCTTTAAAAATCAGACAATCGTTGATTGTAATGTCAATCTGTATTCCCTTAGTCCAGACAGCAGCACAATATGGGGTATCTCTGCCCCTGTGTGTTGTTTAGGACAGGTGGAACCTTTAATTAGCACCAAAAAGGTGCCTCCTACTAGCCCTATAAGAGGGCACAAGATACCTCCCTCCACTGTGTAAATTATAAAGTAACAGGAAACAAGCTTCTAGGAAGGGAAGCCTTGTGCTGCTGTCTGGACTAAGGGAATACAGATTGACATTACAATCAACGATTCCCCTTACGTCCGACAGCAGCACAATATGGGGAGATAGCAAGTAATTCCCCTAGGGAGGGTTTCCTCGCCTTACAACATCAAGGACTGACTGACCAAAGGCAGTTGTCTGGAAACTGCGGATGTCCAATGATAATGTTTAACAAAAGGTCAACTGAGATGACTATGATGCAGCCGCACAAATCTGGTCCAATGGTAAGGACCGATACTCAGCCAAAGAAGTCGACAACCCAGGTCGAGTGGCCGTAGAAAGACTGGAGGGAATACCAGCCACCGCAACCCGCAGCAGAGGAGCTAGAAACCACTCACTCAACAAATAAAGGACTGAATTCAGACCTTTTAAATGTAATCCAGCAGCAAGGGGAGGAAGCCAACAAAGAAACATTTATACAGCACCAAAACAAGTCAAACGCCATACTGGAACATAGAGGAGCATAAGCCTAAGCCAGAGGCTCAAAATACAAGCAGCAAAAATCAATTCTATATTTTGCCTTTAAATTTTAAATTTCCAAACTTACCGCACTTTTTCCGAGAAAACCGGAAGTAGGGCACGGTGGTGCGCAAAGGCTTCCTTCCCCTGGGAACACAGAACCGGAGAAAAGTTCCGGCCGCGGAGGTTCCCCGCTTACTTCCGGGATCGCGCTGCCTGCACATGGATGCCGGATAACGCTGCGCTGCGGTGTGAAGGCCCGAAGGACCAGAGGTTTTTTCTTTGGGACCGAGGTACCCCAAGAAGGTAAGCCAGGAGTAACTAAAACCCCTAGCAACGGGAGGTCACAAGAGACCTCCGTCCACCTGTTCCACACAGGACAGAAAAAAACACAGTGGAGGGAGGTCTCTTGTGCCCTCTTATAGGGCTAGTAGGAGGCACCTTTTGGTGCTAATTAAAGGTTCCACCTGTCCTAAACAACACACAGGGGCAGAGATACCCCATATTGTGCTGCTGTCGGACGTAAGGGGAATGTGATTTTCTGGATTTGTTTTCTCATTTTGTCTCTCATAGTTGAGGTCTACCTATGATGTCAATTACAGGCCTCTCTCATCTTTTTAAGTAGGAGAACTTGCACAATTGGTGGCTGACTAAATACTTTTTTCCCTACTGTAAATATTTCATCAAAAGAACTGTCTAATGGACTCTCATTTTGTCCAGTATCATATGGCGAAAATATGATTAGAGGGCCTAAGGGATATATTACTCCACAAATTAATATTTCTATGAACCATTAGACCATAACCAGCCCCATAATGGGTTGGTACTACATGTCAAGCTCGCAAACAGCAAAAGTCAAGTGAGCAACCAATGGACAGTCTAGGCTGCAATACTGAAAAGTACCGCTAGTCCAGATCCATATATATACCCTGGACATTTTGTAATAGAATCAATCATAAGGTCTAATAAATGGCCATACTGTCCCCAAACGTATAGAATATCAAAATTAGTTCATGTATTCAGGGCCTCAAAAACTATCTAGAACATAAAATTGTTCTAAGAGGCTTTAGGAACCCCATAGTTCCTGCCAAAAGAGTCAGATCAGCACAGGTATGTGCGAAATGGGAGAAAGTCACTGAGTTGTCTCTTTGGCTAATATCCTTTCTCCTAGAGGAGGAGCAAGAAAACTTGAGGAGACTATCAGTGATGGTTAACAACCTGATTGAATAAGCAAAAACATTTGTCACTGACCCTGACTTTATAAAGAAAGAGACAGATCTGCAAACCAACATTGAAAAACACATCAGTTTTATTAAAGCCTGAAACATCACCAGCTCCAAAGGGACTTAAATGAATTTAGAGAGAATCGGGCATACTCAAGCTTACCTATCCGTAGAGTAATCAGTGACATGTCATCATCTGAGTGTGAGACATCAGACACTGATCGAGCAACACGCCCTAAAACAACAGTCCATCCTAAGAGGAAGAGGTTGGGGTGAGATCAGAAGAGGAAAAGGTTAGGGGCCATACAGAGAGGCGCAATGGCAATTTACATACTACCAACTCAGCCCCTAGTCAATCACAACAAGGGGGGGTTTAAACCCAAGGCCCCCCCCCCCCATAACGCAATATCTGCTCCAGGGATGCACAGAACCCAGATAACCAACTTAGGAAGCTGTGTGGACCGGCGAACAGATACACCTGTTTACACTGATGTTGATGGCGTGCAGATCATTACTAGTGTGTAATTACAGGTGTAAGTGTGAACCAACCTTCACCCAATATGGATATTGGGCACTAAAATAACAAATTTTTTGAAAAAATGTAATTTTACTTTTCTCTTTATCAGCTGCACATTAATTTCTGGAAAATAAATTAATATAATACTTGGGTGATAAAAATGCTCACTTTACCCCTTGATAAATTCCATGAGGGGTGTGGTTTCCAAAATGGGGTCATGTCTCAGGAAATTCCACTTCACTGGCACTTCAGAGGCTCTGAAAGCGTCAGTTTATATCTGTGCTATAGAAGCCAAATAGCATTCCTTCCCATCTGCGGCCTGTTGTGTGGACAAACCATAGGTTTGGGGCAGTATACTGTATGAGGGTCAAAAAGAAGAGGGTAATATTATGTGTAGGGGGCCTCAAAAGGGACAATATAATGTGTGGTGGCCAAATAAGGAAATTTTTTGATTTGCAAATGGGGGAGTGTAGCCCAATTTTAATTAGGGGGGCCCCCATCACAGAATCAAAGATCGCCAGGTTGGGTATTTTTTTTTTTGGGGGGGGGGATGCCTTTCTGTAGGTCACAGCAGAGAGGCTAGGTTCACCCCTGTGTGGCAAATGATATACGCAGAAACAGTGCCTCATTTCAAGTAGCTCCTTGGATTCCCTGCATCCAGCTCAGTATGCTGTAGTTCAGACATGTGCTTTGTCAGACAGTGACCGAGTAGTTAGTTAGGAAGAGGAAATTCTTTACTGTTGGCTATATAGTGTAGGGTGCATCTCTGGCCAGGCTGTGGCCCAGGCCCATGTTACTAAAAACAGATTCTTTACTGGCAATAATTACTGGAGTGTGTTTCCTGCCTTGGCTCCATCCGCGCTATGTACCTCCTACAGCAAAGTCCATACCTTTATGAGGGGGTTTATGCTTGTTTTACCAACTTCAGTCTATCATACTGCAGCTCCATCTAGCCTATGAAAAAAACTGTTGCAGCCTAAGTAAACAAGTTTCTCTATATAACAGTTGCAATAGTCATATACATATTGGGTAGTATAATGGTAGTTATATTTTTATACATTGGGGGCAGTAATGTAGTGGCCATATTATTGTACATAGGGACAGTATTATAATAGTTACAGCTATATTCAAAGCAACATTTCGGTAATTCCCCCTTCAGCTGTGTTTCATTACTGCTGACATCACAGAGGTGATGACAGACAATCCCAGAAATGCCTTACACTGCTGTGGCGCCCCAGAGGGTTTTGGAAAGGTGAGTATGAGCTGTTTTATATTTTTTTTTCCCCACCACCGCTGAACCCAAATTTTTTGGAAATCTCGTAATGAACTGAAACAATTCATCCATATATATTAGGAAATATTTGTGATTTCTATGCCTTATTTACTCATCTAAATTCTAGTTCCTTTTTCTTCTATTTTTACTAGTCCAGTTTACTACCAGCGCTTTGGTTTCTTGAAGTGTGCTTAATCTTATAAATAAAGCTGAAGTAGCTTGAATCGCAATAATATGCTGCAACCAAGAGGTGTTCTTTCCAGAAGGAAAAACAATGAAAAATATGAACATGAAAACCTTCACTACACAGCTGAGATTTATGAACCCTCTACACCACTTTTGTGGCATAAAAAATTGGTGCAAGTGGCATTTAAACACCACCCTTACCTCGTTCGGCTATCAACCAAGACAAATCATGATTTACGTCAGCCTTGCAGAGATTATCAAGATCAGCGTAAAAAACAGTGGTCTTGAAAAACCCCCTAGTAAATAACTGACTCTTCTAAAGTCAGGGAGAAAACACAAGTAAAGCATTTAGTATATACTAGTACCTCTGTCTCTTCCCTGTTTATATGCTCGATAATGTGTGACCTCTTCACCAGCAATAGAGTTCAGGGTGTTTTGTACATTAATACTCCAGCTAGTGTTTTAGGGGTTCATCTGCTCATCCATATAGAGCTAGGAAACTACCAAAGAGTCTGTAAGAATAGTACTGATGAATTTCAGAAGGATTATAAGTGCAGTTCTGATAAGGGGAGTGCACAGGATTTTCTTAAAGGGAGGAGGTCTGCCCCTTCATCATGAAGTTCATTTCCTACAAGTGCATTTCCTACAAGTGCATCTCCTACAAGTGCATCTCCTACAAGTGTCGCTGCTCTCTTTTTGTGTCAGGACTTTGTAGATCTAAGTCTTGATGTTACATCAGAATAAGATATGCAAAACAAAGTATTGATAAACATACCAAACCTTATATGTAAAATACAACCCTGCATAATATCAATGTAAAAGAACCCACACAGGGCTCTAACACAAGAACACACAGAATACATTTGTACCCACTAAAAGCTCTTAAGGGCACAACATAGTCTTGCACCATCTTAGCTAACATTCTTTTTTCAAATTTATTTTATTTCCACAGTGAAGCAAACTAAAGTACACACCCCACAATTCTGGACGTATAAAAAAAAAAAAAAAAAAAAAACCGCACATATAGTTTTTTTAGTATTGGAGAAAAAAAGAAGGGGGGGAGAAAAGAGGGGGGGGGGGGAGGGGGGAAGAATAGAGTGGACTATTTGAATAAAGGTTTTAGTTCAGATTTTCTTAGTAATATAGACTTTTTTTTGTAACACCACAGGAAATTTTCTCTTTCAACATCAGAGTTTCAGTTTGCAATAGTAAGCAAATATAACATTCACAACAAAGAATTGGTGCCATCACAGTGTCACTACAAGGTGTCACTACACTATGAGGTATATCATGTTGAGGAAGTGAAAGTAAATTATGGGTAATTGTGAAGAATATCGCCTCGCCCAGCCGCCTGGCACGCCTGCGATCAAACTTGTTTCTTAACCTCCCACTCACACACCGTGAGTAGACCGGGTCATAGGATAAAACGAAATGAGTGATATGAATTTTATATGTTTAATAACCCAAGTGGGTCGGTATGAATTAATATCATATACAGAAATATACAATATTAATATGATCAAGCATAAACATACAAGCAAAAGAGCGATGATACCATACAAAACAAAGTAAAAGGGAAATAAAAGTTTAGAAAAGATACCTGAGCACACAGCTTTGTCCTAGCTGTCTCTCTTCCATGCTCAGCACAATGAATACTAAAAACTCACTCTCACCTCAGTGTGTGACCCCCCCCAGCTACACCCTTCACCTCCCCCTTAGCCAGCCCTCCCTCTCTCTCCTTTGCAGAATCCTCGGACAGATGGGTAGGCACCACATTCCAACCAGTGGGGGAAGGATGGACATCTGGGATATCACACTGACGAGCCAGACCGGCCCTCTCTCCATGGTATGCACATAAAACCATTGGAGCGAATTGACCACCAATGTAAACACAGCTTTACATTCCTACAGATAGGTGACTGATAGGAATGAGGAATGATACATGTCCAAGAAAGATACATAAATTGAGGGACTCATCATCACACCTCCCCCTTTTAGAGCGTGTCGGGAGGAAGGAGGAGCCTCCGTTCCACTTCCACCCGCACCTCCGCAGCCTCACCCCGCCGGGACAGGCCATCGGCATTGCCATGGGCCTGGCCAGGCTTGTGCCGGATATCATAGTTGTATTGCTGCAGCACCAGGCTCCAACGTAACAACCGTCCATTCTGACCGGCAACACGTTTGATCCAGATCAGAGGGTTGTGATCCGTCACCACGGTGAAGTGGCGCCCATACAAGTAAGGCTGCAGATGCTGCAAGGCCCAAACAATTGCTAGGCATTCCTTCTCCACTGTGGCGTAGGCCACCTCCCGCGGCAGTAGCTTTCGGCTGAGGTACTGCACCGGGTGCTCTTGCCCCGCTGAGTCAAGCTGGCTCAGTACGGCACCGAGTCCGTAGGTGCTGGCGTCGGTCTGTAGCACAAGCGGACGTGACTCATCGTACGCCTGAAGTACAGGGGCGTTCGCCAGGGCCACCTTCAGGGTCTGGAAGGAGTGCTCGCAAGCAGCTGGAGTGCGGCAACTTCTTCTTGGTGAGGTCCGTCAAGGGGGCAGCCAGAGCACTATAGTTCGGTACAAACTTCCTATAGTACCCTGCCGTTCCCAGGAAAGACATCACCTGTCGCTTGGTCCGGGGGGTTGGCCAGGATGTGATTACATCCATCTTTTCAGGTTCTGGTTTCAGGGTTCCCCCACCTACCCGGTGTCCCAGGTATTGGACCTCGCGCATGCCCAGCTGACACTTTTCCGGTTTGATGGTCAAGCCCGCACGGTGGATCCGCCTCAGCACCTGCGCCAGGTGCTGTAGGTGTTCCTCCCAAGTGGAGCTGAAGACGGCAATGTCATCCAGGTACGCCATGGCAAACCCATCGCATCCCGTCAGCAGGGAGTTGACCATCCGCTGGAAAGTGGCAGGGGCATTCTTCATGCCGAATGGCATGACAGTGAACTCGTACAGTCCGAAAGGGGTGATAAAGGCCGATCGTTCCTGGGCCTGAGGGGACAGGGGGATCTGCCAGTATCCCCGACTCAAGTCCATGATGGACAAGTACTGGGCCTTACCTAACCGGTCAAGCAGGTCGTCGATGCGCGGCATGGGGTACGCGTCGTCGACTGTAACCGCATTAAGTTCCCTGTAATCTACACAGAACCGGGTGGTCCGGTCCTTTTTGGGCACAAGAACCACAGGTGAAGCCCATGCACTGTGAGAGGGCCGAATCACCCCCAGGTCCAGCATCTCGCCAATCTCCTTGCGCATCTGGACCTGTACCTCCAAGGAGACGCGATATGGCGACCGCCGGATAGGGGCATGATTCCCAGTATCCACATGGTGAATGGCCTGGTCAGTTCTCCCGGGCTTCGCGGAGAACAGACCAGGTAGGGAGTGCAAAACTCCATCCAGCTGGGACAGCTGGGCCTCAGCCAGCAGGGGGTTCACCTGTGCCTTCTTGTTGGACCCATCCTCCTGAAAATGAGCAAGCAAGTCAACAAGGTCTTCTTCTTCCCCCTCCTCTAACAGACTGCATACCGGAAAGGCACTAGCTTCCCGGTCATGATGATCCTTCATCATGTTGACATGGAAGACCTTATGCCTGTTCCGGCCTGGATCGACAGTGACCAGGTAGCTGACGCTGTTGACCTGCTGGTGCACGACGTATGGGCCGGTCCATTTCGCCTGAAGCTTGTCCTGGGGCTCAGGGACTAGGACCCATACTTTCTGCCCCGGCTGGTATGTTCTCTCACGGGCATTCTGATCATACCAGCGCTTCTGGTCAGCCTGAGCCTGGACCATGTTGTCATGCACCAGCTGCGCCATAGCCTGCATTTGGTCACGGAATCGCAGGACATACTCCACGACTGGCACACCTTGGATGGCCGTTTCTCCTTCCCAGGACTCTTTCACAAGAGCTAGGGGCCCACGTACACGTCTCCCGTACAAGAGCTCAAAGGGGGAGAACCCCGTTGAGGCTTGAGGCACCTCCCGGTAAGCGAACAGCAGGTGCGGGAGATAAGGCTCCCAGTCGCGCCCGTGGGACTCGACTAACATCCTGAGCATCTGCTTCAGGGTGCCATTGAACCGTTCGCACAGGCCATTGGTCTGTGGGTGATACGGGCTGGACACCAGATGTTGCACCTCTGTTACCTTACACAGGCCTTGCATCAAGGCAGACATGAACTGGGTACCTTGGTCTGTGAGCATCTCTCTGGGGAATCCAACACGGGCGAAGATGCCTACCAGAGCCTTGGCCACTACATCAGCCCGGGTGGAAGACAGCGCGACAGCTTCCGGGTACCTAGTAGCGTAGTCTACTACCGTTAATATGAAACGTTTCCCGGTGTGACTGGGAATGGACAGGGGTCCAATGAGATCCACAGCCACCCGCTGGAAAGGTTCGGTTATGATGGGCATAGGTATCATGGGTGCTTTGGAGCCTTGCCCCGCCTTGCCCATCCTCTGACAAGTGTCACATGAACGGCAGTATTTAGCTACATCTGTCCCCATCTTAGGCCAGTAGAATAAGTGGCTGAGGCGAGCCTTGGTCTTAGCGATCCCCAGGTGGCCTGCCAGTGGAATATCATGAGCAATCCGCAACAACTCCACCCGATAGGGTTGGGGTACCACTAAATGTTTCTCCCTGAGCCGACTTTCTTTTCCCTTTGTGGGGATCGTTTCCCGGTACAACCTCCCTTGCACCCAGTACACGCGGTCCTTGTCCGACTCCAAGGGAGGTTGATCAGCACGCTCCTTCAATGCATCCAGACTGCGGTCAGCTTGGACAGCGTCCCTGAACTCCTGACTGGAACCAGACAGAAGAGATGTGCATGTCACATACCCGCCGGACTCCTCCGGCTCCAGTGTGGGGAGGCTAGTCATGGCGGTCTCAGTGCCATCTCCGGGTGACAGAGGGAACGGCTCAGGGGTCGGAGCGCCTTCCACCCCTCTAGCACTCAGGCTGCGGGTCACCACCGCAATACCAGCAGTCCGTTCCTCATCCGGATCGGCCCTGAGATCCCCGTGACCCACCTGACCACCTGGCACATTGTCCTCAGTTGGGGTTGCCCCCAGCATCTCAGAAGAGCTACCCTGTAAACCTGCAAGGCAAGAATTAGCAATTACATTGACATTGCATTCATTCATTGATTCACAGTGAACTGCATGGGGGAATGGCTGAGCCAGGGTCACACTGAGGGGGCTCTCATCACCCGCAGATGTGGGCGGGGCTACAGCCAGGTCAGCATTCCACAATGTCTCATTCACATGCTCACTGATTACTTTAGCTGGACACACAGCAGGGGGAAACAGGCAGCTGACCCCTCCCTCTGCCTGTGTGACAGGCTTCAACACCTCATTAAAATCATCCTTCAGTACAGACATTTTGTCACAGCGAGGTGGGGCTGCTCCCACCCCATATTGGGACACCAAGGGCCCCAAATCTCTTCCCAATAGCACATTGGCAGGCAGATCAGACACTAGCCCCACATCACGCATCCCTTTTCCCGCACCCCAGTCCAAATGGATGCAAGCCATGGGCACAGTTACGCGTTCTTGTCCAATACCCTTCAGGGTCAGAGTTTTTCCAGGGATAATACTGTCCGCAGGGACCAAGTCAGGTTGCACCAGAGTAATCTGCGCCCCAGTGTCCCGAAATCCCATGACCACTTTACCCCCCACAATGACCTGTTGACTGTTGGCATCGGATTGCAACCCCTCCCTCCCCACCAAGTATACAGATGGGCCAGCTGCCGTGGCTGGGGAAACAGGGGGGTTCTTAGAGCGGTTGGGGCACTCCGCCTTGAAATGTCCTGGCTGGTTACAAGCATGACACCGCCGGGCCTCTCCTTGGGACTTGGAGGGGGTAACCCGGGGCGCCCAGAGTTCTTGGGACAGGGGAAGTAGAGGGGGCACCTGGGACAGAGTTTGTCTTACCCCACTTGGAGACCGCAGGCTGTGGTGAACTCCAACTTTGCCCCTCATTCCCGCTTGGGGGTCTCTGCAGTGTGGCTCCTCTCTTGATCCCTTGCTCCCTGGTGGACACATAGTCGTCAGCAATCTCTGCAGCATTGTCTGCTGTTGTGGGTTTCCGATCACACACGAACTGGCGGACCTCCAGAGGGCACACCTGTAGAAATTGTTCCTTTATCATAAGATCCCCAATTCCCTCAAACGTGGTGACAGTAAGTCCTTTGATCCACTGCCAGAATGTAACCTGTAAGTGGTGCAGAACATCCGCATAGCTCTCTGTGGGACCCCGCTGGATATTCCGGAACTTTTTGCGGTACACCTCTGGCGTGAGCCGGTATCTCAGGATCAGCGCCGCTTTGATGGTCTCATAGTCCGCGTCCACTGGTAAGCTCGTGGAAACATCCAGGCCTTTTCCCTTCAGCCGGGGAGACAGGTAACGGGCCCATTCTGCCTGGGGAATATGATGCTGCTTACACACCCGCTCAAATCCCCGCAAAAACGAGTCCAAGTCCCCGTTATCTTCCAAGATTGGAAAGTCCTCGGATCGGATCTTTAGTGCTCGGGCTCCTGGAGTTGGTGCAGGGGAAGGTTGCGCCTGCTGGCAAAGTTCCAGCTTTTTTAGCTCAAGCTGATGCTCCAACTCCGCCCGACGCTCTGCAGCAGCGGCCTCTCTTTCCGCCCGGCGCTCTGCAGCAGCAGCAGCGGCCTCTCTCTCCGCCCAGCGCTCTGCAGCAGCAGCAGCGGCCTCTCTCTCCACCCGGCGCTCTGCAGCTCTCTCTCTCCGCCCGGCGCTCTGCAGCTTCTTGGTACTGGTGAATCACCTGCAGACGGGCGCTATAGTCACTGGCGTCTATCTGCTGTAAGGCCATTTGCAAGTATAAGTCCGTTACCCCCACAGAACTGGGGTTACCGGTCCCTCCAGGCACAGTTACCTCTGGGGTCCGGGCACCTGCGGAACCATCTGGCATGGTGATGTTTTCTGGTGCCAGCCTCTCAGGACTTTGCTCCGCCTCCTGCATGGCTATGGTAGCTTCCATATCCGCCATCTCCTGGAGTTCAGCAGCAACCAAGTCCTGCAGACGTTTGGTTATGCTTCTGGTCCCACCAGCCATCCACTGGAAGCCGTTGCCAAATAAAAGATAGGACAGAAAAAAGAAGAAGGGGAGGGAACAGTACTGTACCAAACTTTCACCGTATTTTAAGCTTGATCTCATACCGCGCTCGTTCCATAGGATTGCCGCAATCCCCAGTGTCTGCGTGATAACACACCCACACATTGTTACCCTAATATCCCACAACGCTGCCACCACTGTGAAGAATATCGCCTCGCCCAGCCGCCTGGCACGCCTGCGATCAAACTTCTTTCTTAACCTCCCACTCACACACCGTGAGTACACCGGGTCATAGGATAAAACGAAATGAGCGATATAAATTTTATATGTTTAATAACCCAAGTGGGTCGGTATGAATTAATAGCATATACAGAAATATACAATATTAATATGATCAAGCATAAACATACAAGCAAAAGAGCGATGATACCATACAAAACAAAGTAAAAGGGAAATAAAAGTTTAGAAAAGATACCTGAGCACACAGCTTTGTCCTAGCTGTCTCTCTTCCATGCTCAGCACAATGAATACTAAAAACTCACTCTCACCTCAGTGTGTGACCCCCCCCAGCTACACCCTTCACCTCCCCCTTAGCCAGCCCTCCCTCTCTCTCCTTTGCAGAATCCTTGGACAGATGGGTAGGCACCACATTCCAACCAGTGGGGGAAGGATGGACATCTGGGATATCACACTGAGGAGCCAGACCGGCCCTCTCTCCATGGTATGCACATAAAACCATTGGAGCGAATTGACCACCAATGTAAACACAGCTTTACATTCCTACAGATAGGTGACTGATAGGAATGAGGAATGATACATGTCCAAGAAAGATACATAAATTGAGGGACTCATCATTAAAAAAAATTAATTTACTTTTTCCCCCCCCCCCGGTCCCTTTTTATGTTTTTTTTTTTTTTAATTTTTTTTTTATTTCTTTCAAATTAATTTAATTAACATTGGCGGGGGACGGCCCAACCCGGGCCACCACGGGGGGAGAAAAAAAAGGGGGGGATAAAATTACTACCCCCCCCCCCTCCCATAAGAAGAGGGGGGGGGGGCACCCCACCACAACAAAACCAAAACAGGGGGGAGGGGGTCCCCGGGGGGGTTTTTATACCCCCCCCCACACCACCAACACCCCCGGCGCCCCCCAATATTGGTTCCCCTCAAATTTTTTAAAAACATACCGGAAGTCCAGGGCGGGGTGGTCCGGGGCCAAAAAAGACCGGAAAGCCAGGATACGTAACAGGCGGGCCATTTTTGCCAGGGCGCCCTTTGGAAGGGCCCCCCACGCAAAAGAAGCAATTTGTTGAGTGATCAGTCGGTTCACGCCAAATTCTTGGGATAGCAAAATGCATGGCTCTCTTCTCTCCCCTGTACCAACCTATAAGCAAACAAAATAATATTTGGATTGAGAATTTGATTTAGGCCTATTTAACACTAATGACTAGTGATATTTACAATATTAACACAGTTAATCTGCTATTTAAGAGAGTAGCATTTATCCACTTACCTTCAAGAGTTTTCTTGCAGTGCTCACATGTGAAATGAGGAGCCCATGGTTTGTCTTGGTCACCAACAGGCATGCCGAAATATGCTTTGTAGGCCTCACACATCTTAGCAGATGCTTCCACAGAGTACTTTTTCGCTCTTGTCTTTATAAACTGGCCACATACGTAGCAAAATGTGTCTGCTGGATGTATGCAACCTCTTGATGCCATCTAAATTGACTAAGTTGCTGTGAACTGTAAGGAAAAAGGATGTCTCTCCAAACTTGATAAAAATGGTCTTTATTCCATGCAGTATTAAAGTTCAAGAGTGTACTGAGGATTCAGCAGAGCAAGATTGATCACCCGGTACGGAGTGAAGTGTGAATACTGTCATTATCAGAATCTGAATAGATATTGAATTCACACCTGTCTGTCTAGGTCAATTCCCCTTTGTCTGTGATGGCCATTGCCCACTTACAATGCAATCCCAATCAATTAGATCCTGTCTCTCAGGAAGGGCTATAGTGGCCCTATATAACTGTAGTTATACAGCTACCTACAATACTGTACAGTCCCAGAAAGTTCTAGATAATTCTGGGCAGTTCTAGAAACTTCTTGATAGTTCTCACAATTCCAGAAGCTTCTTAAGTATCTTGAAATATTGCGAATATCCTTAAAAATAGATCAATTTCAAAATATCATTGTGCTGACCACAAAAGCAAAGTTTACAGGGAATAATAACTTTTTTCTATTCATTTAAGGTACAAACAATCAGGAAAACACACTTAACAACTGGGAACAAATATTTTTTTGAAAATTGTTACATGGTGTAATCAGAGTGAACTGGTTCTGTCAAAGATACTTTGCCAACAGATATCTCCGGTAGGATACCTAGATCCCTTTCCGAGGTCTGCATATAGGATGTTGTGCAAATTTAGATGGTGCTTTAAGTCAATGATATAACATTGAAATACAACCCTTGTCTCTAGGTGAGGCGCAACTGGCAACCTCTTAACTAGCAATTATAGCCTAGAAAGACCTCAGCATTCCTCATCGAAACATTGGGAGTATGAGTCTTTGGGGTGAAGTTCCTAAACACCGGCGGAGGGAGGTCACTAAGGGAGACGGTCTCACCCAATTTCGACACTTTAATCTGTGCTTTAAGGGGGCAATAAATTGGTGCCAATGAGCTCTGCTGATTTAAAGGGACCTGTCCAATTAGTGCACATAGAAGCTGCAGCACCGGCTACACACTCAGCTGCTGGTGTTTCCATTTATATTAATTGATTATTGTTAGTAAACCTGGTACCACTGGTATGTTTTAAGTGGCACTAATCAATTAAGAAGCATTGATTTATATGGCACTGCACACCTAGGATACCTTACATGCTGCAAAACTAGAAAACAGTGCTACAGGAGAGCAGGATTTATCTGAGGCTACATGTTGATTTATTGTAAAATTGTCTAGGTGGACTGCTGCACAGCTTGTTTTAGACAGATACTAAAATATATATCAGAGGCTCCTGCTGCCAAGAAATGTCCAGAGTAATGGTCTCATAAAGAGGACCAAAAGTACATGATAATAGTAATCATAAAAAAACACATTTAAAGAAGACCTGTCACCAGGTCTAAAAAGCCCAATGACATACATCATCTGATCAGTGATGTCATTCTTAACAAATAGGTATTTTGTTTATCCAAACCTGTTCAGCCATTATATCTTTGGAACAGCTGGATGGATCTGGATAAACAAAACATCAGATAAGGTGTGCCATCATGCTTTTGGTGCTCATGCTCTTTCACAGGACAATTGACAAAGGAGTCCCTAGATCATCCTCTATTTTAGAGCAAAGAGCAATTCTGGAAGACCAAGTTTCTGATGATTTTATCCTGATTTTTAAAGGAGTCTACCGATGGTTTACCCCTTTAATAATAATAATTCCTATAAGAAATAATGATAGAGTGATTTTGTTACTGTGCTCCTTGTTTATCTACTAGATAGTTTACCATTGCAATATCATACATGAACAGGATTCAGCTGCCATTACAGTGATGTAAAGCAGCCTTGTCTGAAACAACAATTGTGTCTTTTAATAACAGTCTGTGCTCTACTACACTAACCTACAGTTCTCAAACTCAGCCGTTTAAATGGGCCCCAAATAGATAAAATTAAAGTTGACGTCTGCATTTCTTATGTTTGCCCCATACAGTAAAATGGCTCTCACCAATTGCCCAATACAGTAAAATGGCCCACACCAGTGGCCCCATACAGTAAAATGGCCCATACAGTATACCCCATATAGTGGCTGGGAACCAATCATGCCCTCATGTATAGGTGACTATTAGTACAGTACTTACCTCACTGCTTCCCTGACTGTGCTCTTCCCCTGTTCCGGGCACACTGCTGTGATATGTAATGAGTGGCAAAAGCAAGAAGGAGTGGAAGGGGCTGGCAAGTGGATAGGTAAATACTGCACTCACACTGTCAGCAGCTTGTAGGCTGCAGGCTTAATGTGGCCTGAAAGTCGGAAAATGGTAGGACCTATGGCTTCTTGCTCTGCTAGTATTAGAACCAGGTGCTTGGCGCTCCTCTTCTCCCAGGCTGCATCCCACCCCTGCCTTCAGGATGCAGATGACAGTGTTAGGAGCAGCATATTTGAGACCCTTGCACTAACCTATAATTTACAAGGAATGTTCATGAATGTTCAAAGAAACACAAAGTAAGAAATCTGTACACACAAGCTTAAAACACAAATGTACTATACCCTTCTGTAAGCAGAAGAAGACACGCTGGACATGGCACACAAAACAGCATTGAAAAATACATACTGTAGGTCTCACCCGCATGAGCCACCTGATTGTCCTCATAGCAAGTGGTATGTTCTTTTAGATTTTCTTTAGGCACCTCATGTCAGGTATTAAACTAACACACAGCACAGCGCTATGTCACTTTGAGAAACGAGAAACTTCCTCCTACAACTCCTCAGATGACTCTTGAATCAATGCAGTACACTCAATGATCCTCCTAGTAGGGACATTGCTGCATCATCCTTGGTGGTCTCATTAAGGATCTCCCCAAACATTGTGGTTCATCCCCAGGCTCCTCAATCACTCCAGCCCGGGCTTCTTCATGGCCTCACCCAAGGCCATATCTGCAATACTCCTATCGGTCTCTAGCGATAGTGTCAACCTTTATCAAGATGTGAGGTACCAACACAGTATGATAATTGTGTGACTACACCTATTACAGACCACTCACACAATACTGGCAGTTTTGTTTCATGTTATATAGTCAAGCCAAAGAAACCACCAAATGGCCTTTATTCGTAGTAACCAAAACTTTACTTACCTTGACTGCAGTCGCCAAGCTAAGGTAGATAATCACAGGAAATGGCACACAAAACAGCATAAAAAAACCCGGGCCACAAATTTCTAGGGACACACAGAACCAAACTAACCAGAAAGGACTCCGCACGCAAACTCCAGGATAGTTACAAATAGCTGCTCTGTTATGTAGCTGAACTACCCCGGAGAGTTAGATACCGTATGTAAGGTGGTGGAAGCCACCACTTTTTATAAATAAGGCCTTTGGTGGCATACTTTGGCTAGGTCCTAAGTCATGATGGGATAAGTGAACCTTATATACTCTATGTGTATACAGAATCTTTTGCTGGTATATTGCAACAGTGATGTATAATACTGTATGTTTGCATGCTCTGCTTTGAACTGTGATGATTCTTTGATGCACTAGATATTTTGTGCTGATGTCACTTAAATATTTGGTGCTGAGTCATCACACCTTCTTTGATCTAGTACTCTCTGGAAAGAAGGCAGTATGATGATTTTTCCAAAAAAACAGAACCTGACTGTACCCACTGACCGTGCAGTGTTTTTTTTTTTTGCATTTCTTGAGGTACAGCTATGATACTCCATGGCCTGATGCCTTGTAATCATACTGGGAAGGAAAGTCTCCTATAGAAGGAGGGTTTCCTTCACCTTTTGGGTCTTCTGTCCAGAGTTTCTTTTCCAACTGTTGCAGGTACCCATCAGTGCAGATTGTTTGTGTGTGTCTGGGCTTTACCCGAAAGTTAGCATGACAAACCCTGGCATATATCTAGAGAAGTGGAACTGTGAGCTGAGTGAAGCACCTGTGTGAACAGGGAGATTGCTGTGTGTTGCAATGGGCCTTGACTTTTGGATATGGGATGGACCCTCACTCCTTCCTAAAACCACTCAAACTACAGTAAACACTGACTTTGGAATAAACACACAAAACACTTTATTTTGGTGTAAAAATGGCCACAGCTTTATTTAAATCACAGAACTAAAATAATCACAGAAGGAGTCAGGTGAAGTGCTAGACCATTGGGATTCACGAATACTGTGAGATCCCCAACTGTCTGATGTACAGCACCTGGCCAGACAGCAATAAAGGGGCGGCACGCTCCGGCTTGCAATTCTAGCAGAGCCAGTACACTTTAAGGGCACCAACGACCCTGTGCTTAACCACTGTGCCCGCCCCTGGATGACGTTACTATTATGACATCCTTCTTCAAGCTGGCCATTTCCAAAGCTCAGCCTGTTCACCACCATGAGGTTTAACCTCCTCTATTAATTAAAATAAGTCCACAATAACTTGCCTGCAACTTCCACCTGACTCCTCACCCGCCACAGAGAGGCCATTTGACACCTTAAATGGACTCGACTGCCACCAAACTGATTAGGAATGCAATAGCCCTCTAGAAACTTTTTATACTACAAGTCCCACATTATCTTCTCTACGATATAACATAACCAGTGATGGATAAAGAAAATTGTTAAGCCAGATCAACTAAGCTATGAATGTTGCTGAAAATGCAACTAAAGTGATAAGGTTGTAGTTAGAAACTATAGAAGAGAAATAGACTATGATACTGAAATTACCATAAACCAGTATACATCGGGAATTCTGCCATACCACAAACAAGTAATTGGCAACCATTTATGCATATAAGTATATATTTCCCACTTATGCGATGTGGGGTCCCACTTATGGTGGTAACTATTAACAAATGATATAGATGTATATACTATGTATGAGATGAGACTTCTTCAAGAAATACCTCTGCCACTAAAAACTAGAACTGCCCATTTATATTCATTGGTAACCCTATACCCACTTATACTGCCAGGAAAGACATCAAGAGTATAAAGAAGGGGAGAGAAAAGTACTTGCTGTGCGTCTGCTTCTCCAGATACTACAGCAACCACCGAACACTTATTGTAGTGCAAAACCTCACCATTGTTGTTTGATGGGTCCGAACCACATCAACAGTAAAAGAAGCCATTAAATGATGCTTATAATGATGAGAATAAACCCATGATCTGCTTGATTTACAGGAGTCTTTGAAGGCAGTGAGAGATCCTCTCCTGTCATCTCTCAATCAGTTTCAGAGCACTTGATGACCTATAACCTTAGCCGCAAGCACGGACCCAAGGGGACCCAGATCGAAATTTGAAGATGAAAATTCTCTTCTTTGCTGGACATGGGCCAGCACCATCCTGATGCTGCCTGTTCTGCGAGGGAGTTACAGGACTATATAGCTCCTGCATGCAGAGCATGGGGTTACATGATAAGCAGTGCTGGGCTCCGTTCGCTAGCCGGTTGCAATAGACACTCTACTGCAGCTATGGCTGTATCACACTGTCTGCATCCTTAAGAGAAATATGAGTTGGTCAATTAAAGGTCATATATCTTCACTAAGAAAAATTACAAGTCAAGAGAAATGGTCCTTGAAGCTATAGATTTTTATCAAAAACATGCCCATTTGTTTTTCTCTCCCTCCAGCCGCAGCCACCACCAGCTCGGAGGGCTCAATTTATTGCACAGGCATGTGAAAACTAGCCATGACCATAGGGACTTACCCTAACAGGGTCTTTTTAAAATTAATAATTGGTTTGCAGAAACCAAGGGTTCCATACCTCCGATGGTTACCCCTCCGCAGCAGGGGACCATACCTCCGATGGTTACCCCTCTGCACCAGGGGGCCAAACCTTCGATGATCACCCCTCCACACCAGGGGGCCATACCTCCAATGGTCACCCCTCCACACCAGGGGGCCAAACCCTCAATGGTCACCCCTCCACTCCAGGGGGCCATACCTACAATGGTCACCCCACCACACCAGGGGGCCATACCTCCGATGGTCACCCCACCACACCAGGGGGCCATACCTTTGATGGTCACCCCTCCACACCAGGGGGCCAAACCTCTCATGGTTACCCCTGCACTGGGCTACACTTGAGATGGTTGCCCATTACTGGCCAAATTATACATAACTTCAAGGACCCATAAAAAAAAAAAAATATAAATATATATTTATTTTAAATAGTGCAAATTATAATGCACAGCAATAGCTATAGTGCAGGATTATATTTAAGCTAAAGTATTAAGAAATCACATCAGTAAATAAATACATTACATTCTATTAACCACATTCAGTCAAGAAATGGCAAAACAGGTTGTTAGTGTATCCCAAACCACCAGCAATTAAACACTGGCTTGGAGGCATGAGGACATTGTGTATGCATCCCAATCCTAAGGAACCATGCCCTATAGGGTTACATTAAAAGGCAAGGCCACTGACAATAACACAGTGAAACATTGGCCTAAAGATTGGAGGCCCAGGCAGGCAGAGTCCTCTCAGCCACGTGTACTAGATCACTCAGCTAGTTAGTTATGTGCATATTGTACACCTATGTTGGCACTACGTACTGTATGTATGTAAGTAAATCCCTATATATACATATACATATATATATATATATATATATATATATATATATATATAAAAACACACACACACACACACACACACACACACACACAGCACCATGGAATTAAAGGTGCTCTAAAAGAAATTATAACTTAGATGGCTCACCCTAAATACTGTATAAACAATAATACAAAATTATACTAGCTCCAGAATAATCCAGAGCTATGTAGGTAATAAGGAAAGACTTGAGCAGCTGTCAGTCGGTACAAAATGATACTATTATAGGACACCACTGAGAAATAACCCATCACATAGTATAGGTCATAGTCAGGGATGGGAGCTGCTGCATATGATATCATAGTAACATATAATAATAGTAATCCATATACTTATCCGGATACAGACTGTAAATGCTCCTAAGTCACTGGCTACACATGAAGAGTAAGAAATTCAATAATCTGGTGCAGTATTTGTCTGATATCCATTATCTACATGTGTTGGAGACTTAGAGGTCAGCCTACAACATGGCGATCAGTATATCACCGTATATACCTGGCTATAAAGCTATACAAATCTGTGTATCCTACAGAGCAAGGTGCACCTGAGCCACCCACATCCCCACCATGTGCTGAGCCCTCCATGAACACCTTTCAGAGCTATAAATATGAAATAGATATAATATATTCTGCTAGAAGACAAAGATGTGAAAAAACATCTAGATAAGGCCCCACATAAACTACAGTCTTATAACATCCACCATTTTAGGTACTAGATGAATTTCCAAATGGAAGATGAAATAGCTACATGAGGTGAGGGCGGACATTTTATAGGCAGCAGCATGAGCAGGACAGCCTGTATAAAGGGACAGAAGGCTGCCATATATCCACACAGGATTCAGTATACAGCCCTGATATGGAGGTCACATATAGATCATTAGATGCCATATATAGGACCAGCACTAAGATGGAGGAACTATAGGGACTGCTGGACTACATATACAGTGAGGGACCTGTATATAGCAGGGTCAATATAAACAGCATGTCCAGTACATGGAACTAAGATGTAGGGTGTATACAGATCACTAGACTCCATATACAGGGAGGCAGCTTTCAGACCAGGCTGTCCCTCTCTCACCACAGTGTCTCCATTACATGTAATCTCCCAGCTCCCCCATAGAGAGCCCCTCAGTCCCCAGGACTCTTGTGGTGAGAAAGAGGAAGAGATGAATGAGACAGGAAGTTACATCTATTCCTAAACTCCTCCCTCCCTACAGTAACACACTAGGCAATATATACTCCTAAAGCTCAATATGCACACATATACTCTTAAAGCTGAACCAGCCTATATAAATCTACACAACTACTGCACAAAGATGAAACTGCAGGAGTTATTGGTTCCCCCATCCAAAAGTCATGTCCCCCTTTGCTGATGGCTCCTGGGGTGTCTTTTTCTCTCTCACCAGCAAAAACTTGGTGAGACCAAGATAAACTTAAACTATACTTCTGCTATATTTGAGCAACTGACATTAAAGGGGTTGTCCAGGCAAAACTGGACATTAAATTTACTATTTAAATAGGCCAGGGACAGTGAAAAAAATAAAAAAAAAGTATACTCACCTTTCCCTGATGCTCCGGTGCCTCCCACCGCGGTCCAGTCTTCTCGGTCCAGTGTTGACGTGTGGCGGAAGTCCCAGCCACACGTGACCGCTGAGGCCAATCAGCGGCCTTAGCGAAGGGCATGAGATGTCACTACCTGTGACATCACGGGTCTCTTCCTGAGGCCTGCTGAGGCCAATCAGCGGCTTCAGTGGAAGGGATCCGTGACATCACAGACAGCGAGCAGTTTCACTTTGAGAAGACACCAGATCAGCAGGAACAGACCATGCTGGGAGGACACCGGAGCACCGATGACAGGAGAGTATGATTTTTTTTTTTTTTCACCTCCGCCCAGCCTATATAAAAATTATGAATTTGCCTTGACAACTTCTTTAACTACCGTTGTGTCCAAGCAACTGTTGTTACCTACTGTGCCAAATTACTACCTCAAGTACAGCACTGGTGACAACTAGATGTGTGAGTGAATGTGTGCTTCCTTTTGGCAAACCTTAGGAAGCACTGGAGTAAACGAGAACATGGCTGCTCTGTACTAGGGTAGACCAGTGTACAAAGGGAGTCACAGCCATAACAATGGGGAGTTCCTACCCCATTAGAAATACACAAAAGAGTATCCAAAAACACAGGTCTCACTCCCAGGTATACTCACAGGACCACAAACTCATATGTCACAGTGCCTGCTTCCCAGGGTAACACAGAATTGGACTAACCTAAAAGGACTCCAGATGCAAGCTCCTGGAAAGTTGAAAAGGTCACTCACTTATGCAGTGCAACTTTGCCGAAACCAAAACCCAATGTCAAGCCACAGCAGTGCAGGGTCTTAGCGGAGGAGATCCTTCAGAGGTACCTATAAAGAAAGAACAAAGTTGCAGAACACAATTTGCGCAATCAAAAGTCAAAAATCAAATTATACCTCCAACTTTCAAAGGACAGAAAAAGGGACAAAATGTGCAGCAAATGTCAGCTGCAAATTTAGTCCCACCCACTTATATTTTGACTCTGCCCATTCCCATCCATTTCTCTTTGTGCCCCCACTCAGTATAATGCCCCTACAGTCACCCAACATGATATGCCCCCACATTATAATGTTTTCCTCCAATTGCAACCACAGTATGAAGTCCCTCTCCTGGTCACCCACAGTTTAATGTCCCCCTCCAGTTTCCCCCAGTTTATCCTCTTCCCGACATCTGGCGTAATAGCATTAAGTCATTTTCCCGGCAGCATATGGGCGCCACCATTTTTGGGATTATCGCTGGTGCCCAGAACGAGATCCAGGGTCGACGATCAATTTCCATGACAGCCGGAAGCCTATTGAAGACCCCCAGGCTTGCTCTATACAGCCTGTCATATAAATGCCGATATTTTGCAATGCATTAGCATTGTAATGCATTGAGTTAGTGGTCAGACTCCCTTGAGTTCAAGAGCCCTAGAGGGTCTAATAAATACAATATAAAAAAATATAAAAAGAATAAAAAATTCGACTCATCCCTCTTTTCGTAGAATACATATAAAAGTTAAAAAGTACTGTGAAATACATACACATTAGGTATCCCTGTACCTGAAGATGCCTGGTCTACAAACTTATAAAAATATTTTTCCTATATGGTGAATGCCATAGCAGGAAAAAAAAGCCAAACTGACGTTTTTTCTCTGTTTTCCCTTTGATAAAAATTTGAATAAAAAGTGATCATAGCAATACACATTCCCCAAAATGGTATAACTAAAAATTACACCTGGCCCCACAAAAAAAAAAGACGCCCTATGCATCACCGTACACGGAAATATAAAAAAGTTACGGGTGTCAGACGACTTAAAGAAAAATTTTGCAAATTTTGGATTTTAAAAATTTAAATAAAATTATATAAATTTAGTATTCCTGGAATTGTACCAAAAAATAAAATACAGGTGGCATGTCATTTTGGCTGCACAGGAAATACCGTAAAAACAAAGCCCCTAAAAAAGATGCACAAATGCACTTTTTCTCTAATTCCTCCCCATTCTGAATTTTTTTCCAGCTTCCTAGTACATTGTACAGAATAATAAATAGTACCATTGTGAATAACAATTTGTCCAACAAACATTAAACCCTCATATGGCTCTGTGAATGTAAAAATAGTTATGGGGTTTAGAATTTGGGGAGAAAATCGAAAAATGTCACCAGCGGGAAAGGGTTAATGTCCTCCTCCAGCTAACCCCACAGTTTAATGTACCTTTCCAGTTGACCCAAGTTTAATATCCTCCTCTATTTGTCTTCACAGTTTAACCTTTTCAGGACCGCCCACTGTATATAAACGTCGGACGCTTGCTGGGCTTTGTGCAGAGCCGACGTTTATAAATTGACCCTGCTAAATTGGGGATCGGGTCTCCCCAAGGGTCAGGAACTCCATGAACACAGCAATAATAGCTGCTGGTGTTCACGGAGACATGATCAGGACCTGATAGGTTCAGGTCCCGATCATGTAGCCACCATATCAGGGAAAGTTTGTTGCAGTAACAAACTTTGCCTGATATTAGCTGCCGCCCATCCGCGGGCGGCATCGGGAGCGTGTGTTAGCTGTATCTGACAGCTAACACCCTGCTCCGTATCCTACGGTCGGAGCTGTGCTCTGAGCGGAGGTTTTAACCCCTTGGATGCCGCGGTTAAACAAGACCGCGGCATCCAAGGGGTTCCGTGATGCCAAATGAACCCCCCCCCTCACCCCCCGCGGCGAGATCGGGGGGTGCCCATATGTGTCTTCTGCAGCCCAGGGTCTGGCCAGTGACCCCAGGCTGCTCGGTGCCCCCAGTACCTGGTTGATCTGCCCAGATGCAGGGAAGTCAGCCGCATATGCTGACTTCCTCTATAGACTGCAATACACAGTGTATTGCAGTCTACAGTCATGGCCAAAAGTTTTGAGAATGACACAAATATTATATTTTCACATGATCTGCTGCCCTCTGGTTTTTATGTGTGTTTGTCAGATGTTTTTATCACATACAGAAATATAATTGCATTCATATTATGAGTAACAGTAGCTTATATTGACAGTTAGAATGAGTTAATGCAGCAAGTCAATATTTGCAGTGTTGACCCTTCTTCTTCAGGACCTCTGCAATTCTCCCTGGCATGCTCTCAATCAACTTCTGGACCAAATCCTGACTGATAGCAGTCCATTCTTGCAGAATCAATGCTTTAATTTTGTCTGAATTTGTTGTTTTTTGTTTGTGCACCCGTCTCTTGATGATTGACCACAAGTTCTCAATGGGATTAAGATCTGGGGAGTTTCCAGGCCATGGACCCAAAATCTCTATGTTTTGTTCTCTGAGCCATTTAGTTATCACCTTTGCTTTATGGCAAGGTGCTCCATCATGCTGGAAAAGGCATTGTTGAGCGCAAACTGCTCTTGGACGGTTGGGAGAAGTTGCTCTTGGAGGACATTCTGGTACCATTCTTTATTCATGGCTGTGTTTTTAGGCAAGACTGTGAGAGAGCCGATTCCCTTGGCTGAGAAGCAACCCCACACATGAATGGTTTCAGGATGCTTTACAGTTGGCATGAGACAAGACTGGTGGTAGCGCTCACCTCTTTTTTTTTTCTCCTTTTTTTCTTTTCTTCTTTTCTAAAAAAAAAGGGAGGGGGGTTTAAAAAAGGATTTTTCTTTTCCTCAACCGTCCCCTCCCTGTACCTTTTGCAGAATATCAGTCTGTCACTGATGTTTTTTCTGGAGAGAAGTGGCTTCTTTGTTGCCCTCCTTGAGACCAGGCCTTGCTCCAAGAGTCTCCGCCTCACAGTGCGTACAGATGCACTCACACCTGCCTGATGCCATTCCTCAGCAAGCTCTGCACTGCTGGTAGCCCGATCCCACAGCTGAAAAAATTTTAAAAAAAGGCCCCCCCCCCGCCCCCCCTTTTTCTGGGGCCCCCGGGCCTTTTTTGGCACCAAAAACCCCTCTCTCTTTGATTTTTTTTTTTTTGCGATAGATTGTTGTCTGAGGTGCAATCTTTCTAGCTGCAATACTCTTCCCAGTTAGGCCATTTTTGTGCAGTGCAATGATGACTGCACGTGTTTCTTTAGAGATAACCATGGTTAACAGAAGAGAAACAATGATGGCAAGCACCAGCCTCCTTTTAAAGTGTCCAGTGATGTCATTCTTACTTAATCATGACAGATTGATCTTCAGCCCTGTCCTCATCAACACCCACACCTGTGTTAATGGAGCAATCACTGAAACGATGTTAGGTGGTCCTTTTAAGGCAGGGCTGCAATGATGTTGAAATGTGTTTTGGGGGATAAAGTTCATTTTCTAGGCAAATATTGACTTTGCAAGTAATTGCTGTTAAGCTGATCACTCTTTATAACATTCTGGAGTATATGCAAATTGCCATTAGAAAAACTGAAGCAGTAGACTTTGTAAAAATCAATATTTGTATCATTCTCAAAACTTTTGGCCATGACTGTATAATACTGAACCAGCGATCCCTGGTTCAGGTGTCCTTATAGGACAAATAAAGAAATGCAAAAAAAAAAAAAAAAAAGTGCAAAAGAAATGTAATAAAGTTTGTGAAATAAATAAATGAATAAAGCCCCAAAATTCCCTTTTCCTGTATCAAATGAGTTATATAAAACAAAAACCTAAAAATTAATAAAAAACAATACATATTTGGTATTGCCACATCTGTAACAATCTGTACAATAAAACTGAAACATTATTTAACCTACATGGTGAACATCGGAAAAAAAAAACGGAAAAAAATCCGCCGTAAGTAATGATTTTTCGCCATCTCACCCTACAAAATATGCTATAAAAAGTGATCGAAAAGTTACATATACCCCAAAAAAGCACAGATTGTCCTGCAAAAAATAAGCCCTCAACTATCTCTGCCAACCGAAAAATAAAAATGTTACGCATCTCAGAAGATGGCGATGCAAAGATAATTGAATTCCTTCCCCAAATGGATTTTTGTTCTGCAAAACTAGTAACGCTAAAAAAAAACAATATAAATGAGGTATCGCTGTAATCGTACCGACCCAAAGAATAAAGGTCACAGGTTACTTATGTTGTACACTGTGTGGAAAAAAATTAATAGGTAAAACACAATGCCAGAATTGATGAGGATTTTTTTTAATCCACCAAGAAAGTGTTAATAAACGTTAATCATTAAGTCATAGGCACCCAAAAATGTTATTAAAAAATACATCTCATACCACAAACAACAAGCCCTCATATGGCTACAGCACCAGAAAAAAAATATATATATATAGCTTGTTCAATGTGAAGACAAAAACCCCAAAAATCGCCAAATCATTAGAACACAACTGGCTGCGGAAGGAAGGAAATGTATAAACTGTGCGAGCATATATCAGGGGACAAACCAGATTTAGAGCTTACGAGGAAAAATAAACCAAAACTGACCCCCAGAGTGACTCCTCCCCCAATCATACAAGCTACTGGGGATATAGTAGTAGTAAATTTTGTGTTCCCCATGCACTCCGCACAGCTTACATATTCACTCTTCATCTGCTGTGCAGTCACGTCTGGGATACTAATGCTCACTCCACCCCTTGATAAGTTCTTTGAGGAGTGCAGTTTTTAAAATGGGGTCATTCCCTAGGGGATTCCACTTTACTGGTACCTTAGAGGCTCTGCAAACATGACATGGTGTCCAGATACCAAACATCTAAATGTACGCTCCAAAAACCACATAGCGCTACTTCCCTTCTCTGCCCTGCTGTGTGCCCAAACTGCAGATTATACCCACATGTATGACACTGGTGTACCCAGGGTAACGTACTTAAATGTCATATGTGGGTATAAATGGCTGTTTGGGCACAGCCGGGCACAGAAGGGAAGGAGCGCTATTTTGGTTTTTGGAGCACAGACTTAGACAGTTTGGTTTTTGGACACCATGACACTTTTTCAGAGGTCCTGAAATGCCAGTCAAGTGGAATCCCGTGATATGTCACCCCATTTTGGAAACTACACCCCTGAAGGAATTTATCCAGGGGTACAGTGAGAATTTTTAACCCCCAAGTGTTGCCTTAATTAATTTTCCAGAAATGAATACACAGCTGATGATGAAAGGTGACAATGACACTTTTTCCAGGAATACGTCATTTCAGTGCGTAATATGTTGTGCCCGGCTTGTATCAGAGACGAATGCTCCAAAAGCTGTTGTGCCCAGGATACCCGCTTAACAGTTTTTGGAGGTTGTGTCTCTGGTGACACAAGTTGGGTGCAACATATCGGCACTGAAATGGCGTATCTATGGAAAAATTGCAATTTTCACTTTTCATTATCAGCTGCGCATTCATTTCTGGAAATGAAATTAATGCAACACTCAAAGTTTAAAAATGCTCGCTACACCACTTGATAAATCCCTTCAGGGGTGTAGTTTCCAAAGTGGGGTCACATTTCAGCGGGTTCTACTTTACTGCCAATTCAGGGGCTCTGCAAAAGTGGCATGACATCGAAAAACCAAACTGTGCTCCAAAAACCAAAATAGCGCTCCTTCCCTTCTGTGCCCAAACATCAATTTATACCCACATATGACATTAAGTACGTTATCCGGGGTATACCAGTGTCATACATGTGGGCATAAACTGCCGCTTGGGCACACAGGAGGGTGCAGATAAGAAGGAGCGCTATGTGGTTTTGGACCGCTGATTTAGTTTGTTGATTTTTGGACGCCATGTCACATTTATAGAGACTCTAAAATTGCCCCTACAAAATGTGGTCACTTCTTGGGGAATTCCAATTTACTGGCACCACCAGGGCTCTGCAAAAACAACATGGCATCCAGAAAATCCCTCCAAATCTGTACACCAAAAGCTAAAAAGCACACTGCTCCTTCCCTTCTGAGCCCTGCTGTGTAACCAAGCAGCAGTTTACACCTACATATACAACTTCTTTCTACTTGGGATAGCCCAGTTAATAGTTTTAGGAGTGCGTGTTTCTGATGACACAAAGTGGGTGCAACGTATTGGGCACTGACATGGCCTATTTCTTTAAAAATTAAAATTTTCACTTTGTACATTAATTTTCAGGAAGCACTCTTAGGGTCAAAATTATAATACTCCTTGATAAATTCCTTGAGGGGTGTAGTTTCTAAAATGGAGTCACTTTTTGGGGGTTTCTATTGTATCGGTACTTTAGGGGCTCTGGAAATGCGACATGGCATCTGAAAACTATTCCAGCAAAATCTGCCCTCCAAAACCAAATAGCGCTCTTTCAATTCCGAGCACCACCATGTACCCATACTGCAGATTACAACCACATATGGGGTATTCCCATGTTCAGGAGAAATTGTGTAACAAACCTTAGGGAGCTTTTTCTCCTTTACCCTCTTGTAAAAATAAAAAAATTTGGACTAAATTGACGGTTTATTGAAAAAAAACTAATTTTTCATTTTCACGTCCCGATGTTAATAAAATCTGTGAAAAAGCTGTACAGTCAAACTGTTCATTATATCCCTTGATATGTTCTGTGAGGGGTGTAGTTTCCAAAATGGGGTCACTTTTGAAGGTTTCCATTGTATTGGTACTTTAGGGGCTCTGCTAATGCGACATGGCACCCGAAATCTAATCCAGCAAAATCTTCCCTCCAAAAACCAAATAGCGCTCTTTCCATTCCGAGCCCCACCATGTACCCATACTGCAGATTATGACCACATATGGGATATTGCCGTGTCCAGGAGAAATTGTGTAACAAACCTTGGGGAGCTTTTTCTCCTTTAGCCTCTTGTAAAAATAAAAATGTTTGGACTAAATTGACAGTTTATTAGAAAAAAAGTAATTTCTCATTTTCACTTCCCAATGTTAATAAAATTTGTGAAACAGCTGTAGGGTCAAACTGCTCATTATATCCCTTTATATGTTCTGTGAGGGGTATAGTTTACAAAACGGGGTTACTTTTGAAGGTTTCCATTGTACTGGTACTTTAGGGGCTCTGCAAATGCGACATGGCACCTGAAAACTATTCCAGCAAAATCTGCCCTCCAAAAGCCAAATAGCGCTCTTTCCATTCCAAGCCCCACCATGTACCCATACAGCAGATTATGACCACATATGGGGTATTGCCACGTTCATGAACAATTTTTTAACAAACTGTGGGGTGCTTTTTCTCCTTTAACCCCTTGTGAAAATGAAAAATTTGGGGAAAAAGTGACATTCTAGTAATTTTTCATTTACACATTCCAATGTTAATAAAATCTGTGAAAAGGCTGTTGGGTCAAAATGCTCACTATACCCCATGATAAATTCTGTGAAGGGTGTAGTTTCCAAAATGGGGTCACTTTTGGGGGGTTTCCTTTGTACTGGTGCTTTAGGGGCTCTGCAAATGGGACATGGCACCGAAAACTATTCCGGCAAAATCTGCTTTTCAAATGCCCATTGTCACTCCTTCCCTTCTGTGCACTGCCGTGTGTCCAAACATCAGTTTACACCCACATGTGGGGTATTTCTGTGCTCGGGAGAAATTGCATAACAAACTGTGAGATGCATTTTTCCTTTAACCCTTTGTGAAGGTGTTAATTTTAGGGCTAAATGAATGTGTTACTGAAAAAAAAAAGAAATGTCTAAATTTCACCTCCATATTGTTTTAATTTCTGAGAAATCCTTAATGGGTTAAACTTCCCAAATGCTGTTTTGAATTACTTGAGGGGTGCAGTTTTGAAAATGGGGTGATTTATGGGGGGTTTCTAATATATAGGCCTTCATAATTCCCTTCAGAACAGAAGTGGTCCCTAAAAAATTAGTTTGGGAAATTTTCTTATAAATCTGGAAAATCGCTGTTACACTTGTAAGCCTTCTAACATCCAAAATAAATGAAAGGACGATTAAAAGATGATGCTGATGTAAAGCAGAGATATGGTAGATAATATTAATGTATTTGTGTGATATGACTATGTGTTTGAAAAGCAGAGCATTTCACATTTTGGAAATTGCAATTTTCTCCAAATTTCCATCAAATTTCCTATTTTTTTTATAAGTAAATATAAAAATATTGATCAATATTTACCACTAACATGAAGTAGAATGTGTCACGAAAAAAACAATCTCAAAATCGCTTATGTAAGTTAAATCGTCTCAAAGTTATTGCCATATAAAGTGACATGTCAGATTTGAAAAATGAGGCCTGGTCACGAAGGCACTTTTAGGCTGTGTCCTGAAAAGGTTAATGTCCCCATCCATCTGCCCCCAGTTTAATGTCTCCCTCCAGTTGCCCCCAGTTTTAATGTCCCCCTCCATCTGCCCCCAGTTTAATGCACCCCCAACTGCCCCAACAAAATTATGTCCCTATCCTGGTACCAACTAAACATAAAAAAAACTGAATGAGGGGAATTGGAGAAAACCTGCGTTTGTGAGATTTTTTCACGGACTTTATTTTTACATTCACTGTGCAGCCAAAATAACATGTCACATATATTCAATGGGTAGGTATTGTTCTGGGGATACAAAATGTATACACATTTTTTTTACATTTTAACTCCTTAAAAAAATCCAAAGCTTTACAAAAAAAAATACATTTCTTGAAGTTGTCATATTCTAACACCCATAACTTTTTTTATTTTCACCGATATATAGAGATGCATAAGGTGTCCTTTTTTGCAGGGCCAGTTGTCCTTTTCAGTTACACCATTTTGGGGAATGTCTAATGTTTTGATTGCTTTTTATTTAAATTTTTATGGGAGGTGAAACAGTGAAAAAATGGCTTTTGATTTTTTTTTTTCACCACTATGGCGTTTGTAGACCAGCCATTTTTCTTTATGTTTGTTTGTGTTTATTTATCTTTATTGAAAATCTAGGGCAAGGGGGGTTATTTATATATTTATTTTTTAAAAAAACCTTTTTTAATATATATTTTTCAACTATTTCATTAGCCTTCTCTAGGAGGCTTGAACCTGCAATCTTTTGATTGCAAGTCCCACAGACTGCAATACATCTGTACTACAGTCTGTGGGACTTTTGCTACATTACTATTGAGGCTCAGAAGGCTCCCAACTGCCATAGCCATATTGCAGCATAGAAGATATGGGGGCGAGGGTGGTTTTTTTCATCTTTGGGGGGGGCATATAGGAATAGACGCAGTTGGTATCCACTACTATCATTTTCCCATAGACATTCATGTTACTGTCATTTTGACATTACTTTGGCTGTTTTTCTTAGAGAGCTAGAAATTGGCTAGATAGAGTCTTTTGAGCCCCTACAATTTTATTTACAAAATTAATCAACACAAAACCAATCTTGGGAACGCAGCTATTACCCTACTCCTACTGTGGCCAACAAGCTGCTTCACTGTTTGCAACTCTGTTCCACTTTTAGCTGGGGCCCCACGTAAATGCCGCAGAAAAAAACGCAGCGTTTTACAATCGCAGCAAAGTGAATGGGATTCTAGCGAATCCCATCCTCACTTTGTGGGAAAATATGTGGTGCGGACATGCATTGATTTCCAAAACCGTTGAGGTTTTGGAAATTGCAGCATGTTAATTATATCTACAGAAATGCTGGCGGTTTCCCTATAGATATAATTGAAGCAGAAAATCCACAGAGGAAACCTCTGCGAACTTTCTGTGCAAAGAGCTGCAGAAAGAACCGCGATGCGTCGCCGCCTTGGCTTTTCCTGCTGTGCTTTTTTGCTATGGGACACCACATGGGGCCTTAGCCTTAAGGAATCTTTGCCTAATACAGCTTCCAGAAACCGCCACTCCCTGCATCATGACCAACACTAGCCAAAGCAGCATGAGCATGTGTATAACATATTATATAACATATAGTATCACAATACATGTACTTAGATATGTATCACACTACATGATTCAACCCAACCAATGAACCATATTACACATTGTGGTGCACTAACTATACTAACACTGTGCTCCTGTTCCCCCTACAGGCGTAGTCAGGACACAGGATTAACCCTTCCCTATACAATGAATCAGCTGTTCAAGGTTCTCTATACATCCCTTCTTTTCTTGTGACTGTCGTTCCCTGCAAAAGAAGACAAATATTCTCTCCAGCACCTAACCCTACACTCTGTAGAACTTTAGGACTTTTTATTTTACTTCAACCTGGAAATATTAGTCCTTCCATTAATTTCAACCTGGCCCATCTGGCTATCATCCAGGATTTTTTTCATGGCCCACCTGCAGACTATCCTGCTCAGGAATTTTTCAGGCTATTACACCTGCTACAAGTAGTCACAAGAAGAACCCAAGACTATGTCAGGGACTGTCACCTACCTACAGGGTCCTACACCAACCAGCTCACCTCAAGGATTATATCTAATTTATAGCTATGTTCTACTTGTTCATATTCACAATTTTGTGTTAGTTATATTTCATTGTTCTTTCATTTAAAATGGAACGGATGTAGCAATATGTTATATGCTGTGTATAGCCTCTAGGGGTCGCACTACTTAGATATTGGTACAAATGTGTTATTGCAACTCGGTTGTAGTTCTTGGAGTAGCCACATGTGTAACGGCAGCTAAGATGTACACCTAATAAAATGTCTACTACTAACTATAGTGTGTGAGCATCCGGAGCAGGACCAACTAACAGAACAAACAGCACATTGTGAATTAGAGCCAAGCCAGAAGCAGAGTATTCTGAGAGAGAGTGACAACAAACTCAGATCATTACAACTTGTGGGAATCCTAATGGTCTTAGGAATCTATCTTTAGTACTTGACTGCATAGCTCCCTCTAATGGGTTGACAACAAAGCCACCTGGCTATAATGACACTTTCCATCTTCTGTTCCACAGTCAACTTTCCTTTTAAGCACTATACAAATCAAATGACCCTGGACAGCTCAGTCTCCTATCCCACTATACAGAATACTTCAATAGTGAAGTATTGGACCAATCTGGGGTAGGGTGGAGGATGGGATTTAGATCAATAAAAATCTGCTACTTATACTCTTAAACCTGCACTATAAAAACACAAGACTGTAATACAAAAATACAGCAGAAGACTTAATCAACAACCCACGTCTTAAGAGAAGAAGAGACAAGGTTTTAATGCATTAAAACACTCAAAATCAGTCTGTCTCCAAATGTCAAGGATCTTGTTGTGAAAATACCTTATCAAAAATCTGCAATTACATTGTTTAACATGTACTCCAAACAAATCCACAGAACTAATCTGAAGAGAACAGGCTGCACATAATTTGCAAAAATATTTTATGCATTATATCAGATATGACTTTATAGGTTATATAACTCTTTATAGGTTTACAGTGCTGGCCAAAAGTATTGGCACCCCTGCAATTCTGTCAGATAATACTCATTTTCTTCCAGAAAATGATTGCAATCACAAATGCTTTGGTAATAATATCTTCATTTATTTTGCTTGCAATGAAAAAACACAAAAGAGAATGAAAAAAAAAGTCAAATCATTGATCATTTTACACAAAACTCCAAAAATGGGCCGGACAAAAGTATTGGCACCCTCAGCCTAATACTTGGTAGCACAACCTTTAGACAAAATAACTGCGAACAACCGCTTCCGGTAACCATCAATGAGTTTCTTACAATGCTCTGCTGGAATTTTAGATCATTCTTCTTTGGCAAATTTCTCCAGGTCCCTGAGATTTGAAGGGTGCCTTCTCCAAACTGCCATTTTGAGATCTCTCCACAGGTGTTCTATGGGATTCAGGTCTGGACTCATTGCTGGCCACTTTAGAAGTCTCCAGTGCTTTCTCTCAAACCATTTTCTAGTGCTTTTTGAAGTGTGTTTTGGGTCATTGTCCTGCTGGAAGACCCATGACCTCTGAGGGAGACCCAGCTCTCACACACTGGGCCCTACATTATGCTGCAAAATTTGTTGGTAGTCTTCAGACTTCATAATGCCATGCACACGGTCAAGCAGTCCAGTGCCAGAGGCAGCAAAGCAACCCCAAAACATCAGGGAACCTCCGCCATGTTTGACTGTAGGGACCGTGTTCTTTTCTTTGAAGGCCTCTTTTTTTTTTCCTGTAAACTCTATGTTGATGCCTTTTCCCAAAAAGCTCTACTTTTGTCTCATCTGACCAGAGAACATTCTTCCAAAAAGTTTTTGGCTTTCTCAGGTAAGTTTTGGCAAACTCCAGCCTGGCTTTTTTATGTCTCTGGGTCAGAAGTGGGGTCTTCCAGGGTATCCTACCATAGAGTCCCTTTTCATTCAGGCGCCGACGGATAGTACGGGTTGACACTGTTGTACCCTCAGACTGCAGGGCAGCTACAACTTGTTTGGATGTTAGTCGAGGTTCTTTAGCCACCATCCGCACAATCTTTCGTTGAAATCTCTCGTCAATTTTTCTTTTCCGTCCACATCTAGGGAGGTCAGCCACAGTGCCATGGGCTTTAAACTTCTTGATGACACTGCGCACGGTAGACACAGGAACATTCAGGTCTTTGGAGATGGACTTGTAGCCTTGAGATTGCTCATGCTTCCTCACAATTTTGCTTCTCAAGTCCTCAGGCATTTCTTTGGTCTTCTTTCTTTTCTCCATGCTCAATGTGGTACACACAAGGACACAGGACAGAGGTTGAGTCAACTTTAATCCATTTCAACTGGCTGCAAGTGTGATTTAGTTATTGCCACCACCTGTTATGTGCCACAGGTAAGTAACAGGTGCTGTTAATTACACAAATTAGAGAAGCATCACATGATTTTTCAAAGGGTGCCAATACTTTTGTCCACCCCCTTTTTTATGTTTGGTGTAGTTTTCCATTGAAGACAAATTAAATGAAGATATTATTACCAAAGCATTTGTGATTGCAATCATTTTCTGGAAGAAATTGAGTATTATCTGACAGAATTGCAGGGGTGCCAATACTTTTGGCCAGCACTGTAGATACATTCTGGTATAGGTTTAGAAATATTCTCCCTTACAATACGGATAATCAACTAGTTCTCCCTCTCATCAGCTCAAGATTAGACCATTTTCACCCAGTCTTGTTACATTTTCATGATTTTTAGTATTTGTGGTTTCAAAAGCAATAATGTGTTTTTTTTAATGTTTTTTCAGTTATTATAGTAATTTTTGTGCCCTTTTCAGTGATATACCGTGTGTCTCCGAAAATAAGACAAGGTCTTATATTATTTTTTTCTCCAAAAAAAGGGCTAGGGCTTATTTTCGGGGTAGGTCTTAATTTTTTCCATGAACAACAATCATACATTTGATCGCTTTTTATTTCAACTTTTATCAGAGGTGAAACAGCGAAAAAAAACAGCAGTTCGGCACTTTTGATTTTTTTTTTTTTCGTTACGGCATTCACTATAGAGGTACAATATTTTTATAAGTTTGTAGACTGGGTGTTTTCGGACACAGGGATACCTAATGTGTATGTGTTTCACAGTAATATTTTATTTTTATATGTATTCTAGTGAAAGTGGGAGTGGGCTTGAACTTTTATTATTTAGTTTTTTTTTTTAACTATTAACCCCTCCTAGGGGGTTTGAACCTGCAATCATCCCATAGACTGCAATACAACGTATTGCAGTCTATGGGAGATTATCTATATTACTAATGAGGCTGGTCATAGCCTCAATAGTAATATTCCTATGACAGGCCTGGGAGCCTTCATAACGCTCCCGGCTGTCAAAGGAACAGGTCGGCTCCTGCGATCTCGCCGCGCGGGAGCTGACCTGCAACATGAAAGGTACAGGGCTGGTGGGGACTGGCCCCGGGGATAGTTTCTCTGCTTTGGGGGACTCTGATCGCGGGCATTAACTGCGGGTCTCCGCTGTACAAGGAGACCCGGTATAGTAGCTATAGGGGGTGGGGACCGGCCCTAGGGACTGCGGGGGGGGGAAGCGTGGAGGTCACAATTAGCAATGCCCACGGTCAGAGTCCATTCTGATTGCGGGCATTAACTCCTGCGGTTGTTCTATTTTGGTGGGAAGGAGGGGAGTTCGTGCTCAACAATGCCCACGATCAGGGTAGACCCTGATCGCGGACATTAACTCCGGCGGTTCTGCTACTTTGGTGGGAAGGAGGGGGGGGGGGTCACGACCAACAATGCCCGTGATCAGGGCAGACACTGATTGCGGACATTAACTCCAGGGTGACCTGATACGGCAGCTATGGTAGTCGCTCTGCGATCACCCTTTCCTTGCCATCCTGCTCTTGGGATAATACTGCACCAAGGCCCAAATTGCTGGCATCTGTGTACAATCGGAATGGAATGGTGTAATCCGGGTAGGCCAGAATAGGTGGCTTGGTTAGGAGGTCTTTCAACCCCTGAAAGGCGGTTTCCTGCCGATCTGTCCAGATGATGGGTAGACGCCTCTTCCTGACTTCAGGTTGGTGTCCCCTCAACAACTCTTGTAGAGGTTCAGAAATATGAGCGAATTGTGGGATGAAGCGCCGGTAGTACCCAGCGAAGCCTAAGAAGCTCCGGACGTCTTTGACGGTGGTTGGTGTAGGCCAGTTTCGAACAGCTGAGATCTTTTCAGGATCCGGCTGCACTCCTTTGGCGCTGACGACATGACCCAAGTAATGCACTTGCTCCTTCAGCACATGGCACTTGGAGGGCTTCACCTTCAAGCCGTGTTTCATGAGCACCCGGAGGACTTCAGCCAGGTGTTGCAGGTGCTCCTCGTAGGTTCGAGAGTAAATGATTACATCATCTAAGTACAGGAGGACGCTCTCAAAATTTTTATGACCCATAGACACTTGCCAGTACCCACTGGTCAGATCCAGGGTAGTGAAATATACGCCTTTTCCTAGGGCAGTCAGAGATTCTTCTATGCGAGGAAGTGGATACGCATCTTTGTGGGTCACGCTATTCAGTTTGCGATAGTCCACGCAGAATCTAATGGTTCCGTCCTTCTTCCTCACCAACACGAGAGGCGCAGCCCAAGGACTCTGACTGTCCTGGATGACGTGGGAATTCTTCATCTCCTGCAAGAGTTTCTTGACGGATTGATGAACTGCTGGGGGCAAAGGATGGTGACGTTCCTTGATAGGGGGATGGTCCCCAATTGGAATAGTGTGCGTCAGCAGAGTAGTCTGGCCGAAGTCCAATGGATGCTGGCTGAAGGCTTGCTGATGATCACATATCACCTTTAAGACCCTCTTTCTCTGTTGCTCTGACGTATTAGGCTCTCCAATGTCAAGTTGGGCCCACCAGGGTTCAAGTACTTCTGTGTCGGCCTTCTTGGTGATTTGGCTGGCCTGCTGGCAAGAAGAGGCTTCACCCTCAATGATGTCTTCAAAAGTCACCTGCAACAGCTTGGCCACGGCAACAAACTTAGAAAGTGTGACTGGATGGTCGCCGATGTTGACCAAGCGCACTGGCACACGTCCAGAGGAGACAGTCACTAGACTCCGTGCGGCCTTCACCAACAGGCGCCCTTCCATTTCAATAGGTTCCAGGAGGGCCTGGTAGTCTTCTCCTCTAATGCCAGGCCGGGCGCGACACCACAAGATCATCTCCGTCCCAGGTTGCAGGATTACGGGATGATTATCTAGAATACGGACCCTGCAGATCTCCCCGAGGAGTTAGCAAACTTCTGTTGGGCGCTGAGGGCCTTCATAGCACACTGGATCCCTTTCTGAGTGGGTGGTGGAGCGGTGGCAAGGGACTCATGCAACAACTGGAGGATTTCGCCAAAACAATTCCTTATGATGTTCATACCCAATATCACTTGGGGTTGATTAGGGTCTTCGGTATTAGTCACGATTACCCCCTGACATGGTAGCTGAAGGTTGGCAATCTGGAACATGGGCTCCCAGTAGCCCATCAGGGGAACTTGATGTCCCGAGCTGCCGACCACAGTCAACCAAGGCTTTGGTGGTTGGAGCAGGTCAGCTATTTTCCAATATTGCTGGTAGACACCCTGTTGTATAGTAGTCACCTGGGAGCCGGTATCAATCAGAGCTTCCAGTGGCACCCCATTGAACCACACAGTTATTCGAGGTCGGGTTGAGACATATCGGGGACCCCATAATGGCTCTCGAGATGGACCTGTGGTGCTTGATCCCGAGGGGTGGTCCTCACCCTCGGGGGCCTGTAGTTTAACTGTGAACACGTATTTGCTTGATGTCCAAACCTGCGGCAAACACGGCAGAAAAGCTTAGGAGGCTGACTTGCCTGAGTGGATGCCCCCCCGGGGGGGGGGGGGGGGGGGGGGGGGGGGGGGGGGGGGGGGGGGGGGGGGGGGCGGGGGGGGGGGGGGGGGGGGGGGGGGGGGGGGGGGGGGCGGGGGGGGCGGGGGGCGGGGGGGGGCGGGCGGGGGGGGGGGGGGGGGCGCCCCCCCCGCCCGCGGGGGGGGGGGGGCGGGGGGGGGGGGGGGGCCGGGGCCCGGGGGGGGGGGGGGGGGGGGGGGGGGGGGGGGGGGGGGGGGGGGGGGGGGGGGGGGGGGGGGGGGGGGGGGGGGGGGGGGGGCCGCCGCCCCCCCCCCCCCCCCCGCCCCGGCGGGGGGGGGGGGGGGGGGGGGGGGGGGGGGGGGGGGGGCGCGGCGCCGCCGGGGCGGGGGGGGGGGGGGGGCGGGGGGCGGGCCGGCCCCGCGGGGGGGGCGGGGGGGGGGGGGGGGGGGGGCGGCGGCGTGGGGGGGGGGGGGGGGGGGGGGCCCCCCCCCGCGCCCCCGGGGGGGGGGGGGGCGCGCCCCCCCGGGCCCCCCCGGCCCCCCCCCCCCCCCAAAAAACCCCCCTTTTATTTCTGGCGGGGGGCGGCCCCCAAACTCAGTCTGCCACTTGTTAAACACATGACTCAGGGAGGAGGAATATGTCATCACTCCGGCTGACTTACCACAGCCCTTTACACCTCATGTCCTAACCCCCCATTTTCCCCCAATAAGGACTCGGACCACCTCTTGGATTTAAATTGGCCTGTTCAGGCCGATATATTAAAACATATATAAATACTTTAAACATATAAATAACATATAAATAACACCGCCATAAAACGGGCGGTGTATAAATACAAACCAATACTTAACCGTTACAACTGTATACAACAGTCACACCATTTACAAGTACATTATAACAGAACCTACCCCACCACGGGGATAAGCACCACCACTAATCTGCCCAGGCGCAAAACCCCCACCTCGGGCAGACCTTTTAACCAACTGTACGACCATAAGCCTGACCCCCAAAGGGACCTAAGCCCAACTAGGGGACTTCCCAGGCTTACACCTTCCCCACCAGGATCCCCATACCACCGATGAGGTCCTACAACAGTGCCTGATAGGCCTCTAACCCCACCAACCCCCAGCCACAGACTCCCGGGCATGACCCCTTATGCCCGCGAGTCCCGCCACACAGACAAAGCTCGCTCTACGCCATCCCTCAAACCCAGCATCCACATATCTGTCCCTATCGCATTCAAATGCACCCCGTCCTGGCGCATATGATCCAGAGAAGGAACTTCTAACTCCCGATGGCGGACCGCTATCCCACCATTTCGCACCACAAAATGAGCCACCGCCCTATTTACTTTTATACGGGTCTTGTCCAAACGGGCCACCGACCTCGCATTGCGCCACACCAAACGCGCAACCATGTCAGACCACACTATAATCAATCCAGGGAACTCAGTCAGCAACCGCAACACGTCAAATCGAATGTCCCTGATGAGTTCCCTGGATGATCGCACCCCTAGATCATTGCCCCCCAACATGCAGAACAACGACTTGCGGGGGGCGATCGACGCGACTATAAAAATGAAACTCGGGCAAAACCCGACTCCAGATCATACCGCGCACCCCGATCCACCGTACCACGGCATCCTCCCGCCACAGACCCAGCTGTCGCCCATCCGGCCGGACGTCCGCACGAAGTGCACCCCAAAAAACGTACGAATGACCCAATATCCAGATTAAACAGGGACCTAAAATAAAACAACAACAAAGAAGACTAAATACCAAACAGCAACACCGAAGACAGGACAGGAGGAACCATCCCAATTCCACTGACCCAGCACCGCGCTCCTCCCCCACCCCGCAGGAATGTCACCCACTCACTGCAATAAGGACGGACGCACGTAAATGCGGAACTGGTCGGATTCCCACCTCCCGATAGGGCGCACCACATCGTCCCCCAGACCCCAGCGAGCGGCCTCCGTGGCCGCACCTATACGGAAAGAGTGGGAGCCATAATCACCAGGGAGCTCACCCACCAATACCAAGGCCTTCTTAAATACAGCTATAAACTGAAACCTAGACAGAGCCCCCCCATTCTCATGGCAAAGGAAAGACCCCAAGAGTGATCCCCGCACCTGCAGAAAATTAGACACCCCCGCCACCGGACAACAGGGGTCCCCCCCAACCGCATAAAGCACCACCAACCTACCGCGACCCACCTGATCCGTCTTGGAGCGACGCAAATGGCACTCCACCCGATCCTCAAACAAGGCTACCTCATTCCACTGCGACCCCCCCCAGAGCTGCCACTGACTTGCTAACCAACTCCCCAACACAAAAAGCCCCAAAAAAGGCCAGCAAAAACGCCACCCGGAACAACAGCACTTCAAATTCTGAAAAACACAAATTCTGCAGACACCCCAATAGACGCCCTAACAACTCGAAGGACACCGGGCGGCAAAGATCGCGCCTCCCGGCCCCCCGCCGAAACCCCCTCATTGCCTGGCGCACCACAAAGTCTTTTGTGACATCCCGCAAACCCTGTAATTGAAAAAGAAATGCCAGAGCCGTTAAACGCTGAGAGACCACCGCGACCGAGCGCCCTTCCGCAAATGCTACCCCTATCCAGAACAAAACCAACACCACCCGGTCTTCGTCCGAACGCACCCCCCCCGCATGACAGGCAGTCCCTGTCCCAATCACGCCAAACCTGTTGGTAACGCTTCCAAGTTACGGCGGACACTGAACGCTGGATGAGCTCCGCCGCGGAACCGACACCAGGGACCACAAGTGGGCCGGACAGTCCTCGCCCACCTCCGCTGCCTCTGGAGCCAACTCCCGGAACCTGCCAAACTGACACCGAGACAAGGAATCAGCCACCGAATTAAGCACCCCGGGCACGTGGCGCGCCGATACATGCACATTCATTTCTAAGCAGCGCAACACCAGATGCCTAAGCAGCGACACCACCGGAGGGGACTTTGCAGATTGGGAATTGATAACGAACACCACCGCGCTGTTATCACAGTGAAAACAAACCTTCCGATCCCGAAAATCGTCCCCCCATAACTCCACTGCGACTATAATCGGGAACAATTCCAACAACGCTAAGTTCGCCACCAATCCTGCCTCCACCCACTCAACAGGCCAAACCCCCGCGCACCAACGCCCTTGGTAATAAGCCCCAAACCCTATTGACCCCGCTGCGTCGGTATGCAAATTCAATTCCTCACTAGAAATAACGGAGGCAAGCCACAACGAACGCCCGTTAAACCGACCCAAAAAATCGTCCCACACTAACAAGTCCGCCCTCACTTCAGCAGTAAGTCGCACGAAGTGATGAGGCGACCGTACCCCAGCTGTCAATGCCGCTAACCGACGACAAAAAACTCGCCCCATCGGCATGATGCGACAGGCGAAATTCAATTTTCCCAGCAATGATTGCACCTCCCGCAGCCGAACCTTCCGTACCCCTTGGAACCTACGAACAGTCAGCCGCAGGTCCTCCAGTTTATCCCCTGGCAACCTGGATTCCATGAGCACTGAATCAAGTTCAATGCCCAAAAACTTCATTACCGACGCCGGACCCTCCGTCTTCTCGGGGGCCAAAGGGACCCCGAACAAACCCGCCACCCGTTCAACCGTGCGCAGTAACACCAAGCAGTCCGACGAATCCCCAGGCCCGACACAGAGGAAATCATCTAGATAATGGATGATCGATGCCAAACCCGACAAGTCCCTGACCACCCACTCCAGAAAGGAACTAAAAGCCTCAAAATAAGCACACGAGATGGAACAGCCCATAGGCAAACAACAGTCTACATAAAACTGGTCCTCCCACATGCAACCTAACAGATGGAAGCTCTCAGGGTGAACAGGTAAAAGCCGAAACGCCGCCTCTATGTCCGTTTTTGCCATAAGCGCCCCAGGACCCGCCCGACGCACTAACGCCACTGCTTTGTCAAACGAAGCATAGGAGACAGATGACAATGAATGATCAATCCCATCGTTAACCGACCCCCCAGCCGGGAAGGAAAGGTGATGAATAAGGCGAAACTGAGAGGGCTCACGCTTGGGCACCACACCCAATGGTGAAACCCGTAAATGGGGCCAGGGCGGGGCCGAAAAGGGGCCCGCCATGCGCCCTAAACGCACCTCCTTCATCAACTTCGCCCCCACAACCTCAGGGTGCTCCCTAGCTGATTTAAGGTTCCCAGGGCGAAAAACAGGGGCCGCCGCATCAAAAGGGATACGGAAACCTTCCCCAATACCCTCCGCTAGCAACCGTGCAGCCACCCGATCGGGGTACCTACTTAGAAAAGGAAGCATTACTGCGACCTTCACCGGCGTCTTCCCTTTTTTCCACAACATCCCCCCCTTTTCCTTTTCCTCGCTTAAAGCACTTGTTAAGCCCATGTCCGCCCCCGCAACCTGAACACTCGTGTTTGAAGCTGCAGGTGACACCGAATTTGCACTGCCCCTCGTTGAACAACCAACAGTACCCCTTTTTCTGGGAAGCCGAGGATCCGGTAGCAGAGACCGAATTCCCGGCCCCCCCACGAAAGGACGGCGCCGCTGGCGCCGACATCAGCCGCATCCACAAGGATATATCCTTGTGATCCCACCGTAAGCCCGGACGCACCACCTCACGCTGCCGGAACTGCTCGTCGTATCTAAGCCACGCTACCCCGCCATACACTCGGTGCGCCTCCCCAATAGAGTCCATATAGCCAAACAGAGCAGAGCAGTGCTCAGGCTCCTTTTCCCCAATCACACTTGCCAATATGGCAAACGCCTGTAGCCAATTGACAAATGTACGGGGGATTAAACGGTAGCGACGCTTCTCCTCGTCCTCCTTTTTGCTATCACTAGGCTTAACCTTATCCAGATTAAATTTGTCCAAAGGGAGCAGTGAAAATATTTCCACGTACTCCCCCTTCCAAATTTTTTCCCGCACCTCCTGCTTCAAATGTGCCCCAAGCGGGCCTTCAAAGCAGATGTAAACCTCACCCTTCGCTCGGTCATCTAGACGCACAATATCCACCGCCTTCTCTTTCTCCTTACCCTTGGCCCCCGCCACCGTATCCGAACCCTCAGGGGCCCCGCCACCCACCTGGATGGGCTCCGCAGGCACCGACACCACCTCCCCTAGCGGGCCAGCAACAGGGACTGCCGGGACCGCCATGCCCCCAGACCCCTGGGAAACCCTCGCGTCCGCGCCTACCCATATTCCCGTAGGCCCAGCGGCCCCAGGCCGCTCGCCCACCAATTGTTGGAGCAGACCTATTAGCTGTCCCCATACTGCCCAACACCTCGCAGCTGACCCCCCCCAGGGACTCCACCCCCCGGGCCCTAACACCGCAGCGCCCGACACACTCGCCCCAGAGCCCCCACCCATAGAAAGAGGAAACCCCATCTGCTCACCAGGCTGCGTCGGGGGGCGCCCCAGATCAGCCGCCGCCGGTCCCGCATCCTCAGGGGGTCCGTCCGCGCTGTCCAGGGAACATAGGCCTTCTTCAGTGCTGGAGCCACCAGCGCCCTCACCAGGAGACGCCGCAGTCCCCACCGTGCAGCGCACCCGCCGCCCCGTCGGAGAACCGCCGTCGCCATCTTCAGCCGGCCTCTTCCGGCCTAGGCTCGAAAATCCACTGCGAGTAGGCCCGGCTGCGCCGGAAGTACCGGCCGCGTCACTTCCGGTGCGCTCGTGCGCGGCAGCAGGGAGGGGGGCCAGGGAGCGCGCCCGGGGGGCGGTCCCCGCCCGCTGACGTCACGCGCCGGGCACGCCCCCCGGCTGAAGCGCGAGAGACTGCCGCGCGGGTCCTGGAGGACGAAGAGGGAGGGAGGAGGCGTACACCCCACCAGGCCTCCCTCCGGGCGACTGCGGCCTCGGCGAGGGATTCCTCCGGGCGGCCGCCGGGTCCCTCCCCAGGGGAGCTGACCTGGGGGGTGACGCCCGTGGCCGGAGGGTCCCTCCTGGGGCTCCTGAAACCCCCCCTCATTACCCGAGCCCCCAATCTGGAGAGTAGCGCTCCGGCGGCCGGGACTGCCGAGCGCGGGGCGAAGGGGCCAGGGCAGACGTGCCCTGGCCAGGGGGCACCCGGACAGCTGTGAGAAGATCTTCTACGACCTGCTCGCCATGGACCACCGCCGCCGCCCGAAGGAGAGACCGCAAGGCTTCCAGATCGGCCATGGTAAGTAGTGTAGCACGTCCACTTCCTTACCCTGCCACTGCTTGACTGACCCTTATCTCACCCCCTCGCCCCTTTTAACACCCTCGATCCCACCCCCATTTTTCCCGCTCTAACTCTCCTCTTTCTTAACCCATTCGTGTCTAGTCCTCCCCCTAGTCATGTAGTCCCTATCCCCCCCCCCCCCCCCCCCCCCCCCCCCCCCCCCCCCCCCTCCCCCCCCCCCCCCCCCCCACCCCTCCCCCCCCCCCCCCCCCCCCCCCCCCCCCCCCCCCCCCCCCCCCCCCCCCCCCCCCCCCCACAGGGGGGGGAAAAAACGGAAAAAAAAAAAACCCCCCCCCCCCCCCCCCCCCCCGGCCCCCCCCCCCCCCCCCCCCCCGCCCCCCCGCCCCCCCAAAAAAAAAAAAAGCAAAAGCCCCGGGGCCGCGGCCCCGGGCGCGCAGCCGGGGCCCCGGCGCCCCCCCCCACCCCCACCACACCCCCCCCCCCCCCCCCCCCCCCCCCCCCCCCCCCACCCGGGGGCCCCCCCCCCCCCCCCCCCCCCCCCCCGGGGCCCCCCCCCTTTAAGCCCACCACACAAATAGAGTGTGGGGGGGGCCCCCCCCCCCGCCCCCTTGTGTCCCCCCCCCCCCCCCCAGATTTTGCCGGATGCCGCCCCCGGGGGTTTAGTTTTCATCTCACTTTTCAGCAGTGGAACACACAATTCAAGATGGCCGCAGCTGTGCGTTAGTATTTCCGTCCTGTGAAGGAAGCAGAGTCCTGAGATTCCTGCGCTGGGGTAGACGGAGTCAGTGATCTTCGCGCCTCTGGACACCATCCGGTTTGCGTTTAGTTGGACCACCATTTATTTTTCAACAGGACAATGACCCCAAACACACCTACAGACTGTGTAAGGGCTATTTGACCAAGAAGGAGAGTAATGGGGTGCTACGCCAGATGACCTGGCCTCCACAGTCACCAGACCTGAACCCAATCGAGATGGTTTGGGGTGAGCTGGACCGTAGAGTGAAGGCAAAAGGGCCAACAAGTGCTAAGCATCTCTGGGAACTCCTTCAAGACCTCTTGAAGCTCATCAAGAGAATGCTAAGAGTGTGCAAAGCAGTAATCAGAGCAAAAGGTGGCTACTTTGAAGAACCTAGAATATAAGACATATTTTCAGTTGTTTCACACTTTTTTGTTAAGTATATATTTCCACATGCGTTAATTCATAGTTTTGATGCCTTCAGTGTGAATCTACAATTTTTATAGTCATGAAAATACAGAAAACTCTTGGAGTGAGAAGGTGTGTCCAAACTTTTGGTCTGTACTGTACATAACACTAAAAGTGGTGGTACTAGTAGAACATCCTTCACTAATATAAAAAAAGAATCTGTTTTATCAGTGTCTTTTTGGTTAACAGAGATAAGCGAATTTTTCAAAAATTCAAATCGGCTGCTTCGCTGAATTTTCAAAACTGATTCGATTTGAATTAATTCATGGCGAATCGCATTAAAAAACAGCTATTTCCTGGCTGCAGAGAGCTTGTATAGTGGTGCAGAACACTGTGCCTTGCAGTAAGACGTATAGAGAGCCTGCTGTGGTAGTGAAACAATACCGTGAGTCAGTATGACACACACATGACAGACATCGCTCTTAGAACCACTGCACACTTCACTTAATTGGCCAGTTACGGGGCCAAAACTGTCCAACTAACTCAAGTGTGAACTAAACCTTACAGGATGTTAGTGCCAGGTATAAAGAACCGTGCAGAGGACCAAGATCCTACTGTAGCGTGAAAGAGCGCACTCCTTTTACACCATCGTCTGCTAATTCCACATAGATGTCTACAAAACCTGTTCTATTAAACGCTTATACAAGTTGAGCCCCCCTGACAGAGTGGAGAGGATATCAGCAGTATGTTTGTGTTGAAGTCACTGGTTATTTTGTCCTTCCTCTGATCCGTCAGAACAATAACCCCCACAAAAAAACAGATCTTGTCTGTCGAGAATCCGTCTTCACTCAGTCAGGATTTGGTCAGTAATCCATTGGTATTGCTGATGCAAAAATAAAAAAAACAGGAGTGAGGGAGTCTGATGTCACTTGGGATGAAGTGGATGACTGAGTCAACCATTCTAGAAACACTGGGTTTCTGGACTAGACACGACCGCTAGCTGACACTGGGAGCTCAGGCCTCTGGAAGTGACCCTTGCTGCCATGCCTCCTTACTGCTGTGACCTGTGTCTGCACCAGAAACATTTAGGCCTGTGCTCCTCCCCTGTGCAGGGCCTGTCGATTCTGACATACAGGTGCATCTCAATAAATTAAAATAGCTTTGAAACGTTCATTCGAGTAATTGTAACGTCCTTGCCTGTCCGGGCTTTGGCGCCGTCCTCCAGGCGCACGCTGTGGCCCAGGAGGCGTGCCTGGTTGTAATTCTTTCCTTGGGTTTTTCTTGTATTGTCTGAACACTGTCCTATTCCCTCACCTCCTTAATTGATTTTCCACCACGCCCTTCTCCTTCACCTTGCTTTCCCCCTGCTCCACTAAGAGTTAACTTTAGTCCTGCCTTTGTGATTGACAGCCTGTCCTCCTATCAAGTTTGGGGCGGGTTCTTTCTCCCTATTTATTGTTTGCTCACTTTCCCATTGGTGCCTGCTATTGCATTTCGCTTACTGGCTATATTCCTTGTTCCTTGTTACCTGCTCTTCTGATTTTCTGACCACTGGCTTTGACTTTGACTATTCTCTTGGATTTTGATTCTGTACTGCATTGCTCGATTGTTACCGACCCCTTGGCTAGCTGACCTCCCTTTGTTGTTTGTGCGTCCTGTCTGCGTTCTGTGTTGTCACTTATTCCCTTACAGTAATTCAGTAATTTCATTCATAATCAGCAGTCTTCCATGATTGTGTGTCCTACTGAACCAGACTGAGGGACCATTTAAAGGCTTAGGAAACCTTGGCAGGTGACACACTGAATTTACAATACTGAACTTTTTTACAATATTCAAATTTTCTTAGATTTGGGTTTTCATTACCTGTAATCCATAATCAACATTCACAGAAATAAAACACTTGAAATAGAACACTCTGTGTGTAAAGAATAGAGATGAGCGAATCGATTCTGCAGAAGTGGAATTCGATCCAAATTTCAGGAAATCTTCGATTCTTCACAATTCCAGATTTCCTGAAGCTTCGTGGTAATGAATATTTAGTAAGGACCTTTGTGACATCAAGATATTCTCTAGTTTCTCCAAATCACTGCACACACCGTAGAGATTCAAGTGAAAGAAGTGTAACATTTATTTTCACACAGTATGAGCGAACAGTGTCATATATTCCATATATCACAACGCCATGCAGTTTTGGACATTACAGTAGGATCAAAGATAACGTGCAACGTTTCGTTCTAAACAGCGAACTTCATCAGGCATGATCCATAGGTGGTGCAGAGGAATAGCTTACAGCGTTGATGGAATAGAGGAATTAGGTACATTAGCTGCCATTTTGCCGCCCACCCACCTACCCCAGTAATTCGGATCGAAGCAAACTTTTTTGACTCGCATCGAACTGCCGATCGAACTATTGAGAAATTCGCTCATCTCTAGTAAAGAATCTAGAAAATATAGGAGGTCACTTTTTTAATTTAACTGAAAGAAATAAACGTTTCAAAGATATTCTAATTTATTGAGATGCACCTGTACTGTTAGATCAAATACACATGTGGACAAAATTGTTGGTACCCTTATTTAATGAAAGAAAAACCCACAATGGTCACAGAAATAACTTAAATGTGACAAAAGTAATAATATATAAAAATTCTATGAAAATGAACAAATGAAAGTCAGACATTGCTTTTCAACCATGCTTCAACAAAACTCATGAAATGGACAGAAATGATGGTACCCTTAACTTAATATTTTGTTGCACAACCTTTTGAGGCAATCACTGCAATAAAACGATTCCTGTAACTGTCAATGAGACTTCTGCACCTCTCAACAGGTATTTTGGCCCACTCCTCATGAGCAAACTGCTCCAGTTGTCTCGGGTTTGAAGGGTGCCTTTTACAGATGGCATGTTTCAGCTCCTTCCAAAGATGCTCGATAGGATTTAGGTCCGGGCTCATAGAAGGCCACTTCAAAATTCTGTTGAAGCATGGTTGAAAAGCAATGTCTGACTTTCATTTGTTCATTTTCATAGAATTTTTATATATTATTACTTTTGTCAGATTCAAGTTATTTCTGTGACCATTGTGGGTCTTTCATTAAATGAGGGGTACCAACAATTTTGTCCATGTGTGTAAATAACAAGGGTGATAAAGGGCAACCCTGTCTGTTTCCCCAGGTAAGGCAAATGATTCAGACAGTTCCCAGCTGACCCTAACCCTCGCTGATGGATTTTTGTAGAGAATCTGTTTTGTCCAAATCCAAATTTACACACAACTTCTCACAAAAAAAACCATTTGACTGTATCAAAAGCTTTAACAGCATCCTGGGCCAACAGGGATCCATCAGGAGCCATCTCCAGTTCTAAAACTGAAAATAATCTAAAGATATTTTGGGAAGTGGATTTATTTGGTATCAATGAAATTGTCCTATAGGATTCTGGGAGATGAGGGTCCTTCTCAGGTTTGGGTATCAAAAGTAATAACTGCTTCCGACCATGAACATGGAGGGGCTCCCTGTCAAAAATACATAATTTAAAGTATTTAATAATAAGGGTAAAATTATGCTAACTCATGCTATAAAATTGAATTGTATCTTCATTTTCCATTCAACTCACCTCTGCTTGCTGTGCATCTACCTTCAACTCATGCTATAAAATTGAATGGTAACTTCATCTTCTATTACACCCAAGTCTTACTGTTTACTGAACCCTATCTTAGCCTTTCATGAAGTCTGTATTTTTTCAATTCAATGTGTACTTATCTGTACTTGTGTCAGTCTTTTGATGCTCTGTGATTTTATGGTAGTTCCCTGGTCAGTGTGTATTTGTAACTACATAGGCCAGTCTCCTCATATGCCACAGTTTTTTGATTAAAGAGGAACTTTCACGTCCTCATGTACATGCGGTTTTACATACCGCTAGAAAGCTGACAGCGCGCTGAATTCAGCACACTGTCGGCTTTCCCGTTATGTGCCCCGGGGCTGGAGATATCGGGGGTCTAAATTTCACCGTTCACTGTCAGAAGGGTGTTCCTGACATTTTAGCTGGGCTGTGAGGAACGCCCTCCATGACAGTACTAGTCGATAGACCAGGGGTAGGCAACTTTTTGTTCGGCGTGCCGATTTTAATAAAAAAATCAAAGATGATGTACTCGGAGTGCCGGTCAATAATTGTAAGTCTGACAACCCCTAAACTAAAGTCATATACCACAAACCATAACACAGAAGTGCTTTAGGACACATGCGTTTACTGCTATTTCCTGGGACGCTCCTGTACTTTCTGATTAGAAGCAATGAAAGTCCATGTGCAGCCGCCAATTAGTGGTAAATCTGTCCAGGAGCACTGTATGGCAGCAGTCTTATGGTGAAAACACACTATGTATCTGGATGCAACTATATTTGGAACTTTTTCATTCGATGTAAAACTGGTGCATTTTTGCACAAAAAAAAAAACAAAGCCTGAGTTTTCTGTGCAAAAACACATCCTTAATATAGAAAACACACCGTTATTCAGAATAATGTCCCATAGTGGTCCCTGCACACGGTATATGTCCCATAGCGGCCCCTGCACACGGTATTATGTCCCATAGCGGTCCCTGCACACGGTATTATGTCCCATAGCGGCCTCTGCATACAGTATTTGTCCCATAGCGGCCTCTGCACACGGTATTTGTCCCATAGCGGCCTCTGCGCACAGCATTTGTCCCATAGCTGCCTCTGCACACAGTATTTGTCCCATAGCGGCCTCTGCACACAGTATTTGTCCCATAGCGGTCCCTGCACACGGTATTATGTCCCATAGCGGCCTCTGCACACAGTATTTGTCCCATAGCGGCCTCTGCACACGGTATTTGTCCCATAGCGGCCTCTGTGCACGGCATTTGTCCCATAGCTGCCTCTGCACACAGTATTTGTCCCATAGCGGCCTCTGCACACAGTATTTGTCCCATAGCGGTCCCTGCACACGGTATTATGTCCCATAGCGGCCTCTGCACACAGTATTTGTCCCATAGCGGCCCCTGCACACAGTATTTGTCCCATAGTGGCACCTGCACACAGCAATATGTCCCATAGCGGCCCCTACACACGGTATATGTCCCATAGCGGCCCCTGCACATGGTATTATGCTCCATAGTGGCCCCTGTACACGGTATATGTCCCATAGCAGCCCCTGCACACGGTGTATGTCCCATAGTGGCCCCTGCACACGGTATTATGCTCTATAGTGGCCCCTGCACACGGTATTATGCTCTATAGTGGCCCCTGCACATTCTCTAGCTATTATTATACTGTGGGGTCTCTTCAGACCACAGAGTATAATAAGTGGAGGGCAAAGAGAGGTGATGAAACATAAAAAACAATGTTAACTCACCATTCCACGCTCCGCAGCTGCTCTGTATCCAGAGTATAATAATAGCAGTTTCGTTTCGGACATGTTTGGTCCGATCGAAACTGCTGGGTGAGGAGTCCGCTGCCGTGCCAGGGGAATAACACTCGCGTGCCAAGAGTGGCACGCGTGCCAGAGGTTGCTGACCCCTGCGATAGACTGACAGTACTCGGCTATGGATGAGGACAGAGAGAGGGGGGCGTTCCTTACCGCCCAGTGATGACCCTGAGCTATGAGGAACGCCCCCCAGTACAACGCTATGGAGGAATACTGTCAGGGAGGGCGTTCCTCACAGCGCAGCTAGAGTGTCAGAAACGCCCTTCTGACAGTGAACAGTGAAATTTAGACCCCCGATATCTCCAGCCCCGGGGCATATAAAGGGAAAGCCGACAGTGCGCAGAATTCAGCGCGCTGTCAGCTTTCTAGCGGTATGTAAAACCGCATATATATGAGGACGTGAAAGGTCCTCTTTAATTGGTTAACGACTTAAATTAGTGCTAGTTTTGAAGCTCTGCATCCCTATATAAGTAGATACAGCTCATGGAGGAAGCATTTCCAATGCAGGGGGGCATTTCCTAATGCAGTGTCCATATTCAACTAAGTGCATATTAAACAAAGTGCACTTATTAGAGATAAGCAAATCGAAGCTGTAGAAGTGGAATTCGATACGAATTTCAGGAAATCTTCGATTCGCCTCAATTCCGGATTTCCTCACGCTTCGATGCATCGAACCGCAGTTTTTTATAAAATGGCTGCTGCACATGTTAGGACAAGGGGCAAGGGACTCTGGGAACGCTGGATCACCCACAATGCCAAGCGTGCAGCTAATCAGCAGTCAGACGGCCCTGTGATGTCACAGCCCTATAAAAACCCTCGGCCATTTTAGGTACAGTCATTTCACATAGCTCTTACTGTAGGGACAGACATCACCAGGAGCTAGGGAAAGACTTAGAAAACAGATAGAAGTGCAGGGAAAGAGCCTTAGAACTGTAGGGAAAGGATAGGGAGGAATTGAAAGAAGAATTTGGGGTGGGTGTAGGGTCATTAACAACAAGAATTGTAATACACATTGCAGCACTCACTGCTGCAATGTGTATTACACTGTGTATTATACTGCTCATTACTCATACTTGTGTGTTCAAGGTGAAACACAACAAGCCTTTTGCAGTGCATTATAGCAAAAAACAGTGAATTATCATCATCATCCACTAATATCTGCACTTATCTGTTCTAACACCTTTTTCAAGGCGTTTATTAGTGTGGAAAGACATAAGGACCATATTCGCCATTTTGTTCCCAGTATTAAGTTACAGGCCATTTCTCAATACAGTATTGGCGAAAATCAATAATTCTTAGCGGTTATCCCAACACTTATTTAAAGGTGTTTATTAGTGTGGAAACACATAAAGACCATATTCGCCATTTTCTTCCCAGTATAAAGTTGCAGGCCATTTCTCAATACATTATTGGCAAAAATCAATAATTATTAGCCACTAATCTCTGCCTTTATCACGCTTTTTTTAAAAGTGTTCATTAGTGGGAAAAGAAATAAGGGGCATATTCACCATTCTCTTCAAAGTAGAAAATTACAGGCTTTTTCGCCCTGTATTTATTTCCTTTGCAATTATGTTTTTTCATCGAACAGTATGTCAGACAGAGAAGTGACAGGCCATGCACAGGGGAGGGCCACGGGCCTAAATGTTTCTGGCGCAGGCATAGGTCACAGCAGAGTAAGGGGGCGTGGCAGCAGGCGTCACTTACAGAGGCCTGAGCTCTCAGTGTCAAGTAGCGGTCGTGTCTTGACCAGCAACCCAACGGTTGTAGACTGGTTGACTCGGTCATCCACTTCATCCCAAGTCACATCAGACATGCCCAGCCAAGAGTTGGTGGCTTCGTCAGACACCCATTCTTAGTTGGCATGGTCCGGCAGCAGGCCCTGTGCCCTCACCTGTCCCCAACCTGCCTCTGTCCTTTTCTGTTACTACTCTATGCTATGGGCTCAGATCCACTATACAGAGAGGAGGAGGTACTAGAGGACAGTCAGCAGCTACTGCTCAGCCAAGATCTGGAAGAGACATCCGCCGCTTCCTGCGGTAGGCAGGCAAGTAGTGATGAGGAGAGTGGCATGGGAGCTGGGGTTGAGGAGGACAACAGTTACCTGCAGACAGTAGTGTATCACGATGTAGCCAATCGTAATTGGGAGCCGGATAACGAAGGGGCTTCATTGTCATCAGGAGAAGAGGGTTGCAGCTTGCGCATGAGGCAGCGACGGAGTCAGCAGGGTGGCAGCCGTGGGAGGTCGGTAGCCAAAAATGTCCGGGGTATTCCACCCACTTTGCAGCAGCTAACCTGCAGTGGTGCAGGGGTTCACAGAGGCAGTGGCAGTAGCAGTTAGTTAGTGCGGAGTGTTGGGGGTAAAATTACCTACTCGGCGGTGTGGCAGTTTTTGGTTAAGCCGCCGGGGGAGGTGAACATGGCCATATGTTCAATCTCTGGGCAGAAGGTGAAGCGTGGCCAGGGTGCCAATGTTGGCACCAGAGCCCTGCGTCACTATATGGCTTCCTCACGCTGCTGCCACCTCCTCATTCTGCCACTGGGTCATTGTATGGCCTCCTAAGGCTGCTGCAACCAGGGTCGGACTGGCCCACCGCGGAACCGGTGAATTCCCCGGTGGGCCCCAAGCCCCAACTATTAGTACTCATTTTGCCAATGCAAAGGTCAGGGGTCTGATCGGGATGGTCAGGGGCCCAATCCGGCCCCTGACCATCCCGATCAGGCCCCTGACCAATGGACAGTGGTGTAACGATCATGGTCGCAAGGGTTGCGACTGCGACCGGAGGGGTACGGGGCCCATGGCCAGCAGGAAATGGCCGGGGCCCCGGACTACCATGATAGCGGTCGGGGAAAGCCTGGTTCTCCGACCGCTATACCTATTGTTAATGGAAAGGGGCCGGGCCACTTTCCATTAGATGCCAGCCCAGGGGAAGTGAGAAAAAAAAAATTCTCACCTGGCTGTCCTGGGCTCAGCATCGTCTCCGGCGCTTTTCCGGCCTCATTGCAGGGGCCTGTGATTAGGCCCCAGCGGTGACATGGGGGCGCGCCAGCGTAATGACGTCATCGCACCCCACGAGACCACTGAGGTGCAATCACAGGCCCCAGCGGTGACGTCTGGGGCACGGGACATGGAGACCAGGTGACCAAGGAAGATGGGAAAGACAGCAGGAAGAAGAAAGGATGCCCCGGAGAGATAAGACAAGGTGAGTATAAGTGTTTGTTATTTTTAATCACTTCTCCTGGACCTCTACTTATTATATTCTGGGGTCTGAGGAGACCCCAGAGTATAATAATAGCACCGGCTCTTGGGGGGAGGGGGGACTGTGGGCATATATTACTGTGTGGGGGCCACTATTGGCATATATTACTGTGTAGGGGCCACTGTGGGCATATAATACTGTGTGGGGGCCATTGTGGGCATATAATACTGTGTGGGGGCCACTGAGGAGCATATAATGCTGTGTTGGGGCCACTGCGGAGCATATATTGCTGTGTGGGGGGCCACTGTGGAGCATATAATGCTGTGTGGGAGCCACTGCGGAGCATATTATACTGTCCCAGTATACTTTACATGTCGGCGCTGTGCTGCTCATTCACCATGATCTTGATAACTGCATTTGTGTGTACTAAAGCTGTATCTTTTTCAAGTATCTGAGATATCGCTGCAGCACCTGTAACCGTCACTATCAAGAATTCACTCTAGGGAGGGGGTAAGGGGATCCTGATGGGCATCCGTTGGAACCAATACAGTTGGAGCTTTTTGCTGCAAGCGTCACTGATGTACTGATGCTGTACGAAGCGACGGGTTTCTGCATAGGAGCCGAGACCAGCAGTGTGAAAGGTAAGTACAAATTACCCACGCAAACAAAAAAACAACTTTTCCCCTTTTTTTGCCCCCAAATGTTTCAACTTCACTGACCACTCTGATAACTACAACCCCCAGCGGCTCCAGATGCTCTGGGTCTGTTGAGAGTTGTAATCCCTCACCTCCCACCCCAGCTAATTTCCCACTGTATTGTTATGCTAGTGCCTGCTCTAGGGCTCCAGCATAACAATTCCTAAGTCGCAGAAACTCCAATACTGCTATAGGGGAGACCAGTGAAGGGGCCACTGTATGGGCATACAGTGGCCCCTTCAACATTTCCCCCCGTACAGTGGCCCCTTCACTGGTCTCCTATACTGTATGGGGACCATTGATGGGGTCATTGGGGGGGCAGTGATGGAGGCCAATAGCCTGGGGGACATTAAAGGGGTTTTGCAGGATAACATTTTTTTTTTATTACACTGGGGCAGGTGAAAAAAAAAAAACTTTCTCTCTTGTCCCCAGTGTCTCACCAGCGCGTTTCGGCCTGCAGCTCTGTTTTCTTCCAGCGCAAATTCCTCCTGCACGTGACTACCTGTGACGTTACATGACCCCTGATGCCATTCAGCGGCCTAAAGGAAGGGACCTGGGACGTCACAGCCAGTGAGGACTTCCGGCAAAAGAAGACAGCGGAACAGCAGGACCAGACCGTGCTGGGACAGGTGAGTATGTTTAGTATGTTTTTGTTTGTTTTTCTTTTTTTGGGGGGGGGGGTTCACCTTCCCCAGACTAATTAGAAAAAAGACAAAAATTATACTGGACAACCTCTTTAAAGTGTGCAAGTGCGCATTAGGGGGGATATATTAAAGGGGTTGTCCAGGCATAATTTGTTATGGTTTATCCTCAGGATAGGCCATACATACCTAATCTGTATGGGGTTGACCTCGGACTGATCAGCTGTACGGAGCCACTTCTGGTGACCGTCCTGTACACAATACAGGACCAGCAGCAGAAAGCTCTGTCCACTGTATATTAGCTGGGCACCTTCACTGCATCTGAGCACTTATTGAAATCAGCAGGAGCTGAGCTGCAGTGAAGGCACCGGGCAACTAAACAGCGGATGGAGCTTTCTGCTTCCGGCCCTATGTTGTGTACAGAACAGGCGCCGGAAGTGACTCTGTACAGCTGATGGGGTCGTGTGTCAGCCCCCTACTGATCAGATATATATGGCCTATCCTGAGCATAGGCCATAAAAAAGATTAACCATGGACAACCCCTTTAATATGCCCCACACAGTTTAATGTCCCTCGCACAGAATGTTAGCTCCCACACAATATAATGGCCCCATCATTGTTCCCCATACAGTATGGGGGACCAGTGAAGAGGCCACTGTATGGGGGGACCAGTGAAGCGGCCATAAAAAAATTTGGCCCAGACAGTCACTTAAAAGAGGTTTCCATAAACTGAAGCGACTACTGTGGCGGCTACCAGGGAGGTGTAAAAATGAAAAAAAATTCAAAAAAAGCATACTCACCTGTCCTCAGCACCCCGTTGTCCCCACCTGTGTCTGTTCGGTCTCATGGCGGCACCTCATTTCTGGAAGTCCTGTACCTAATTGGTCTTCACGGTCACATGAGGTGCAGGACTCCCAGCAAGGAGTCGCCGACACAAGACTGAATGGGCCCTGGCAGTGGACAACGGAGCGCCGGGGACAGGTGAGTATGCTTTTTTATTTATTTATTTTTTTTATTTTACACCTCCCGCACGGGACATGGGTTGCGCCAATTCCTGGACAACCTCTTCAAAGGATTTATCCATCTTTCTAATATTGATTGCCTACCTCCACCTCTGCCACTGGGTCACTGAATGTCCCCCTCACACTGCTGCCACCTCCTCACTCTGCCACTGGGTTACTGTATGGCCCCTAAGGCTGATGCTACCTCCATACTTTGCCACTGTATCACTCTATGTCCTCCTCATGCTGCTGCCACTGGGTCACTGTATGTCCTCCTCATGCCGCTGCCACTGGGTCACTGTATGGCCTCCTCATGCTGCCACTGGGTCACTGTATGCCCTCCTCATGTCACTGCCACGGGGTCACTGTATGCCCTCCTCATGCTGCTGCCACTGCTGGGTCACTGTATGGCCTCCTCATGCTGCTGCCAACTCCACATTATGTCGCCTTGCTACTCTGTCTTCTTCATGCCGTTGCCCCCTGGGTTACTGTATGCACTCCTCATGCCACTGCCCTTGGTTCACTGTATGGCCTCCTCATGCTGCTGCCAATGTGTCGCTGTATGGCCTCCTCATGCTACTGCCCCTGGGTTACTGTATGCCCTCCTCAAGCTGCTGCCACTGGGTCACTATATGGCCTCCTCATGCTGCAGCCACTGGGTCACTGTATGTCCTCCTCATGCTGCTGCCACTGTTGGGTCACTGTACGGCATCCTCATGCTGCTGCCACTGGGTCACTGTACGTTCTCCTCATGCTTCTACCACCGTGTCACTGTATGGCATCCTCATGCTGCTGCCACTGGGTCACTGTATGGCCTCCTCATGCCGCTGCCACTGGGTCACGGTATGTCCTCCTCATGCCGCTGCCACTGGGTCACTATATGGCCTCCTCATGCTGCTGCCACTGGGTCACTGTACGTTCTCCTCATGCTTCTACCACCGTGTCACTGTATGGCATCCTCATGCTGCTGCCACTGGGTCACTGTATGGCCTCCTCATGCCGCTGCCACTGGGTCACGGTATGTCCTCCTCATGCCGCTGCCACTGGGTCACTATATGGCCTCCTCATGCTGCTGCCACTGGGTCACTGTATGGCCTCCTCAAGCTGCTGCCACCTCCATATTATGTCGCCTTGCCACTCTGTGGCCTCCTCATGCTGCTGCCACCTCCACATTATGTCGCCTTGCCACTCTGTGGCCTCCTCATGCTGTTGCCAACTCCACATTATGTTGCCTTGCCACTCTGTAGACATCTATGTGAAATCAGCAGACGATAGTGTAAAAGGAGTGTGCTCTTTGATGCTACAGTAGGATGTTGGGCCTCTGCATGGTTCATTCTACCAGGCACTATCATGGACCTGTAAGGCTGAGTTCAAACTTGAGGGTCAGTTTTGACCCTGTAACTGGCCAAATAAGTGAAGTGTGCAGTGGTTCTAAGAGCGACGCCTGTCATGTGCATGTCATACTGACTCACAGTATTGTTTCACTACCACAGTAAGTTCCTTATGTGTGTTACTACAAGGCACAGTGTTCTACACCACTATACAAGCTCTCTGATGCCAGGAAATAGGTGTTTTTTAATGCGATTCGCCGCAAATTAATGCAGATCGAAGCAAATTTTTTTGGAAATTCGAATTGAACTGCAGAATTGAACTTTTGAGAAATTCGCTCATCTCTAGCACTTATACATGGCACTTAGACAGGGAACAAGACAGGCAAACCATGGAAGAACACCAGGTAAACTTATACCCAAAACAACAAGCTTTAACACATGGTATGATAGAGCTGCACTGTCACTTATTATCTTAGCAATTGTCTTCCTGTAGAACTCCCCTCCATCACTACCACCAGTGCACACTATCCACATCAGTCCTTCTCTTCTTCCTTTTTGCCATGTACAGCTCTCACACACTTTTCACTCTCTTTAACCACTCCAATCCCTATACTTCTTTTAGCAGTGAAACCAAACATAAGTGTCCACATAAATCACTGTACTACCTTCTGCCTCTGTCCATTTTGCTCCTCCTAGCTGCTGGGGACATCTCTCCACACCCTGGCCCTCCTTCTATCCCTAACTTTTCCTACTCCTGCACATATTGAAATCCTACAAACCTCATCTATATTTGCTGTGTTCCCTCTCCTTTTCTTTCTTCTGTCTCTTTTAGCTGTTCTCTTTGGAACGCCTGCTCAGTGTGTAACAAACTAGAATACATTAATGACTTATTCCTCAGTCTCTCAACATGCTTGCCCTTACTGAAACCTGGATCCAGCAGTCTGATATGGCCTCTCCTGCTGCTCTGTCTCATACTGGCCTACAATTCTCACACACTTCTAAGCCTGACAACATGAGGGGTGGAGGGGTAGGGATACTTCTGTCACCCCAGTGCACTTTTCAGGCCATCCCACCGGTACCCTCACTTACATTCCCCTCATTTGAAGTACATGCTATCAGACTTTTCTGCCCACTCTCCTTTTGTGTAGCTGTGATCTACCGTCCACCTGATTCACCCTACCAATTTCTGGATCACTTTGCTTCTTGGCTTTCCCTCTTTTTATCCAGTAAAATTCCTACCCTCATCATAGGTGACTTTAACATCCCCACTGACACCCGAGTCTCCTCATGTGCCTCACAGTTTCTCTCAATAACCACTTCTTTTGGTCTTTCACAACTTTCCTCTTCCGCCACACATGTACAGTAGATGGCAACACCATTGAACTTGTCTTCCATCGACTCCTCACAGTTTCAAAATTTACTAAATCTTCTCTGCCACTCTCTGACCATAAACTTCTGTCTCTCACCATCAGTGCTTTCTCTCCTTCATAGGACACACTTACTCATCATACATGTTCGTTGATTATGATGTTTTCCCTTAGTCCTAACAGCAGCACAATATGGGGTATTTCTGCCCCTGTGTGTTGATAGGACAGGCGGAATTTTTAATTAGCATAATTAAATTAGCATAATTTATGCATGACTATGGTACCCTATAAGAGGGCAAAAGAGACCTTCCCCCCTTGTGTAAGTTATAAAGTAAAAATCATAAGTTAGGGAGGGAAGCTTGTGCTGCTGTTAGGACTAAGGGAAAACAGATTAATATCATAATCAATGATTCCCTTACGTCCTACAAGCAGCAAGGGGATGTAGCAAGTAATTCCCCTAGGGAGGGTTTCCTTGCTGTCCAGTACCTAGGACTGACTGTCAAAAGGCAGTTGCCTCTGAACTCCAAACATTTAGCCAGAAATGTTTTACAAAGGTCAGCTGAGATGACCAAGAAGCGGCTGCACAAATCTAATCAAGAGGTACCACTCGGCTCTCAGCCCAAGAGGTTGACACAGCCCTAGTTGAGTGAGCTGTAAAGAATTCAGGTGGCGTTAACCCCTGAGCAGAAAAAGAAGTTTTAATCGCTTCCTTGATCCATCTAGATAAGGTAGGTTTGGAAGCTCTGAGACCTCTGTCTCTACCATATATATTAATAAGGAGATTCTCGGATTTCCTGAAAGGTCGTGTATGTAGAAGGTAGTTCTGAAGACACCTTACTACATCCAGTGTGTGAAGTCCTTCCTCTTCTTCAGAGGAAGGAGCTGGAAAAAAAAACCCACTGGTAAGGAAACCATCTGGTTGATATTGGCACGAGAAGGCACCTTAGGGTTAAAGCCAGGGAGAAACCTGAGCTGGACCTTATCCTCAAGCACGAAATATATGGTTCTTCGGAAGAAAAAAACTGGAGCTCACCCACTCTCTTTGCTGAAGTGATGGCGAACAAAAAGGTGGTTTTAAAGGCTAAATACTTTAGATCCACGTCCTCTAATGGCTCAAATGGAGGAGCACAAAGACCCGAGAGAACTGTAACAAGATCCCACTGGGGAACAGAAGTTGAAACCACCGACCCAAGTCTCATAGCACCCTTAAGGAACCTAGAAATTAAGGGATTCTGAGACAATCGTCTGCCTAAACAGGCAGATAAGGCTGAAACCTGTTCCTTAAGTGTAGCAGGAGAAAGGCCCTTATCCAAGTCACCCTGAAGAAAATACAGAATGTCTGTCTTAGTAGGATTTGAACTATCAGCTTCTCTTCTGGAGCACCACTGTTTGAAGATGTTACCTATCCTATGGTAGTTCTTGGTAGACTCTGCTCTGGCACAGGAAAGAGTCTTCAGGACGGCTTCTGACAGTCCTCTAAATCTCCGTAGGGACTGGTCAACCTCCAGGCTGTCAGGTTGAATCTCCTCAGAACCTGGCACTTCTGAGTTCCTTGGGAAACCAGGTTCTGGGTGGGGGGAAGCCTCCAATATGTCCCTCGACTCATGTACATGAGCTGGGCAAACCAAGTCCTTTTTGGCCAGAATGTTATGATGGCTATCACAGAGACTTGGTCCTGTCTGACTTTCATCAATACCTTTGGTATCATGGAAAGTGGAGGGAAGATGTATGCCAGCCTGAACCTCCAAGGGATGAACAGGGCATCCTCTGCCAAGGGATAGTCCTCCTGATACAGTGAGCAGAACGTCTCCACCTTGGCGTTGAGTCTGGTTGTCATAAGGTCTACTTCTGGAAGACCCCACATCAGGGTAATCTGATGGAAAATCTCTGGATTGAGAAACCATTCTCCTGATACGGTGAGACCCCGACTCAACTGATTCGCTACTATGTTCAAGGAGCCCCTGATGTGATCCGCGGATAAGTGGGTCAGAATTTTCTCTGCCCAGGTAAAATTCAGATCTGTCTCCCTGAGGAGAGATAGTGATCTGGTGCTTCCCTGTTTGTTCAGGTGCATTACAGTCGTCATACTGTCAGACCGAATCCTGACCGCTCTTCCTCTAAGGAGAGAAATGAAGTAGTGCCAGGTAAACTGCTTTGAGCTCCTTCCAGTTGGACGATGTCCTCTTTTCTAGCCTGCTCCAGACTCCTTGTACGGTCTTCTCATACAGGTGGGCTCCTTATCCCGAGAGGGATGCATCGGTAGTCAACAGGGTCCAACGAGGTTGGACCGTGGACATCCCGTCTTACAGGTGTATCCACCATCTGAGGGAAAGACGGGTAGTGGGGAAAGTCTGATCCTCTTGTCGAGAGGAGTATGATTCCAGGCCTTTAGAACTTACATCTGAAGAGGACGCATATGCCATAAAGCCCAAAGGACTGCCATGGCTGAGGATGAGATTAAGACAAGGACTCTCATAGTTGTCCTGATAGACACCAGGTGTGTTCTGAGAAGATACCGGACTGCTGTAGTTAACCTTTCTTTCCTTGCAGGAGTTAAGGAAATTTTCATGCAGACTGAGTCCAGGAGAAATCCCAGGAACTTTCTCTGAGTAGAGGGAATCACCTCTGACTTTTCCCAATTTATTAGCCAACCTAGGTGTTGAAGAAAGGATACGGCTATCTGCAAATGCTGGAGCAGGATGGATTTTGACTGAGCTTTTATTAGCCAGTCGTCCAAGTATGGCACTATGAATAGACCTTGAAGTGTGGCTACTACTGGAGCCACCACCTTGGTGAAGGTGTGGAGAGCTAAGAGGATGCCGAAAGGTAGAGCCGCAAACTGAAGATGCTTCCTGTGGCTGGAAACTGAGACAGCTATTCTGAGATAACTTCTGTGCGGAGGATGAACTGGAATGTTTAGATAGGCATCCTTTAGGTCTAGGGTGAAAAGGACCTTGCCAGGCTGTAGAAAGGATGTGACGGATTCAGATATCTTAGATCTATAACCATCCTCCAGTCGCCTGATGATTTTAGCACCAGAAAAAACTGGGGAGTAAACACTGAATCCTTCTTTAGAGGGGAACCTCTTTCAAGCTTCCCTTGTAAATATAATCGCGAATGGAACTTACCAGTATAACCTGCCAAGCCGCAGGAAGGGAGCAGGTCATAATAAATCAGACTTGAGCGGTCGAAGAAAATCAATCGCATATCCTGCTGTACTACTTGCAAGACCAAGGCTCTTGAATCTTCTCCTGCCAGAAGGTGAAAAATTGGGAGAGTTGTCCCTAACAGGAGTCTCTGCCACAGGAAGAAAACAGCTGGCGTCAGAAGTTAGGCTTCCTCCTGTCCCCTTCTTTGGGGAACTTCCATCCAGAACCCCTAGACTGGTATCTAGGATGCCTCTAGAACTGAGGTCTAGACTGAGGCTGATGTTGGGAGTCCTCGGAAAGGTAATCTGCAGACAAGGAGACTGACATCAAGAATGATAAGGGGTAATCTCTGGAGACTCCAGAATCGATGTCCCTCTCTAGCTGGGCTAGATCAAAGCGCAACTTGCTTGATACCTCATTAGAGGCAATGGCCACTGAGGTCTGAGCAGAGGCCGCAGAATGAGCCTTTCTGAGGGTACCCTCCATGCGCCTATCCATAGGGTCCTGGAGGTTGAAGCCATCATCCGCCGGGACTACCGTACGGCGGGACAATTTGGCTACTGTCATATCTATTTTAGGTGGGGGACCCCATTGGTCCAGCTGGGATTCCACAATAGGAAATAAAGCCTTAACCTCCTGATAAAATAGTGGCTCTTTCAGGGTGTTTCCACTCCAATAGCATGAGCTTATCAGTGTTACGACCACTTGGAAGGCCCTAGGCCCCCTATTGGTGAAACTGGAGGCTTCCCCGTCAACATCTCAGTCCCTCAGCAGCCTATTTATCTTCTCTAGAGGAAAGAGAGGTCTGCTGGAATTCTCCAAGGTATCTTCATCCGATGAGAGCATCTCATTAATCACCTGGAAGTCCTCTTAGCAACTAGTGAAAGAGTATGTTTCTCAGATCAGGACGTTTCAGAAATTTGAGAAATGGAGTCCTGGCTCTCCTTCATGGAATCTTTGACACATGCAATAATGTCTCATATAGACGGTATTTCAGAGGAGGGTCCACACACTGACAGAAGCTAGTAATTTCATGCCCACAGCATGTCACGATGCACACAAACTAGACTGCCTTTTTGTTTTTTTTAAACTCCTGGCAGCATTTGAACCCAGGACTCCAGCGCTATAAGGAGTGAGCCACTGTGCTGCCCAGAGCTGCAGAAGCAAGAACAGTGATCCAAGTGGAGTACTGAGGCCTTCCTCACTAAGTGACAAGCCATCTCCTGCATTGAGATGAAGGCTTCTAAAGCAGGGGAGGAGGAATGAGCAAGTAGTGCACACAAAAAACCCTTTCCCCCCTGCAAATTTTGCAAACCTTAATTCCTTGTACACAGAATTAAGCTAAAAATAAACAGACCGATACCAGAAAAGAGGCTCAGCTAATATAACCTTGCAAAAAGGAGGAAAAACTAAGCCGCAAAAAGTCCATCCAAGAATTCAGTCCCTGGCAAATCGGAACACAAACAAAGGTTCCGGAGGAACAAAGTGACCGACGTCACTTCCGGCGGCCGCAGAGCTTGTAAGGTAAGTGAAACGGTAATGCACCACATCAAGGCAGCAGAAGTGGCCTGCACTACAGGTCTTAGAACATGCAGCATGCAATTATCGCTGCATGTACTACTGAAATATCCCTTTTCAGAGCAAAGGTTGAAAGCTTGGCTAGGCACAAAAAAAGGTAAGTGAAACGGCAATGCTCCACCTCAAGGCTGCACAAGTGGCCACCATTACAGGTCTTTGAACAAGCAGCATGCAACTACAGCTTCATGAACTACTGAAATCAACGTTTTCAGATCAAAGGTTTAAAGCCTGGCTAGCACAAAAAAACTGCCTAAATAAAAAAAAACCTTCTTTTCCACAGAAGCGTCCAGTGGAAGAAAGAAGAGAAGAGAGATGTAAAGATGACTCTCCAAAGGAAGTTAACAAACTTTAGGGGAAAAAACAAAATATGGGAGTACAAAAGACCTCCCTCCACCTGTCCCACCACACAGGACAGAAAAAAACACAAGGGGGGAGGTCCCTTTTGCCCTCTTATAGGGTACCATAGTCATGCATAAATTATGCAAATTAAAAATTCCACCTGTCCTATCAACACACAGGGGCAGAAATAACCCATACTGTGCTGCTGTAGGATGTAAGGGGAAGGAAGTTACGTGCTATTAACACCCGCACCTCTCAGATACTCTACTGTCCTCTCTGTCCCCCATCTCTTCACTCTCCTGCCCCAATCTGGCCACCAGTCACTATAATGAAACCCTTAAAAGTGCATTGGATGAGGCAACTCCCCCCTCCACTCGAAAAGTTAGATGCAGGAGGCAGCAACCCTGGCACACGCGAGAGATGCGTTTTGTTCAGCGGTGCTCTAGGTGTGCTGAACGTCAGTGGAGAAAATCACATACACCTGCAGACTTCCTCCACTTCAAATTTATGCTTAAAACCTATAGTTCTACCCTTCACTTTGCCAAACAAGCCAATTTCACCACTCTCATCTCTACTCTCTCCTGTAATCCTAAACGGCTCCTTACTCATTCCCAAGGTGCAGACACAATTCACAGACCTTAGCGCAGATGACCTGGCCACTTATTTTCATGACAAAATTGATAAGATCTGTCAGGAAATATCTGCCCAATCCCCAGGTGGCATTGATCCCCTCACCAACCCCACTTCAGACTGTTCATTCTCATCTTTTGAACCTGTTACAGAAGAGGAAGTCTCTCAGCTACTTTCTTCTTCTCGCCCTACGACCTGCAGTAGTGACCCTTTCCCCTCACACCTTCTCCAGTCTCTGTCTCCTGCTGCCACGTCTTACCTTACTAAAATATTCAACCTCTCTCTCTCTTCTGGAATTTTCCCATCCTCTTTCAAACATGCTGTCATATCCCCGCTATTGAAGAAATCCTCCCTTGACCCATCCTGTGCTGCAAACTATCGACCAGTTTCTAACCTCCCTTTTATCTCTAAAATCTTGGAACGCTTGGTCTATTCTCGTTTAATCTGCTATCTTTCTGCTAACTCTTTTCTTGACCCCTTACAATCTGGCTTCCACACTCTGCACTCTACTGAAATGGCCCTCACAAAAGTCTCCAATGATCTCCTGATGGCTAAATCCAGCGGTGACTTCTCTCTTCTTATTCTTTTGGATCTATCAGCAGCATTTGACACTGTTGACCATCAACTCCTCCTCACTATGCTCCGCTCTGTCGGCCTCACGGACACCGCGCTGTCCTGGTTCTCCTCTTATCTCTCAGACCGCACTTTCTGTGTATCATTTGCGGGGTCTGTTTCTTCCCCTCTTCCCCTTGCCGTTGGGGTTCGTCAAGGCTCGGTCCTAGGCCCCCTGCTCTTCTCCCTCTACTCAACCCCCATTGGACAAACCATCACCAGATTTGGCTTTCGATACCGTCTTTATGCTGATGACACCCAATTATATACATCATCCCATGACATCACCCCTGCACTAATACAGAACACCAGTGACTGTCTCTCTGCTGTCTCAAATATCATGTATTCGATCTATCTGAAACTGAATCTCTCAAAGAATGAACTACTGCTGTTTCCACTATCTAATAGATCTGTCTCTGATATCTCCATTGCAGTCGCCGGCTTTACTATAACTCCTAGGCAGTATGCCCGCTGCCTTGGGGTTCTGTTTGACTCAGAACTTTCCTTCACCCCCCTCCCCCCCATATCCAATCACTTTCACGCTCATGTCATCTCCACCTCAAAAATTTCTCCAGAATACGCCCTTTTCTTATCAGAGATACACTAAAGACACTTATTGTTGCCCTGATTCACTCTCGCCTTGACTACTGTAACTCCTTACTAAACTCTCCCCTGTACAATCTATTCTGAATGCAGCGGCCAGGCTCATCTAACAGTCTAGACACTACAGTGATGCCTCTGGTCTGTGGCAGTCACTAAATTGGCTACCTGTTCAATACAGAATACAATATAAACTTATAACCATCATCCATAAGGCTCTCCATAATGCTGCACCTCCCTACATTTCCTCTGTCATCTCTGTCTATTGCCCAACCCGTGCTCTCCGTTCACTCAAGGACCTAAGACTAACATCCTCTATTATCTGAACCTCCCACGCTTGTATCCAAGACTTCTCCCGAGTTGCACCACTTCTCTGGAATGCTCTATCCCGGACTATCAGATTAACCCCCAATTTCTACAGCTTCAAGGGCAAACTAAAGACATATCTTTTCAGACAGGCCTATCACAACTCCTATTGTAAACCCTTCCATAGTTAGAATCCCTAAAACGTACCCTCCTCTGTTCACGCTCCCCCATTACCTCACGGGATATAATGCCGCTTCAGACTAACTTTATATGTCCAGGCACCATCTGCACATTGAAGGACACGACTGGTGACAGCTCATACAGCTTTATATACGTGTAATGACCTCTATTACAAAATTGTCTGACCATTGTATAAGCAATGCTACCTCCGATGCCACCCCTGCTACCTCTTGTGTCACCCCCTATACATCATAGATTGTAAATTCTTGCGAGCAGGGCCCTCAGTCCCATTGTGTGAATTGACTATTTCTTTGTAATGTATCTTTTTTATCTGTACTTGAACCCTACAAATTGTACGGTGCTGCTGAATATGTTGGCGCTATATAAATAAAATGTATTATTATTATTGTTATTATTATTTTTTTATTTCATAAAATAAAAAGGACAGGCTTACAAGTATACCAGGAATGTTTGAAATTTACAAGAAAATATATGTTTAACATAATCTATGTCAAACCTATGTTTAACATAAAAACAAAGGCCTATACATTAGAAACCCCCATAAAGACCACATTTTCAAAACAGTATTTAGGAAGAGTTTCACAGGAATTAAAACAAAATGGAGGTGAAAGAAACGTGAAAAGGATGCCACTTTGCCCCCAACATGTAATAGCCTGGAAAAAAATCCAAGACCAATATTACAGCAGAACCCAGATGCAGAGAATACAGAGGCCAAAAACTTGGCAGCATCTGACACTACAAAAAAATGATACACAACTGAGAAAAGACAAATAAAGAACAAGCGCACGGGATCAAAGTCATATACATAATTAATATAGAAAACCCCCACACTTTTATAAAAATTAATAATGATAAATTTATTCATAATATAATAAAAACACACAAAGACCATAGACAAAAAATACAATACATATAGGGAAAAGACCTGGATGGTCATAAATAGCGGAAATATCTAAGACAATGCATGCTGAACAGAAGTGAAAAATATCATAAATGCTCAACTATCACAAAATATAGCATATCAATGCAGGGGACTCATAGCCTATATATATCTGGATGTAACAAGTCAAAAAGGGTGGTAACAACCATTCCAAATAGAAACACATTTACTTATGTGTTTTATTATGCTAACTGGTTTCTACTGTGTTTCTATAAGGAATGGTTGTTACCACCCTTTTTGATGTGTTACATCCAGATATACAGTATATAGGCTATGAGTCCCCTTCATTGATATGCTATATCTTGTGATAATGGTGCATTTATGATATTTTTCACTTCCGATCAGCATGCCTCATCTTAGGTATTTCTGCTATTTATGATCATCCATGTCTTTCCCCTATATATATATATTGTATTTTTTGTCTATTGTCTTTGTATGTTTTTATTATATTATGAATAAATGTATCATTATTAATTTTTATAAAAGTGTGGGAGTTTTTTTATATTAATTATGACTACAAAAATGAAAAAAGCAGAGATTCTAGGCCTAGTCACTGCCTGGAACAAGTCCAGTGGCCAGAACATCAGTAGTGGTGCATCATTCATGCAGTGGCGCAGGCAGCAGAGAGCTGTCTCTGGGAAAGTTGCTGCCCAGCTTGAGGAAGAATCTCCAGTCCTCACCAAACAAATCAGCAGATACCTGTGCAGAGACTGTCAGAGGGCATGTTCAAGTGTATGTGTTTCAGGCCTTTTGTGAAGAATTTCCTGGCAGTGAAGTGGTGCATCTGCTATTAGGGTCCTAGGATATTTCTTCCATCCTACAGATGCATGGCTACTAACGTATGTTGCTACTTTTTCTCAGTTATGTTTCCTGAGAGACTTGTGCAATTTTTTTTCATAGTTCTATACCTGTTTTATTATTGCATTTCACCTGATTATTTACACTGCTTTAAACGTAATAATATTAAATAGTTAATATTTAATACCGGTAGTTACCACCACCATGCAGAAGATGAAATACTAAAAATGGCTTTTCTTTAAAAGGAACACTCATTGTGGTAAAATGTAGATATTTAGGATTTTCATAATGTTTTAAAGAGAATCTATCACCAGAATCTTTTATCAGCCCATATTGGTCATATTGGAAAAGGACAGATGACTAGAAAAAGAGTGAAGAGCAGACACTATTCCCGTGTGTGACTTTAGACAGCCCTGTGAGTGGATACTGTATGCTTATGAGACTGTGCCTCCTGTTACTTGTGACTCGAAGATTTACCTAAGTAAATTGTGCTGTGAGCAACGCCTATTCATTGTCCTGCTGTCTCCTATGTCTTCCTCACACCTCTCATCAAGGGCACCCCAAAACACCAACAGCCAGAACTTTTGCAATCTACCACACCAGTGCATCCCCCTCAACTCTTTCTTGATACTTATTCACATAAGAATGGGCACATTTGAAACAGTTTCCACAATTTTACTATTGATAACTCACGTTTAGTATTACTGACACCCACACAGAACTGGGGCTCTGTGACCAGAACTATACCACTCTGTCTAGCATTAGCTGTACATGCCTGTACATGTCTACAAGCAGCTGATTGGTGGGGTGCTAGAAGTTCCACCACTGCTGATCTGATATTGATGACCTGTTCTATGGAATGGTCATTTCTAATAAATCTGTAGCCAACTGCTATACTGCTTTATGAGCATCTTACCAATGTATGTATTTCAAGAGTGTACTTGTCTCATGGCAGTAAAGCAAGGATGTTCATCTCAGTCACTTCAGTGATCACTTTGACTCACGTTGTCAAGGAAACAATACAATTATTCAGATCAATCAAGTTTTAAGTATAAATGAAACCTGATAAACTGTCATCATGAGTAGTATCACCTTCACCTTCACATTGTGGAGAGGCTTCTATCTGGCTTACAAGGTGAATAGAAAAACACTGGAGACCTGGAAAATCCCCCCGACATGCTTAACAGCATTTATATTTCATAGAGTATGTGAAGAACTAAGATGCAGAGTAAATCTCAAGGGGTAAGTGATTGAAATGGCAAGGGAAGAGCTGGATATGAAGAAATAATCACACTTAAGCATCTACAGGTGCATCTCAATAAATTAGAATATATTTGAAACGTTTATTTATTTCAGTAATTAAATTAAAAAAGTGACCTCCTATATTTTCTAGATTCTTTACACACAAAGTGTTCTATTTCAAGTGTTTTATTACTGTAAATGTTGATTATGGATTACAGGTAGAGATTAACGAATTTCTCAAAAGTTCGATTCGGCAGTTCGATTCGAAGTTCAAAAAAAATTTGCTTCGATCCGAATTACTTTGCGGCGAATATAGCTAAAAAACACCTATTTCCTAGCTTCAGAGAGCCTGTATAGTGGGGTAGAACACTGTGCCTTGCAGTAACACACATAGGGAGCTTACTGTGGTAGTCAAACAATACTGTGAGTCCAAATGACATGCATATGACAGGCGTCACTCTTAGAATCGATGCACACTTCACTTATTTGGCCAGTTACGGGGCCAAAACTGACCATCTAACTCAAGTGTGAACCCAGCCTTACAGGTCTATGTTAGTGCCAGACAGAAAGAGCCGTGCAGAGACCCAACATCCTACTGTAGCGTGAAAGAGCGCACTCCTTTTACACCGTCGTCTGTCGATTCCACATACAGTGGGGAAAAAAAGTATTTAGTCAGCCACCAATTGTGAAAGTTCTCCCACTTAAAAAGATGAGAGAGTCCTGTAATTGTCATCATAGGTAGGCCTCAACTATGAGAGACAAAATGAGAAAACATATTTAGAAAATCACATAGTCTGATTTTTTAAGAATTTATTTGCAAATTATGGTGGAAAATAAGTATTTGGTCACTTACAAACAAGCAAGATTTCTGGCTGTCACAGACTTGTAACTTCTTCTTTAAGAGGCTCCTCTGTCCTCCACTCATTACCTGTAGTAATGGCACCTGTTTGAAATTGTTATCAGTATAAAAGACACCTGTCCACAACCTCAAACAGTCACACTCCAAACTCCACTATGGTGAAGACCAAAGAGCTGTGGAAGGACACCAGAAACAAAATGTAGACCTGCATCAGGCTGGGAAGACTGAATCTGCAATAGGCAAGCAGCTTGCTGTGAAGAAATCAACTGTGGGAGCAACAATTAGAAAATAGAAGACATACAAGACCACTGATAATCTCCCTCGATCAGGGGCTCTACGCAAGATCTCACCCCGTGGGGTCAAAATGATCACAAGAATGGTGAGCAAAAATCCCAGATCCACACGGGATACTTCAAAACAAAAATAAAAACAACAACGCCGAGCAGCACATAGCGTGATATTGCTTAAAAAATAGGTTGTACATAGATAATTGTGTTGAGAACAGGAGGTAGTCAAATGATTGGAGAAACAACAAGGATCATCCACTGAAAGTATGGTAGAAAGCCACCTAAGTAGCACAAAAGCACTGGTCTATATTATAGTTAGTGTTCAACTGGCTGCGTCTGGTAAACAGTACCCCTTCAATTGGTGATCTCACAACCAGGATAGTTAGATATTATGGATGTTAATATAGGTGGGTTCTCACCTTTTCAAGTTGTGCTGGCCCACAACTAACATAGTGGATGGATCCAGAGTATGTTTTGGTATATGTGAGCTGCGGAACCTCTAGGCGTCAGAATCTCCTGGATCCAGACGGTATACAGGTAATGGATTGGTAGGAGAATCTCCCAAAAAATGAGGTGTGGGGACCGCGCTTCACCAAAGATGCTTTATTATACTCAAATAACATTTATTATTGTTATTTGAGTATAATAAAGCATCTTTGGTGAAGCGTGGTCCCCACACCTCATTTTTTGGGAGATTCTCCTACCAATCCATTACCAGATCCACACGGGGGGACCTAGTGAATGACCTGCAGAAAGCTGGGACTAACGTAACAAAGGCTACTGTCAGTAACACACTACGCCGCCAGGGACTCAGACCCTGCAGTGCCAGACGTGTCCCCCTGCTTAAGCCAGTACATATCCGGGCCTGTCTGAAGTTTGCTAGAGAGCATTTAGATGTTCCAGAAGAGTATTGGGAGAATGTCATATGGTCAGATGAAACCAAAGTAGAACGGTTTGGTAGAAACACAACTCGTCGTGTTTGGAGGAGAGTGAATGCTGTGTTGCATCCAAAGAACACCATACCTACTATGAAGCATGGGGGTGGCAACATCATGCTTTGGGCTGTTTCTCTGCAAAGGGACCAGGACAACTGGTCCGTGTACATGAAATAATGAATGGGGCCATGTATCATGAGATTTTGAGTGCAAACCTCCTTCCATCAGCAAGGGCACTGAAGATGAAACGTGTCTGGGTCTTTCAGCATGACAATGATCCCAAGCACACCACCAGGACAACGAAGGAGTGGCTTCGTGAGAAGCATTTCAAGGTCCTGGAGTGGCCTAGCCAGTCTCTAGATCTCAACCCCATAGAAAACCTTTGGAGGGAGTTGAAAGTCTGTGTTGCCCATCGACAGCCCAAAAACATCACTGCTCTAGAGGAGATCTGCATGGAGGAATGGGCCAACAAACCAGCAACAGTGTGTGTCAACCTTGTGAAGACTTACAGAAAACGTTTGACCTCTGTCATTGCCAACAAAGGATATAAAACAAAGTATTGAGATGAACTTTTGTTATTGACCAAATACTTATTTTCCACCATAATTTGCAAATAAATTCTTTAAAAATCAGACTATGTGATATTCTAGATATGTTTTCTCATTTTGTCTCTCATAGTTGAGGTCTACCTATGATGTCAATTACAGGCCTCTCTCATCTTTTTAAATGGGAGAACTTGCACAATTGGTGGCTGACTAAATACTTTTTTCCCCACTGCATATGTCTACAGAGAGGCAAGGCGACATAATGTGGAGTTGGCAGCAGCATCAGGAAACCACAAAGTGGCAAGGCGACATAATGTGGGGGTGGCAGGAGCATGAGGAGGCCATACAGTGACCCAGTGGCAGTGGCATGAGGAGGCCATACAGTGACTCAGTGGCTGCAGCTTGAGGAGGCCATAAAGTGACCCAGTGGCAGCAGCATGAGGAGGACGCAGAGTGACCCAGTGGAAATGGCATGAGGAGGCCATACAGTAACCCAGTGGCAGTGGCATGAGGAGGCCATACAGTGTCCAAGTAGCAGCAATATGAGGAGGCCATACAGTGACCCGGTGGCAGTGGTATGAGGAGGCCATACAGTGACCCAGTGGCTGCGGCACGTGGAGGACATATAGTGACCCAGTTTCTCCCCTATGTGACTTTGTTCGCCCAGGCAAATGAGGTGTAGAACAGTGTGACACCGCTGTGCCCTGAACATGTGGTATGCTGGAAGAGTACTGTGAATTGTCCCTGCAGTGGAGGCTGAGGAAACAGTGGAGGATGAGGTGGACATTGTTGCAGGACCAACGGTGTGAGAACGTGGAGGCAGAAGCAGCACCACCTGGCCAAGTTGCTGGTGACAAGGTGATAATGTGAAGTTGGCAGAAGCATGAGGAGGTCATACAGTGAACCAGTGGCTGTGGCATGAGGAGGTCATACAGTGACCCAGTGGCAGCAGCAGGAGGAGGATGCAGAGTTACCCAGTGGAAACGGCATGAGGAGGCCATACAGTGACCCAGTGGCAGCGGTATGAGGAGGGCATACAGTGACCCAGTGGGAGCAACATGAGGAGGCCATACAGTGACCCAGTGGCAGCGGCATGAGGAAGCCATACAGTGATCCAGTGGCAGCAGTATGAAGAGGCCATACAGGGATCAAGTGGCAGCAACATGAGGAGCCCATACAGTGACCCAGTGGCAGCGGTATGAGGAGGCCATACAGTGACCCAGTGGCAGCAACATAAGGAGGGCATGCAGTGACCCAGTAGCAGCAACATGAGGATGGCATACAGTGACCCAGTGGCTGCGGCATGAGGCCATACAGTCACCCAGTGGTAGAGTGCGGAGGTAGGCAATGTGAGTAAGGAGGTGGCAGGAGCGTGAGGAGGCCATACAGTCATCCAGTGGCAGAGTGCGGAGGTGGCAGCAGTGTGAATAGGCCACAGAGTGGCATGGTGATATAATGTATAGGTAGCAACAGCCTTAGGAGGCCATACAGTCATCCAGTGTCAGAGTGTGGTGAGGCAGCATGGATCATTTAATCTGCTGCATCAGGCATTGGTGGGTGGAAATCCTGGCTGATCCACGCCTTCATCTTCACAAAAGTCAGTCTCTCCAAATTTTGGGTGGACAGGCGAGTTCTCCTTGGGGTAACTATGTCCCCTGCTGCACTAAACACCCTCTCTGATGCCACACTACTGGCCGGGCAGGACAGCTTTTCCAGGGCAAACTCGGCCAGTTGTGGCCACAAATCCAGTTTGGCTGGCCCCTTCTCTATCACAAATGGCACGAGCAGGGGTGCCCGCTGTCCCCCTTAATATTTTCCTTAGTGATGGAGCCCTTAGCTGCAACAATTAGGTCACACCCTGGTCTTACTGGTGTCAAGCTGGGCCAGACAGACCATAGAATTAATTTGTTCGCGGACAATGTGATCCTGTCTCTTTCTTATTCTAATAACACATTACACACTGTATCTCAGATCCTGTCAGATTTTTGAGCGCTGTCATTTTACAAAGTTAACGAATCAAAATCCCAGATCTTAGGGATCGACCTAATAGCACATAGCATATGTCATATAAAAGACTCATCACCCTACCAATGGTGCCCACATTCTCTACCCTATCTGGGAATTCAGCTGACCTCCAACCCAAAAGATTTAGTCAAGGCCAACTTTCCAGGTTTATTGGCTACCCTTCAGAAAGAGCTTGATGCTCTGACTAAATTCGAGCACAGCTGGATGGGGAGAATTGTACTGTATAAAATGTTGATTCTTCCTAGACTACTTTATTATTTAAGGACTTTGGTGATCCCGATACCAAAGTCTGTTTTCCAGGGCTTCCAAAAACAGATGATGGCCTTTATTTGGAATGGCTGTAAACCCAGGGCTTTGCAAACACTCTTTAAGGCAAGAGACAATGGAGGTATGGGAATACCGAATCTGTACCACTACCACTTAGCCATAACTTTGGGTCAACGTAAATTCTGGTTTACATCGAACCATGACAAATTATGGCTGGATATGGAGGCTCCAATGGCTCGGGTCACTGACTGGGAGGGTCTCTTGTTAGCGTCAGGACCTGGCAAACAGGCACCCCTCTCTGATCCACTGGCTGTACAGGCTACAGTTGGGGCGTGGTGTGGCGTGCCTTCTGTGCTGTTTTGGACAGTGATATCCCTGGGCTCACGTTGAATTTGCCTCTTACAACGCTCACTCATGAAATCCCACATTTATCCCTAGATACATGGCGCAGCTGTGGGATAAGGTATATTTCCGACCTCTACAGAGGCCATACCATTTTGTCCTTCTCCGCTTTGGAGAAGAAGCATAATCTTCCTGCCAGGGAGACCTTTACCTATGCTAGATTAATTTCATATCTGTCTGATACTCCCTCGGCTCAGCTGCACTTGCCGCAGCCGGCTGCTGACCTCTTACACCCATAGACTTCTTTAGCTGCTTACAACACTAAAATTCTGTATTGTATTTTGAACATGGATTGTACCTTTCAGAAGACCAAACACATGTGTCTTTGGGAAGACGATTTGGGCCGCAGATTTGAGGCCAGTTGCTGGCAGGAGGCGCTTAGATGGGCTAAACAATCCACGGTATGTGCCTCACACTGGGAGCAATATAGCAAATTGCTTTTACACTAGTATTACCCTCCCCTTCGTCTAGCTAAGTTCTATCCTACTTGTCCCTCTTGCTGTTGGAGAGGCTGCAGAGGGATCGGCTCATTGTTCCACGTGTTCTGACACTGCCCCCTCATCCAGCCCTTTTGGCTATCTGTTTTTTCACTGATTAATAAAATGTGTGGTGATGGGGTGGGATCTACACCTGAGATGGCGCTGCTCCTGCTGGGTATTCACACGACACCGAGCAAACACAGGACTGTCGTGTGCCAGAGACAGTGGAGGATGAGGCGGACATTGTTGCAGGACCAACGGCGTGAGAACGTGGAGGCAGAAGCTGCGTCACCTGTTCAAGTTGCTGGTGTGTCTGGGCAGGCACCACATTAACCCAGTGGGCCGTAAATGACATATATTGTCCTTGACCGTAGTTACAGCTCCACACGTCAGCACTGCCATGCACTTTGGCAGACACCGAGAGGCTCAAGGACTGGCCCACCTTCTCCTCTGCCTTCTTGGCAAAGAAATGACGGCTTGGGATTCTCCACCTCGGCTCGGCAAAAGCCATCAGTTCTCTGAAAGGTGCAGAGTCCACCAAGTAGAAAGGGAGTGACTGCAGCACAAGCAACTTGGACAGGAGCATGTTCAGCTTCTGCACTGTTGGATGATTGCACGCATACTGTTGTCTCTTAGATATAGATTCTGTGATCGATTGCTGATGCAATAACTGACTAGGAGGAGGAGGAGGAGCATGACCAGCAGATGATGGGAAGGACACACAGCTTCCTTCAGCTGAGGTGGTGGATCCTTGACTGTCTGAAATGGGGTGCGTGCCACTGGGTGCTGCAGCGGTTGCTGCGACAGGCTGGACCACCACATTGGAGCCATGGCTTTCCCAGGCCACTTTATGGTGACGCTGCATATGTTGGCACAGGGCTGTGGTGCCAACATTGGCACCCTGGCCACACTTCACTTTCTGCCCACAGATTGAACATATGGCCATGTTCACCTCCCCCGGTGGCTTAACCAAAAACTGCCACACCGCCGAGTAGGTGATTTTACCCCCAACACTCCGCAATAACTGACTGCTACCGCCACTGCCTCCATGAACCCCCGCACCAGTGCTTTCCAGGTAGGCTGCTGTGAAGCGGGTGGTCTACCCAGGGCACGTTTAGCTCCCGACCTCACACTGCTGCCACCCTGCTGACACCCCTGCTGCCTCATACGCAAGCTGCAACCCTCTTCTCCTGATGACGATGAGGCCCCTTCGTCACCCAGCTCCCATTTACGATTGACTACATCGTCATCCACTACTCTCTGCAGGTCACTGATGTCCTCCTCAACACCAGCTCCCATGCTACTCTCCTCATCACTACTTGCCCACCTACCGCAGGAAGCGGCGTCTGTCTCCTCCACATCTTGGCTGAGCAGTAGCTGCTGACTGTACTCTAGTACCTCCTTCTCACTGTACAGTGGATCTGAGCCCACAGCATAGAGTAGTTCTCTAGCTGAGGGAACAGAAAAGGACAGAGGCAGGTTGAGGACAGGTGAGGGCACAGGGCCTGCTGCCGGACCATGCCAACTAAGGGTTGTGTCTGACGAACCCACCGACTCTTGGCTGGGGGTGTCTGATGTGACTTGGGATGAATTGGATGACCGAGTCAACCAGTCTACAACCGTTGGGTTGCTGGTCAAGACACGACCACTACTTGACACTGGGAGCTCAGGCCTCTGTAACTGATCCCTGCTGCCACGTCCCCTTACCCTGCTGTGACCTGTGCCTGTGCCAGAAACATTTAGGCCTGCAGCCCTCCCCTGTGCATAGCCTGTTGCTTCTCAGTCTGACATACTGTTCGATGAAAAAACTTAATTGTAAAGAGCAAGAAGGCCTGTTATTTTCTACTTTGAAGAGAATGGCAAATATGCACCTTATTTCTTCACCCACTATTGAACACCAATAAAAAAAAGCGTGATAAAGGCAGAGATTTGTAGCTTAGAATTATTTAATTATTGACAATATTTACTGTTAAAATGGCCAGCAACTTTATACTGGTAACAAAATGCTGAATAAGATTCTTTTTATGTGTTTTGACACTAATAAACACCTTTAAATAAGTGATAACCACTAAGAATTATTGAATTATTATTGACAATACTGTATTGAAAAATGGCCTGCAACTTTATACTGGTAACAAAATGGCGAATATGGTCCTTTTTATGTGTTTTGACACTAATAAACACCTTTAAATAAGTGATAACCACTAAGAATTATTGAATTAATATTGACAATACTGTATTGAAAAATGGCCTGCAACTTTATACTGGTAACAAAATGGCAAATATGGTCGTTATGTCTTTACCCACGTTAAAGGCCTTTATTACAGAAAAGTGCAGATATTATTGGATGATAATTCAGTTTTCTTTGGCACAATAGTACTGACTAATGTTATGCCTTGTAAGAACAGTGAATAAGTCCCTTATAATAAACGCCTTTAAAAAGGCTTTTTTTTACAGATACGTGCAGATATGGCTTTGCGACAATAGTACTGAATAATGTTATGCCTTGTAAGAACAGTGAATAAGCCCCTTATAATAAAAGCCTTTAAAAAGGCTTTTTTTTACAGATACGTGCAGATATTAGTGTATGATATTTCACTTTTTTTTGCTGTACTGCACTGCAAAAGGCTTGTTGTGTTCCACCTTGACGACAAAGATATAAATATAGCGGCAGCGAGTGCTGCAATGTGAATTATGCTGCAAATTCTTGTTGTAAATGAGCCTGCAATCACCCCAAATTATTCTCTCAATTCCTCCCTATGCTCTACCTACAGTTCTAAGGCTCAGCCTCTTTCCCTGAACTTCTATATGTTTTCTAAGTCTCTCCCTAGCTCCTGCCAACGTCTGTCCCTACAGTAAGAGCGATGTGGAATGACTGTACCTAAAATGGCCGAGGGTTTTTATAGAGTCCCTTCCCCCTTGTCCTAACATGTGCGGCGGCCATTTTATAAAAAAAATGCGATTCGATGCATCAAAGCATGAGGAAATCCAGTATCGTGGCGAATTGAAGATTTCCTGAAATTCGGATCGAATTCCACTTCTGCGGAATCGATTCGCTCATCTCTAATTACAGGTAATGAAAATCCAAATCTAAGAAAATTAGAATATTGTAAAAAAGTTCAGAATTGTAAATTCAGTGTGTCACCTGCCAAGGTTTCCTAAGCCAGTCTGTTTCAGTAGGACATACAGTGGGTACGGAAAGTATTCAGACCCCTTTAAATTTTTCACTCTTTGTTTCATTGCAGCCATTTGCTAAAAGCAAAAAAGTTCATTTTATTTCTCATTAATGTACACTCAGCACCCCATCTTGACAGAAAAAAATGGAAATGTAGATATTTTTGAAAATTAATTGAAAAAGAAAAAGTGAAATTGTCGCTAAACGCCGTATCTTAACCTCTGGTAATCGAAAAACCATACTGTCGTATCAATTTCTATACCCAGAAAGGATAATCGTGTCAGGGCCCTCAGTTTTTTCTGCCGACAAGGGAACTCCGATTATTTCCATCAGACGTCTGAAGGAGTGTAAGAGGTATGCGCACATAGGCGAATCAGCTGGTCCGACAAACAAAAAATCGTTGCGATACGTCCAATAAGTATGGGCTGCCTGTCTTGTACCGAACCATCCAGTCAAAGAACGAGCTGAACATTTCAAAATAATGACATGAAATGGAGCAGCCCATAGGTAAACACATGTCAACAAAAAACATATCGTTAAGAAAACACGATGGGTGCACCGGCAAAAGATGAAACGCTGCCTCAATGTCAGATTTGGCCAGAAGCGCACCTGGTGTCTGACCACAGCAACTGCTCGGTCAAATGAAGTGTATGACACTGCTGTTTCGTCCTTTGATATACCGTCGTTGACCAATGCACCCCGAGGGTACGACAAATAGTGAATGAGGCGGTACTTCCCCACCTCCTTTTTTGGTACCAGACCCATAGCTGACACTTTCAGGTTTGGAATCGGAGGTTCTGGAAAAGGACCAGCCATTCTCCCCAGTGCCACTTCCTTCAAAACTTTTTTCCATGCAACTGCAATGTTTTCCTGAACTGATTTGAGGTTGGAACATAACAACAGAGCCGCCGACTGTTCGTGTGGGATATAAAAACCAAAGGAAAAACCTTCATACAGTGCTTTTGCTTCTAATTTCTTCGGGTACAGCTCGAGCCACTGCTCCAGCACTCGAATCTTTACTGGCATTCTCCACAAAACCGGTAGCACCCAAATTGGACTGCTGTTTGACTCGCAATACACATCATATCGCTGAATGCGCCCCGGCACAAATTGAACATTCGTGCCGGAACTTGCATGTGGCGTAGAAGCTGCAATGTCCTTCATTGTATAGCCAACATGATCCGGTGGGACGATGGGCCGCTGCGCCAGTTTGATTTCCGATGCCCGCAGCCCCTGATTGAAAGGGCACTGAGGTTTTTGGGACAGCATCATCTGTATCCAAACGTCGGTTGCCTTTGACGCCCAACCAACTGTTGGTGTCAAAGCCAAGCGATGCCGATACTCGTCGTCACAGCGCCACCAAGACACACCTCCGTGCAGCTTGTGGGCGCTATATATGGTATCCAGCTAGACAAAAAGCTCTGGACTGCGTTTGGGAGAATTCTGGCATATGATATATGCCATGGTAGAGAAAGCCTGGATCCAATTCCCAAAGGTTTTAGCTACCTTCAGTTTTTTGTCCTGCCCCCTCTTAAAGGATGTCTCCTTATCCACAGATACATGGTCCATGGACAACAAGGACCATATATCAATGTATTACTCTTTTTTGATTTTTTCCTTTATGTCCACCGGTACGTGAGTGCCCAGCGGAGCAACTCCACAAAAAATGGAGTCCCTGAACGCAAATCCCAGACCGTCGTTGCAGATGGGGGCTGAGCCCCCGCTCCCCTGGTGACTCTAGGGGGCTTACTGTGTTAGTTTTATGTTCAAATGTAGAAATAAATTGTTTCAATGCAGACACAAAATCAAGACTCTGCGCCGTGTTGGTGCATGTGTTAGGCCAGCCTGGACGGTTGTGGTACTCACCTGCCGCTCCAATACCTGGAGCCGTCTGGGTAAGAGAAGGGGCAAGTCCGGATGGCCCGCGAGTGTACTTGCAGCTCCAGGAGAAGCCCGTCTTGCCTATGCCACTATGGAGGTATGATGTTTCTGGCGATGAGACTTTGGCGACCTGCCGGACAGCCTGGAGTTCCGCTTGACCTGTGTGTGGCTTGATCTTCTAGACGCGGATGAAGAATGGTTGAGCGGGGGAGCGACAGTGATAACGACTTCCGCCTTAATGCGACCTCTTCTGCTGGCTACAATAACGCCTCCTGGGAACCAGCGGTCTCCGCCCACTATGTGGGTCACTGTCATCTGTTGAGAAAAACTCGGAACAGGAGTCATGTGTACCTTTTATAGCGTGACAGCGCCTTACTCCTCCCTCTACTGAAGCTAGGGTCATCCTGCACTCCATGGCGTTGTGGGGATCCCTTCCGTGTTGATGCAGGAGAGGGGGGCTGATGTTTGGATGTGTGTCTATGTATCCTGGTGTCCTCTACTGCCAACCACATGGGGGTACCCCCGGCCTCCTGTTCAGTGCTGGGGGGGTGATGTTCCCGGATGGGATGCGTTGTCATACCTGCTGTAGCTGTGGACCCTTGACCTCCCATGTTCTGCCATCTTGGGGGGTGTGCCTGCTTAGGGGTATCCCTGTGGTGTTCCCTCTGCTGCACGGGGAGGGGGGGGGTGGATCTGTCTGACAGGTGTGGTTATAAATATGTGAGTTGCCGCACCCTGAATGCGTGCAGTCTCAAGGCCGGAAGCTGTGTTCCCCTGGCTGCTGGCTGATCCATACATTAATGTGCACGCAGGCTACTGTGCCTATGTGCCATTATCCTCCAGTTCCTGTGTGCTGGCAGACACCTCCTGTGTCTCCAGCGTGCAGGAAGCCAGTCCTGTGCTGTGTGCTCTGATAGGCATCCCCCTCCCCCTTCCCCCCGGGGACTTCTTCTCCCTGCGAGCCGGCTGATGCCGTCGGTGCCTCTAGCATGCAGGAAGCATGTGTGGAGTCCTCCCCTGTCAGCCCGCGTCTCACAGGACAGGTAAGGGGATCACTGGCCGCTGGGCCTCTCGCCTTACCGTCCGTCGCCATGCCGCCCTTCAGTACCACGCTCCTTCCCCCAGGGAGCAGGAACCGTCTTCTGACATACACTCCCTCTGCATTCCCTGCAGTATGTCGTTCAGCCAAGCAGAACCCTCCTGGGCGATCTTGTCCAGTATCTGCTGCTCCAAATTGTCCGCCATTGTAGCTGGGGGTTCCTCTCACCGTGCTTCACCGCCTACGTGCACACCTTGGCTCCACCTTCTCATCAACCAACTTTATTAAACACGAACAAAGTCCCCCTATTCAAATAGTGCTATATCTAAACTCGAGCCATGCAGTCCCGGCCCTCTCTCTAACCGCTTCAGGGACAGTCCAGAGGAGCAGGAGGAGCCGGGTGGTATACTTTCCACCGGCTCTCACAGCAAGGAGGTAAAGTACATCAGGCAACCAGCGATCCCAGCCCAGAGGAAACCAGCAAGAGCAGAGGCCTTCCAGTAGCAGGGACAGGAGAGATGAAGAAGAGGGGTGAGAAACAATCTATCCCTGCCAACTCCCTGTAGCTAGTGTAGCAGATAATGCTAGTTTAGGATTGATGTCTGATTTTCTGAAAGCTGTATTAAACATAGTTAATAAGCCAGTAGTTAATTCACCAGCTAATGTATGGTCTAGCAATGTCCCTTCTAGTAATGTTAATTCAGTTATTGAAATGTCTGTTTTAGATAAGGGTATTGGTGTCCCTGAGATTATTACTAAGTAGGTTTTACCATGTACTGTTTCACCATTGGGTTTCCACTTGTAAACAGCAGTGAAGGAACACATATGGAGAAACGAGTATGTTGATTTACTTTCTTTATTACCGTCTGTTAAAGAGCACATTGTAAAAGAGGTTAAATCTGATAAAGATGAGGATGAGAAAAAGAAGGGCCTGCCACGGTCCTTTAACAATTGGTTGCAAGCCTTTTGTATATTTGCATCAGTTTATGGGGAGGAGTATCCTAATAATTGTTGTGGATTATTTCAGCATATGGATATAATTTTAGAAACATACTGTCATTTTGGCGGTATGGCTTGGTTCCAATATGATGAAATGTTCTGCCAAAACATGGCAGTATACCACTCATTAAAATGAGGTTCTAAGTATATAGACTTACCGTTAAACTTAATGCTTCCTCAAAAATCGATGCCATTGAGACAGGTTAATACTTCCTCTGGCACAGGGTCGGACTGGCCCACCGGGGAACCGGTGAATCCACTGGTGGGCCCCGACTATTAGTCCTCATCTCATGGGGGCCCCTGACCAGTGGCGTTACGATTGCGGTCGCAGGGGGCGCGACCGAACCCGGCAGGGTATGGGGCCTGCGGCCAGCTGGAGATGGCCGGGGCCCCGGACCACTATGATAGCGGTCGGGGAAAGCCTGGTTCCCTGACCGCTATACATACTGTTATTGGAAAGGTACCCTGGCATATTGCAGGCCCCTTTCCAATAGATGGCAGCCCGGGGGAGGTGACTGAAAATAATAAATACATATTCTCACCTCTCCTGGGTCATGACTGAGGCCTGTGATTAGGCCCCAGCGGTCACATGGGACGCGGCCGCGTAATGACGTCAGTGCGCCCCCACGTGACCGCTGAGGCCCAATCACAGGCCTCAGCAGTGTCCTCGGAAAAGGGCCTGAAGACGCTGAAGACGGCAGGATGGAGCGAGGATGCCAAGGAAAGGTGGAAAGGTAAAGCAAAGTATGAGAGTTTATTTTTAATCACTTCCCCTGGGCCTGTGATTATTATACTCTGGGGTCTGAGGAGACCCCAAAGTATAATAATAGCACTGAAGCAGAGCGGAGGGGGCTATTGGGTGCATATAATACTGGGTGGGGGCCACTGTGGAAATACTGTGTGGGGGCCACTGTGGGGAGTATATAATACTGGGTGGGGGCCACTGTGGAGCTTATAATACTGGGTGGGGGCCACTGTGCAGCTTATAATACTGGGTGGGGGCCACTGTGGGGAGTATATAATACTGTGTGGGGGCCACTGTGGGGAGTATATAATACTGGGTGGGGGCCACTGTGGAGCTTATAATACTGTGTGGGGGCCACTGTGGGGAGTATATAATACTGGGTGGGGGCCACTGTGGAGCTTATAATACTGGGTGGGGGCCACTGTGGGGAGTATATAATACTGTGTGGGGGCCACTGTGGGGAGTATATAATACTGGGTGGGGGCCACTGTGGAGCTTATAATACTGTGTGGGGGCCACTGTGGGGAGTATATAATACTGTGTGGGGGCCACTGTGGGGAGTATATAATACTGGGTGGGGGCCACTGTGGAGCTTATAATACTGGGTGGGGGCCACTGTGGGGAGTATATAATACTGTGTGGGGGCCACTGTGGGGAGTATATAATACTGGGTAGGGGCCACTGTGGAGCTTATAATACTAGGAGGGGGCCACTGTGGGGAGCATATAATACAGGGTGGGGGCCACTGTGGGGAGTATATAATACTGGATGGGGGCCACTGGGGGGAGTATATAATACTGGGTAGGGGCCACTGTGGAGCTTATAATACTGGGTGGGGGCCACTGTAGAGCTTATAATACAGGTAGGGGGCCACTGTGGAGTTTATAATACTGGGTAGGGGCCACTGTGGAGCTTATACTCCATACAGTGGCTGCTTCATTTTTTTTTTAATTACGCCGGGGCAAGTGAAAAAAACAAAACAAAAAACCCCCCCACAACCTTTTTCTCCTGTCCCCAGTGTCTCCCAGCACAGTTCGGTCCTGCAGCTCTGTTGTTTTCTTCCAGCGCAAGTTCCCCCTGTACGTGACTACCTGTGACGTCACGTGACCCCTGAGGCCAATCAGCGGCCTAAGGGAAGGGACCTGGGACGTCACAGCCAGTGAGGAATTCTGGCAAAAATTAGACAGCAGAGCTGCAGGACCGGACCGTGCTGGGAGGACACCGGAGCACCGGAGACAGGTGAGTATGTTTAGCATGTTTTTTTTTGGGGGGGGGGTGGTAGGGGGGATTCACCTCCCCCAGACTAATTATAAAAAAGAAAAAAATTATACTGGACAACCTCTTTAAAGTGTGGTGCATTAGGGGTGTATATTACAGGGGTTGTCCAGGCATAATTTGTTATGGTTTATCCTCAGGATAGGCCATAGATACCTGATCTGTAGGGGACTGACCCGGGACCGATCAGCTGTACGGAGCCACTTCTGATGCCTGTACTGTACACAATACAGGGCCAGAAGCAGAAAGCTCTATCCACTGTGTATTAGCCGGGCATCTTCACTGCATCTCAGCACTTATTGAAGTCTTTGGATGCTGAGCTGCAGTGAAGGTGTCTGACTGCTATACAGCGGATGGAGCTTTCTGTTTCCGGCCCTGTGTTGTGTACAGAGCAGGTGCCAGAAGTGGCTCCGAACAGCTGATGGGGCCGTGTGTCAGCCCTCTACCGATCAGGTATTTATGGCCTATCCAGAGCATAGGCCATAAAAAAGATTAACCCTGGACAACCCCTTTAATATGCCCCACACAGTTTAATGTCCCCCCCACAGGATGTTAGCCCCCATCACTGCTCCCACACAATATAATGACCCCATCACTATTCCCCATACAGTATGGGGGACCAGTGAAGAGGCCACTATGTGGGGGGACCAGTGAAGTGACCATAGAAAAATTTGGCCCAGACAACCCCTTAAAAGAGGTTGCCCATAAACTGGAGCGACCACTGTGTTGGCCGCCAGGGAGGTGTAAAAATAAGAAAATTTTTAAAAAAGCATACTCACCTGTCCCCAGCACCTTGTTGCCCCCTGCCTGTGTCTGTTCGGTCTCATGGTGGCACCTAATTTCTGGAAATCCTGTACCTAATTGGTCTTAGAGATCACATGAGGTGCAGGACTCCCAGCAAGGAGTCGCCGGCATGAGACTGAATGGACACTGGCAGCGGACAACAGAGTGCCGGGAACAGGTGAGTATGCTTTTACAGACCGTAGCTCCGACTCCCTTCCCCGTGCGGAAGGGAGCCTTATCATGGAGCGTGGAGCTCCTGCCCCCCGGACCTTACAGGCGGGGGGGCAGGAGAATGTCTGCCGACACAGCACCAGCAGAGCAGGGCAGGCGGAGGTCGCTGAGGCAGCAAGCCTCAATGAGACTGGCGACCAGGACAACAGCATCCGGAGCAGCAGCAGCGACATTGGCGGCTGCAGCATCAGGAACAGCATCGGGAGTAGCGACGCCCGTGGAGCAGGCGACGCCGGCAGGGGTAGCAGTGGCGACAGGGGTGTCAGCAGTCCCAGCAGGTGGATCCGTGAAGACGGCGACATCAGCCACGGCGGTAACATCAGCGGCAGTGGCGGGTGAAGCCAGTCCGAAGGGGGCTACGGCCGCAGGATATGCGGTTTCATCTGGAAGGGTCCCTGTAAGCAGGAGAAAAGACGCCTTACCGTCATCGCTGCCTCAATCACCCGCGGGATGGGGCATCCGGAAGGCTGGAGAAGAGGTTGCCATCTACAGCTGGAGGATCGAGGCGGTCCTGGAGGAGTATGACCGGGCCCGGAGGTCCCTGTTCGCTATGGGTGGAGAGCTGCAAAGCGCTCGTGCCCGTAGCGACAGGGCCTCGAGGAAAGACCGCCCGGTTTTCAGCAGGCAAGTAAAGAGCCTCAAAAAGCAGATTAAGACCCTGGAAGCCAGGTGTGCGGAGATCCTGGAGGGCGCGGGGCTGTTCAGAGAGAAGCTGCTGAACGATGACCGCTTCTTCCGCAAACAGCAGGAGCGGTTGTTGAAGGATGGCCCCGCGTCCTCAGACAGCTCGGGAGAGGACGACTATTGCGAGTCAGACCTGGAATCAGATGACAGCATGGCGGTACAGTATAGTCGGGCAGCCGTCCCTAGTAGCGGCAGCCTGATACCCACGTATACGCAGGCATCAGTGCCGGCAGTGAAGCAGGAAGTCAGAATGACAAGACAGGAAGTCAGAATGACAGGACAGGAAGTGACGCAATCTCCCACACTCCCAGAGAACCAACCACTGCCCGAGACGGAGGAGGATGAGGGCGGAGCCTCGGGAGAAGGCGGGAAGCTGATGAGGCAAATCTGCCAATTGGAGTCCCCGTCCAGAATGGACCAATTAGCGTTCAGCATGTCAGATTTGGACGGGGAGGAGGAGGGAAAAGGAGCCAAGACCAGGAAGAAGGTGAAAAGAGAAAAAAAAAGAGAAATAGAGACATTTAAATGTCAGATCGTTGCCTGGGGAGCATCGCGCCGGGACTTCGGCCCAGGTTGCGATGCCTCCAGGAGAGAAAAGGGAGGCGCAGGCACCTCGGGTCACGCCAAGTGGCGGGGTGCCCGGGGTGCCAGCAGTCAAAATGGCGCCTGATAGTATCTTTCAGGAGGCGGCGGACAAGGCACTCAGGGTTGCGGACAAGGCACTCATAGCTGCGGACAAGGGCAAAGGAAGGGGAATTGGAGCCCCCCCTGTGGAGGGGAGTGGAGTGGGAAAACCCCCCTCCCTGGTAGGAGGTGTCAAAATGACGATGGCTTCCCCCAGAGTGAGACGTAGGAAAGGGGGAGTGGCAGGTGGGCGTGGCTCATCCTCCTCCAGTGCTGATGAAGCCAGTGATGCGGAGGTCACTTCCGGGGCTAAGGGGGCGTGTCCTCCTACAACATCAGGTGCCGGGGTGACTGTGGATGCGGAGGCCGAGGTAAAAGCGGGGAAGCCATTAGCAAGTGGTGCAGCCGGCCCCGCTGTAAGAAGGAAGACTGCAGGTGTGAATGATGGACGAGTGGAGAAGCTAGTTAAGCAGACGGGTAAGGTAAAGGGGTAAAGCGGGTGGGACAAAAGGGGTAATTAGTAGTCTTCCTGAAGAAGGTGGTGTAGTATACATGGGGGTCCAAGAGCCTGTAGTCGGGGAGGCTGCGGGTGGAGGGGCTATTACCATTGCTGCTAAAAAAAAAGTATTTCTACTGCTAGTAATATTTCTGTTGTGGCCCCTGTTGTTTCTGGTATTTCTGCTGTTGTCCCTGCTGTTGTCCCTGCTGTTGTTTCTGCTGCTGTTCCTGATGCTGTTCCTGATGCTGTCGTTGCTCCTGTTGTTACTCCTGATGTTATTGCTCCTGATATTGTTGCTCCTGTTGTCCTCTCTGCCGCTGTTCCTTCTGCTGCAGTTGGAGTGATTCGGTCCGCGGCGGCTATGCCAGGGCGGACTGTTGCCGCCTCTGGTGCTCCGGTTGCCGTGGCTGGGCCAAGTAGTTCTGCGGGGGTCCCTGGGAGTGGCGCTGGTACTCCGGCAGTGGAGGTTGCTGCGGCCTCCGGGCCCCCACGCTCCTATGCCAGCGTCGCTTCTGGGGCCCCTGGGGGTGCATCATGTCTTCCGCCGGGCTCCAGGGACGGCGATTTGCAACGGCAGCTCCTGGAGGCTTTACGGGCGGGCCAGTCCACAATGACCATAGATGGGCAGTCGAGAGACCTTAGGTTCTGGGTCGAGCGTTTTGGCCTAGGGAAGTTCCGAGAAGAAGGAGGTGAGACCAGATGGACTCTCCCTACACCCGGGCGTAGGGGGCCGACACGGAGGAACGTGGCTCGTCTCGTGTGGGGGGGGAGCCGGCCCTTGTCCCCAGAGGAGGGGGGTCGTGGAACTCCTACTCGGGATGGGTTTCAGGGCGAGCGACATCTTTGCCCTGATTCATCCTGTCGGCTCCTCGGAGTTCGACATCAGCTTTGTTGCCCCGGAGGGCCTAGAAACCTTCTGGGGAAACTACAGGCTGGTGAAGGACGAGCCCGCCTGGCGTGACTTTATGGTGTGGGCGGTGTCACGCCAGGATAGCATTAAGAAAGTGACCGTTTTAACTCGTAACTGGTCACTTTCTTATATGGACATCATGACCTGGCTCAACAGGCATGGGGAGGTCAAAGACTTCCCCAAGGAAAACCTGGATGAGTTTGGGATCTGGTCGGGGGCCTGGACTTTCATGGTCAAGTTGCGACACGAGGATAACTCGGTGATGCATATCCCGTCCTCGACCTTCCTTGGGAAAGACAGGATCCTTGTCTTCTACCAGGGGCAGCCAAAACTCTGTCACAGGTGCGGTGACCCCTCACACTTGAGCGCCTCCTGCCGTGTGCAGAAGTGCGCCATGTGTGGGGAGGTGGGCCATCTCGCGGCGACCTGTGGCAGGGTGCGTTGCCACCTGTGTGGTGTCCTTGGGCACCCGATCGGGGTGTGTCCACGGACTTTCGCCAACACCACCCTTCGGCAAGCAGGGGCAGTTGAGGAGGCTGTCCCTGCTGCGGAGAGGGTGAGTGGGGGAGGAGAGACTAGTATGCCAAGGCAAAGGGAGAAGGCCCAGCCACCATCAAGGGCAAGGAGGCGCGAGAGGAGGAGGGAGCAGAGGGAGGGAGTTATGTGCCTTCCTTCTGCCCCTGGCTCTGCTGGGCCGGATCCTGATGCCGAGGCAGCAGTGGGCACGACCCTGGTTGAGGAGATGAGGAGACTGCAGAGGGAGGAAGAGGCTGACCAGTCGTCTTCTTCTCAGTACGTCAGTGCTGGGGAGGGAGAGACGGTCAAGCGGAGAAAGTCACCGAGTAAAGTGAGGGCAAAAACATCTGCCCCCCCCCCGACGAAGGAACGCAGACTCGACGGCCCTCTAGTGGTAGGTCCCAACCGGTACCAATCCCTCTGTGAGGATGCATCGGCCTCAGGGGAGGCTTCAGAGGGAGAGGTGGAGCCGTCAGGGGCTGCTGAGTCTCCCTCCGGGAGGGGCCCCCTGCCCTCTGGGGGGGAGGCTGGCCTGGAGCCTGGAGGAGGAGATGATGCACCCAGGGCCGAAGTTGCTACTGTCTCTGCGACCACTGTAACTCCTCAGGGAGAAGTTGCGGGGGGAGGTCCATCCCTCCTCTGGCCAAACCGCACCGGGGGAGGTGATGGACCAATCCCAATGTAAGAAGAGGACCCGCAAGACGAGGAGAAGTCGCGGGTCCTCTTCAGACTCATCTAGGGGTGGTGGTGATAGGAGGAAAGGGGGTGGGAAGCTGAAGGTCATTGAGCTCAATCGGTCTTAATGGCAGTCCCCTCTCCACTGACGCTGGCCACCATTAATGTGGCCAGCATTAAGTCTGATACGGCTAGGTTTGCAGCCTTTGATTTTCTTGGCCGGGTTGAAGCTGACATTTTGTTTTTGCAGGAGACCAGGCTCTGTACTCTATCAGAGATAAACAGAGCAAGAAGGGAGTGGCGCAGGGGGCCCTCCTACTGGTCTCTTGCGGCTGAGCCGTATAGTGGAGTGGCGGTGCTTTTTACCGCAGAGGTGAAATGCCAGCGACTGATCGAGCTCGAAATGGGAAGGTGCCTAGTCTTAGACGTCTTCATGAAGGGGCAAAGCCTGCGCCTCATTAACATCTACGGTCCCCAGACAAAGTGGGACCGTAAAAGCCTCTTTATGAAGATTAAGCCTTTTCTTTTTACGGGCAAACAAGTCATCTTTGGTGGGGATTTTAATACCCTCCTCGCCTGGAGGATATCCACATCAGGCATTCCCCAGGTCACCGTGGGTTCACCTTTCAGAGAGGTAGTGTTAGGTCTAGGATAGATAGGTTTTTTTTGAAGGAGAATTCCGTCACCACCCCTGTGTCCGTGGTGGAGGTGGAGTTCTCCGATCACTGTCTAATTTTGTTTTCTTTGAATATTTCAGAGACCCTCCGGAGAGGAAGAGGTTTGTGGAGGCTGAATTCATCACTCCTTGAGGAGGCAGCTGTAAGACAAGCCTTTGAGGAGTTTCTTCAGGATCAGGTACTATTACTGGGTCTTGAAGGTACTAGGTCAGAGTGGTGGGAGATATTCAAAAAAAGGGTGGCAGGATTTTTCCGTCGGCTCTCAAGCCTCAGGTCACTGGACATGTACCGCATGTACAGTGCACTGAGGAAGAGACTTGAACATTTGGTCTCGACCGGAGGTAGCCAGGAGGATATCTCCGGTTTGAAGGCTTTGCTTAAAAGGTGTCAGTATGATAGACACGCATCTTTGGTTCTTGAGAGGGAATTTTGGGAAATACCGCTCGCCCGACCCCTACAGGAACTGTAAGATGTCAGTGGCTTGTAAGACAGTAACAGGCCTGATTGACAGTACAGGATCCCTGACAAGATCCAGGTCAGGGATCTTGGAGGTCGTCAGGTCCTTCTACTCGAACCTTTTGGCAAAGAAGGAACTGAATCGGGATCGGATTTCAGGTTTCTTGGCTGAAGCCATTCCTGAGTCAGCAGAAGACCCTTCTCTTGGTGTTTTGGTAGAACCTATAAGGGAGTATTTGTGGTCAACTCTCTCGAGGTATGGCCTGCCTGGGGGGTTCATTCAGTGGCTGCAGACCTTACACGCTGGGGCTGAGTCTTTCCCACTTGTGAATGGTTGGGTTGGTCATCCTTTTGAGGTGGGGTCGGGCGCCGACAGGGATGTCCCTGAGCCCGCTACTGTATGTGTTCGCCATTGATCCCCTGATCAGGCGGATTAATGGTGGGCCGGTGGCGGGAGTCAGGATGGACCTGGAGGGCGCCGGCTCCCCTTTGAGAACAGTAGTCTACGCGGATGATGTCACCGTTCTTGTCTCGTCACGGGAGGAGCTTGAATGGGTGATGTCTGAAGTGGACAGTTACTCGGAGGCTTCCCGATCAGCTGTAAACAGGAATAAGTGTGGAAGCCTCTGGCTGGGAGGGGGAGAGCCTGGGTTTTCTCTCCCGGACACCCTCCCAGAACCCCAGGGGTCTGTAAAGATCTTAGGCATCCATTTTGGCCAGGGTGATTACCCACTCCAAAATTGGGAAGGTAGACTTAAGGATGTCGCCCAGAGAGTTGATTGCTGGAAGGGTTGGTCTTTGACCCTGAGAGAAAGGGTTCACCTTGCCAAAGCCTTCCTGCTCCCGTTGGTGATTTATCTAGGTAGCGTCTGTGCCTTGCCGGAGTCTTGTTGGAGTAGGATCTGTTGCCTGTTCTTCCAACTGTTATGGGGGAACAGGCTCAACCTAATCAAGAGGGAGGTTACATACCGCACAAGGAGGCTAGGGGGGTTAAATATGGTTAACCCCGTGGTGTTCTTAATGAACACCTTTCTTAAGATCAATCTACCAAACCTCTCCGCCGAGGGGGCTCCTTCGTGGGTAGCCTCCTGCCATGGGTGGTTTCGGCCCTTCTTCCAGAAATGGGAGTCAGGAGGGCAAGTGAAAGATCTTCGTGCACCCCATGGATATCTCCCGGCCTATGCTTCCCTGGTCTTGAAAGTGATTCGTCGGTGGGGTCTGGGGGCGTGGGAGATCAGGACTCAGTCAAGACGTTTTCTTGACGACAAGGTCCTGTTGACCTGCTTCCAGAAGCCTCTGGCGCTCAAAGATTGCCCAGGAGAAACCTTAGAGGGAGGGTTGCGGTTTCTTAACTCCAAAAGGTTTCCTCGGAAGTTTTGGGATCTGACCTGGCGCTGCCTCCTAGGTAAGTTATATGTGAGGGGGAACTTGAAGTACCGGAACTCCGACAAGCGAGGCTGCCCTCGGGAGGAGTGTGGCGACATGCTGGAAAGTATGAAGCACTTCCTACTTCAGTGCCCCTTCAATATAAGGGTTTGCAAATTGGTGGGGACCTCCACCGGTTGGCTGCGGCTGGCTGGCCTTTCCTATGCCGAGTGGGCCTATGGGGCATTCAAACACCCGGAGGGCAGGGACTGCCAGACACTTTTTATAGTTAGTGCAGTGGTCAGGTTCCACTTGTGGTCATCCCGGTGTCTAGTATCGACGCGAGGCAAAATCCTCCCGGAGGTGGAGGTGGTTAAAAACATCATGGTGGACCTGGTGAGGGTGCGCTCTCGGGAGTATGAGGGGCTGGGCGCAGAGAGGGCTGGTACCCTCTGGAGGGGTTTCACCTTTTCTGTTCCCTGAGGGATAGAATAAGGGATTAAAAGTAGGTTAGTTAGGTTAGGGCCAGATAGGGATAGGGAGGGCAAGGTTTTGCACGAGGGGTGGGGTTTGTTATTTTTTAATGGTAGGGAGGGACAGGTAGGGACAGGGTAGGGACAGAATGACAGATAGGGATATAGTGGTAGGGCGAGTAGACAGGGACAGGCCTCCTGTGCTCTCTTTGGTGGAGGGCTGGTGTGTCACCGCATAGTCATTTTTGTTTTGGAAAAACGGATAGAAGGGTAAGAGGCTTGAGGATAACCAACCCTAGGCCCATGGGAGGTTCTTGGGAGGGAAGGTAATCTCAACAGGTTATGTAGGATGGTGGGTTTTTTTTACTTGTCTGGTATTGGTTATTTGTCTGGTATTTGTTATTTGTTATTGTTGTCGTTTATCATATGTTGTGTCCGTTTTCCCATTTTCCGTTTTCCCATTTTTCCATATCCCATATTCATTTTCCACTTCCATTTCCATTTTTCATATCCATTTCCATATCCCATATTCATTTTCCATATTCCATTTCATAATTCCATTTGTTTGTTAGTAGTTAAGGGGTTTTTAGGGGGGTAGGTTGTTTGGGAGGGGGTTTCTTTTTGGGGGTGGAGGGCTTGGTTTATAGGTTTTAGTGTGCCCGGCCTGGCTCTGGACTATGCGGGCATGAGAGGACATGAGGCGGAGAGCCAGGTCGGGGTTCAGGGGCTCGGTGGTGGGTGGTGCCAGCACCAGGACTATGCGGACATGGGAGGACATGGGGCGTGGTGCTGGCCGGGTGTGGTGAGGGGAAAGAGGAAAAAAAATAAATAAATAAATAAATAATTTTCTAGTAAGTTTTAGTTGGGGTTTTGTTGTTTTTATGTTTGTTTCTATGTTGGTGTATATCGCTCATATTGGTTTTCTTTTTTTTTTCCCAGATGATTAGAGTTTTGACTGAAGGATGGTTGGAGAGAGACTGAAGAAGAATGAAAGGCGGAGTGAAAGGCAGAATGGATGGGGGCTGGTTCGCGCTTGGTTTTTGTTTAGATTTTTGTCCCAGTGTTTTATACTTATGTTCTGATGTTATTTTATGATTTTACTTTGGTTTTATGTATTGTGTCTGATTATGGTTTTATACTGTATTTTTGGAGTGACAGATTAAGTATTTGTTTGTAAAGTTTTTCTACTTTTCTAATAAAAATAGTTCCAATTCCTTCGACAACCTCTTTAAAGGATTTATCCATCTTCCTAATATTGATGGCCTGTCCTTCGGATAGGCCATCAATATTACATCTACGATGATACAACAGCCAGGACCTCTGCAGATCAGCTTTTCCAGGACAATGCGGCTACAGGTAAAGGTAACAATTCTAGGAGCCACGCTGTTCACTTGACATACAAGGTGTAGCAGTAGGTTTAGGTAGTGCAGTGGTGCACATGGTATAGTGGGTGAGCAGCATGGCTTCCGGCATGTTATTACCTTTAGCCGCCCTGTCTCGGTACCGCTGATCTGCAGGGGTTCTGATGGTGGGCCCCTAGAAACAATTCCACTGGTGGGCCCTAGACATCCCAGTCTGACACTGCTCTGGCAATGTTTTTAAGAAAGGTGTTTGTTTCGCTTACAATAAGACTCAATGCAAATGGTTGGCTAACTGCAGATGCAAACACGAATGTTCATTTTCTGGTGGGTCTCACCCGATATGTCGGTGTTATAAAAGGGCCAACCAGTTGCAGCAGACCCCTAACACAAAGGAGCAGCTTTCAAAGAGCTTGGACGCCAGTGATGCTAACAAGACTGGCGCCCTGGCTAGAACAATACCCAGACAGGGTGAAAGCTGATTTATTGTGAAGAGGTTTTGATGTCAGATTTGAAATTCCTAGTTTTACTGGAGATGGTTTTCAATGGGAAGAAAATTTAGAGTCAGTTGACAAGTATAAGAGTATTATTAGGGAAAAATTGTTGAAGGAAGTTATAGCAGGTAGAATGGAGGGACTGTTTTTTTTCTCATTTTAAAAACTTTAGATTGTCGCCGTTGGGTATTGTACCCAAAAAAGAGCCCAATACTTATAGGCTAATTCATCTCCTATCATACCCTAATAAGAATTGTTTGAATGATGAAGTAGACAAAGCTAAAGCTTTGGTTAAGTATGCGTCTTTTTGAGCAGAATATCTTATTGCTGCAGCATTTTGGAAAAAATGCATTACTAAGGGTAGGTTCACATGTGTCAGTTGCATCAGTATCAGTTTTTTTGTCCTTTAGTCGTTACAACTGATGTCAAAACTTATGCGAAAATGCATCAGTTGTCATCAGGCTTTTTCACAAATTTCTACTCCGAAACAATCAGTTGTCATAAGTTGGCATCAGACTTTACCATCAGTTTTTACTATCACTTTTTACCATAAGAGTGGTGCATACCTTGTACAGGGACGGTATACTCTATGGGGGCCAATAATAGGGAAATATACCATGTGTGTGGGCCTGTAATAGGGGTTATACAATGTGAGAGTCACTAAACGGGGCCTCATGCCGGGGCGGGGGCCTGAGACAAAAGCTTGCAATGGAGCCCAGTCTTTCCTACTTACACCCCTGTTTATGGGTACTGTTTAACCCACAAACAGTTATACAGTATCCATACAGTAATACTGTAATGCCATACATTGCTCACTTTTGACTGGCTATTCCCAGTAAATGACACAGTGGGGCAGATTTAGAATGGAAATCTACACCAGTTCCTACCTAGTGTAGCTTTTCATTTTGCCACTGGGGCCTCAGCCACTTCATAAATCTGTCTTTCCCTGCATCAGTCTGGCTTTTTATCAAGACTTTGTCAAATTTAATAGCCCCCCCACATAAGTGATAATATTAGTCATGGGGGGGAGGACTTTTAGGACACTATTATATTAATGGTGCTCTCCCACAACAGTAATAGCGCCTCTCCATATGTAACACTATTACTTATACGGGCAGACTATTACCTGTGGGGGGCACTAATACTGTAATAGTGCCATAATAGCGCCCCTCCACAAGTAATAGTAATAAGTACTCTTAGTGCAGTAATGCCTCCCCACATGCTGATCCCTGAACTGTATATAACATCAGGGGCGGACACTGAGAGCAAAGGGACCCTCCCTTCAAATATAATAATGATGCTCAAATATATAATGGCGTGTATGCATTATGTGTATATACTGTATATCACTAGAAAGCTAACAGTACCCTGAATTCAGTGCACTCTCAGTTTTGCCAGTGTGCACCCGGGTGCTGGGGATATTGGTTCCATTAGTTTCGGCACGGACATCCCTCCACTGTCAGAAGGGCGGGCCTTACATATGTGTTATCGCTGGGCGGAGAGGAACGCCCCCACTGATGGTACACTTTTCCATAACCTTGTACTGTCAGGGGTGGCGATCTTTACTGCCCAGCGATGTCCGTACCAAAACTGACGGCACCGATATCTGCGGCACCAGGGTGCATACCGGCAGAGCTGACAGTGCACCATTAGCTTTCTAGTGGTATACAATACTGCCAATATCATAGAACGTGAACGGTCCTTTTTAAATTCTAGCAAATGGGACTTCCCAAGATGCACCAGAATTATTAAGAGGCAAGAGCTAGAGCCTTTTAATAATTCTTGCACATCTCATGCCAGCAACATGTAACACACATACTACCTTACTACAGAACATGTCACTCATGTATTACATGCATACAACACACATGTCAATGTCCATACACACGTGGAGAAAATTTTAGGTACCCCTCATTTAATGAAAGAAAAACTCACAATGGTCACAGAAATAACTGGAATCTGACAAAAGTAATTTGCCAAACTACATGTTCACAAGCCACCAGGCTTCTGGGAGAATGTCCTATGGACAAATGAGACAAAAATCGAAATTTTTAGCAAGGCACATCAGCCTTGTTCACAGACGGAAAAATGAAGCATATCTTGAAAAGAACACTGTCCCTACTGTGAAACATGGAGGAGGCTCTGTTATGTTCTGGGGCTGCTTTGCTGCATCTGGCACAGAGTGTCTTGAATCTGTGCAGAGTACAATGAAATCTCAAGACTATCAAGGGATCCCAGAGAGAAATGTGCTGCCCAGTGTCAGAAAGCTTGGTCTCAGTCGCAGGTCATGGGTCTTGCAACAGGATAATGACACAGCTAAAAACACCCAACAATGGCTAAGAGGAAAACATTGGACTATTGTGAAGTGGCCTTTTATGAACCCTGACCTAAATCCTATTGAGCATCTTTGGAAGGAGCTGAAACATGCCGTCTGGAAAAGACACCCTTCAAACCCGAGCTGTTTACTCATGAGGAGTGGGCCAAAATACCTGTTGAGAGATGCAAAAGTCTCATTGACAGTTACAGGAATCGTTTGATTGCAGTGATTGCCTCAAAAGGTTATGCAAGTAAATATTAAGTTAAGGGCACCATCATTTCTGTCCAGGCCTGTTTCATGAGTTTTCTTTTTTAAAAAATTCTGTTGAAGCTTGGTTGAAAAGCAATGTCTGACTTTCATTTGTTCATTTTCATAGAATTCTTATATATTATTACTTTTGTCAGATTCAAGTTATTTCTGTGACCATTGTGGGTTTTTCTTTCATTAAACGAGAGGTACCAACAATTTTGTCCACGTGTGTATTTTAGTCACCTACATACTAGACACATACATTGGTAACAGTACACACACATCATTGATCAGGGCCGTTTTAACCATAGGGCAAATGGTGCACTTGCACCGGGCCCTATGGTTGCGGGGGCCCCCAGATACGGGTACAAGACTTTCTGCCCGGGAGAGCTCCACTTACAACTGTGTTGGCGTGCTATGCACACCGATACAGTTGAAGACTATGACAGAAAGCTGTAAAGTCCTTGCTCTGTCATAGGGCCGGCGTTACGGGAGGCAAACTGGGCAATTCCCCAGGGCACCACCACTATTAGGGCCCACTATCAGTGGGATACTAATCCTACTGTGGATACAGTATATCGGGAGGATGGGACAAGAGCAGCAGCTCCAACATATGACAATCGCTGCTTGTAAACAGTCCCTGCACTTAGCTCTTAGTTCCAGCTTATTATGCAGCAACCCAGAGGGCTTCTGCTTTAATTGTTTGTCTTTTGTGCCTCTGGTTATGTTGGTTTGTCCTGTCTTCTGTGTTAAGTGTTCTATATCTTTGTTTTGCAGCTCTTCCCTTGTTTTTTCCTCCTCCGTGTTCAAACTCTAGCCTTGGTTAAGCTCTGGCCAATCACAGGCCACTGGGCGGGGTGGTAGGAGACCTAGTCTCCACGGCGACTGTTGAGCCTACTCAGTTCAGTAGTAGCAGTCGTCCTGTACAGTTCATGCTGAACTGTGTAGGGAGGATATCAGCACTGGAGCTCAACGGCCGTCCATACAACCCCTAGGAGGAATGCTTGCTGCCACAGGCTCATCCAGAGACAGGCCTGAGTAAGGGAGTTCAGCTGTCAGTACTTTTGGACAATTTTGTTGCCGTGCCAGGAGGAGCAGGAGAGGACCTTGACAGGAGAACCACATGCTGGCCTAGTATTCGGGTAACCAGATCCCTGTCAGGACTCCCTGTAACTCCATCCCCATCATCCATACCTGGGAGAGGCACGAGAGGCAGAGTAGTTGGAGAAGCCTATTGTAGAGCCTGTAACATCCCTCGGCACCCTCCTATAACCAAGGCTGGGGAATTGGACACTTAACTACTACCCCCATTGGGAAGCTGCCGTTTACTTCTGACCCAGTTGCTGTTAATAAAAACTGTTCCTGTTCAACTGCACTGCTGTCTCCTGAGTCGTGCCTGCCTAACCATCAGGGCCCTTCAGACCAACACCACACCGACTCAGAGAGGAGAGGTCCCCTCTCCAACTGGAAGCAACCCATGAAAAAGAACTACTACCACCACCATCCAGTAGTGCTGCAGGACCCCCCTCGACTGTGTCCGGCCCACGAGCAGGGCTGGAGTGCTTGGTGAGTGTGCTCGGCCTAGCAGGTGGCACACCAACCGCCATTACAACTCCCATCCCCCAGTTTCCTCCATCTGTGTTGCAGCAAATAAAACTACCTGTGTGCAGCTTTAAGAACAGCCCCCCTTACTCCTCACACATAGAACTAACTGGCTGTCCAGAGGAAGTGTGGAAGAGAATGTGTGCAGGGACGGCACAGATATCAGTCCTGCCATTCAGCAAGTTACTTATTCCACTACTCTGCACTCAGCAATTCAGCCACAATGTATGTGTCTTTTTTGTGTAAAACATGTATATTTAATATTTATATTTGTGCAACATGTAAATTTGTTAACAGTGTGTTTGCTGTGTATATGTGTGCATACCTCCCAACTTTCAAAGGACAGAAAGAGGGACAAAATATGCGGCGTGCTATGCCCACTTCTATGTTACGCCCATTCTCATCTATTTTTCCATGTGCCTCCACATAGTATAATGCTCCTATAGTCACCCTAACATTATATGCCCCCACATTATAATGTTCCCCTCCTATTGCCCCACAGTATTAAGTCCCTCTCCTCGTGCCCCAGTTTAAACTGGCGGAAACTAGAGGGGGACATTAAACTGGGGCAGCTGGAGGGTGACATTAAACTATGGGGCAGCTGAAGGGTGACATTAAACAGTGGGGGTAGTTGGAGGGGGACACTAAACTATGGGACAGCTGGAGGGTGACATTAAACAGTGGGGGTAGTTGGAGTTGGGATATTAAACTGGGGGCAACTAGAGGCAGACATGTCCCCTCCAGCTACCCCCCACGGTTTAATGTCCTCCTCCAGTTGCTCCCAGTTTGTCACCCTCCATCTGCCCCCCGTTTAATGTCCCCCTTTATTTGCCACCAATTTAATGTCCCCCTTCATCTGTCACCAGCTTAATGCCCCACTTCATCTGCCCCCCAGTTTAATTGCCCCTTCATCTATCACCAATTTAATGCCCCTTTATCTGTCACCAGCTTAATGTCCCCCTTTATCTGCCACCAGTTTAATTGCCCTCTTAATCTGCCTTCAGTTTAACTGCCCAGTCATCTACCCCCAGTTTAATTGCCCCTTCATCTACCACCAATTTAATGTCCCCCTTTATCTACCATGAGTTTAATTGCCCCCTTAATCTGCCTTCAGTTTAAATGCCCCCTACATCTGCCTTCAGTTCCTCCCTCTTGCTCACACATGCTGTCTCTTCTCTCCTCCTTATCTTCGATCACTCTCGTTCCCAGCTTTCTGTGTAACATCACACTGTCCCGCAGTATCCAGAATAGCTCCGCCCAGACAAGAGTCTGATCACATGGTCATGACATCATCAAAGGTTCTTTAGCCCACTAGGATTTAGCATCTACCATTTAGCATTTACCCTACCCTAATAAAGTTTGTTAACAGCAAAACACTTCAGGGGCATAGCGGGACAAACTGTAAGCTATCCGGGACTGCGGAACAGCAGTGTAAAATCGGGACTGTCCCGCCAGATGCGGGATGGTTGGGAGCTATGTGTGTGTGTGTGTATATATATATATATATATATATATAACTAGTTGGGAAAAAAAATATTTAGTCAGCCACCAATTGTGCAAGTTCTCCCACTTAAAAAGATGAGAGAGGCCTGTAATTGACATCATAGGTAGACCTCAACTATGGGAGAGAAAATGAGAAAACATATCTAGAAAATCACATTGTCTGATTTTTTTAAGAATTTATTTGTAAATTATGGTAGAAAATAAGTATTTGGTCACCTACAAACAAGCAAGATTTCTGGCTCTCACAGTCCTGTAACTTCTTCTTTAAGAGGCTCCTCTGTCCTCCACTCATTACCTGTAGTAATGGCACCTGTTTGACATTGTTATCAGTATAAAAGACACCTGTCCACAACCTCAAACAGTCACACTCCAAACTCCACTATGGTGAAGACCAAAGAGCTGTGGAAGGACATCAGAAACAAAATTGTAGCCCTGCACCAGGCTGGGAAGACTGAATCTGCAATAGGCAAGCAGCTTGGTGTGAAGAAATCAACTGTGGGAGCAATAATTAGAAAATGGAAGACATACAAGACCACTGATAATCTCCCTCGATTAGGCGCTCCACACAAGATCTCACTCCATGGGGTCAAAATAATCACAAGAATGGTGAGCAAACCCCAGAACCACACAGGGGACCTAGTGAATGACCTGCAGAAAGCTGGGACTAACGTAACAAAGGCTACCATCAGTAACACACTACGCCGCCAGGGACTCAGATCCTGCAGTGCCAGACGTGTCCCCCTGCTTAAGCCAGTACATATCCGGGCCCATCTGAAGTTTGCTAGAGAGCATTTGGATGTTCCAGAAGAGTATTGGAAGAATGTCATATGGTCAGATGAAACCAAAGTAGAACTGTTTGGTAGAAACACAACTCGTCGTGTTTGGAGGAGAGTGAATGCTGAGTTGCATCCAAAGAACACTGTACCTACTGTGAAGCATGGGGGTGGCAACATCATGCTTTGGGGCTGTTTCTCTGCAAAGGGACCAGGACGACTGATCCGTGTACATGAAAGAATGAATGGGGCCATGTATCGTGAGATTTTGAGTGCAAACCTCCTTCCATCAGCAAGGGCATTAAAGATGAAACGTGGCTGGGTCTTTCAGCATGACAATGATCCCAAGCACACTGCCAGGGCAACGAAGGAGTGGCTTCGTAAGAAGCATTTCAAGGTCCTGGAGTGGCCTAGCCAGTCTCCAAATCTCAACCCCATAGAAAACTTTTGGAGGGAGTTGAAAGTCCGTGTTGCCCAGCAACAGCCCCAAAACATCACTGCTCTAGAGAAGATCTTCATGGAGGAATGGGCCAACATACCAGCAACAATGTGTGCCAACCTTGTGAAGACTTACAGAAAACGTTTGACCTCTGTCATTGCCAACAAAGGATATATTGATATAAGTATTGAGATGAACTTTTGTTATTGAGCAATTACTTATTTTCCACCATAATTTGCAAATAAATTCTTTAAAAATCAGACAATGTGATTTTCTGGATTTGTTTTCTCATTTTGTCTCTCATAGTTGAGGTCTGCCTATGATGACAATTACAGGCCGACCTCATCTTTTTAAGTGGGAGAACTTGCACAATTGGTGGCTGACTAAATACTTTTTTTCCCCACTGTATATATGTATTATATATACTGTATATATACATATATATATATATATATATATATATATATATATATAAAGAACACACATTTATGTCTATGTGTATATATGTGTTAGAATATCTATATGTATGTATATATGTAAATGATGTATTGTAGATTATTATTATTATTTATAGAGCACCATTAATTCCATGGTGCTGTACATTTGGGGGTTTAAATACAATACACAAAATATACAAAACAAATACAATACTAACAGTGACCAACTGGCACAGTGGGATAGAGGGCCCTGCCCGCAAGGGCTTACAATCTATTAGGGATTACTATTTTATAGTATAATAAATCATATATTGAGGTGGTTAAAAGAGTTCTCCTTAAATCAAAGTTTATAATTCAAGGATAGGTGATAAGTTTCTGACCTCTAGGATCACCATCAGTCATGTGTCCTTTGTTCTTCCGTTTGAATAGTTTGGCAGTTCAGTATAGGCACTGCTGCTCACTTTCAAGTGTATGGGACTGTCAATGATAGCCAAATTTAGTGTTCAGCTACCTTGGTTGGTCCTATAACCATGTGCATACTCAACTGCCATTTAAATGGGACAGCACAACACCTATTCTTTGAACAGGTAATAAGCTATCATTATAGGAAAACCCCTTCGGTGTATGAAGACGTACACGCAGAGGATTCGTGCAGACTTCAGGGTGGCATCCAGTGTGGAAATACTCAATAGTTTGTACAATATAAACTTTCTAAAAGTTCACTTATGTTAAATGCCATTGTGAAGCGCCATGTAATGTTAGCCTAAAAATATCTGCTAATAGCGGGTCATGTGATGTCATCAGCATCTCCTATTGAAACACACTCCTCCTTCACCAGTTTCCTGGTTGTCCAGTACCTTTGTTCAGTCAGGAAACTGGCGCCAATACAGTGTGTTTCTTTGGGAGACACTGGAACTTGCAAGAGATGGAGTAGGCACAGCTCCTATGGCCATACCATCACTGCACTCTTTATATTAAATTGCATACAGGAATGACCTGCTTACTACTATGTGCTATTGTAGTGCAGGGCAGGCAGAGGTTAAAGAGGTTGTGCATTAATTTTTATTTATGGCCTAAATATGTAATCGATCAGATCATCTGTTCAGAGTCACTTCCGACATCAGTTACCTGTTAACAGGATCTATTATTCATAAGGTGGGACTACTATTTATTAAGTGCAGGGGCATGGAAACGTATATTGTATGGGGCCAGTAAGAAGAAATTATACTATGTGGTGGCCATTTTAATTTGGGTGGGTCAGGTATGTTTAAGTGGTGGTGATGGGGGGCCCACTTATGAAACTTTTGCACTGGGTCCACCAATGGGTTAAAACGGCCCTGTCATTGATCACATACATCTGTACACTACACATACATCCCTTTACACTATAATACTTACCAACTCTCTGTTTGTTCTGCAAAGGGGTGCAAAACATCAGTGAAATAAAACCCCACCCCCTTAACTGTTAAACCCCGCTCATGCTAAACTCTGCCCAATTCAGAACTAAAACCCCAGCATTACCTAAATCTAAATCAAAAGGGAACTATTCACTACTTATTCTTCTGGATCTCTCAGCAGCATTTGACACTGTAGACCACAAACACCCCTCACTATGCTCCATTCTATTGGCCTCAGGGATACCGCTCTCTCTTGGTTTTCTTCCTATCTCTCTGACCGCTCATTTAGTGTATCATTCGCTGGTGCTATTTCTTCTCCTCTGCCCCTTGCGGTTGGGGTTCCTCAAGGCTCGGTCCTAGGTCCCCTCCTCTTCTCTCTGTACACAGCCCCAGTTGGACAAACCATTCACAAATTTGGCTTTCAATACCATCTTTATGCAGATGATACCCAACTATATACCTCATCCTTTGACATCACCCCTGCACTACAGCAGAACACCAGTGACTGTCTCTCTGCTTTCTCTAACATCATGTTTTCTCTTTATCTGAAATTGAATCTTTCAAAAACTGAACTTCTTGTGTTCCCTCCATCTACTAACCGACGTAATCCTTATATCTCTATTTCTGTCTGTGGCCATACTATTACCTCGAGGCGGCATGCCCACTGTCTGGAGGTTGTATTTGATTCAGATCTCACCTTTACCCCACATATTCAGACATTTGCACCCTCTTGCCACCTGCACCTTAAAAACATCTCTAGAATTCACCCTTTTCTCACCATGGAAACATCAAAAACCCTCATTGTCGCTCTGATTCTCTCTCATCTTCACTTTTGCAATTCTCTTCTAATTGGACTTCCTCTTACTAAACTCTCCCCACTACAATCTGTTCTAAATGCAGCCGCCAGACTCATCTTTCTGTCAAACTGGTACACAGACGCATCTACCTTGTGTCAGTCGCTGTATTGGTTGCCCATCCATCACAGAATACAATACAAAATTATCACACTGACCCACAAATCCATCCATAGCGCTGCGCCCCCCCCCCCATATCTCCTCTCTCACCGCTGTCTACCGTCCTAACCATCCTCTCCATTCTGCCAACGACCTTAGACTTGCATCCCCTGTTATCCGATCATCCCATTCCCGTCTCCAAGAGTTTTCTCGAGCTGTACCAGTGCTCTGGAATGCTTTACCAAAGACAATTCGATTAATCCCTAACTACAGCAGCTTCAAAACTGCCCTAAAATCACATCTGTATGGTCAGGCTTATCACATGCCCTGATCACAGTGTAGTGTGCGGAGGTGTAGAACAGTAACACCTTTTATCCTTCCTTCTCTGTTCCTCAGATCCTGTCCTCTCCATCTAGAAGTTACACTGCACTCCTTGCACTTAGTATCTGTTTATTCACAGATACAGGCTGATGACGGGTTCATACAGCTTCAGTTACACAACCTTTTCTATTAAATATAGCTGGACCATCATGGCAAACAAGCCCTCTGACCTCTTGTGTCCCCCTATCTCCTCATAGAATGTAAGCTCTTGTGAGCAGGGCCCTCACTCCTATTGTTTGATATGTTTATTTCTTTGTCACATTGTGATGTCTCATATTGTCTGTTCATGTGTCCTCTGATTTGTAAAGTGCTACCGAATATGTTGGTGCTATATAAATAAAGTTATAATTATTATTATTATTATTACTTAGCCTGTTCAGTGTGATCTATAGTTGTATAGTACAACCCTCTTGGCCCTTACCTGAGAAACAAACTCCTGATGCAGTGTGCTAGAGACTCTGTGTCTGCTCATCTGGCTCCTGTAGTATCAAAGAGTAGGAGCTGGAGGAATAGACAGTGCACACTGGCTGTGCATCAGCCAGCCCACGTGGCTTCAGGGTTCGTTCCCCAGGTCCTATGCAGCTAGATTCATAGTGATTACTTTCACATTTCATTACCGCATTACTTTCACATTTATTGCTGCGGGGTGCTGCAGAAGAATGGATACGGCAGCACCTGGCTTCACTTACGGCGTCAGACCTCTGAGGGAGCCGGATAGAAAAACGCTGCAGGGAACATTTTTTGATCCGGCTTCAGCAGAGATCAGGCACTGTACGGTGCAAAAACTGAAACGCTTTGCACAAGAACAGATCCCATAGAAAACTATGGAATCCGTTCTAGAATCGGGTTCCCTCCGGCTTGTGTGCATCACGCCAGAGGGAAACTGACATATGTGAGCATCAGTTTCACTCCGGCATGATGCACACAAGCTGGCATACAGTCATGGCCAAAAGTTTTGAGAATGATACAAATATAAATTTTTACAAAGTCTACTGCTTCAGTTTTTCTAATGGCAATTTGCATATACTCCAGAATGTTATAAAGAGTGATCAGCTTAACAGCAATTACTTGCAAAGTCAATATTTGCCTAGAAAATGAACTTTATCCCCCAAAACACATTTCAACATCATTGCAGCCCTGCCTTAAAAGGACCACCTAACATCGTTTCAGTGATTGCTCCATTAACACAGGTGTGGGTGTTGATGAGGACAGGGCTGGAGATCAATCTGTCATGATTAAGTAAGAATGACACCACTGGACACTTTAAAAGGAGGCTGGTGCTTGCCATCATTGTTTCTCTTCTGTTAACCATGGTTATCTCTAAAGAAACACGTGCAGTCATCATTGCACTGCACAAAAATGGCCTAACTGGGAAGAGTATTGCAGCTAGAAAGATTGCACCTCAGTCAACAATCTATCGCATCATCAAGAACTTCAAGGAGAGAGGTTCCATTGGTGCCAAAAAGGCTACAGGGCGCCCAAGAAAGACCAGCAAGCGGCAGGACCGTCTCTTAAAAGTGTTTCAGCTGCGGGATCGGGTACCAGCAGTGCAGAGCTTGCTGAGGAATGGCAGCAGGCAGGTGTGAGTGCATCTGCACGCACTGTGAGGCGGAGACTCTTGGAGCAAGGCCTGGTCTCAAGGAGGGCAGCAAAGAAGCCACTTCTCTCCAGAAAAAACATCAGGGACAGACTGATATTCTGCAAAAGGTACAGGGAGTGGACTGCTGAGGACTGGGAGAAAGTCATTTTCTCTGATGAATCCCCTTTTCGATTGTTTGGAACATCTGGAAAAACAGCTTATTCGGAGAAGAAGAGGTGAGCGCTACCACCAGTCTTGTCTCATGCCAACTGTAAAGCATCCTGAAACCATTCATGTGTGGGGTTGCTTCTCAGCCAAGGGAATCGGCTCTCTCACAGTCTTGCCTAAAAACACAGCCATGAATAAAGAATGGTACCAGAATGTCCTCCAAGAGCAACTTCTCCCAACCGTCCAAGAGCAGTTTGGCGCTCAACAATGCCTTTTCCAGCATGATGGAGCACCTTGCCATAAAGCAAAGGTGATAACTAAATGGCTCAGGGAACAAAACATAGAGATTTTGGGTCCATGGCCTGGAAACTCCCCAGATCTTAATCCCATTGAGAACTTGTGGTCAATCATCAAGAGACGGGTGGACAAACAAAAACCAACAAATTCAGACAAAATTAAAGCATTGATTCTGCAAGAATGGACTGCTATCAGTCAGGATTTGGTCCAGAAGTTGATTGAGAGCATGCCAGGGAGAATTGCAGAGGTCCTGAAGAAGAAGGGTCAACACTGCAAATATTGACTTGCTGCATTAACTCATTCTAACTGTCAATATAAGCTTCTGTTACTCATAATATGAATGCAATTATATTTCTGTATGTGATAAAAACATCTGACAAACACACATAAAAACCAGAGGGCAGCAGATCATGTGAAAATATAATATTTGTGTCATTCTCAAAACTTTTGGCCATGACTGTAGATTTCAGTGCAGGCACACAGCCTGAGAGGCGTGCACCTCCTCCTAAATGAGGCGTATCCTTCGCTGACACAGGAGAAATGCCAGTCTTCATAAATCTCCCAATGGGTCTGCAGCCTAAGGGGCTGTTTTTACTGCACTTCTCCCATATGCTTAATAGGAGTTTTCCCATCCCCCTGCTTCAGCAGATTTGCCTGATGTCTCTTCTTCTCACTTCCTGCATTCTTCATCAAACAGTCAAAGCCACCTCCTCCCAGCTTGCTGAACAGGACAGTATGAAGTATCACAATATAGACTTTGCCTTTACTATTCGAGATTATTTATTATAATTACTAGAAGATAACTGTAGATAACATTGAGAGAACTCAGCCCCCCTAGAGAGTAGTGACTCACGTCATCTGTCCTGCTCATCAGATACAGGACATTCTCCATGGAAACGCTGTGTAAACAATGGGAGGAATAATCTAACATAGCAGGCAAACAAAGCAGCATTTCTAAGCAATGTATTTAGGAAAACTCTTCAATTTACATATGTGGTAACCAGGGGTAACCAGGCTAGCTGGAACGGTGTCACGTGGCAGAGTGGAAGCAGCCCTGGTATTCCTGGTACCTCACATATCTCAATTCTTCTGGAGTACCCTTGTGCAGTGTGCAGGCTAATGACTTCTGACACAAAGTTGAGGTGAAACCAGGAAACAAATCTTTACTGAAACAGTAGTGAAAATAAACAGTTCTCCAGACTTGCAAGTAAAGGCACATGCAGTAAGTCACTTTGGTGATGCAGTCAAAATCACAGCAAGAGATTGTCACAAGCTTGGTCTAGCCACGCTTTCTTAGCTATCTTCTGCAAATAGCAGATTTTGGGGATTGGTTACTACGGGCAACAGCAGTGTAAGAAATATCCAGTCCAATGTGGGTTACTACGGATAAGAAGTCTTCACGGCTTGGCTCACCGTGGAAAAAGAAGGTTCTACTCACTCTTGGTGGTTGTAGTCCTTTTGAGGTGCCCAGGCTGGCGGAACCACTAAAGGCCTGGAGCTGGCAATGGGGCCCAATGACAATGTTCTCCCCACTGGCTATTGCAACATCTATCAGAACAAGAGTACTTCCTCCGCGTGGACTGGGGGATAGAGAAAGATGGCGTGAACAAGTCCCTATTAAAGTAGCGCTCCAGCAATGCCGCCCGCAGGATCAGAGGTTAGCTCTTTGGCCAGGCTTGACCTTTGGGTGTGACACTTTCAAATCCCTCAGCCGGTACTACTAGGGATCTTGTAAGCTTGAGAAGAAATGCAGTTTTGCAGTCTAGAATGGAGATTAGGAGTAGTAGTAGCTTGGAGCTCAATCCCAGAGGGGGAGAGCTTTGTAGGTTAGATCTTATCCTGTCTGAGGACAGCTCTAGACTCCCCAGAGGAAGATCCAGCCCCTCCCTCTAGAGGGAGGAGTGGAAACCCAGCAGTTCTCAAGGAACTTTCTGGAAGCATCACTGAGATTCTGTGGGCTGGGCTTCCCTGGGCAGCATCATGTGACCAGACCTAGGCTTGTGACATTACAGTTAGAGAAATAGCACACAGGAATATGCATAGAAAGACAGCATTAATAAATGACAGTATATCAGAAACCAGATGTAAACATGAGTATGCATTTTCACAAAGGGATTATGAAGCCTTTGCACAATGTTGTAGAGGGGTGAACACTACATAATGTCCTAATGCATCGCATTGGCACAGGGCACACGAGGGCCCAAAAATCAGACAATTAATGGCCGTACTGGGACATTACACATAAGCTAACAGTATAGATAAGATCCTTGAGATGGGAATACCCCTTTAACGTACCGTGTGAACTGGAAAATCTCTCTGCACATATATAAAATGAACCCACATATATATTAAGTTTATGGATGCTAAAAAATGGCATCCATTTGGCATTACCCATTGAAGCTTCCTTTCTATATGGATTAGTGCAATAGCCTGTGTTGTTCAATACACAAGCATCCAGTGAAAAGCAAATATCATGCATACATGACATATGCAAATGTTATTCATCTGTCACAGGTATTCATTTAACATTTCTTTTTTGGTGCAATACATTAAACATATGTGAGAAACACTGTACAAAAAGACCCTTGCTGGGCAGGTCTCCTATGCAATCCTTTAGTCACTCTTTGATCTCCTGCCTCTCTAGCACCACCACTGCAGTGGTCCTACTGTTATTGGCTTACTCCTTGTAGTGATCATGTACTGTACATCATTTTCGCAACTGCTGGCCACAGTGCTACATTTCAGCATCATCATTGAGGCCAGTGATTGGCAGCAGTGATTATATGCTTATGGACAACATGATTGATCAAATTTACACCCTACCAAAGATTAATGTTGATTACAATGTACCAATAGAAAGGGAAATCCTAAAACAAAATTTACTGGCTGCATTAAGAAGAAAGACTGATAATGGAGCCATTCTCACAAATTATAGAAGGTAAGGCTTGGTTCACATCTTTGTTAGAGTCTCCGTTGGAGACCCCGTCACAGAGACCACCGAAAATCGGTGGAGAAAAATGTCCTGCACGGAGGACTTTTTACACTGCCGCTTTCAGTTTTAAAACGGTGAACACGAATAATGGAGAGCCCAGAGCTAATGTAAATCTAGCGTTAGCATAATAGTCAGCTTTTAATAGGAAGGCAAGTTGTATGCTAATAACATCACATATAACATGTGCTACAGGCATGTCACAATAAAGTATTGGAGTGAGCAAGCATGAGATAACGTAGCTGTACACTAATGATTTTGCATATAGTATTCACAACAGGCTTCCATTTTTAGCCTTTGTTGTTATTGCAGCCAATAAATGCTAAGTTTTAGAATTTCCCTTTTATTTCCCTCAATAATCAACACTTAATTTAGGTGTGGTGTCAGTTTGGATCTTTTTTGCCCCTCTAGGGTCAATTTGATAAAAAGTGGCAATTTGATAAAATGTGAATAAATAACCCTAACCCTACCTTGGACCTCTATTTCTTTACTGTATGCACAATGCGTGTCACTACAAGGAGTGTGCAGAGACCAGAAGAAGAGATTGAAGCGGAGAGTAATGTTTTTTTTCTTCTTCTGTGTTTTCTCACATGTATGTAAATATGGAAACTAGGTAAATACATATTAATAGATAGGCAAATGATAGTTATTCATAGACACAGACAAATAGATATAGATAGATATACACAAAGATAGATAGCTAATGGACAAATAAAGTCCATTCTCTTACCTACAGCTGCATCTCAATAAATTAGAATATATTTGAAACGTTTATTTATTTCAGTAATTAAATTAAAAAGTGACCTCCTATATTTTCTAGATTCTTTACACACAGAGTGTTCTATTTCAAGTGTTTTATTTCTGTAAATGTTGATTATGGATTCCCCTTACGTCCGACATCAGCACAATATGGGGTATCTCTGCCCCTGTGTGTTGTTTAGGACAGTGGAACCTTTAATTAGCACCAAATTTAAGGTGCCTCCTACTGGCCCTATAAGAGGGCACCTGAGACCTCCCTCCACTGTGTTTTTTTCTGTCCTGTGTGGGACAGGTGGACGGAGGTCTCTGGTGACCTCCCGTTGCTAGGGGTTTTTTTCCTAAAAAAGCTCCTGGCTTACCTTTTTGGGGGTACCTCGGTCCTTTCCTACGTTCCTAAGATCCTCCGGTCCTTCGGGCCTTTTTCCGCCCCGCAGCGCAGCGTTACCCGGCTCATCGCTCTGCAGGCAGCGCGATCCCGGAAGTAAGCGGGGAACCTCTTCGGCCGGAACCTTTTTTCGGTCCCGTGTTCCCCGGGGAAGGAAGCCTTTGCGCACCACCGCGGCCTACTTCCGGTTTTCTCGGAAAAGTGCGGTAAGTTTGAAAATTGGAATTTTAATGGCAAAATATAGATTTGTTTTTTGCTGCTTGTATGTGGAGCCTCTGGCTTAGGCTTATGCTCCTCTATGTTCCATTATGGCATTTTACCTTGTTTGGCGCTGTATGAATATTTTCTTTCTTTGGCTCCTCCCCTCGCTGCTGTATTACATTTAAAAGGGCTTCAGTCCTTTACTGGGTGAGCTCGTGGTTACTAGCTCCTCTGCTGCGGTTTGCGGTGTCTGGGTTTTTCCTGACGGGATCTTTTTTTTCAAGTGACCGATTAAAAAAGTAAGGTACCCCTTGGTTTTTTTCTTCTTGTAAGCGATGCTTGGCAATCTTCTATTCTACATTGTCATGTGGCTTTTGATGTTTCAGATGTCATCTTCTGCATCAGGTAACGGCGATGGGCTTAGGAGGAAAAAGTCCTCTAAACGTAAACACCTAATGTGTTTGGATTGCAATACCCCTTTACCTGACGGCTATGATTTTACCTGCTGTCGCCAATGCCGCGGACCTCCGTCAGAAGAACCTTCTATAAGAGAGGTTGTCACCTGGGTAAAGGACTATATGGAGGAGTCTCTTAAGGAGATCTGTTCTTCCATCGCTCAGATTGCCAAGAAACCGCGGGTTGAGACACAGTCCTCCCTACGCATCGCTGACGAAGATTATCAGATAGTGGACGAGACACTCTCATCTGACGATTCCACTGAAGATTCCAGCAGGCCGTGCTTCCCACTTGAAAAATTAAGCCGGCTGCTGAAGTCCATCCGGTCTAAGGATCGTGATGTTGACGGGGGAAGCCTCCACGTCCACCTATAGAGGGCCTAGGGTCTTCCAAGTGGACGAGACATTACAAAGATTAATGTCTTCAGAGTGGAAATGTCCTGAAAAACCTCTTGTGGTTTCTAGGAGGTTCAAGGCTTTATTCCCAGTTGCTAAAAAAAAGAAAAAAAACAAAGGGAGGTCCAGGCTGGCATACATCTTCCCTCCAATTCCAATAATACTGAAGGTATTGATGAAAATCAGACAGGACCAAGTCTCTGTGATAGCCATCATTCCATTCTGGCCAAAAAGAGCTTGGTTTTCCCAACTCATGGAGATGAGTCGAGGGATATATTGGAGGCTTCCCCCCATCCAGAACCTGGTTTCTCAAGGATCTCTGAAGTGCCAGGATCTCTGGAGATTCAACCTGACAGCCTGGAGGTTGAGCAGTCCCTACAGCAGGATAGAGGACTGTCAGAGGCCGTCCTGAAGACCCTTTCTTCTGCAAGAGCAGACTCTACCAATAAGAACTACCAGAGGACAGCCAAGATTTTCATGGAGTGGTGCTCCAAGAAGGGTATTAATAATCTACAACCTTCAACGGCTGATATTTTAAATTTTCTTCAGGACGGTTTGGATAAGGGCCTTGCCCCTGCCACTTTGAAAGTGAAGATTGCGGCCCTCTCCGCTCATTTGAACAGACGTCTGTCTCAGGATCCTCTGGTTGCAAGGTTCCTTAAAGGGGCAATGAGGCTAAAGCCCTCAGTATCATCTCCAGTTCCCCAGTGGGACCTTGCGGTAGTCCTTACATGCCTGTGCGGTCCTCCATTTGAACCCTTGGAGACTACGGAGCTAAAATATTTGGCATACAAAACCGTTTTTTTGTTGGCTATTACATCTGCCAAAAGAGTAGGGGAACTCCAGGCTCTCTCTTCTAGAGAACCGTACATTCTGATTTTTGCAGATAGGGTGCACCTTAGATTTTTGCCTGGGTTTAACCCTAAGGTCCCCTCATGCTATAATAGCAATCAGCTAATTTCGCTACCAGTGTTTTTCCCCACTCCAACCTCTGAGGAGGAAGAAAAGCTCCACACCTTAGATGTGGTAAGGTGTCTGCGGATTTACCTATCCCGCACTCAACCGTTTAGGAAGGCCGAAAACCTACTAATTAATATGCAGGGTAAAAACAAAGGCCTCAAGGCTTCCAAGCCTACTCTATCCACATGGATCAAGGAGACAATTAGGTCTTCCTTCCTTATTCAGGAGTTACTCCCTCCAGTTTTTTCTACGGCCCACTCGACCAGGGCTGTGTCGACTTCTTGGGCTGAGTACCGGTCCTTACCTTTGGACCAGATTTGTGCGGCTGCATCATGGTCATCCCAGTTGACCTTTGTCAAACATTATCGTTTAGACGTCCGCAGTTCCCAGACAACTGTCTTTAGTTAGACAGTCCTTGACGTTGTAAGGCGAGGAAACCCTCCCTAGGGGAATTACTTGCTATCTCCCCATATTGTGCTGCTGTCGGACGTAAGGGGAATCGTTGATTGTAATGTCAATCTGTATTCCCTTAGTCCAGACAGCAGCACAAGGCTTCCCTCCCTAGAAGCTTGTTTCCTTTTACTTTATAATTTACACAGTGGAGGGAGGTCTCAGGTGCCCTCTTATAGGGCCAGTAGGAGGCACCTTAAATTTGGTGCTAATTAAAGGTTCCACTGTCCTAAACAACACACAGGGGCAGAGATACCCCATATTGTGCTGCTGTCTGTACTAAGGGAATACAGATTGACATTACAATCAACGATTACAGGTAATGAAAACCAAAATCTAAGAAAATGAGAATATTGTAAAAAAGTTCAGTATAGTAAATTCAGTGTGTCACCTGCCAAGGTTTCCTAAGACTTTAAATGGTCCCTCAGTCTGGTTCAGTAGGACACACTCATGGAAGACTGCTTATTATGAATTGAATTACTGAATTATTGAAATGAATGAACGTTTCAAAGATATTCTAATTTATTGAGATGCGTCTGTATAATATAGGGCCACAGCTCAGTAACTACCTTCCTTTCAATCACAGTTCCTGTACTGCATACAGGAGTGGAAGTAAAGGAGGTCGGGAACCACACTCTGGATGCTCTTTGCAGAAAGTGCAGCACTCTGGGTCCACTTTGCAGTGTGTGCCGCAGGAAGCTTTTAGTAACTATTTACCAAAAAGCTGTGACAGCTCCTACTGTGTGGGAAGAAGTAGTTCTTTCACTACAAACTTAAATGGGAGCTGATGACAGCTCTTTAAACTGAACGGTGGAACAGAGGGATGGACAAGACATGCTTAAAGACAAATAAGCTTGGTTGCCCAGGGAAAGTTGATTGTCACCCTCTTCTCTATGGTAGGAAACGGCACCCTGTGCGACCACACAGGTCACACTTACTGTACCTAAGGTCAGCCCTGCTCCTGACAGTGTGGGATTGATAGTAGTTTAATGTTGTACCGTGTTAGCCATAGAAAGTAGTGGAAGAGTGAAGAAATCCGGCGATACCTTTTAGAGGCTAACTGAGTATATTTGATGGTAAGCTTTCAAGAGTACTAGCTCTCTTCTTCAGACATGGTGTTATACAAGAAACTGAAAATTCACAGACTTTTTATACACAGTGTGGGATTGAGGCATGATTTGTTGCAAGTTTTATTCAGGGATTCCCTTACGTCCTACAGCAGCACAATATGGGGTAATTCTGCGTGTGTTGATAGGACAGGCAGAATTTTTATTTAACATAATTTATGCATGACTATGGTACCCTATAAGAGGGCAGAAGAGACCTCCCCCCCCCCCTTGTGTTTTTTCTGTCCTGTTTGGTGGGACAAGTGGAGGGAGGTCTTTTTTGTCCTCATATTTTTTTTTTTTTTGCCCTAAAATTTGTTAACTTCCTTTGGGGAGTCATCTTTACACCTCTCTTCTCTTCTTTCTTCCACTGGACGCTTCTGTGGAAAAGAAGGGGTTTTTTTACTTAGGCAGTTTTTTGTGCTAGCCAAGCTTTCAACCTTCGCTCTGAAAAGGTTGATTTCAGTAGTATATGCAGCGGTAGTTGCATGCTGTATGTTCAAAAAACTGTAGTGCAGGCCACTTGTGCAGCCTTGATGTGGAGCATTGCCGTTTCACTTACCTTTTTTTGTGCCTAGCCAAGCTTTCAACCTTCGCTCTGAAAAGGTTGATTTCAGTAGTACATGCAGCGATAGTTGCATGCTGCATGTTCAAAGACCTGTAATGCAGGCCACTTGTGTGGCCTTGATGTGGTGCATTACCGTTTCACTTACCTTACAAGCTACGTGGCCCGGAACATTTGTTTGTGTTCCAGTTTTCTGGGGACTGAATTCTCGGATGGACTTTTTGCAGCTTAGTTTTTCCCTTTTTGCAAGGTTATATTTGTTGAGCCTCTTTTCTGGCATCGGTATGTATATTTTTAGCTTAATTCTGTGTATAAGAAATTAAGGTTTGCAAAATTTGCAGGGGGGAGGGTTTTTTGTGGTGCACTACTTGTTCATTCCTCCTCCACTCCTATAGAAGCCTTCATCTCAATGAAGGAGATGACTTGTCTCTTAGTGAGGAAGGCCTCAGTACTCCACTTGGATTACAGTTCTTGTTGCTGCAGCTCTGGGCAGCACGGTGGCTCAGTGGTTAGCACTTTTGAAAAAAAAAAAGGGGGGTTTAGTTTGTGTGGATTGTAACACACTGTAGGCATGAAATTACTTGCTGCTGTCAGTTCATGGGCCCCCCTCTGAAGTACCGTCTATACGAGACATTGTTGTTTTTTTTTTGTTTGTTTGGTTTTTTTTTTTATGCACACTTGAAAAAGGGCTTGTCCTGAAATGCGTCATGTGTTTTATTCAATTGGATTAAAGACTACATTTATTCTGGACCAGTGCTCATCTGCCTCCTCTTTTCTACCTGCATCTGGATTCTTCCACATGTGCTTCATACCACGGTTCCGAGGCTAGCAACTGCTTCACAAGGTCCCAATGAAGAAAATCTGATTCTACATGCCTACTAAGTTGTTGTGAGCTGATCATAACCCACCAAGGTAAGCAATTTGTATCAGTGTTCTGATATCTATCATCCTTTGGTTTTACACTAGTAGCGCTCTGCTCCGTTTTTTCTTTTTTATTTCTTTCTACACATTGTTGTATTTGTCAAGGATTACATGCAGGATTCCTTGAAGAAGAGCCGGAACTCCATTTCTCAGATTTTGGAAAAATCCCGATCTGAGAAACATACTCTTTCACTAGTTGCTAAGAGGACTTCCAGGTGATTGATGAGATGCTCTCATCGGATGAAGATACCTTAGAGAATTCCAGCAGACCTTTCTTTCCTCTAGAGAAGATAAATAGGCTGCTGAAGTCCATCCGGTCAAGGGACTGAGATGTTGATGGGGAAGCCACCACTTCCACCAATAGGGGGCCTAGGGCCTTCCAAGTGGTCGTAACACTGATAAGCTCATGCTATTTGGGTAGAAACATCCTGAAAGAGCCACTATTTTATCCAGGAGGTTAAGGCTTTATTTCCTATTGTGGAATCCCAGCTGGACCAATGGGGTCCCCCACCTAAAGTTGATATGGCAGTAGCCAAACTGTCCCGCCATACGGTGGTCAGGCGGATGATGGCTTCAACCTCCAGGACCCTATGGATAGGTGCATGGAGGGCACCCTCAGAAAGGCTTATTCTGCGGCCTCTGCTCCGACCTCGGTGGCCATTGCCTCTAATGAGGTATCAAACAAGTTGTGCTCTGATTTAGCCCAACTAGAGAGGGACATCGACTCTAGAGTCTCCAGAGATTACCCCTTATTATTCTTGAGGTCAGTCTCCTTCTCTGCAGATTACCTATCAGAGGCCTCCCAACATCAGCCTCAGTCTAGACCTCAGTTCTAGAGGCATCCTAGATACCAGTCTAGGGGTTCTGGACGGAAGTTCCCCAAAGAAGTGGACAAGAAGAAGCCTAACTTTTCTTCCTGTGGCAGAAACTACTGATGGGGGACGACTCTCCCAATTTTTCACCTTCTGGCAGGAGAAGATTCAAGACCCTTGGGTCTTGCAAGTAGTACAGCGGGATATGCGATCGATTTTCTTCATCTACTCAAGACTGGGTTATTATGACCCACTCCCTTCCTGCGGCTCGGCAGGTTATACTGGTAAGTTCCATTTGCGATTATATTTACCAGGGGGCCTTGGAAGAGATCCCCCCTCTAAAGAAGGATTCAATGTTTACTCCAAAGTTTTTCTGGTGCTAAAATCATCAGGAGACTGGAGGATGATTATAGATCTAAGATATCTGAATCTCTTCATAAGGATAAAGCATTTTTGGAATGGAGACCGTGAAATCTGTCACATCCTTTCTACAGCAGGGCAAGATCCTTGTCACCCTAGAGCTAAGGATGACTATCTACACATTCCAGTTTATCCTCTGCACGGTAGGTATCTCAGAATCACTGTCTCACTTTCCAGCCACAGGAAGTATCTTCAGTTTGCGGTTCTACCTTTCGGAATCCCCTTAGCTCCCCACACCTTCACCGAGGTGGTTTCTCCGCTGGTAGCCTCACTCAGACTTCAAGGTCTATTCATAATGCCATACTTGGAAGACTGGCTAATAAAAGCTCAGGCAATATCCATCCTGCTCCAACATTTGCAGATAGCCGTGTCCTTTCTTCAACACCTAGCTTGGCTAATATACAGTATTGGGAAAAGTCAGAGGTGATTTCCTCTACTTAGAGAAAGTTCCTGGGGTTTCTCCTGGACTCAGACTGCATGAACATTTCCTTAACTCCTGCAAGGAAAGAAAGGTTAACCACAGCAGTCCGGTATCTTCTCAGAACATACCTAGTGTCTATCAGGACAACTATGAGAGTCCTAGGTCATCCTCACCCATGGCAGTCCTTTGAGTTTTATGGCATATGTGTTCTCTTCAGATGGAAGCTCTAAAGGCCTGGAATCAGGGGCATAACTCCCGGGGTAGCAGCGGTAGCGGCTGCCACAGGGCCCGGGACATTATGGGGCCCCGCGGGCCCCCGATGCTTTTTTTTTTTTTTTTAATAGGCCATTACCTGCTGGAGTAACCCCAGCAGGTAACGGGCTCTATATACTTGCCGTTCCCGGAGTCCTGCTCACAGCCGCCTGCGCTTCTGATTCTGGGGAGGTGGCTGTGACCAGGAGCGGGGATCGGTAGGTAAGGTCGCAGGTTGAACACCACAATCACTGCTATCATTATACTCGGGGGTATGGTCCAACATTGAAGAAGGCCGAAGTAGCAGGGAGTGGACAGGAGAGAGGAACAGGTAAGTAACATAGTTTTTTTATGTTTCTATCCTCCCCTGGGTCTCCAATCATTATACTCTGGGATCTGAAAAGACTCCAGAGTATAATAATTGTTCATGGGTGGTCCACAATGGGACATAGTACTGTCTGCAAGGACCACTATGGGGCATAATAGTGTGTGCAGGGGCCACTATGGGGAATAATACTGTGTGCAGGGGCCACTATGGGGCATAATACTGTGTGCAGGGGCCACTATGGGGATAATACTGGTGCAGGGGCCCTATGCGGCATAATACTGTGTGCAGGGGCCACTATGGGGCATAATACTATGTGCAGGGGCCACTATGGCGCATAATAGTGTGTGCAGGAATGCATTTTTTTGGGGGGGTTGGAGGGGGAGGTCCGGGGGGTGGTTGGGGTCAGCGGTTCAGGGGGGGCTCCATGTCAAATGTTCGCCTTGGGGCCCAGCCATTCCTAGTTACGCCACTGCCTGGAATCATACTCCTCTCGGTCTCAACAAGAGGATCAGTCTTTCCCTCAGATGGTGGACACACCTGAAAGACCTCGTTGGACCCTGTTGACTATTGATGCATCCCTCTTGGGATGGGGATCCCACCTGTACGAGAAGACCATACAAGGAGTCTCAAGCACGCTAGCAAAGAGGACATCGTCCAACTGGAAGGAGCTCTGAGCAGTTTACCTGGTACTACTTCATTTCTCTCCTCTCTTCAGAGGAAGAGCGGTCAAGATTTGGTCCGACAGTATGAAGATCGTAATGTACCTGAACAAACAGGGAGGCACCAGATCGCTATCTCTCCTCAGGGAGACAGGTCTGACTTTTACCTGTGCAGAGGAAAATCTGACCCACTTATCCGCGGTTCACATCAGGGTCTCCTTGAACATAGTAGCTGATCAGTTGAGTCGGGGTCTCACCATATCATGAGAATGGTTTCTCAATCCAGAGATCTTCCATCAGATTACCCTGAAGTGGGGTCTTCCAGAAGTAGACCTTATGGCGACCAGACTCAACGCCAAGGTGGTGACGTTCTGCTCACTGTATTAGGAGGACTATCCCTTAGCAGTGGATGCCCTGTCTATCCCTTGGAAGTTCAGGCTGGCATACATCTTCCCTCCACTTTCCATGATACCAAGGGTTAACAAGAAGTTAACAAGAAGTTAACAGTTCGAATCCTACTATGGGAGAGATTCTAAAACTTTCAGGACGGCTTGGATAAGGGTCTTTCTCCTGCCACACGCAAGGTACAGGTTTCAACCCTATCCGCCTGTTTAGGCAGTCGATTGTCTCAGAATCCCTTAATTTCTATGTTCCTTAAGAGTGCTATGAGACTTAGACTGGTGGTTTCAACTCCTGTTGCCCAGTGGGATCTTGCTACAGTTCTCTCGTATCTTTGTGGTCCTCCATTTGAGCCATTAGAGGACGCCTTTAAAACCACCTTTTTGTAGCCATCACTTCATCAAAGAGAGTGGGTGAGCTCCAGGCTTTTTCTTCCAAGAAACCATATACTTCGTTCTTGTGGATAGGATCCAGCTCAGATTTCTCCCTGGTTTTAACCCTAAGGTGCCTTCTCGTACCAATATCAACCAGATGGATTCCTTACCAGTGTTTTTTTTTTTTTTTTTTCAGCTCCTTCCTCTGAAGAAGAGGAAAGACTTCACACAATGGAAGTAATAAGGTGTCTTCAGACCTACTTTCTACGTACTCGACCTTTCAGGAAAGCCGAGAATCTCCTTATTAATATATATGGTAGAGACAGAGGTATCAGAGCTTCCAAACCTACCTTATCTAGATGGATCAAGGAAGCGATTAAAAGTTCTTTTACTGCTCAGGGGTTAACGCCACCTGAATTCTTTACAGCCCACTCAACTAGGGCTGTGTCAACCTCTTGGGTAGCTCTTGATCAGATTTGTGCAGCTGTTTCTTGGTCATCTCAGCTGACCTTCGTAAAACATTACCGGCTAAATGTCCGGAGTTCAGAGGCGACTGTCTTTGGACAGTCAGTCCTGGGTACTGTACAGTGAGGAAACCCTCCCTAGGGGAATTACTTGCTACATCCCCATATTGTGATTCTGTAGGGGAATCGATGATTATGATGTTAATCTGTTTTCCCTTAGTCTTAACAGCAGCACAAGCTTCCCTCCCTAACTTAGGATTCTTTACTTTATAACTTGCACAAGGGGGGAAGGTCTCTTTTGCTCTCTTATAGGGTACCATAGTCATGCATAAATTATGTTAATTAAAAATTCTGCCTGTCCTATCAACACACAGGGGCAGAAATACCCCATATTGTGCTGCTGTTAGGACTAAGGGAAAACAGATTAACTTCATAATCAATGATATTTCAGCTGCAAGTGGAAATTCCCCAAACTAGGAATTTGGCTGACTGCTACTAAGATTGCTCACTATCCTGAGCAGTACCTTTACTAGGATTGTGACTATACCTTGACTTACTTAGTTGTTGTTTGACCTTTGGTTGTGTATATGTGTTCACTGATTTTTGCATCCATGTTTAATCTGACCTATGAATTTTGACTGGGGGTTGGCTATCCACACCCTAGGTTGGTTGGCATGTCAGCATTAGCAACTTAACAGACCTCTCCTCGCTTGAACCACGACAAGCTGAGACATTGTCCTGGAACATGCAAATGGTAAGAACCCAGTTTGTTTTTTGTTCCTTATAAGTGGTTATTTAAAGGCTGGTGTTATGGTTTAATGCAAGGCCACAATAAAATCAATAGCAGGAGATTGGCTGATAACTGCGAGCATTAGAGACCGCTATCTAAAACTAGCACACTTCTGCAAACCAAGACCCCCAGACGCCTTCACCAGAGATCACCACAAGGAGAGTTGGACTTGCGCTGAATCTGGGAATCTGAATTGCCACAAAACAGATAGTTGTACTAATAATAAATGCACTGCTGTAGAAACCAAAACAAGTTCCACTAAAACTTACAGAGTGGCATGGAGACAAGAGAAGTCATACCAGCAGGGTCAAAACCATGAGAGGACATAATAAGCAGAAACAGGAAACAAAAGCAATGTCCAGGAAACAAGCCAAAGGTCACAAATCCAACCAGGTGTGTCAAAACAGAATCAAGAGACAAATTCGGGAATCCAGCGAGCAAGCCAGAGGTCAGTAAGAAAACAGGTGTACACAGACAAAATGGAAAGCCAAACTAGGAATAGCAAACTAAATTAGTCAGCACTTGTCTCAGGCAGGCAGGGTCTCTTCAGCTGCTAACTGGACCAAGCCAGGAAGCTTCTGAAACTCCAAAAGTTTCCCAGGTCGGTATGGTAGTGTTAAAGGTGTAGAGCCGGATAGAGAATCCTAACAGCTGGTTTGTGTAAATTGACATTAGTTTGATACTTTGTGCCTAATATTTATACTTTTAACCTAAGATTGTTTCTGAGAAGTAAGGTTTACTCCTGGATGGAATTTATTTACCCTTAGCGATATTTATTTTCGAATACACCCTTCCTAGCAAGGGAGTAATAATTTTCATTTTAAGTGCTATTCAGGTTACAGCTTCTTTTGGAAATTCGGGCATCGGTGAGAAATAATATATAGTGCTTCTTGGCATCAAATTTACCTGTTCACAAAATTGTTAAGGCACTGTAATGCTCCATCGAGAAAGCACTGTAACAATAACCCTAGTAACAGCGTCATATTACCTGCTTTTATTGAGGAAATATTATGACCACCGCTGGTTAACTTCAATAATCATATCTGATTTTGTAATTTTGTATCCCTATTTGTCATTGTCTACAGAATAGGAAATAACATCTTCATTCTAGCACATTTTATATTGCCTGTGAATCTTTAATATTTATCTTGTTGTGGAGGATGGCATCTTTTATTTTTTCAGACTGCTACCAGCGACCTTTTGTGCTTTAGTGCGCCCAGGATGTGTATGTCATTGAATTTGGAAGATAAATTCCAAATTGCTCCACCATGATAATTATCCACATTATATCATGATCACTATGGAACTATCTTCCAGCAGACATAACTGATTAGGGAATCACAGACATATGCATCTATTGATTTTGTAAATCATTTGCTTTGTGCTGTTAGTTTCCATCTGAAGTATAGGATAGGAAAGGGTTAATGTCAGAGTTGACATGTTACCATAGCACCCACTTGCACACCACATGACTATTCTAAGCACAAACTCGAGTCTTCTGGTCCAATCAGAGAACTGTGACGTTAATGAGGGGTGTAGTTTGGGCTATTTCTACTCAGAGTGTGGCCTTGCTAGCTGACAGGGAGGGAGGAACACGTTAAGAGGGTATAACAACTGCTAAAGCACGCAGATAATATTAAATGTGTGCATGTCTATCTAACTGCAGCAATAATTATGCAGGTTTTTGTGCTTGTTGCTCAGATTAACTACTGTACATGCAACAGTCACTATATTGAATGTGGGGTTTCACTCAAAACACTGCCTGTTAATCCTCTGTATGATGATACATACACGTATACATGTACGCTAAATGTACCAGCCCCAGTTACAGGGGAAATCAGCCACCCGAAAAAAAAAAAAAAAAAGTCATCAGATGTCCCCAAAGGTCTATGATTGAGTCAGGTATCAGACAACTTTGTGTTAGACAACTTTTTATCAGACTCATGGAGCTCTCAGCCTGCAGCCTTATACAAGTATCTTCTACTCCTGAGTGTGAGCAGTGAGTTCACTCAGAGGTCAGTCATCCTGGCCAATCACAGTGTAACATTGTATGTGCTTCATAGCTGACTGCTGAGTTGTGACTCAATCAGATATGAAAGTCATAAGTCATCTAAGTTTTGCAACCAGCCTAGAAACTGCATAGAGTCAGGTGTCAGAATCAAAGTCAGGTGTCAGAATCAAAGTCAGGTGTCGGTATCAAAGTCAGGTGTCGGTATCAAAGTCAGGTGTCGGTATCAAAGTCAGGTGTCGGAATCAAAGTCAGGTATCAAAGTCAGGTGTCAGAGTCAAAGTCAGGTATCAAAGTCAGGTGTCAGAATCAAAGTCAGGTATCAGAATCAAAGTCAGGTGTCAGAATCAAAGTCAGGTATCAAAGTCAGGTGTCAGAATCAAAGTCAGGTATCAAAGTCAGGTGTCAGAATCAAAGTCAGGTTTCAGAATCAAAGTCAGGTATCAAAGTCAGGTGTCAGAGTTAAAGTCAGGTATCAAAGTCAGGTGTCAGAATCGAAGTCAGGTATCAGAGTAAGGTATCAAAGTAAGGTATCACTGTTGTAAACTGCTATTAATCTGATGTTTGACTCTGATATCTGAGGATGTCCTAATATGGACACTGTACACATTTTCCCTCCTCTTTTGTTTATATTTTCCTGGATATAAAAAAAATTAACACACATGCAAAAATAAGAACAACATAAAAATAAAGCCCTATGTGTCACCGAAAAAAGACGCAGAAATTAGTTGAATAACGCAAATGCTAAAAATGTTATAGCCCTCCAAATCCGCACATACAAAAAACTTGAAAATGTGCCTGGTATAGAAGTGGTTAAAAAAAATCAATAATTATCATGTGAGCGCCCCAGGCACACTCTCTGATAATCCGGTGACATTTCGTTTCCCCGTTTCCTGAAATGGAACGTCACCAGTACTCCTCCCCCTCCACCCCATCATACTTACGTGTCTTTCTCTGTGGGAACAGCTCCTCCTCCTTCTTTCACTCTGCTACCGCTTTCTGCAGTCTGAAGGTGCCTCTGACACATGCTCAGTTGAGATTGTGCGCGCGCCGTCAGAGGTGCCATATCTACTGTGCAGGTGTTTTCAGCTTGCGCACAACCAGGAGAGCTCAAAGAAAAGGAGGACCCGTTCCTGTCTAAAGAGGACGATAGGTAAGTATGATGCAGTGGGGGGGCTGAGTTAGTTAGTTGGCAAGGGATAGTAGTGAGCGGGATAGGGAGTGAGAGAGGAACGGGGTAGTGAGATGGAGGTAGTGTGGAAGCTAGGCAGGAAGCTACATAGTAGGAAGCTAAACCATGTAAACAAATGCAGAGGATGCCAGGAGCTCCCAGAGAAACCCAGAAATCACTCAAAACACTGCTAAAGGTATATGGGTGCACTTATTAACCCATTAATAGCACTAACAGACCTTTTTTAAAAAAAGATTTTTTGCCCGGAAAACCCCTTTAGGCACTGGGGCAAAAGACCATCTCCACTCCAGAAAGTCCAGCAGGGGGGAAGCAACCCTAGTCCTCTGGAGAGAAAGGACTTTTCTTTGTAAAAAATTGCCTAACAACAGCTGGGCCCCAGGGACTCTAGCATGCGCCTACAGCTGATCCTCCAGTATCAACAAGATGAGAGAGAAGCTGTGCTGCAATACAATTTTTATCTAGTAAATTGTGTCTCAGGATATGTGATATATGTAGGAGTAGCTTGCCTTTTTAATGCATAACTAATAAATTTATTATGTTTACATTTTTTACACTCCACATTTTTCTCAGTGATTTGGATAGTGGTAGTTACCCCTTTACAAACCTTTGTGTTGCATGAATAAGGCCTAAATAAGTATCCATTTTTTTGTTCCAACAAAAAAAAATAATAAAATAAAGATGACACATGTAAATGGAAATATACTAGGATATGCACTGTACAATGTCCATTTTTTATAGCCTTCAAAACGGATCGTTTGTTTGAAAGCATCCTAAGTTTGAATAAGCAGAAAATTTCATGAAGAATTTAACATAGCATTTCCAAACCTGCTGAAAAATTCCACGAAAAAAAAATCTGCAGCACACAGGGCATAATGTGGGGATCTCTTTATTAAAGTTTTGCAAAAATATAGAGATGGTAATATAAAAAAGTACAATGCCATACATTACAATCATACAAAGCAAAGATTCTCAATGAAATCAAACTAGCCATTGCATTAATAATAAATCATATTTCCAAATAAAGGGTGGTGACTACAAAGGGAATGGCGGTCACCAATATGTGGGGGGAGGGGTAGATCAACCAACTTTTCTGTAATTCTACCCGGCCAATCCATTTAGGTATGCAGCAGGGGTAGAGCTATAGGGAATGCGGAGGTGGCATTTAATAAAACACAAATATTATAAAACAAAAGTATTATAAATGGCACATAATATCCCTGTTACAGATTTTACACTGAGCCCAGGAGCTTCCAGCTATGTCTCTAATATTCAATAGCAGCCTCCCTATAGAAGTAAGGCGCTTTGCATCATGTGTTATGATATTCTGCCTCTGCATGACTCTGCAGTACAGAGATATTATTCCCTAGAAACAATGCTGAGAAAACCCCTGGAATACGGCATCCAATGCCAAATTTGCAAATTGGAAGCGTACAGAGGCATAGTATAGTTAGTGTTGCCACCGTTTTTCACCATAAAATACCATCCAGGGTAAAAAAAAATTGCTAACTGTAAAGAATTGAGCAAAACTAAAAAAGTTTTACTCAGTCCTTCTTTCCTCTGCTGTATGAGTGGAGGGGGTCCCCAATCCTCTTTGCCAATCTCTGGTTCTGGCACTGTAGCAATGAAGTAACCAACTAAAGCACGTGATGGCTGAGGCCAAAAATTGGCTGATGGGGATACATGAGGGGTCACTGACTTCATTGCTGTGGAGAATATGGGAGCCTCATCTGCTGGGATGGCAGGGAGAAGAAGTGAGTAACACCCTTTTATGCTGTCGCCAAATGTGTTTTTTTTGCTGGAAACTCCCTTTAAACCTAGAAAATATGTTTATATCAGAACATGTACTGGTGTACACTGCACCAAATTTATTTGTGTATTCTTTGACTTTGCCCAGTCATTTTGTGACTCCACAGACTATAATGACCCCTTAGTGCCCCCTATTCAGTATAATGTTCCCCACATAATATAATGCCCTCTTAGAAGTCCCACACTGTATAGTGTCCCCCACACAATGTAATTTTTTTTTACCAAAATAGTGACATTAATTTCATTGTATGTGAAAGGGAGCTATTCATGTAACTGTCAAGTTCTATTTTTACCCATTTTCACTGCAGTGTACAGTATATGGGATATGTGAAAACGGCAGCCCTTTGGTACAGAACGGCTGTGAAAAATGTAAATTTTTCATGGCTGTTTTCACCATGTGAGTCCAGCCTTCGGCCGAGGCCCCACACGGCTTAAACGTCATGGTTTGGTCACGGCAAAAAACGCAGCTTTTACAGTCCCTGCAAAGTGGAACTAGCGACTTCTGTCCACACATTGCACAAAAATACGCACAGCGGAAATGCTGAGATTTCCAAAACCATTGTGTTTTTGAAATTGCAGCATGTCTATTAAACCTACGCTTTTTCGCTGCCGTCTGCTACGAGGGGCCTTAACCTTAGGCTAAGGTCCAACTTTGGGTAAACGCACTTCTTTTTCCTCCTGCGCAAACACAGCAGAAAAAAACACTGTGTTTTGCAGTGCCAGTAAAGTGAATGATATTTTGGCTAATCCCATCCACACATTGTGGAAAAAAATGCTGTGGGAAAGCAGAATTGCGTTTTTGAAAAACACAGCATCTCAATTTTACCTGTGGAAATGCTTTTGTTTTCACTATAGAGTTAATATGGGAAGAAAATGTTTTTTTTTCTGCAGCATTTTTTAGCTGCATTCCACAATGTGGGGCCTTTGCCTTGGTATGTTTTCAGTGAAGTTTTGAAATGTCACAAGGCATTATGAGAAAAGGAGCTGAGAAGCTCAAGTGCCTTCTGTTGGATGTAACAAATCCTCAATTTGCTTTTGACCCACTGAGTCTTGAGAAAGCAAAAGGGATATTAGCCAAGCCAGTATTGCTCATCTGCATACAGCGCTGTTTTGAGATTTTGTCCCTCATCAGTGCAGAGCAGAGTGAAACTGGCTGGCTTGGTGGGAGGCAATGAGTTTTGAAATGCCATCATCCATTTAAGGACATCAAGTACTTTGCCCATGTTCTTGTGTCTTTAGAAATCACAACACAAAAGATTTGAGAGTGGTGGTGGTGGCGGTAGCGACAAACTACCTTCATCTCATAACAATGCAGCTGAATGAACATTTTGCTAATTTGGCCTAAAATGACTGGTAATTCCATCAACAAACAGGCATGCTAGTGAATAACTCCTATCATGTTTACTTCCTGTATGAAAAGTTGTCTTGATTATGGCTAATTACCAGGTCGTTAATGGCTAATTACAAGAGAGGCTTTATAGCAGCAAATGAAGTTTCGCATAATGAATCTGTAATATTTTTCTATACACAAAGCATCAACATACCATTACCTGGAAATGTAATAGAAATAGCAGCCAAGCTAATAATGTCTGGTACTATCAGCATTCAAAAGCAGAGTTGCACTCAAGCCATCAGGATGCCTCATAAACTCACTGCTGCCGCTTTGTGGATCAGTCTCCAAAGTGCACTGAATTATGGCAGTTGAGCTTAGCAGCAACTGATGGAAGGAAAAATTCTGAATGCAGCTTCAATATAACTGGAGTATGTCAGAACTGAAAATCAGGGTAGATAGATCAGATAATACAACACACCCCAGCGTTTTCCTCCAATACCAGATGACACACTGGTACAATACAGGAATAGAGTGCATACAGAGGTCAAAGAACTTCAGATATATAATATTCTTAGAGCTCACATTAGGTTCAGCTGCTGCAGAATCTCATTTTGAAACAGGTCTGCATTCATTCTTTATAGAATGGCGACTACAGCAGCTGTGGTGTGTAGAGGGAGCCATGGTGGCCTCCATATACAGTACCAGACAGTGTGCTGCCATTTACAGTACCACGCACAGTGTGCCCCCTGTAAAGTGTCATTTCACAAGGCGTATCTTATAGTGCTAACCAAAGTACAATGCAACAATGTCCTATATAATAGTGTCAATGACAGTGCGCCCCCATATAGTGACATCTTGTGCTCATCATAAAGTAGAATGCACAAATGTCATTGTATGGCTAAGGCCCTGTTGTAGCATCCCACGAAAATCGCTACGGGAAAAATCGCAGTGGCAATGCATCGCAGTTTTTCCCACAGTGCTTTTCACAGAAAGTCCACAGAGGTTTCCTCTGCGGACTTTCTGCTTCCATTATACCTATAGGGAAACCACCAGTGTTTCCGTAAGTATAAATGACATGCTGCGATTTCCAAAACCGAAGACTTTTCACTACTGTTTTTTGGGGGTTTTTTTTGTTTTTTTTTTTTTAAATTTAGAAAAGTTGGAAAGGGTCTTGAGTTGGACAGGAGAAGAGTTGGTCCCCAATCCCTAACCTCCATGTCTTCTAAAAGGATCAGAAGGCTGGTTACTCAGCTACACCTGTAGCATATACATGAGAAGGTGCAGATGCAGTGGAAGGAATTCATAACTCAAGTAGTCCCTGCTCTTGAAGATCCCTCAGAAAGTGGAACCTCACATCGATATGTTTGGTTCTCGAGCTAACCCTTTCCATCTGCGCAAGTGCAAGACATCCTTGATTGTCCTCAAAGATTCTCGTTGGTTTCAACTGTGGTTGACCCAAGTCTTTTAGTAGTTGTCTCAACCATATGACCTCTTGACTTGCCTGCGCTGCTGCAACATGTTCTGCTTCTGTAGACGATATTATAACAGAAAGCTGCTTTCTGCTAGTCCAACAGATACAGTGCTGGCCAAAAGTACTGGCACCCCTGCAATTCTGTCAGATAATACTCAATTTCTTCCAGAAAATGATTGCAATCACAAATGCTTTGGTAATAATATCTTCATTTAATTTGTCGTCAATGGAAAACCACAAAAAGAATTGTCAAAAAGCCAAATTGGATATAATTCCACACCAAACATAAAAAAGGGGGTGGACAAAAGTATTGGCACCCTTTGAAAAATCATGTGATGCTTCTCTAATTTGTGTAATTAACAGCACCTGTTACTTACCTGTGGCACATAGCAGGTGGTGGCAATAACTAAATCACACTTGCAGCCAGTTGAAATGGATTAAAGTTGACTCAACCTCTGTCCTGTGTCCTTGTGTGTACCACATTGAGCATGGAGAAAAGAAAGAAGACCAAAGAACTGTCTGAGGACTTGAGAAGCAAAATTGTGAGGAAGCATGAGCAATCTCAAGGCTACAAGCCCATCTCCAAACACCTGAATGTTCCTGTGTCTACCATGCGCAGTGTCATCAAGAAGTTTAAAGCCCATGGCACTGTGGCTAACCTTCCTAGATGTGGACGGAAAAGAAAAATTGACGAGAGATTTCAACGAAAGATTGTGCGGATGATGGCTAAAGAATCTCGACTAACATCCAAACAAGTTCTATCTGCCCTGCAGTCCGAGGATACAACAGTGTCAACCTGTACTATCCGTCGGCGTCTGAATGAAAAGGGACTCTATGGTAGGATACCCAGGAAGACCCCACTTCTGACCCAGAGACATAAAAAAGCCAGGCTGGAGTTTGCCAAAACTTACCTGAGAAAGCCAAAAACTTTTTGGAAGAATGTTCTCTGGTCAGATGAGACAAAAGTAGAGCTTTTTGGGAAAAGGCATCAACATAGAGTTTACAGGAAAAAAAAAAGAGGCCTTCAAAGAAAAGAACACGGTCCCTACAGTCAAACATGGCGGAGGTTCCCTGATGTTTTGGGGTTGCTTTGCTGCCTCTGGCACTGGTCTGCTTGACCGTGTGCATGGCATTATGAAGTCTGAAGACTACCAACAAATTTTGCAGCATAATGTAGGGCCCAGTGTGAGAAAGCTGGGTCTCCCTCAGAGGTCATGGGTCTTCCAGCAGGACAATGACCCAAAACACACTTCAAAAAGCACTAGAAAATGGTTTGAGAGAAAGCACTGGAGACTTCTAAAGTGGCCAGCAATGAGTCCAGACCTGAATCCCATAGAACACCTGTGGAGAGATCTCAAAATGGCAGTTTGGAGAAGGCACCCTTCGAATCTCAGGGACCTGGAGAAATTTGCCAAAGAAGAATGGTCTAAAATTCCAGCAGAGCATTGTAAGAAACTCATTGATGGTTACCGGAAGCGGTTGTTCGCAGTTATTTTGTCTAAAGTTTGTGCTACCAAGTATTAGGCTGAGGGTGCCAATACTTTTGTCCGGCCCATTTTTGGAGTTTTGTGTAAAATGATCAATGATTTGACTTTTTTTTTCATTCTCTTTTGTGTTTTTTCATTGCAAGCAAAATAAATGAAGATATTATTAGCAAAGCATTTGTGATTGCAATCATTTTCTGGAAGAAATTGAGTATTATCTGACAGAATTGCAGGGGTGCCAATACTTTTGGCCAGCACTGTAATTGACAACATTATTCGAAATTGCAGCATTTCCGCAGAGTATTTTTAAGCAATATTTAAGCAATATTTTTAATGCAGGGACTGTAAAACGCAGAAGTTTTTACCGTAGCGCTTCAGCCGGGGGGGACCCGGCCTAAAAGAAAGCACACCTGGTTTTGAACCCTTTGAATAGTGTCACTGTCTGTGTCTGTTGTGAACTTGCTTTTCCTACCTCTACTGGATAATTTGCACTGGACCTATTATGGGTGTGCTGTTTTAGAATTGTGTTACTTTAAAGCATACCTCCAGTTATAAACAACTTTGCATAAATGAATAGTACACTTGAAAATAAGAAACTTTCTAATATATCTTATTAAAAAATTGTTTCCTTCTCCTCTTTTCAGGCAGAGTTACTTTCTATATATTAGTGCCGTGATGGCGAACCTATGGCATGCGTGCCAGAGAGGGCACACAGAGCTCTCTCAGTTGGCACGCGCGCCATCGCCATGATCGCTCACTAACGGGGAATCCGGTACAGGATTCCCCGTTAGTGAGCGATCGCTTTCTTGAGCTGTATGTGCATATGTACATACAGATGAAAGCTGTCACTGTAGGCCGCAGTCCGCGGAACCTCGGCTTACACTGACTGCAGAGTGTGACTTCTGCCCCGACGCAGGCGTGATGACGTCATTCATCAGCGCCTGCGAACAGAAGAAGAAGGAGGATACTCTTCGTGGGACTGCAGCTCTTCATGGGACTGGGTAAGTAACATAAACTACTGTGTGGGCACCTACTGTGAAGCATATACTACTGTATGGGGGACACTGAAGCATCTAATACTGTATGGGGGACACTGAAGCATCTAATACTGTATGGGGGACACTGAAGCATCTAATACTGTATGGGAGACACTGAAGCATCTAATACTGTGTGGGGGACACTGAAGCATCTAATACTATATGGGAGACACTGAAGCATCTAATACTGTGTGGGGGACACTGAAGCATCTAATCCTGTGTGGGGGACACTAAGGCATCTAATACTGTATGGGGGACACTGAAGCATCTAATACTGTGTGGGGGACACGAAGCCACTGGGGGGGGGGGGGACACTGAAGCATCTAATACTGTGTGGGGGACACTGAAGCATCTAATACTGTATGGGGGACACTGAAGCATCTAATACTGTGTGGGGGACACTGAAGCATCTAATACTGTATGGGGGGACACTGAAGCATCTAATACTGTATGGGGGACACTGAAGCATTTAATACTGTGGGGGACACTGCAGCATCTAATACTGTGTGGGGGACGCTGAAGCATCTAATACTGTGTGGGGGACACTGAAGCATATACTACTGTATGGGGGACACTGTGAAGCATCTAATACTGTGTGGGGGACACTGAAGCATACACTACTGTATGGGGGACACTGTGAAGCATCTAATACTGTATGGGGGACACTGAAGCATCTAATACTGTGTGGGGGACACTGAAGCATATACTACTGTATGGGGGACACTGTGAAGCATCTAATACTGTGTGGGGGACATTGTGAAACATCTAATACTGCATGGGGGACACTGAAGCATCTAATACTGTATGGGGGACACTGAAGCATCTAGTACTGTGTGAAGGACACTGAAGCATCTACTACTGTATGGGGAAACTGAAGCATATACTACTGTGTGGGGGACACTGAAGCATCTAATACTGTATGGGGGACACTAAAGCATCTAATACTGTATGGGGGACTCTGAAGCATCTAATACTGTATGGGGGACACTGAAGCATCTAATACTGTATGGGGGACACTGAAGCATCTAATACTGTGTGGGGAACACTGAAGCATCTAATACTGTGTGAGGGACACTGAAGCATCTAATACTGTATGGGGAAACTGAAGCATATACTACTGTGTGGGGGACACTGAAGCATCTAATACTGTGTGGGGGACACTGAAGCATCTAATACTGTGTGAGGGACACTGAAGCATCTAATACTGTATGGGGAAACTGAAGCATATACTACTATGTGGGGGACACTGAAGCATCTAATACTGTATGGGGGACACTGAAGCATCTAATACTGTATGGGGGACACTGAAGCATCTAATACTGTGTGGGGGACACTGAAGCATCTAATACTGTATGGGGGACACTGAAACTTCTAATACTGTGTGGGGGACACTGAAGCATATACTACTGTATGGGGGACACTGTGAAGCATCTAATACTGTATGGGGACACTGAAGCATCTAATACTGTGTGGGGGACACTGAAGCATCTAATACTGTATGGGGACACTGAAGCATCTAATACTGTATGGGGGACACTGAAGCATCTAGTACTGTGTGAGGGACACTGAAGCATCTAATACTGTGTGAGGGACACTGAAGCATCTAATACAGTGTGGGGGAAACTGAAGCATATACTACTGTGTGGGGGACACTGAAGCATCTAATATTGTATGGGGGACACTGAAGCATCTAATATTGTATGGGGAACACTGAAGCATCTAATACTGTGTGAGGGACACTGAAGCATCTAATACTGTATGGGGAAACTGAAGCATATACTACTGTGTGGGGGACACTGAAGCATCTAATACTGTATGGGGGACACTGAAGCATCTAATACTGTATGGGGGACACTGAAGCATCTAATACTGTGTGGGGGACACTGAAGCTTCTAATACTGTATGGGGGACACTGAAACGTCTAATACTGTGTGGGGGACACTGAAGCATATACTACTGTATGGGGGACACTGAAGCATCTAATACTGTATGGGGGACACTGAAGCATCTAATACTGTGTGGGGGACACTGAAGCATATACTACTGTATGGGGGACACTGTGAAGCATCTAATACTGTGTGGGGGACACTGTTAAACATCTAATACTGTATGGGGGACACTGAAGCATCTAATACTGTGTGGGGGACACTGAAGCATCTAATATTGTATGGGGACACTGAAGCATCTAATACTGTATGGGGGACACTGAAGCATCTAATACTGTGTGGGGGACACTGAAGCATCTAATACTGTGGGGGACACTGAAGCATCTAATACTGTGTGGGGGACACTGAAGCATCTAATACTGTGTGAGGGACACTGAAGCATCTAATACTGTGTGGGGGACACTGAAGCATATACTACTGTATGGGGGACACTTTGAAGCATCTAATACTGTATGGGGGACACTGAAGCATCTAATACTGTATGGGGGACACTGAAGCATATACTACTGTATGGGGGACACTGTGAAGCATCTAATACTGTGTGGGGGACACTGTGAAACATTTAATACTGTATGGGGGACACTGAAGCATCTAATACTGTGTGGGGGACACTGAAGCATCTAATATTGTATGGGGACACTGAAGAATCTAATACTGTATGGGGGACACTGAAGCATCTAATACTGTGTGGGGGACACTGAAGCATCTAATACTGTATGGGGAAACTGAAGCATATACTACTGTGTGGGGGACACTGAAGCATCTAATACTGTATGGGGGACACTGAAGCATCTAATACTGTATGGGGGACACTGAAGCATCTAATACTGTGTGGGGGACACTGAAGCATCTAATACTGTATGGGGGACACTGAAACGTCTAATACTGTGTGGGGGACACTGAAGCATATACTACTGTATGGGGGACACTGTGAAGCATCTAATACTGTATGGGGGACACTGAAGCATCTAATACTGTGTGGGGGACACTGAAGCATATACTACTGTATGGGGGACACTGTGAAGCATCTAATACTGTGTGGGGGACACTGTTAAACATCTAATACTGTATGGGGGACACTGAAGCATCTAATACTGTGTGGGGGACACTGAAGCATCTAATATTGTATGGGGACACTGAAGCATCTAATACTGTATGGGGGACACTGAAGCATCTAATACTGTGTGGGGGACACTGAAGCATCTAATACTGTGGGGGACACTGAAGCATCTAATACTGTGTGGGGGACACTGAAGCATCTAATACTGTGTGGGGGACACTGAAGCATCTAATACTGTGTGAGGGACACTGAAGCATCTACTACTGTATGGGGAAACTGAAGCATATACTACTGTGTGGGGGACACTGAAGCATCTAATACTGTGGGATGGGGAAACTGAAGCATATACTACTGTGTGGGGGACACTGAAGCATCTAATACTGTGTGGGGGACACTGAAGCATCTACTACTGTATGGGGAAACTGAAGCATATACTACTGTGTGGGGGACACTGAAGCATCTAATACTGTATGGGGGATACTAAAGCATCTAATACTGTATGGGGGACTCTGAAGCATCTAATACTGTATGGGGGACACTGAAGCATCTAATACTGTGTGGGGAACACTGAAGCATCTAATACTGTATGGGGGACACTGAAACTTCTAATACTGTGTGGGGGACACTGAAGCATCTAATACTGTGTGAGGGACACTGAAGCATCTAATACTGTGTGGGGGACACTGAAGCATATACTACTGTATGGGGGACACTTTGAAGCATCTAATACTGTATGGGGGACACTGAAGCATCTAATACTGTATGGGGGACACTGAAGCATATACTACTGTATGGGGGACACTGTGAAGCATCTAATACTGTGTGGGGGACACTGTGAAACATCTAATACTGTATGGGGGACACTGAAGCATCTAATACTGTGTGGGGGACACTGAAGCATCTAATATTGTATGGGGACACTGAAGAATCTAATACTGTATGGGGGACACTGAAGCATCTAATACTGTGTGGGGGACACTGAAGCATCTAATACTGTGTGGGGGGCACTGAAGCATCTAATACTGTATGGGGAAACTGAAGCATATACTACTGTGTGGGGGACACTGAAGCATCTAATACTGTATGAGGAAACTGAAGCATATACTACTGTGTGGGGGACACTGAAGCACCTAATACTGTGTGGGGGACACTGAAGCATCTAATACTGTGTGGGGGACACTGAAGCATCTAATATTGTATGGGGACACTGAAGAATCTAATACTGTATGGGGGACACTGAAGCATCTAATACTGTGTGGGGGACACTGAAGCATCTAATACTGTATGGGGAAACTGAAGCATATACTACTGTGTGGGGGACACTGAAGCATCTAATACTGTATGGGGGACACTGAAGCATCTAATACTGTATGGGGGACACTGAAGCATCTAATACTGTGTGGGGGACACTGAAGCATCTAATACTGTATGGGGGACACTGAAACGTCTAATACTGTGTGGGGGACACTGAAGCATATACTACTGTATGGGGGACACTGTGAAGCATCTAATACTGTATGGGGGACACTGAAGCATCTAATACTGTGTGGGGGACACTGAGGCATATACTACTGTATGGGGGACACTGTGAAGCATCTAATACTGTGTGGGGGACACTGTTAAACATCTAATACTGTATGGGGGACACTGAAGCATCTAATACTGTGTGGGGGACACTGAAGCATCTAATATTGTATGGGGACACTGAAGCATCTAATACTGTATGGGGGACACTGAAGCATCTAATACTGTGTGGGGGACACTGAAGCATCTAATACTGTGGGGGACACTGAAGCATCTAATACTGTGTGGGGGACACTGAAGCATCTAATACTGTGTGGGGGACACTGAAGCATCTAATACTGTGTGAGGGACACTGAAGCATCTACTACTGTATGGGGAAACTGAAGCATATACTACTGTGTGGGGGACACTGAAGCATCTAATACTGTATGGGGAAACTGAAGCATATACTACTGTGTGGGGGACACTGAAGCATCTAATACTGTGTGGGGGACACTGAAGCATCTACTACTGTATGGGGAAACTGAAGCATATACTACTGTGTGGGGGACACTGAAGCATCTAATACTGTATGGGGGATACTAAAGCATCTAATACTGTATGGGGGACTCTGAAGCATCTAATACTGTATGGGGGACACTGAAGCATCTAATACTGTGTGGGGAACACTGAAGCATCTAATACTGTATGGGGGACACTGAAACTTCTAATACTGTGTGGGGGACACTGAAGCATCTAATACTGTGTGAGGGACACTGAAGCATCTAATACTGTGTGGGGGACACTGAAGCATATACTACTGTATGGGGGACACTTTGAAGCATCTAATACTGTATGGGGGACACTGAAGCATCTAATACTGTATGGGGGACACTGAAGCATATACTACTGTATGGGGGACACTGTGAAGCATCTAATACTGTGTGGGGGACACTGTGAAACATCTAATACTGTATGGGGGACACTGAAGCATCTAATACTGTGTGGGGGACACTGAAGCATCTAATATTGTATGGGGACACTGAAGAATCTAATACTGTATGGGGGACACTGAAGCATCTAATACTGTGTGGGGGACACTGAAGCATCTAATACTGTGTGGGGGGCACTGAAGCATCTAATACTGTATGGGGAAACTGAAGCATATACTACTGTGTGGGGGACACTGAAGCATCTAATACTGTATGAGGAAACTGAAGCATATACTACTGTGTGGGGGACACTGAAGCACCTAATACTGTGTGGGGGACACTGAAGCATCTAATACTGTGTGGGGGACACTGAAGCATCTAATACTGTGTGAGGGACACTGAAGCATCTACTACTGTATGGGGGAAACTGAAGCATATACTACTGTGTGGGGGACACTGAAGCATCTAATACTGTATGGGGAACACTAAAGCATCTAATACTGTATGGGGGACTCTGAAGCATCTAATACTGTACGGGGGACACTGAAGCATCTAATACTGTATGGGAAAACTGAAGCATATACTACTGTGTGGGGGACACTGAAGCATCTAATGCTGTGTGGGGAACACTGAAACATATACTACTGTGTGGGGGACACTGAAGCATCTAGTACTGTGTGGGGGACACTGAAGCATCTAATACTGTATGGGGGACACTGAAGCACTAATACTGTATGGGGAACACTAAAGCATCTAATACTGTATGGGGGACTCTGAAGCATCTAATACTGTGTGAGGGACACTGAAGCATCTAATACTGTATGAGAAAACTGAAGCATATACTACTGTGTGGGGGACACTGAAGCATCTAATGCTGTGTGGGGAACACTGAAACATATACTACTGTGTGGGGGACACTGAAGCATCTAGTACTGTGTGGGGGACACTGAAGCATCTAATACTGTGTGGGGGACACTGAAGCATCTAATACTGTATGGGGGACACTAAAGCATCTAATACTGTATGGGGGACTCTGAAGCATCTAATACTGTGTGGAGGACACTGAAGCATCTAATACTGTATGGGGGACACTGAAACATCTAATACTTTGTGGGGGACACTGAAGCATCTAATACTGTGTGGGGGACACTGAAGCATCTAATACTGTGTGGGGGACACTGAAGCATCTATTACTGTATGGGGGACACTGAAGCATCTAATACTGTATGGGGGACACTGTGCATCTAATACTGTGTGGGGGACACTGAAGCATATACTACTGTGTGGGGGACACTGAAATATCTAATACTGTGTGGGGGAATCTGTGAAGCATCTAATACTATATGGGGGACACTGAAACATCTAATACTGTATGGGGGACACTGAAGCATCTAATAGTGTGTGGGGAAAAACTGAAGCATCTAATACTGTATGGGGGACACTGAAGCATCTAATACTGTGTGGGGGACATTGTGAAGCATATACTACTGTGTGGGGGCCCACTGTGAAGCATGTAATGTGGGGGGCCCAAAGTTCTTAGAACTTTCTTCAACTCGGTAGTGGCATCAGCCATCTTCTTTGGAGTGGCCTGCTGGGGGAGCAGTATATCAACCAGGGACAGAAATAAACTTGGCAAGCTGATTAGAAAGGCCAGCTCTGTCCTGGGGAGCCCACTGGACCCAGTGCAGGTGGTGGGTGACAGAAGGATATTGTCCGTGGTGAGCTCCATGCAGAAGAAGAAGTCCCATCCCATGCATGAGACTGTGATCGCACTGAGCAGTACTGTCAGTGACCGACTGCTCCACCCTAGGTGTGAAAAGGAGCGCTATCGGAAGTCTTTCCTCCCCACCGCGGTTAGGCTGTACAACCAACACCGACCTAAGCGGAGATCATTACACACAGAGAACTGAAATATCTCTCTGCCTGTTAAATCTCCCCCCCCCCCCTCTGCTACGCCCTATCTGTCTGTCTACTGTCAATGTAATGCCTCTCACCTTGGAACATTCCTGTACATGTTGTATTTGTATTTGTATCTGCTTATCTTTGCTGCTGTAACACACTGAATTTCCCCACTGTGGGACTATTAAAGGACTATTATTATTATTATTATTATTATTATTAAATACTGTGCGGAGGCCACTTTGAAGAAAATAATACTGAGTGGGGGCCACTGTGGAGCGCATTGTACTGTCTGGGGACCACTTCGGAGTGCATTGTACTGTGTGGGGGCCCTTCACTATTTATATCACACAGTATCTGTTTTATAGCAGACATGTGATATTATTACAGGCTGTAATAACATTGCACGGTCAATATAAAACAGATCCTGGTTAATTTAAGGTTAAATTGCCGTGTTGGCACTTTGCGATAATTTAGTGGGTTTTGGGTTGCAGTTTGGGCCCTTGGTCTCTAAAAGGTTCGCCATCACTGTATTAGTGTATAAAGAGGAGAGGGGGGATTGAAAAGATGATCCTTATCTGGTGAATAAGACTGGGCTAAACATGGAGCTAAGAGTAGTCTGCAGAAAGCCTTGTTTGTGGGGGGTAGAGGATGCCCCTCACACAGTCCAGTCTTTTTATTGAAGAATTCCAAACCAATCTTTCCAGCCTTGTTGAAATGAACAAAGGCAATTTTAGCTGCCATATTATATGTTGCACATGCAGTTGCTGTCCTCTGACTAGGCTACTCCATGGCCCAGACACTAGTACATCATGCCTGATGCTCTTCACCCCAGTGCATCCTCCCCTTCGACTGAGAGAGATTGCCACCTGGAGCAGCACTGCCATGTTTTAAGACAGCAGAGAGCACTGTGCCACATAGATAAGCCCAGGGTGGCGAACCAGGCAATAGTGCCAGGGGTTGCTGACCCCTACCATAGAGTTTAACCATACACTGTGCGTTTACGCATTTATCATTTAAAAAATTATCCATTTATTAGCAAAATGTGTGTGCCCATGGATTTTTTTTAGACACACATGGCAGTTATATTGCAAAATGGCCGGAGGAATTTTTCTATTTTTTTTTTTTTTACTCCCCCCCCCTTCCAAACCCCATAACTTTTTTTATTTTACTGCTCTCAGAGTCATATGAGGTCTTAATGTTTGCGGGACAAATTTTTCTTCATGTTGGTACCATTTATTATTCTGTGCAATGTACTGGGAAGCTGGAAAAAAATTCTGAATGGGGTGGATTTGAAGAAAAAGTGCATTTGTGCAATTTTCTTATGGGCTTTTATGTCGTTCACTCTGCAGCCAAAATGACATGTCACCTGTATTCTATGTTTCAGTACGATTCCGGGGATACCATATTTATATAGTTTTATTTACATTTTAACCCCTTAACAAAAATCCAAACCTGTGCAAAAAAATTTTTTTTCCTAAAAGTCGCCATATTCTGACACCCATAACTTTTTTATGCTTCCGTGTACGGGGATGCATAGGGCGTGTTTTTTTCGGGACCAGGTGTACTTTTTAGTTATACCATTTTGGGGAATTGATATTGCTTTTATAACTTTTTATTCAAATTTTTTAGGCAAATCAGTGAAAAAACGGCAGTTTGGCACTTTTTATTTTTTTTTCCCGCTACGGTGTTTACCGTACGGGAAAAATATTTTTATAGATTTGTAGACCGGGCGTTTTTGGACACAGGGATACTTAATGTGTATGTGTTTCACAGTATTTAAGTACTTTTATATGTGTTCTAGGGAAAGGGGGGTGATTTGAACTTTTAATATTTTTTATTTTTTTATGTTTTTTACTTTTTAATTTTTTTTTTTTTTTTGCATTTATTAGACCCCCTAGGGGTCTTGAACCCCAGTGGGTCTGATCACTGCAAAAAAACGGCTCTTTGAAAGACTAATGAAAGACAGGCTGGGGAGCCTTCACAAGGCTCCCGGCTGTCATAGTAACGGGATGCCGGCCCCGGAACTTGCTCCAGGTGTCGGCGATGCCCAGCAATATGGCGGTGCCCACGCGCCTCCAGTAAAATGGCGCCTCGGTCAACTTTGACCGAGGCGACAGAGGGGTTAATGGCCACGATTATTTAGGTTAGTGGTTTGCTCTGTATGTCATTCGTAGTCTTTTTTCTGACTTTTCTTCGGTGTAATTTGTGAATAGGATGATAAAAAATAATTGATGAACTAAAAAAAAAGTTTTTGTTTTTTTGCAGATACACATTCTTCACTTATAAGTCATCTCTACACATTCTTCGCCATTGACACCTTTTTAGAAGATAAGAGAGAAATAAGGGAGGACGGCACATCCCTAATATTTATTTATGAAAGAAAATTTTTGTTGTTGGTTTTTGTGGTTTCGAGTGCATTGATTACATTTATTATGGTGGACATTTTCTATATATTTTTTGTTTATTTTATAATATATTTTCAAATAAAAAATATTCATTATTTATTATTTTTTTGTTTTTATATTTATTTATTTATTTTTTGACTATAATTCTTGGCGTATGGAGAAGTGACCCCAAAGGTATATGAAGTGGAACAGGCCCTGAGTCTATGTCTAGATTGAGTGGAACGTTTCTACTTAAGAGGTGGAATACATCTCTGATGGGATGTTGACCATCTCTTTACCTGGTTGATCATTATTTCTGTGGGGCATCCCATGGCCATGATATATGGACTGGGTATGCCCTCACATATATATAGATCTCCTAGCTACTATTTTGAATATTTGTCGCTATTATTATTATCAATATTATTATTTTTTGTTTTTTATTTTTATTATTATAATTTTTTTATTATTATTATTTTAATTATTTTTGTATTCTTTATTTATTTTTTATATTATATTTTTTATTTATTTAATTATAGGCTGGTTTTTGCCAGGTACACTACCATTCAAAAGTTTAGGGAGGAAGATTGGAAAAAAGTGTCATGGACAGACGAATCGAAGTTTGAGGTGTTTGGATCACACAGAAGAACATTTGTGAGATGCAGAACAACTGAAAAGATGCTGGAAGAGTGCCTGACGCGATCTGTCAAGCATGGTGATGGTCTGGGGTTGCTTTGGTACTGGTAAAGTGGGAGATTTGTACAAGGTAAAAGGGATTTTGAATAAGGAAGGCTATCACTCCATTTTGCAACGCCATGCCATACCCTGTGGACAGCGCTTGATTGGAGCCAATTTCATCCTACAACAGGACAATGACCCAAAGCACACCTCCAAATTATACAAGAACTATTTAGGGAAGAAGCAGGCAGCTGGTATTCTATCTGTGATGGAGTGGCCAGCGCAGTCACCAGATCTCAACCCCATTGAGCTGTTGTGGGAGCAGCTTGACCGTATGGTACGCAAAAAGTGCCCATCAAGCCAATCCAACTTGTGGGAGGGGCTTCTGGAAGCATGGGGGGAAATTTCTCCAGATTACCTCAGCAAATTAACAGCTAGAATGCCAAAGGTCTGCAATGCTGGAATTGCTGCAAATGGAGCATTCTTTCACGAAAGTAGAGTTTGAAGGAGAAAATTATTATTTCAAATAAGAATCATTATTTCTAACCTTGTCAATGTCTTGACTATATTTTCTATTCATTTTGCAACTCATTTGATAAATAAAAGTGTGAGTTTTCATGGAAAACACAAAATTGTCTGGGTGACCCCAAACTTTTGAACGGTAGTGTATGTTTACCTATTTATGAATGATTATACATTCGTGGGTTAATATATATACTTATGGCCCCTTTTTACGATTATGAGATGTATTTCTCATGCAAGAGTATTCTATTGAGCATGTCCGCCAGCACTAGAAATGGCTCCCGTTGAATATTTTTCTATTGCGCATGTTTGCACATGCACGGTATGTTATGGGCATTTGCCAATAGTTGGCATGTCGTGTGATATTGCGTTATGCACATTGCGCATACGTGGACACTTGTTCCTACTAACCGCACACAGTTGTTTATTCATGCGCAGTGGATGTTATCCCACGCTGTATTAATGTGGTGTATATGGAAACACACTGTATTTCATATAGGTGAGTGGGATGTCCCTCCCTTCCTTAATAAATTACACACCTGCACTTATTTATGATCTCACCAAGTTATTATCTCATGTATTACACTATTTTATCAATTTTATGCATATTATGGTGATTATTTCCACATGATGCAGGTGTTATGGTAGGACCTAATGGGGGTAATAGTCCCTCTGGTCAGGGCCGCTTTAACCATAGGGCCAACGGTGCACTTGCTCCAGGCCCTATGGCACTGGGGCCCTGTTGGGCATACCTCCCAACCGTCCAGAATTCCAGGTTCTGTCCCGGTTGGCGGGAAGTATTTCCCGGTATGAACTCGTCTGCGTCCTCTCCGGACACAGATGAGTTAAATACAGTGATGAAGCAGGAGCCGTCAGCGGACAGTCCCTGCTTCACCATTGTGTGTGAAGCACATCCTTGTGTTCTCCGGTCTCTGGAGCTGCGGGTGTGATATGATGACCTCACTCACATCGCGCTTGCAGCTCCCTGAACAGTCCGGGAGAAGAGACCCCACAGAGTGGCAGCAGAGCGAGGAGAGGTGAGTATTAGTGTTTTATTATGTTAAACTGGTGGCAGATGAAGGGGGTACATTAAACTTTTGGCAGATGAAGGGAGACATTAAAGAGGACTTTTCATGTCCTCATGTATATGCTGTTTTACATACCGCTAGAAAGCCAATAGCGCGCTGAATTCAGCGCACTGCCTACTTTCCCAGTATGTGTCCTGATGCTAGAGATATCGGTGGACGTAGTTTCACCGTTCACTGTCAGAAAGGCGTTCCTGACATTTTAGCTGGGCTATGAGGAACGCCCTCCCTGACAGTACTTGACCATAGAACGCCCCTCTGACAGTACAGTGCTATGGATGAATACAGAAAGAGGGCGCGTTCCTTACAGCCCAGTGATGACGCTGAGCTGTGAGGAATACCCCCTCAGTACAGCGCTATGGAGGAATACTGTCAGGGAGGGCATTCCTCACAGCGCAGCTAGACTGTCAGGAACGTCCTTCTGACGTTGAACGGTGAAACTACGAATGCCGATATCTCCAGCCCCGGGGCACATACGGGGAAAGCAGGCAGTGTGCTGTATTCAGCGCGCTGTCGGCTTTCTAGCGGTATGTAAAACAGCATATACATGAGAACGTGAAAGGTCCTCTTTAAACTAGGGTGCCAGATGGCGGGTGACATTAATGTCCCCCTCTAGTTGAGCCAGGTTAATGTCCCCCTCCAGACGCTCCCAGTTTAATGTCCCCATCCAACTAACCCCATGGTTTAATGTCCCCCTCCAGCTACCCTAGTTTAATGTCCCCCTCTAGTTTCCCCCAGTTTAAACTGAAACACCAGGAGAGGAGACTTCATACTGTGGGGTAATTGGAGGGGTACATTATAATGTTTGGGCATATAATGTTAGGGTGACTGTAGGAGGATTATACTATGTGGGGGCACATAGAAAAATGGATGAGAATGGGCAGAATCAACGTAGAAGTGGGTAGAGGTGAGGGGCGGCGCTCATGGCAGTGGAGGAAAAGATAGGACTTGGGTGGTGCTGGAGACATTGGGTAGCGGGAACACAGGGGTGATGAGAGGTGGGGGAGGGGTGGCAACCATTTCTCTAAGGTGGTCACAATTGTAGGATCATTCATGCTAGGATCAGAGAAGGGAGGGGCAGCCATTTCAGTTCGGATGGGGTTGAGGAGGAGGGGATTTGGGCTTAACTTATGGAGAGTTGGCTTGTCCTTCCTGCAAGACCCGGCTGCGCAGTTTGAGCACAAAAAAAGGGGTGGGGTTGTGGCTAATGGGAGAGGGTTCCCTCTTCAGGGGAAGACATAACAAAGCCATAACGGAATGCTGTAAGCGGCTGCAAATCGCTTGCATACGTTATATATAGAAAACTATAGTAAATTGAAAACAAACTGTCGTGGATCTGTTGTTAAAGGACAGAAAAGTGTGGCAGTACATGCTTTTCTGTCCGTTTAAAATAATGGACAGGGGCATACAAAGACCATAACGAATTGTTGTTTTTTTTTTATTGGAGGCAATAGGTCCGCTGACTGACACGTTTTTATAAGGTAAACTGCTATAAAAACGTATCAGTCAGGCGTACCTCTATAACGTGATGTGAAAGGGGCTTTATAGCTACAGAAGAGGGATCTTCACCGGTTGGCTCCCGGTGGATGACTAATTTGGGGTAAATGTAATTACTCACCGTTACTGGGCCGGGGTATCCGATAGCCAGACTCGGACCTAAGCGACAAGTGGCCTGGAAACCACGGAGCACTGGACTTGACCGGAGGCCTATTTTAGGGTCCAGGAATGCAGAAAGGCTCCTTTATAGCTTCTCCTTTCTGTCAGGATTCACTCCTTCTTGGAGGAAATAGAAGTGTGCTTGAAACCCCCTCTGTATGGACTGGTGAGAGGTCCTAGGACAGTGATGGCTAACCTTTTAAGCTTGGTGTGTCAAAATTCGTAAAAAAAAAAACCTAGCTTAAATCGGGTGGCATGTCACATCCAGAAATATCCATAATTTTGTGATATTTGTAGCTCTAGTAAAAAAAAAGTTATATTTTTGATATATGTATTTATATTATATGTATTTCTGGCCCATCACACAGTATATAGCCCCCTTTTCCTGGCCCATCACACAGTATATGACCCCCTTTATCTGGCCAATCACACGGTATTTGATACCCTTTTCCTAGCCCATCACACGGTATATGACCCCCTTTTCCTGGCCCATCACACGGTATATGACACCCTTTTTCTGGCCAATCACACGGTATACGACCCCCTTTTTCTGGCCAATCACACAGTATACAATCCCCTTTTCCTGGCCCATCACACAGTATATGACCCCCTTTTTTTTTACCTCCCCACACAGCATATAATCCCCCTATTTATGGCCCTCACACAGTTTATGACACCTTTTATACCTCCCACATAGTATATGACCCCTTTTTTAAAGTCCACTCACAGTATATGACCCCCTGTTATCTCCCCACCCCCACACAGAGTAGTGGCCAATAATTTTTACTCACCTGTCCGCGCTCCAGACCTGGACGCCCTCCGCTGCCGCCTCCAGGGTGCGCTGTTGCCGACGCTGAAGAAGGCCGGGATGCTGTACGTAGCGTTCCGGCGTTCTTAAGTGTCATGATATCAGTGTAGCGCCGCCTAGAGGAGGCAGTGGAGGGCGGCCAGGACAGGAGCGTGGACAGGTGAGTAAAAGTATCGACAGCTGCTTATTGCAGTAACACAATACGTAGCTGCTGATGCGTGTCACCCAAAATGTCTTGGCGTGTCACCTGGGACACATGTGCCATAGGTTCACCATCACTGTCCTAGGAGAACCTGTAGCTCACATGGGTCGTGGGATTCACCATGCAGCTCCTAGGTTTGGCAGGAATAACCTGAAAATCCTGCTTGGTGTTGGCCTAGCATGAGTTGCTGTTACCTCTTACACTAGACTCTCCAGAACATGGCTGCACTGGTTTCCTGTCCCCTGCTAAGAGGAAGGCTGGGCTAAAGTCTCCACCCACAGCTTGCTAGAAGCTTCTGTGCAGAAGCTCGTGCTGTGTATGATGAAGTGATTGGGATCCTACCATCACACGCACCTACATAGAGTGAACCATAGGTGCCAGTAAAGTAATACATGGCAATGAACACAGTGTATGCACATAGGAAATGCAGATTATTCAATAGACATAGTGATACCCAATATTGGTACATTGTGAGAAACATTCTGCCATACGACAACTACTCCTATCATGGCAGGATAGATCATCAGTATCAGATTGGTCGGGGTCCACCAGCCGAACCCCGAACCGATCAGCTGATGCGGCCACCAGAAGCCATATACTAAGTATTCAGCCAGAGGCAGCCCTTCTCCTATTCAACTGAATGGCAACGAGGCTGCAGTTCCAGCTGCTACCGCTATAGTGTAGAGAGCTCTGTACACTGTACAGAGTTTGTGTTGAACCCAGACTGATCTGATACTGATGACCTATCCTGTGGATAGGTTATCAGTATCAAATATGTTCAGATCCTGGACAACCCCTTTAAGGCTTTTATTGCCATAGATTTTCTTTTCTTTCAAAAAAAAAAAAAAAAATACAGAAAACTGCCATTGTCACTACAAAAACCGAAGATGACTGTCAAAGTGTCTTTTACTCTAATTTTCAATGGCCAGGTCACGCTTTGAATGTCATTGTAATTTCTTTCTTAATATTCCTTAAAAAAACAAACATACATACATTTTCAGTATTGTGGTTAATCACCATTATATAAGCAGTGCAGTAAAATGACTTGAAAAAAACAGGGTAGGGAACAGTCTTAAGGAGGAGAAGGAAACACTCATGCTACTGTCACACAATCCACCACTGCAAGTACTATCAATGAGAATGTGGGTGACAACAGCAACACTAGTTTTGGTCTTGGCAGCGCTGCCAGTAGCCGCTGGATTGTTGTACTTCCTGAGAATGAAGATGAAGTTTTTAATTACATAGCTCACTCACCTTAGTCGCGAGAGGATATTACATCTAAGAGTGATGCAAACTTCAGTCAGGGTTCTGTGTGTTCCTCCTCCTCCTTTACTGTTGTAACTTTGTAATTTACAGCACAGCCTTTCTGCAGTGTCAGCCATGTCTTCTTAATCTTCACTAACACTGATCCCTAGTAGTGATGTGGCACTCACTGAGAAAGATATTTCTTCTAGTCCTAGTCTTTCTCTTCTTCCTCTTTTTGATGAGTTTGATGAGAACAGTTATCAAATTTTTGGAAGTAGAGTAGTTAGAGGTGGAAGAGGAAGACATGACTGTTGGTGGGGGAGGTAGTAGTGGAAAGGGGTGTGTTACTGGTAGTCATGCTGGTAGCGGCACTAGGAGGAACTATAACAGTGGGAATTATGATGGTGCGCAAGAATCCCATGGCCATGATGAAAAAAGTGGAGAAGATAGTGACATTGCCTGTAATAATTCTGCTTCTGAGAGGACCTGGCAACTGCGTGAGGGTGACAAGGTGACATCAAAGGAAGAAGGTACTGGCAGTAGAGATGGTAACGACTCCAGCCAATGCGCAACCCCAACATCCAAAAACCTACCCAAGACACCTAGGGGAGCCTTAGGAGTGGAGGTGGTGGCAGCTTCAGACACGTTTCCGAAGCTGTTGGTTTTCGCGGCAGTAGCTACACTCGGTTCTCTACTGCGTTGGAATTTTTTTACATTAGCAAATGACAAGTCCATGGCACTATGCAAGATCTGCAAGCATAAATTTAGTAATGGCCATACAGGAAAAAATATAGGAACTACATCTCTCTGCAGTCACAAGCATCACCAGCTCATTTGGCAAAATAGAATTGGCAGGGGAAATGAGCAAAACTGTCCTACTCCATCTCCCCATGATCTTTCTTATAGGCAGGCCACATCAACACCTAGAAGCCATGGTCGGGGTTATCATCATCATCATCACCATCAGCATGTCCTCCTACTCCATACTAACATCAGTCAGAATGTGTGTCCAGTCATACGGCAGTTCCTCAACTTAACAGGTTCTACAACTTAACACAAGTGGCTATGTTGCTGGCAGTGCAGTCTTGATATAAATAATTTTCTAGAGAAGCTCTCACTGCTTTATATCACCATGTGTTGGTGAATGTGGGCCTACCCATAGAAATGTCAGCGTGGGGAAGGGTGCATACCACCATTGACACATGGAAACAGCGATATCCAGTAATATACAGAATTTACAGTGTACATAGTGTCTACATATGTGTGTATGTATTGTGACAATTTAGGGGGATTTAGCCTCAAAGGCGGCAATTTCCTGGAATCTACAGCGGTGTAGGTGGTACTGGGTGCCGGAGAAGCAGCATTCAGACGGTGCTAATCCAAAGTAAAATGGCTTTTATTCAGCTTAAAAGTGGAACATAAACAAAATAACAAACAGCCTGGGCCACACTTAGGGCACTACCTCACTGCTTGCTCCCTTACTAGCCTCTGGGGGCAAGAAGCAGCCTGACTCACAGTCAGCTCAAACAATGTCCTCTTTGGAAACTCAGTCCTCCTGGGACAGACCGCCTGTCTGTCTCTGACTGTTTCCAGCACACACCTGCTCCCTGCAGGCTTCCACAGCAGCTCTCCTGCTGCGTACACTCCTTCTGGAGTTGCCACACCTATGGGTGTGGCTGATGACCTTTTCAAGCCTGGCTCTGGGTCGCTCACTAGCGCCCTCTAGGCTCACACTCTCACAGTATGTATATATACTGTCATATGAAAAAGTTTGGGCACCCCTATTAATCTTAATCATTTTAGTTCTAAATATTTGGGTGTTTGCAACAGCCATTTCAATTTGATATATCTAATAACTGATGGACACAGTAATATTTCAGGATTGAAATGAGGTTTATTGTACTAACAGAAAATGTGCAATATGCATTAAACCAAAATTTGACCGGTGCAAAAATTTGGGTACCCTTATCATTTTATTGATTTGAATACTCCTAACTACTTTTTACTGACTTACTGAAGCACAAAATTGGTTTTGTAACCTCACTGAGCTTTGAACTTCATAGCCAGGTGTATCCAATCATGAGAAAAGGTATTTAAGGTGGCCAATTGCAAGTTGTTCTCCTATTTGAATCTCCTCTGAAGAGTGGCATCATGGGCTCCTCAAAACAACTCTCAAATGATCTGAAAACAAAGATTGTTCAACATAGTTGTTCAGGGGAAGGATACAAAAAGTTGTCTCAGAGATTTAACCTGTCAGTTTCTACTGTGAGGAACATAGTAAGGAAATGGAAGACCACAGGGACAGTTCTTGTTAAGCCCAGAAGTGGCAGGCCAAGAAAAATATCAGAAAGGCAGAGAAGAAGAATGGTGAGAACAGTCAAGGACAATCCACAGACCACCTCCAAAGAGCTGCAGCATCATCTTGCTGCAGATGGTGTCACTGTGCATCGGTCAACAATACAGCACACTTGGCACAAGGAGAAGCTCTATGGGAGAGTGATGCGAAAGAAGCCGTTTCTGAAAGCACGCCACAAACAGAGTCGCCTGAGGTATGCAAAAGCACATTTGGACAAGCCAGCTTCATTTTGGAAGAAGGTCCTGTGGACTGATGAAACAAAGATTGAGTTGTTTGGTCATACAAAAAGGCGTTATGCATGGCGTCAAAAAAAAACAGCATTCCAAGAAAAACACTTGCTACTCACTGTAAAATTTGGTGGAGGTTCCATCATTCTTTGGGGCTGTGTGGCCAATGCCGGCACCGGGAATCTTGTTAAAGTTGAGGGTCGCATGGATTCAACTCAGTATCAGCAGATTCTTGAGAATAATGTACAAGAATCAGTGACGAATTTGAAGTAACGCCGGGGATGGATATTTCAGCAAGACAATGATCCAAAACACAGCTCCAAATCTACTCAGGCATTCATGCAGAGGAACAATTACTATGTTCTGGAATGGCCATCCCAGTCCCCAGACCTGAATATCATTGAACATCTGTGGGATAATTTGAAGCGGGCTGTCCATGCTCGGCGACCATCAAACTTAACTGAACTGGAATTGTTTTGTAAAGAGGAATGGTCAAAAATACCTTCATCCAGGATCCAGGAACTGATTAAAAGCTACAGGAAGCGACTAGAGGCTGTTATTTTTGCAAAAGGAGGATCTACTAAATATTAATGTCACTTTTCTGTTGAGGTGCCCATACTTTTGCACCAGTCAAATTTTGGTTTAATGCATATTGCACATTTTCTGTTAGTACAATAAACCTCATTTCAATCCTGAAATATTACTGTGTCCATCAGTTATTAGATATATCAAATTGAAATGGCTGTTGCAAACACCCAAATATTTAGAACTAAAAATGATTAAGATTAATAGGGGTGCCCAAACTTTTTCATATGACTGTATATATATACAGTGGGTACGGAAAGTGTTCAGACCCCTTTAAATTTTTCACTCTTTGTTTCATTGCAGCCATTTGCTAAAAGCAAAAAAGTTCATTTTATTTCTCATTAATGTACACTCTGAACCCCATCTTGACAGAATAAAAAACAGAAATGTAGATATTTTTGCAAATTTATTAAAAAAGAAAAACTGAAATATCACATGGTCATAAGTATTCAGACCCTTTGCTGTGACACTCATATTTAACTCACATGCTGTCCATTTCCTTCTGATCCTCCTTGAGATGGTTCTACTCCTTCATTGGAGTCCATCTGTGTTTAATTAAACTGATTGGACTTGATTAGGAAAGGCACACACCTGTCTATATAAGACCTCACAGCTCACAGTGCATGTCAGAGCAAATGAGAATCATGAGGTCAACGGAATTGCCCAAGGAGCTCAGAGACAGAATTGTGGCAAGGCACAGATCTGGCCAAGGTTACAAAAGAATTTCTGCAGCACTCAAGGTTCCTAAGAGCACAGTGGCTTCCATAATCCTTAAATGGAAGAAGTTTGGGACGACCAGAACTCTTCCTAGACCTGGGAGAAGAGCATTGGTGAGAGAGGTAAAGAAGAATCCAAAGATCACTGTGGCTGAGCTCCAGAGATGCAGTAGGGAGATGGGAGAAAGTTCCACAAAGTCAACTATCACTGCAGCCCTCCACCAGTCGGGGCTTTATGGCAGAGTGGCTTGAAGGAAGCCTCTCCTCAGTGCTAGACATATGAAAGCCCGCATAGAATTTACCAAAATACACATGAAGGACTCCCAGACTATGAGAAATAAGATTCTCTGGTCTGATGAGACGAGGATTGAACTTTTTGGCGTTAATTCTAAGTGGTATGTGTGGGAAAAAAGCAGGCACTGCTCATCACCTGCCCAATACAATCCCAACAGTGAAACATGGTGATGGCAGCTATGGGGGTGTTTTTCAGCTGTAGGGACAGGACGACTGGTTGTAATTGAAGGAAAGATGAATGCGGTCAAGTATAGAGATATCCTGGAAGAAAACCTCTTCCAGAGTGCTCTGGACCTCAGACTGGGCCGAAGGTTCACCTTCCAACAAGAAAATGACCCTAAGCACACAGCTAAAATAAAAAAGGAGTGGCTTCGGAACAACTCTGTGACCATTCTTGACTGGCCCAGCCAGAGCCCTGACCTCAACCCAATTGAGCATCTCTGGAGAGACCTGAAAATGGCTGTCCACCAACGTTCACTATCCAACCTGACGGAACTGGAGAGGATCTGCAAGGAAGAATGGCAGAGGATCCCCAAATCCAGATGTGAAAAACTTGTTGCATCATTCCCAAGAAGACTCATGGCTGTACTAGCTCGAAAGGAAGGGTGCTTCTACTCAATACTGAGCAAGGGTCTGAATACTTATGACCATGTGATATTTCAGTTTTTCTTTTTTAATAAATTTGCAAAAATATCTACATTTCTTTTTTTTTTCTGTCCAGATGTGGTGCTGAGTGTACATTAATTAGAAATAAAATGGCTGCAATGAAACAAAGAGTGAAAAATTTAAAGGGGTCTGAATACTTTCTGTACCCAAGGTAGAAGTATAAGTACTTGATATATACAGTGGGAAAAAAAAAGTATTTAGTCAGCCACCATTTGTGCAAGTTCTCCCACTTAAAAAGATGAGAGAGGCCTGTAATTGACATCATAGATAGACCTCAACTATGAGAGACAAAATGAGAAAACATATCTAGAAAATCACATTGTCTGATTTTTTTAAGAATTTATTTGCAAATTATGGTGGAAAATAAGTATTTGGTCACCTGCAAACAAGCAAGATTTCTGGCTCTCACAGACCACAGACCACAGAACTTCTTCTTTAAGAGGGTCCTCTGTCCTCCACTCATTACATGAAGTAATGGCACCTGTTTGAAATTGTTATCAGTATAAAAGACACTTGTCCACAACCTCAAACAGTCACACTTCAAACTCCACTATGGTGAAGACCAAAGAGCTGTAGAAGGACACCAAAAACAAAATTGTAGACCTGCACCAGGCTGGGAAGACTGACTCTGCAATAGGCAAGCAGCTTGGTGTGAAGAAATCAACTGTGGGAGCAATAATTAGAAAATGGAAGACAAACAAGACCACTGATAATCTCCCTCGATCAGGGGCTCCATGCAAGATCTCACCCCGTGGGGTCAAAATGATCACAAGAACGGTGAGCAAAAATCCCAGAACCACACGGGGGGATATAGTGAATGACCTGCAGAAAGCTGGGACTAACGTAACAAAGGCTACCGTCACACTACGCCACCAGGGACTCAGATCCTGCAGTGCCAGACATGTCCCCCTGCTTAAGCCAGTATATATCCGGGCCCGTCTGAAGTTTGCTAGAGAGCATTTGGATGTTCCAGAAGAATATTGGGAGAATGTCATATGGTCAGATGAAACCAAAGTAGAACGGTTTGGTAGAAACGTCGTGTTTGGAGGAGAGTGAATTCTGCGTTGCATCCAAAGAACACCATACCTACTGTGAAGCATGGGGGTTGCAACATCATGCTTTGGGACTGTTTCTCTACAAAGGGACCAGGACGACTGATCCATGTACATGAAAGAATGAATGCGGTGCAAACCTACTTCCATCAGAAAGGGCATTGAAGAGGAAACGTGGCTGGGTCTTTCAGCATGACAATGATCCCAAGCACACCGCCAGGGCAACGAAGGAGTGGCTTCGTAAGAAGCATTTAAAGGTCCTAGAGTGGCCTAGCCAGTCTCCAGATCTCAACCCCATAGAAAACCTTTGGAGGGAGTTGAAAGTCCGTGTTGCCCAGCGACAGCCCCAAAACATCACTGCTCTAGCAGAGATCTGCATGGAGGAATGGGCCAACATACCAGCAACAGTGTGTGTCCACCTTGTGAAGACTTACAGAAAATGTTTGACCTCTGTCATTGCCAACAAAGGATATATAACAAAGTATTGAGATGAACTTTTGTTATTGACCAAATACTTATTTTCCACCACAATTTGCAAATAAATTCTTTAAAAATCAGACAATGTGATTTTCTAGATATGTTTTCTCATTTTGTCTCTCATAGTTGAGATCTACCTATGATGTCAATTACAGGCCTCTCTCATCTTTTTAAGTGGGAGAACTTGCACAATTGGTGGCTGACTAAATACTTTTTTCCCCCACTATATGTGTTATTTTGTGTGTACATAGTGTGTATAAGGTGTTTGTAGTATGGCTATATACAGTTGTGCTAAAAAGGTTACATACCCCGGCAGATTTTTTTGTTTTTTGGCCTTTTTTCAGAGAATATGAATGATAACACAAAAACGTTTTCTCCACTCATGTTTAGTGGTTGGGAGAAGCCATTTATTGTCAGACTTCTGTGTTTTGTCTTTTTAAATCATAATGACAACCAGAAACATCAAACTGACCCTGTTCAAAAGTTCACAAACCCTGGTGATTTTGGCCCGATAACATACCCAGAAACCAAACCACGGTCAGGTAGACCAACCAAAATTTTGGCCACAACTGCCCGAAAAATTGTTCGGGATGCAAAGAAAAACCCACACATAACATCAGCTGAAATACAGGATTCTCTGAAAACTATCGGTGTGGCTGTTTCAAGATGCACAATAAGGAGTCACCTGAAGAAAAATGAGCTGCATGGTCGAGTTGCAAGAAGAAAGCCATTACTGCGCAAATGCCACAAAGAATCTCGCCTTCAATACGCCAAACAGCACAGAGACAAGCCTCAAAACTTCTGGAACAAGGTAATTTGGAGTGATGAGACAAAAATCGAACTTTTTGGTCAGAACCATAAACGTTACATTTGGAGAGGTGTCAACAAGGCCTATGATGAAAGGAACACCATTCCTACTATAAAGCACGGAGGTGGATCACTGATGATGTGGGGATGTGTGAGCTTCAAAGGCACAGGAAACTTGGTCAAAGTTGAAGGAAAGATGAATGCAGCATGTTATCAGCAAATACTGGAGGCAAATTTGTACTCATCAGCCAGGAAGCTGCGCATGGGACGTACTTGGACGTTCCAACATGACAACGATCGAAAACACAAGGCCAAGTTGACCTGTCATTGGCTACAGCAGAAGAAAGTGAAGGTCCTGGAGTGGCCATCTCAGTCTCCTGACTTCAATATCATTAGGCCACTCTGGGGAGATCTCAAGCACGCAGTACATGCAAGACAACCCAGGAATTTACAGGAACTAGAGACTTTTTGCCAAAAAGAATGGGCAGTTTTACCATCTGAGAAAATAAAGAGCCTCATCCACAACTACCACAAAAGACTTCAAGCTGTCATTGATGTTAGAGGGGGCAATACACGGTATTAAGAACTGGGGTCATTTTGATGTTTTTGGTTGTCAATATGATTTAAAAAGAGAAAACAGAGAAGTTTGACAATAAATTGCTTCAACCAACCACTATCCTTGAGTGGAGAAAAAGTGTTTGTGTTATCATTCATATTCTCTGAAAAAAGTCCAAAAAAACAAAAAATCTGCCGGGGTATGTAAACTTTTTAGCACAACTGTACATGCAGTATAGGTGCTGGATGTTAGGACAACCCCTGGATCTGGAAAAGCATGGATCAATTACTTTTGTCACACAGCAACCATCATAGCCAGAGCTGCCACTGACTGCTCTAATCTCCTGCACGAACCCGCCATGTGAGAAGTGAGCAGGAAGCACTGATCAGACATTCTCACTATCTCATTACATAATCCAAAGTTTTAAAGGATAGAAAGAGGGACAGTACATGTGGCGCACTATCCGCGCCATGGCAAATTTAGCTCCACCTACTAATACGTTGACCCCGCCCACTCTGATCCATTTTTCTATGTGCCTCCACACAGTATAATGCTCCTACAGTCACCCATTATATGCCCCCACATTATAATGTTCCTCTCCAATTACCCCACGGTATGAAGTCCCTCTCCTGGTGCCACATTTTAAACTGGGGGAAACTAGAGGGGGATATTAAACTGGGGCATCTGGAGGGTGACATTAAACCCTGGGGGTAGTTGGATGGGGACATTAAACTAGGGGTTTCTGGAGTGGGACATTAAACTGGGGGCAACTAGAGGGGGACATTAAACCATGGGGGTAGCTGGAGGGTGACATTAAACTGAGGGCAACTAGAGGCAGACATGTCCCCCTCCAGCTACCCCCGTGGTTTAATGTCCTCCTCAAGTTGCCCCCAGTTTAATGTTCCCCTCAATCTGCCCCCAGTTTAATGTCCCCTTTTCATCTGCCCCCAGTTTAATGTTCCCCCTCCATTTGCCCTCAGTTTAATGTCCCCCTTCATCTTCCCGTTTAATGGACCCCTTCATCTTCCTCAGTTTAATGTCCCCTTTTCATCTGCCCCAGCTTATTGTTCCCCCTCCATTTGCCCCCAAAGTTTAACATAATAAAAACGCTGGTACTCCCCTCTCCTCTCTCTCCTGCTGCTCTGCTTGAGGACTCCCTCAATGGAGTGCTCAGGGAGCTACAGGCACGATGTGAGTGACATCATCACATCGCGCCTACAGCTCCCAGGGCCAGAGCACACAGGGATGTGGTTCACACAGAGTGATTCCTTGGACAGCTTCCTTGGACAGCTCCTGCTTCATCATTGTATTCAACTCATCAGCGCCCTCCAGATGCAGATGAGTTGATACCAGACATACCTCCCGCCAAGCGGGACAGGACCCAGAATCCGGGACTGTCCTGCTGAATCCAGGGAGAATGTTAGAGTAGCTCCCTGTAAATACAGTACCCTCCTGTTCCCGCACTTTGTCCACAAACCTTGTACTTCTAACCAGCCAGGAGCTGCTGCTAGGGCCCTCAACTCACCTTCTGTTCTTTCCAGCAACAGGCGATGAGTTTTTAGACTCCACCTCCAGCTTCTGTTCTTCCCATTCGGTTTCTCCAGCACACCAAGGGGGAGGAAAGATGAGGTAATTCTGCACTCAGTGCACTTGGCTGACTATATTAACAGGCAGAACAGTCCACCAAGTCAGTGGGTCCCTGACCCCATGAAAACAACCCCTCTGGGTGCAGATGCTGGACCCAAATCAATCTGATATTGATGACCCACCCTAAGGATAGGATAGAAGACCCCTTTATTGATGTTAATGTGTGCAGCATCACTTTATATATACCCCTTTCCTGCTGTTTCTGAGCATCTTTCCTATAGTTGACAATGACTGCCTGTCAGGTTTATGTCTGCACAAGGCTTTGTGAATAAAAGGCATTACTATCACAGCAGCAGCATCACAGGGAATGGATATGTGAGTTAAAAGTTGAAGGTTGCGCTGATGGTAGCCTTACTGCTCAGCAATGCTGCGTTCCTCCCCATTATACTGCTTAAAGTGATAAAGTAATTGCCGTAAACAGGGACTAAATAATGGATAACACATACCTCCCAACTTTCAAAGGACAGAAAGAGGGACAAAATATGCGCGCCGTGGCAAATTTAGCTCCACCCACTCCTACGTTGACTCCACCCATTTTCATCTATTTTTCCATGTGCCCCCACACAGAATAATGCTCCTACAGTCACCCTAACATTATATGCCCCCACATTATAATGGTCCCCTCCAATTGCCCCACAGTATTAAGTCCCTCTCCTCATGCCTTCAGGGGCATAGCTGGACAAACTGTAAGCTATGCGGGACCGCGGGACAGCAGTGTAAAATCGGGACTGTCCCGCCAGGTGCGGGACGGTTGGTTGCTATAGATAACAGCATTACATGGATACCATGGACTTACATAGCTCCCAACAGTCCCAATTTTACACTGCTGTCCCGCGGTCACGCATAGCTTACAGTTTGTCCCGCTATGCCCCTGAAGTGTTTTGCTGTTAACAAACTTTATTAGGGTAGGGTAAAGGCTAAATGGTAGATGCTAAATCCTAGTGGCTAAAGGACCTTTGATGATGTCATGAACATGTGATCAGACTCTTGTGTGGGCGGAGCTATTCTGGATACTGCAGGACAGACTGTGATGTTACACAGAAAGCTGGGAACAGAGAGTGATGGAAGATAAGTAGGAGAGAAGAGAGCATGTGTGAGCAAGAGGGGGAAACTGGGGGCAGATGTAGGGGGCAGTTAAAGTGAAGGCAGATGAAGGGGCAATTAAACTGGGGGGGAGATGAGCGGGCAATTAAACTGAAGGCAGATTAAAGGGGCAATTAAACTGGTGGGAAATCAAGGGGGTCATTAAGCTGGTGGCAGATAAAGGGGGACATTAAATTGGTGGTAGATGGAGGGGGCAATTAAACTGGGGGCAAATGAAGGGGACATTAAGCTGGTGAAATGAAGGGGGGTATTAAACTGGGGGAAGATGAAGGGGGCATTAAGCTAGTGGCAGATGAAGGGGGACATTAAATTGGTGGAAGATGAAGGGGGGACATTAAGATGGTGGCAGATGAAGGGGGACATTAAACTGGGGGCAGATGAAGGGTGGCACTAAGCTGGTGGCAGATGAAGGGAGACATTAAACTGGGGGCAACCGGAGGAGGACATTAAACCGTGGAGGGTAGCTGGAGGGGGACATATCTGCATCTAGTTGCCCCCAGTTTAATATCCCCCTTCAACTACCCCCACTGTTTAATGTCACCTTCCAGCTGCCCTATAGTTTAATGTCCCCCTCTAGCTGCCCAAGTTTAATGTCCTCCTCTAGTTTCTGCCAGTTTAAACTGGAGCACGAGGAGAGGGACTTAATACTGTGGGGCAATTGGAGGGGACCATTATAATGTGGGGGCATATAATGTTAGGGTGACTGTAGGAGCATTATACTGTGTGGGGGCACATGGAAAAATAGATGAGAATGGGCGGAGTCAACATAGAAGTGGGTGGGGCTAAATTAGCGCGCCGCATATTTTGTCCCTCTTTGAAAGTTGGGAGGTATGAATTTATATACAGGAGACTGATATATTACTACCTTTCCCACCCACATGCAGCATGGTATATATCTACCCTATCTGTGCACATAAATGAATTTGCACCGCATTTGGATAGATGGCCCATGTAATCCTACTTTGTCCCCCTCCATCAGTTGGAGTCTCACACTCTCCACTGGTTGCAAGAGCTGCCTCACTGCTGTGCATGCTCTTACCTGGTGCACAAGTATTTCATGTTACAATCCAGTCCATCAGCGCTTACTTAGAGTACTGGTACATCATCCTACAAGCAAGCCTGCATTTAGAATTCTGCTGGTTACCATACTGCCAGATCTAGCTGGGTCACTGTCATCCCACGATGCATTGCTCTCTGGTTACAGAACACCAGATGAATTTACAGAACACCAGGGGAGATTTATGAACACTGGTGTCAGCAGAATGTGAGGCACACCCTCCACATGAAGTGGTGTGAAATCTAGGCCAGCATATATCTGACATAGATATCTAACATCAAATACGCCTGATTTATGGTAATAAATCTGGTGGACCCTGCCCCCAGCACACCTTTGCCATGCCCCCTTTTAGGGAAAGTGGCGTGAGTGGCGCAAAATGCCAGTTGCTACAATTTATGCTGATGTTTAAAAAGTTGCAAACCCAAAGTTTGTGGCTTTTTTTATGCCATGAAATTGGCGTAAAATAATAACTTTCCCCTGCTGTTTTCAGATTTCTTGTAACAGACAGCAAGGCCAGCCTACAGTAGCACCTCAGTCATCATCATCAGTTGTCAGTAATCGTCCATCTTCTGTCTCCACAGTCAGCAGCTAATGACAGGTAATCGGTCTAAATGTTTCCAGAGACATAAACATTGTCAATTATTACAGGGCGTATTATTATAACTGATGGTGATGGAACATCTAGATGAAAAATTAGCACTGTTCCCTTCTAAAAATATATATTGTTGTTACTTCAAACCCATTAGACTGGGGCTTTAGAGGGACCATTTTTAACAAATCTTTGTTAAAAAATTTGCCATTTTCACCATAGAGAAACAGTGGGATCACATGGAAATCATTTGATAGCTACGCTATTTTCATTGTTTTTTTTTTTTATAAATAAAATAAAGCAAACATACATGTGTCAAAAGCATGGTTATTTTGGGACTGCAGTACCTACATAGAACAGTAGCTATACCAATAACTATACAAGCAATACCAAAGTATACAGTGCCTTTCAAAAGTATTCATACCCCTTCAACTTTTTCACATTTTGTCACCTTACAACCACAAATTTAAATGTATTTCCACTTCACATAATTGTGAAGGGGAAGGAAAATGATACATGGTTTTCAAAATTTTAATCAAATAAAATTCTGAAATGTGTGACGTGCAAAAGTATTCACCCCCCCTATATCAATACTTTGTAGAGACACCTTTCACTGCAATTACAGCTGCAAGTCTTTTGGGGTATGTCTCTACCAGCTTTGCACATCTAGAGACTGAGATTTTTCCCATTCTTCTTTGCAAAATAACTCAAGCTCAGTCAGATTGGATGGAGAGCGTCTTTGAACAGCAATTTTCATGTCTTGCCACAGATACTCAATGGGATTTAGGTCTAGACTTTGACTGGTTCATTCTAACACATGAATATTTTTTGATCTAAACCATTCCACTGTAGCTCTGGCTGTATGTTTAGGGTCATTGTCTTGCTGGAAGATGAATCTCCTTCCCAGTCTCAAGTCTTTTGCTGCCTCCAACATGTTTTCTTCCAGGATTGCCCTGTATTTAGCTCCATCCATCTTTCCATCAACTCTGATCAGCTTCCCTGTCCCTGCTGAAGAAAAGCATCCCAACAACATGATGCTGCCACCACCATGTTTCACAGTGGGCATGGTGTGTTCAGGGTGATGAGCAGTGTTACTTTTCCGCCACACAACTTTGGTCTCATCTAACCAGAACACATTCTTCCACATGTTTTCTGTGTCCCCTAAATGGCTTGTAGCAAACTGCAAATGGTACTTCTTATGTCTCTCTTTAAACAATGTTTTTCTTCTTGCTACTCTTCCATAAATGCCAGATTTGTGGAATGCACAATTTATAATTGCCCTGTAGACAGATTCTCCCTCCTGAGCTGTGGATTTCTGCAGCTCCTCCAGAGTGACCATGGACCTCTTGACTGCTTCTCTGACCAGTGATCTCCTTGCTCGATCTGTCACTTTAGGTGGACAGCCATGTCTTGGTAGTTTTGCAGTTGTAGAATACTTTTTCGATGATGGATTGAACAGTGCTCCTTGGGATGCTCAAAGCTTGGGATATGATTTTATAACCTAACCCTGCTTTAAACTTCTCCACAACTTTATCTCTGACCTGTCTAGTGAGTTCCTTGGTCTTCATGATGCTGTTTGTTCACTAGTGTTCTCTAACAAACCACTGAGGCCTTCACAGAACAGATGTATTTATACTAAGACTAAATTACACACAGCTGGACTCTATTAACTCATTAAGTGACTTCTGAAGGCAATTGATTGCACTGGATTTTATTTAGGGGTATCAGAGTACAGGGGGCTGAATACTTTTGCACATCACACTTTTCAGATTTCAATTAATTACAATTTTGAAAACCATGTATCATTTTCATTCCACTTCACAATTATGTGCTACTTTGTGTTGGTCTATCACTTAAAATCTCAATAAAATAAATTTAAGTTTGTGGTTGTAAGGTGACAAAATGTGAAAAAGTTCAAGGGGTATGAATACTTTTGCAAGTCACTGTATGCCAGAAATCTAGCATAAATGAGGTGGGACATGACTGTCGACTATGAGCTGTCGTACGTTTCCACTCCAGGTGCAGGGGCTGGCGGAGAAGGCGTGTCATTTATTAGGAGGCGAGGTCAACTCCAGGGTTATAAATACTGTCATTAATAACACCAGTCTTCTTAAATGTCCCTATTATTCTTGGAGAGAAATTTAATAGTAATGGATGGAGGAAATGCCTCCTAACATATCTCAATGGAAATTATTGTAATAATGGTGTGTAATCCTTCCCATGACTATAGTAATACAGTTGAAAGCAGAAGTTTACATACACTATATAAAAAGACACATATGCATGTTTTTCTCATCTGACATAAAATCAGAATAAACCTTTCCCGTTTTAGGTCAATTAGGATTACCAAAATTATTTATATTTGCCAAATGCCAGAATAATGAGAGAGAGAGAGAGAGAGAGAGAGAGAGAGAGAGAGAGAGAAATTTTTAAAGGCATTTTTATTACTCTCTGTAAAGTCAAAAGTTTACATACATTTCATTAGTATTTGGTACCATTGCCCTTAAACTGTATGACTTGGGTCAAACGTTTTGGATATCCTTCCACAAGCTTCTCACAATAGTTGGAAGGAATTTGGGCCCATTCCTCCTGACAGAACTGGTGTAACTGAGCCATGGTTGTAGGCTGCCTTGCTCACACCTGCCTTTTCAGCTTTGCCCATAAATTTTCAATAGGATTGAGATCAGGGCTTTGTGATGGCCACTCCAAAACATTGACTTTGTTATCCTTAAGCCACTTTGTTATCCTTAAGCCACTTTGTTATCCTTAAGCCACTTTGTTATCCTTAAGCCACTTTGTAACCAGTTTGGCAGTATGCTTCGGGTCATTGTCCATTTGGAAGACCCATTCGTGCCCAAGCTTTAACTTCCTGGATGATGTCTTGAGATGTTGCTTCAGTATTGCCACATAATGTTCGTTGCTCATGATGCCATCTATTTTGTGACGTGCACCAGTCCCTCCTGCAGCAAAACAACCCCACAACATGATGCTACCACCCCTGCGTTTCACAGTAGGGATGGCGTTCTTAGGCTTGCAAGCTTTTCCCTCTTATTTATTTTGCTTACTTATAGCACAATCATATTCTGCAGCGCTTTACAGACATTGACGCTCATTATCCCATATAGGGCTCACAATCGACATTCTTTAACATTTTGTCTTTGGAGTGTGGGAAGAAACTGGAGTACCCAGAGGAAACCCATGCAAACACGGGGAGAACATACAAACTCCTTGCAGATGTTGTCCTTGGCAGGATTCGAACCCAGGACTCCAGCTCTGCAAGGCTGCAGTGCTAACCACTGAGCCACCATGCTGCCCTTTTGTTTCCTTTAGACGTAACAATGGTTATTATGGCCAAACAGTTCAATTTTAGTTTCATCAGACCACATGACAAGTCTTGAAAAATGAAGGTCTTTGTTCCTGTGTGCATTTGCAAATATTAATCTGGCTTTTTTATGTTTCTTTTGGAGTAATGGCTTCTTCCTGGCAGAGTGGCCTTTCAGCCCATGTTGATACAGTACTCATTTCACTGTGAATAATGACACACTCTTACCAGCTTCAGCCAGCATCTTCACAAGGTCTTTTGCTTTTGTTCTTGGGTTGATATGCACATTTCGTACCAAAGCACGTTCATCTCTGGGACACAGAACCTGTCTCCTTTCTGAGTGGTATGATGGCTAGACATTCCCATCTTGTTTGTACTTGCATATAATTGTTTGTAGAGAGGAACGAGGCACCTTCAGGTATCTGGAAATTGCACCCAAGGATGAACCAGACTTGTATAAGTCCTCAATTCTCTTCCTGATATCTCGGCTGATTTCTTTAGACTTTCCCATGATGTTATACAAAGAAGCAGTGTGCTTCAGGTGTGCCTTAAAATACAACCACAGGTGTGTCTCTAACTCAGATGTTGCAAATAAACCTATCACAAGCTTCCAAAGACATGACATCATCATATGGGCTGTCCCAAATTGTTTAAAAGCATAGTATTGTTAGTGTATGTAAACTTTTGACTTTGCAGAAAGTAATAAAATGCCTTAAAATTCTCTCTCTCTCATTATTCTGGCATTTGGCAAATATAAATAATTTTGGTAATCCTAATTGACCTAAAACGGGAAAGGTTTATTCTGATTTCATGTCAGATAGTGAGAAAAACATACCTATGTGTCTTTTCACATAGTGTATGTAAACGTCTAGTTTCAACTGCATAGTTGCCAGGAACTGAGCTCCTTTGGTCTTGAACCCTTGACTTCCCAGCCATGTGCTGAAGCCTTGACCTTTATGCCATTGAAGAAACCTGTTCATTCTTTGCCTTACTTAGCCTGGACTTTTCTATTGGAATGATTAGCTTAGGGATCGCACCTGCTCTGTGGCCAATCACAGTATAGCAATCCCTATATAAACCCACAGCTTACTCCATCATGTGCCTTATTATTCTGGCTGTCTGCTTCCTGTTTTCCCTGATCCTCACCACTACTCTACTGCTGTGTACCGATTTCTGCATACGTCTGACTATGGCTGATCTACTGCTCCTGTGTACCGATTTCTGTATGTGTCTGACTACTGCTGATCTACTGCTCCTGTGTACTGATTCTTGCATACATCTGACTATGGCTGATCCACTGCTCCTGTGTACCGAATCCTGCATATGTCTGACCACGGTTCCTTCTTACTCCTGAGGTACTATTCCTGCTATTTAACTCCTCATCTACTACTGTTTAAGTACTGTGCCATTGCCTCACCAATTGGACTCCAGATCAGATAACTAGCACTGTTACAATAGTAGATGAAGTTGAAAGGGCACACAGGTCCATGAAGTCCAACTTATAACTCTACAGTGTTGATCCAAAGGAAGGCAAAACACCATAACAATGAATTCACCATCATCACATCCTGTTGTAGAGAGTTCCATAGCCTCACTGCTATTACAATAAAAAATCCAATCTATGAAGCTGGTGAAATGTTCTCTCTTCTAGGTGTAAAGGATGTCCCATTGTCACTGTCACCAGCCTAGGAGTAAAAAGATCATTAGAAAGGTGTTTGTACTGCCCCTTCATGTATCTGTACAGTGTGATATCTTCTCATAGCCGTCTTTTTTTTTTTTTTTTACTGAATAAGCCTAAATTTGTTAATCTGTCTATGTCAATCCACCCATTCCCCTAATTATCTTGATCATTCTCCTCTGCAATCTTTGTAGTTCAACTATGTCCTACACAAGCGCCAAAAACTGAGCATAATACTCTATGTGGGAGATTCATTATGCCTTGTATACCAGTTTTCTAGCATAATCGCATGAAAAATTCACAATTTTTTTTGTGCAAGTTGGGTTTTTGTTCAAAATTGAGGCACAATGCAGAAGACAAAATATGAGCTGCTAGTTTTCATAAATCTCAACCTAGGAGTATCAGTAATTGTGATTTGCATAGAGGCATAGCTATGTTCTTGTTGTGAACATGTATGATTCTTTTGCATATCATCATTTTATTTGCATTGGCAGCAGCTGCCTAGCACTTGTCACTAAAGTCTTTTTCAGTGACAGTCTTACCTAGTAATTTACTATTAAGTACATAATCATAGACTTTATTTCCTCAACCAAAATGCATAACCTTGTTTTCTATTTTAAACTTAATCTACCAAGTTTCCTCCCCATGCTTCCATCTTTCCAAAATCCCTCTTCTACTATCCTCCTCAGTTTTGAGTACTTTATACACTTAAGTATCATATGCAAATTTGAACACCCTGCTCTTTAAACCATCTACCAGGTCATTAATAAACATATTAAACAGGAGAGGACTTAATACTGACCCCTGTGACACTCTACTGGTGACTGTGACCCAGTCTGAGTACTTCCCTCTCTGTTTCCTATCTCTGAACCAGTTGTAGGCACAAATCAATATATTTTCTCCCAGTCCCAACACCCTCATTTTGTATACCATTTTAAGTGGTAAAGTATCAAGAGCCTTTGAAAAGTCCGGATATACTACATGCATAGCAATATGCATGTCCAGTCTGGAACTGATCTCCTCATAGAAGCTTATCAGATGTTATAAGGTTATTTTGATTGATATACTCCAGGACACAGGGGCATAACTAGCAACGATTGGGCCCATAGCAAACTTTTGACTTGGGCATCCCCCAAGGCATAGCACCCCCTTTCCTGGCCCCCACACAGTATAACGCCCCATTTACACACACTATAATCTCCAATAGTGTGCACAGGAATGCGGTTTGTGCGGGGGGGGGGGTTGTTGGAGGGGGTGGTCCGAGTGTGGGGGGTTGGGGGCGGCGGTTTGGGGGGGGGCCTCATGTCAAATGTTCGCCTTGGGGCCCAGCCATTCCTAGTTACACCTCTGACTGGAATGCTGTGAAGTCATTCATTATCTTTAAGGGACTTTACACTACAAACTAAAGTTACTAGCAAGTGACAAAAGCACCCTGACAGGATACGTGGATGCTGATTGGACCTGAGACACCAGTGACAGAAAATCTACAAGTGGGTACCTGTTTCTTCTATCAGGAGGTGCTACAGTGCTGGCCAAAAGTATTGGCACCCCTGCAATTCTGTCAGATAATACTCAATTTCTTCCAGAAAATGATTGCAATCACAAATGCTTTGGTAATAATATCTTCATTTATTTTGCTTGCAATGAAAAAACACAAAAGAGAATGAAAAAAAAGTCAAATCATTGATCATTTTACACAAAACTCCAAAAATGGTCCGGACAAAAGTATTGGCACCCTCAGCCTAATACTTGGTAGCACAAACTTTAGACAAAATAACTGCGAACAACCGCTTCCGGTAACCATCAATGAGTTTCTTACAATGCTCTGCTGGAATTTTAGACCATTCTTCTTTGGCAAATTTCTCCAGGTCCCTGAGATTCGAAGGGTGCCTTCTCCAAACTGCCATTTTGAGATCTCTCCACAGGTGTTCTATGGGATTCAGGTCTGGACTCATTGCTGGCCACTTTAGAAGTCTCCAGTGCTTTCTCTCAAACCATTTTCTAGTGCTTTTTGAAGTGTGTTTTGGGTCATTGTCCTGCTGGAAGACCCATGACCTCTGAGGGAGACCCTGCTTTCTCACACTGGGCCCTACATTATGCTGCAAAATTTGTTGGTAGTCTTCAGACTTCATAACGCCATGCACACGGTCAAGCAGTCCAGTGCCAGAGGCAGCAAAGCAACCACAAAACATCAGGGAACCTCCGCCATGTTTGACTGTAGGGACCGTGTTCTTTTCTTTGAAGGCCTCCTTTTTTTTCCTGTATACTCTATGTTGATGCCTTTAACCAAAAAGCTCTACTTTTGTCTCATCTGACCAGAGAACATTCTTCCAAAAAGTTTTTGGCTTTCTCAGGTAAGTTTTGGCAAACTCCAGCCTGGCTTTTTTATGTCTCTGGGTCAGAAGTGGGGTCTTCCTGGGTATCCTACCATAGAGTCCCTTTTCATTCAGACGCCGACGGATAGTACGGGTTGACACTGTTGTACCCTCGGACTGCAGGGCAGCTAGAACTTGTTTGGATGTTAGTCGAGGTTCTTTAGCCACCATCCGCACAATCTTTCATTGAAATCTCTCGTCAATTTTTCTTTTCCGTTCACATCTAGGGAGGTTAGCCACAGTGCCATGGGCTTTAAACTTCTTGATGACACTGCGTACGGTAGACACAGGAACATTCAGGTCTTTGGAGATGGTCTTGTAGCCTTGAGATTGCTCATGCTTCCTCACAATTTTGCTTCTCAAGTCCTCAGAAAGTTCTTTGGTCTTCTTTCTTTTCTCCATACTCAATGTGGTACACACAAGGACACAGGACAGAGGTTGAGTCAACTTTAATCCATTTCAACTGGCTGCAAGTGTGATTTAGTTATTGCCACCACCTGTTATGTGCCACAGGTAAGTAACAGGTGCTGTTAATTACACAAATTAGAGAAGCATCACCTGATTTTTCAAAGGGTGCCAATACTTTTGTCCACCCCCTTTTTTATGTTTGGTGTGGAATTATATCCAATTTGGCTTTTTGACAATTCTTTTTGTGGTTTTCCATTGACGACAAATTAAATGAAGATATTATTACCAAAGCATTTGTGATTGCAATCATTTTCTGGAAGAAATTGAGTATTATCTGACAGAATTGCAGGGGTGCCAGTACTTTTGGCCAGCACTGTATCTGTTGGACTAGCAGAAAGCAGCTTTCTGTTATAATATCGTCTACAGAAGCAGAACATGTTGCAGCAGCGCAGGCAAGTCAAGAGGTCATATGGTTGAGACAACTACTAAAAGACTTGGGTCAACCACAGTTGAAACCAACGAGAATCTTTGAGGACAATCAAGGATGTCTTGCACTTGCGCAGATGGAAAGGGTTAGCTCGAGAACCAAACATATCGATGTGAGGTTCCACTTCCTGAGGGATCTTCAAGAGCAGGGACTACTTGAGTTACTTTATTGCCCAACTGAGGATATGACAACAGATATCCTTACCAATCCCCTGACTTCTGAAAGACACTTTAGACTTACAAAGAAGATGGGCCTAACAAACTAAGCCTTAGCTGTTGAGAAGGGGTATTGGATATACATCAGTTTAGCTTTGTCTGTATTTCCTGAATTGACTGCAGTTCATATTTATGACACTAGATGTAGCTGTTACTAAATGTTTATCTGTAGACACTCTGTACTTTGTTGTTTTTGCCTGTTGGTACACTTCCTGTTTTAAGTGTGTGCTGTACTAAATCTGTTATTCACCATGTGAGGTGGATCTTCTCTTACTGCACTCATGTTCTAGTAAAGTCTGTTCCTGTTATACGTACAGTAGAGACCAAAAGTTTGGACACACCTTCTCATTCCAAGAGTTTTCTGTATTTTCATGACTATAAAAATTGTAGATTCACACTGAAGGCATCAAAACTATGAATTAACACATGTGGAATTATATACTTGTTAAATAATATTTGACATGCAATATTCAAGACCTTTAAAGGTTAACTGTATTTTGCTGACAAAGCTCTTGTAACTTATGGTGCATGGGTGTGGATAGAGTATGACTATTTTGGTATTTTCCAAATACAGTAGTAGAAAGTATGAGGATGTTGGGAAACACCCCCTTTCATGTATATAAATGGTTGACAGACACACATGTCTGGGTCTCACTCTCGGTGGGGGTCTCCCTCTCCCTGTGGGGATCTGTCCCTGTCTCTCACTTTGGATGTCTCTATCTCCAAACCTGGCTACTTCCTCTAAGACCTTGGGAAGGATGGCGGAATCATCCTGCAGAAGACCAACACACATTGATGAATAAGCTTGAGCCAACATGATGCAAGAGAACCACCTTGAAGAATCCTAACACTATACTTCTCCTAAGAAATGTAAGACATTTACTGATGTTTCTGTTATGCTGAAAGTTTTCCATGTATCTGTTTTCCATGAAGACTTTCAATAAACCTCCATGTTTTATATGAAGCTGAGTCCTCCAATAATGTTACCTTAAGGGTGAACACGTGAGTAAGCATTTCATTCAATTGTAGACTATTTTATAGTTTACGGACAGATATTATTCTACAATACTTAACAAAAAAGTGTGAAACAACTGAAAATATGTCTTATATTCTAGGTTCTTCAAAGTAGCCACCTTTTGCTTTGATTACTGCTTTGCACACTCTTGGCATTCTCTTGATGAGCTTCAAGAGGTAGTCACCTGAGATGGTTTTCACTTCACAGGTGTGCCCTGTCAGGTTTAATAAGTGGGATTTCTTGCCTTATAAATGGGGTTGGGACCATCAGTTGTATTGTTCAGAAGTCAGGTGGATACACAGCTGATAGTCCTACTGAATGGAGTGTTAGAATTTGTATTATGGCAAGAAAAAAGCAGCTAAGTAAAGAAAAACGAGTGGCCATCATTACTTTAAGAAATGAAGGTCAGTCAGTCTGAAAAATTGGGAAAACTTTGAAAGTGTCCCCAAGTGCAGTGGCCAAAACCATCAAGCGCTACAAAGAAACTGGCTCACATGAGGACTACCCCTGGAAAGGAAGACCAAGAGTCACCTCTGCTGCGGAGGATAAGTTCATCCGAGTCACCAGCCTCAGAAATCGCAGGTTAACAGCAGCTCAGATTAGAGACCAGGTCAATGCCACACAGAGTTCTAGCAGCAGACACATCTCTACAACAACTGTTAAGAGGAGACTGTGTGCAGCAGGCCTTCATGGTAAAATAGCTGCTAGGAAACCACTGCTAAAGACAGGCAACAAGCAGAAGAGACTAGTTTGGGCTAAAGAACACAAGGAATGGACAATAGACCTGTGGAAATCTGTGCTTTGGTCTGATGAGTCCAAATTTGAGATATTTGGTTCCAACCACCGTGTCTTTGTGCGACACAGAAAAGGTGAACGAATGGACTCTACATGCCTGGTTCCCACCATGAAGCATGGAGAAGGAAGTGTGATGGTGTGGGGGTGCTTTGCTGGTGACACTGTTGGGGATTTATTCAAAATTGAAGGAATACTGAACCAGCATGGTTACCACAGCATCTTGCAGCGGCATGCTATTCCATCCGGTTTGCGTTTAGTTGGACCATCATTTATTTTTCAACAGGACAATGACCCCAAACACACCTCCAGACTGTGTAAGGGCTATTTGAGCAAGAAGGAGAGTGATGGGGTGCTACGCCAGATGACCTGGCCTCCACAGTCACCAGACCTGAACCCAATCGAGATGGTTTGGGGTGAGCTGGACCACAGAGTGAAGGCAAAAGGGCCAACAAGTGCTAAGCATCTCTGGGAACTCCTTCAAGACTGTTGGAAGACCATTTCAGGTGACTACCTCTTGAAGCTCATCAAGAGAAAGCCAAGAGTGTGCAAAGCAGTAATCAAAGCAAAAGGTGGCTATTTTGAAGAACCTAGAATATAAGACATATTTTCAGTTGTTTCACACTTTTTTGTTAAGTATATAATTCCACATGTGTTAATTCATAGTTTTGATGCCTTCAGTGTGAATCTACAATTGTTATAGTCATGAAAATACAGAAAACTCTTGGAATGAGAAGGTGTGTCCAAACTTTTTGGTCTGTACTGTATGTCTATCTGATTTTGACTCTGCCACATCCAGCATTCACACTCTGCAACAAGTTCAGGCCAGTGTCCAGCCACACCTCCCTTCCAGATAGCCCCCCTCCTCTTACCCCCACTGCAGGATCCTGAGAGAGAAGGATGTTTTCCTGGCTGGTGGAAAGTTGTGTCTGGGTTGAGCTGAGGGTCATTAGCCCTCTCTCCCTCCTTTGACACCTGTTTGTCCAGAGGTAATAAAACTGTTTGCAACCAGAAAGGGCAATCTCCCCTTGTATACACATAAAACCACTGAATCAAATTGACCAGCAAGTAAACACAGTATTGGACGAACAGGATTAGGTAATTTGTATATAGAACAACACATATCAAAGAACAATACATAACTGGGGGTCTCTCATTATCACAGGTATGTATACTCAGAGGATTTTGGAACCGATCTTGAGGCTAAAGCAGCCTCAAAATTAGCTTTAAATCCAGTCTGAAACCTATCTTCCATTCATTTTAGTGGGAGCAGTAGATGTGTTTTTTTTTCAGATAGCCAAAATACTACTTCAGGTGGATCCCACCAGAAAACTCCCATTGAAATGAATGGGATGCAGAAAAAAATCCACTGGTGCGCAGCATGCAATTTGATGCAGAATTTACGAGCTCTGCAACTGATTCCACATGCAGAATTAGGATTTTCACCCACCCCAAACAAACCTTTTTAGGCTAAGGCCCCATGTAGCAGGCCACAGCAAAAAAAAGTGCTGCAGGAAAAAAACTGTGATGGCAACACAGAGGTTTTTTCTGTTTACTCAACGTGGGGCCCTGGTCTTAAAGACAGAAGCCATCTTGATGGATGTTAAAGAACAAACATGATATCTTCTCTGCATTACATCATTCTGCTCTGACTGGGCTGAGAAGCTGCTGTCAATTCCAAAAACTGTAAGGATGACTGCACATTTTAATTGCATCAAAATTGTTTAACCCCTTCCCGCGTAACTGTAACTTCTTTATATTTCCGTGTATATAGCTGCATAAGGATTATTTTTGCGGCGCCAGATGTACTTTTTATTTATACTGTTTTGGGGAATCTCTTATATTTTGATAACATTTTATTCAAATTTTTAAGAGATGCAAAGCAGCAAAAAAATGGCAGTTCAGCTCTTTTGATTTTTTTCCCCTATGGAGTTCACTGTATGGAAAAAATATTTTTATAAGTTTGTAGACCAGGTATTTTATATGTATTCTAGGGAAAGGGGGGGGGGGTGATTAAAATGTTTAATTCTTTTAATTATATATATATATATATATATATATATATATATATATGTGTGTGTGTGTATATATATATATATATATATATATATATATATATATATATATATATATACACACACATGATTTACTGATTTTTTTTTTTAGACCCCCCTAATGATCTAATACAGTGGAGATCCGGCGGCTATGTTGGCCATTCAGCTTCTGAGCAGCCGCCATATTTAAATGACCAACATTCGCTATAATAGTACAGAGGATGTTGGGAAGGGGTGAATTATGATTTTTTTTTTTTTTTTTTTTTTAATTCGTTAACATTTTTATTTTTTTTATTTTTGCTTTGCTTCAGATCATGGTTGCAGAAGACAAAAGATTTTTATTTCGGGGGGAAAAAACCCCCACAAAATGTACCATATTTTTCGCTTTATTAGGTGCACTTTATTACATCCAAATTGGGGGGGGGGGGGAAAGTCATTGGGAAGGTGCCGAAAATCAAACTGGCACTATTGTAGGATTGCCACCAACGAACCATTATTATACTTAGAGGTCTCCATAGCTGGCAGGGGTAGCCAGCAGTGTCAGACTTGGAGGTCTCCATAGCCGGCAGTCTCTGTGAACAGAAGAGGGCTGGAGCCCGGGAGAGGTGAGTAACACTGTTTATTATGTTTGATCACCTTCCTGGGACCTCTTCTCATTATACTTAGCAGTCTGAAGAGTAAAACAATGGTTCGTCGGTGGTGGACCCCAAAAATTCTTAAAAAAAAAAAAAAATTATGGGCCACGATATGTGTGTGGAGGGGTCATTATGGGACATTATACTGTGTGTAGGGGCCACTGTGAGAAATTATTGTTAGGATTCAGATGCAAGGCCACAAAAACTAGCTTAGAAATGTACTAGTCTTCAGGAGAGCAGCAGCAAAAATGGGCTGACAACTGTGAGCAGTAGAAAATGCTACCTAAAGGTAACAAACTTCTGCAAACCAAGACCAGCCCCAGATGCTTCACCAGAGCTCCTTGCAAGAAGAAATGGACTTTTGCTGAATCTGAAGACCGGAATTGTCACCTAAACAGATAAGTGTACTACAAATAAATGCACTGCAACAGAAACCAAACACCAAATCCACACACTACTCACAGGAGCAGAGATCAAAGAATGGTCGCCAATCATAGGTCAGCAATTGAAGAGGGCAACTAGAAACCAAATCATGAGACGAAGATGGGTCCGGAAAACAAGCCAAAGTCAAATCCAATCAAGAACGCCACAACAAAATCGCTAGACAGAGAGGAATCAAAGAACGCAGCCAAAGGTCGGTATAGGTGTAGTCAATGCAATGTCAGGAGCCAAACTGGAGTTGCAAACTAACAGGTAGCAAACAGATCTAATAGTCTGCACATGAGTCAAGAGGGCGTGACCTTATATAGGTTTCCTCAGCTACTAACTGGACCAAGCAAGGAAACCTCTGAAAGTGCAAAAGTTAACCCAGGTTGGCATGGTAACGTCAGAGGTGTAGCAGCCAGATAGAGAGTCCTGACAATTATACTGTGTAGAGGGGCCACTATGGGACATTATTCTTAAAGAGGTTGTCAAGGAATTACTTCAAAATATTTTTCCTATTTTCCTTCTCTAAAATTTAGATGCATCTCATCATTAGGTGCAGATTATATAGCGAAAAATACAGTAAGTATTTTGTTTGGACATTTCTGGCCATGGACATGCTCATTGCAATACAGAGAAAAATTGTTCTATGTTATCAGTCATTTCAGGCCAGGAAGAGGCTGACTGTAGGACAAATGAATACAAACTATTGCTCCTTGTTATCACTTGTTTGAGACCAGGGAGTGACTATATCACAGGTGAATACAATTTATTGCTCACTGATATCAGCCATTTCAGGCTATAAGAGTACCATGCCAAGGGGCGCACCGCTAATGAGGCGAGGTGAGGCGGCACTGTCTGGGGGGTGGCATTTTACTATTTAATGTAAACCAGCCCAGGACAGGCCGCTTTAAAAAAAAAAAAAAAAAAAAAAACAGCTGAGCGTGGCCTATCCTGGGCTGGTTTACAAGACGTCGCATCTCAGCGCAGGCGGCGATACAATGACGTCATCACGCCGCCTACGCTGAGACACAGACGTCGCGGACAAGAGGAGGAGGCGGCGGCTGCATCAAGGCATCGCAGGTGAGTATAGCTTTTTTTTTATCTATATAAATAGGCCGTAACCTGTTGGAGTATCCCCGGCAGGTCAGGGCCTATTTACAGCAAGGTTTGGCACCCCATACTTACTTTTTGTCTAATATTTGGGTGTTGCACAGCCATTTCATTTATTACTATAACTGTGGCCGTATATTTCGGTTTGGTTTTTGCTACGATGTGCCTAGCTTAACATTTGCCGGTCGTTGGCCCTCACGTGCTTTTTTGTGCCTCCTTTGCTCGCCTCTGTCGCTCCTTCTTTTTCGTTCCTGGTCCTGGTGGTTTTTTGCCTTCCTCTTCCTTCCGTTCGTTGTTTGTGGTCCCGGCTGGCGCCCTTCTTTCCCACGTGTTCTTTTCGGTCTGGGGCTGGGTGGCCTTCCGCTTGTTTGTTCCTCTGCTGTGCCTGGTGTTTGGGCTGTGTTTTGGTCTTGTCTTGCTGTTCCTCCCCGGCGTCTTCTTCGTCCTGTTCTTGTCTTTTCTCGTCTGCTGTCTGGTTGTCCTGCGCCTCCTTTCGTTCCCGGTGCCGCTTGGCCCCGCCCCGCTGTGCCTCCCCTTTTCGTGGGTGCGTGTTTTTCTTGGTGCTGTGTTTTTTGCCCTGCTCGCCTTTCGTTGCCCCTCTCTTTGTTTCTCGTCCCGGCCTTCTTCCTGGCTGGCTTGTCCTGTGCTTTTGCTCCTCGGCGCTCTGTTTGTGGCGTGCTTTCGCTTCTTTCGCTCCTCTCCCTCGTTCTCCTTGTGCGTGTGCTGTTTGTTGCCGTGCGTGCCCTCTGCGCGTGTGCTGCGCTCTTTGGGGTGGTCTGTGGTTGTCCTTGCTGTTCTCCCTTCTTCTTCTCTGCCTTTCTGTTTTTTCTTGGCCTGCCCTTCTGGGCTACGCTGTCCCTGTGGTCTTCCTTTCCTTCTTGTTCCTCCGTGGCTGCGGTTTCTCTGGCCTTTTGTTCCTTCCCCTGCCTTGTTGCTCTTTGTTTTCAGTCTTTGGGTTGTTTTGGGGCCCTGTGCCCTCTTCGGGGTTTGGCCTTGCTTGGCCCCTTTCCTTTTCTCTGTTGGTCCCTGGCTTGGTTCGCTCGTGGGTTACCCTTTTGTGCTTCGTGTCGTGTGTTGGGTTTCAATCTTGTGGTCCCTTTTTGCGCGGTCTTTTGGTTTTGCTTTGCCTTTTCTGTTGTCTCCTCTTTCAATCCTGTTTCTGTGTCCATCGTTTTGTATATCTTGTGGCTGTTGCCACCCTTTTGACTTGTTGTTTGGGGTGCCCTTTTTCTTGTGTTTTACCTACCCGCGTCTGCTCGTGGCTATGGGCCGCAGAAAGGGAAGCGGATGCCGCTGTGAGCGGCCGCGGGCATCGGTAAGTTAGGCCGCGGGCCGCAAATACTACTATTATTATACTCCGGGGTCTATTCAGACCCCGGAGTATAATAATCGGAGGCCTAGGGTTGGTGAAGGAACATAAAAAACAGTGTTACTCACCTCCTGCGATCCGATGTAACTCCGAGCAGGCTTGAGGCCTGTGGTGACGTCATCAGGTCGCGTCACCGGCCTGATCACGTGACGTGTGTGCGCAATTAAACTGGGCCGAAAGCTGCAAGGAGTGCACCGGTGTCCAGTATAGGTAAGTAACTCTGATTTTTATGTTTGTATTCTCCCCTGGGTCTCCAATCATTATACTCTGGGGTCTGAAAAGACCCCAGAGTATAATAATAGTTCATGGGTCGGCCACTATGGGGCATAATACCCTGTGCAGGGACCACTGTAGAGCATAATACCCTGTGCAGGGGCCACTCTGGAGCATAATACAAGTGCAGGGGCCACTATAGAGCATAATACAAGTGCAGGGGCCACTATGAAGGATAATACCCTGTGCAGGGGCCACTATGGAGCATAATACCCTGTGCAGGGGCCACTCTGGAGCATAATACCAGTGCTGGGGCCACTATGGAGCATAATACCGTGTGCTGGGGCCACTATAGAGCATAATACAAGTGCAGGGGCCACTATGGAGCATAATACCAGTGCAGGGGCCACTATGGAGCATAATACCAGTGCAGGGGCCACTATGGAGGATAATACCAGTGCAGGGGCCACTATGGAGCATAATACCCTGTGCAGGGGCCACTATGGAGCATAATACCGTGTGCTGGGGCCAATATGGGGCATAAAACTGTGTGCAGGAGTTGCTGTGGAACATAATACCGTGTGCAGTGGCCAATGCGGGGCATAATACCGTGAGCAGGGGCCACTATGGAGCATAATACCGTGTGCAGGGGCCGCTGAGAGGCATAATACAGTGTGCAGGGGCCACTGCGGGCCATAACACTGTGTAATACTGTGTGCAGGGGCTGCTGTGGAACTTTATAGTGTGTGTAAATGGGGCGCTATAAACAAGGGCTATGGCACCTGTTTATATTATACGCTGTCTGTTTATAGTGACCGTGTGATGTAATTGTAGCCTTGTCACATACTGTAGACATGTACAGGACGAGGCTGTAGTTACATGACATGCCCGCTATGAGATGAAATACACTATGTAAACAGAGAAGCGGTCACGGCGCTTAGACGGGTACCATTCAAACAGCTGATCAGTGGGGTCCTGGGTTTTTGAACCCCACTGATTAGTTTATTAATGACCTGGAAAACCTTTTCATTAGTTAACACCTGGGGTATTATTAATAAGGGGCACTATTTATACAGGGTACACACGGACATTATTAATATAAAGATGCACTTGGGGGTATTATTCATTATGGGGGGTTATATCACATATTTTATAATTGGGGGTAGCAGCAGGATGGGGGCTTTGTGTAGGTGAGGACAATGTGAGTTGGATGCCTGGAAAAGTGAGGAGCCAAAGATGTCTGTGTTGCAACCTTTACAGAGACAAGTCACAGCTGGAAGAAGTGGTCATGGCGGTCCAGAGTGAAGAGAAGGGAAATGTGACCGATTAGTCAGAGACGTCACCTGTAAGTCACAGAATGTTACTGCCCTGTATTCACCTAAATGATAGAGGATAAATACCTGATTGATGGGGGTCTGTCTGCTGAGACCCCCACTGAGCCTGAGAATTGGGTTTTTCCCCCCCCACTAGGTGGGAATCCAGCCTGGCTGCAGCCATATATATAGGTGTGTCACTTGGTGGATGGACGAACCCACGTGGCTCTCATTCACTTCAATGGGAGTGCCAAAAATACCCGAAGCCCAGTCCTCAGCTATCTGCGGCGCTCCTATTATAGAGAATGGGGGCCACGTGGGCTCGTCCATCCACCAAGCAGAAGATGTGTGACGTTACTTTCATTGTTAATGCCGTGTTGTTGATCTGATACTGAAGTAATACAGGAAGAAGAATTCTTAAACTGTTTTATAACTTTGTGTATTGTATATATTGTGCGACGATAACAGTGTGTTAAACTAGTAGCATGGAAACTCAGTTTTTTTTTTTTTTTTTTTGGGGGGGGGGGCGTCTTTCTATAGTCCGCCTCAGGCAGCAAAGAGGCTAGGTTCACCACTGACCATGCCACCATATCAACATGAATATTCTGCAGCTACTAGATGTAGTGAGAGGCATGTACCTCCTCATAAATCAGATACACCTTCCACCAGCATAGGAGATATACAGATTGGTGTTGAAAACACCAGTCTTCTCTCCTACAATGTTACTCAGCTTTTCCAATGGGAATACTGTGATCAATAAATACTATAGGTGGCAGTATAGGAGGAACATTATTAACTATAGGGGGCACAATAGAAGGAGCATTATTACTACAGTTGGAAGTATAGATGGACAATTATTACTACTGGAGGAACTTTCATCAAAGCTGTAGTGACAGACTTCAGGTTAGTTCCCAATCTGTCTGAAATGGATCAAATGATCACCTGCTCCAAGCAGCTTTTGGGCCACTATGAGGACATCACCAGGAGATAAACCAAGCCTTATTTTGACTGCCATCCATATGACCCTCTTAATTTTTACCCATCTCCCCCACTCACCGCCGTTTCCAAATTTTATAGCTCTTTTTCCACAACACCCTTACCCCTATCCCAGCAGTGTGGGAACTGGCTCCACGAATACCCTAGATTACCCTGATATATATATATCTACACACACACACACACACACATTTTTTCATATTTTTTTATTGGGCAATGTGGGTGGAGAGGAGGAATGGGTTGTGGGACGCTGTGTAAAATGTAAAGAAAAAAAGATTGGAATGATTTGGAAATCTCATATAACCATATTTAAAATGTATGCATATTTTTGAAAGTTAGACATTTTCCATTTCATTTTAAAAAAATTAACTCAACTCATTTAGAAATTGATGGCAGCAACACATCTCAAAAACATTTATAAAGGGTTAACAAAGGGACGGCAAAAGTAACTGGTACTGATGATAAACAGCTGGAGGGTAAATTTTCTATGAAATCACATGACTGTGTAAAGAGTCACAGTCTCTCAGAAGAAAAGATTTTCAAAGGTTCACCAAGTGGTTAAAAATGCATCTAAAAAGTTGCAAAGACTTTTACTATCCTACCATCTACAGCACATAATATCCTTAAAAGATTCAGAGAATCTAGAGAAATCCATGTGCACAAGGGACAAGGACAATGGTCAATATATTGGCTCTCAGGCAGCACTACACTGAAAACAGGCATGAATTGGTAATGCAAATCCCTGCATGGGCTCAGGAATACTTCCAGAAATCATTGTCTGTGAACACAGCTTGCCGTGCTGTCCAGAAATGCTTAGCTACGTAAAGCTAAAACTGTATCATGCAAAGAAGAAGCCATACTGTACATCTAAACAATCCAGAATGTTGCTGCCTTCTCTGGGCCAAGGCTCATTTAAAATGGACTGAGGTAAAATGGAAAAAACTGTTCTGTTGAGAGATGAATTCAAATTTCAAATTCTTTAAGGAAACCATGGAGACCGTGTCTTGCAGACTGAAGAGAAGAGGGACCATCAAGTTTAGCGTACAGTTCAAAAGCCTCCATCTCAGATGGTATGGGTTGTATTAGTATCTATGGCAGTATATAGAGGTTTTAGAACAACATTTGCTCCTCTTTGTGGGAAGCCTTTGCATATTTCAGCAAGACAATGCTAAACTACATTCTGCTTCCACCACAACAGCATAGCTTCACAGAAGAAGAGTCTGCAAACTTTTCACAAATATAAAATGTTTGGCACATGACAAGGGCATGGCCAAGTAGTTTCCTCAATAAATAAAGAAACGCGACATAGATGGATTGAATTGGCCACATAAATAACCATAACTTAGTTAAAGTGCCAACATATTACCCAAACCCCAACGTTAATTCGGGAGACATGATAAGTATCTACCCCCTACCTGTAATGTAACACTGTATCCTGATGACCCGACAAAGGAAGTCCTCGAAGCCCAAAACCCGCCAAAAACCAAATATATATCTTCCCTTAGCACCAGGAATATTACCCCCAGCCGTCAAACACAAGCTCAAGGGCACCACCTTCTTAACACTCCCTGATGCTCGTCTTCCCTTCTATTTGACCAAAAAGACAAACCCATTCCAAATTACCAAATGGCCTGAGGAGTCCAGCCCCAACCACGGGGCCCTCCCCACCACAACCATTTCCATAACCCTCCAGCTTTGAGGACCCCCTCCACCAAGCTACTGTGACAGCAACTGGAACCCAAAAACTAACCGAAAAAGAGAGTGGGTAGGTGGGAGCTGTTTTTCTATGGACGCCTCTCTCCTGACTGGCACCAAACTTTCCTCTCTTTTACTATATACTATATGGGAGTACCATGGGGATCACTAGGAACAATTATTACTAATGGGGAGCATTTTTTTTTTTTTTTTTGGTACTAATGAGGACACACTCACTGGGGCACATTTATTAAGCTACTTGTGCCTTTTTTTTGGAATAAATAGTGCCTCTTTGTGGTCTTTTTCTGCCCTACACTTCATTTATGAAGCATTTGCGCCTGTTTTTCCAGATGTTATGCTGTCCTTGCAACTTTTTCTTTTTGGAGAGAAAAGGGGGCGTGGCCTAAATGGAGATCCTTTTGCAGCACCCCAGAGTGCTACTGCTTTAAGTTTTTGTCTATTGTGCCTCTGGGTTATGTTGGTACAGTATGTCTCATCCTCTATGTTCTATGTACTGTATATACAGTGCCTTGCGAAAGTATTCGGCCCCCTTGAACTTTTCAACCTTTTGCCACATTTCAGGCTTCAAACATAAAGATATAAAATTTTAATTTTTTGGTGAAGAATCAACAAGTGGGACACTTCAATTGTGAAGTGGAACGAAATTTATTGGTTATTTTAAACTTTTGGAAAAAATAAAAAACTGAAAAGTGGGGCGTGCAATATTATTCGGCCCCTTTACTTTCAGTGCAGCAAACTCACTCCAGAAGTTCAGTGAGGATCTCTGAATGATCCAATGTTGTCCTAAATGACTGATGATCATAAATATAATCCACCTGTGTGTAATCAAGTCTCCGTATAAATGCACTTGCTCTGTGATAGTCTCAGGGTTCTGTTTAAAGCGCAGAGAGCATCATGAAGACCAAGGAACACACCAGGCAGGTCCGTGATACTGTTGTGGAGAAGTTTAAAGCCGGATTTGGATGCAAAAAGATTTCTCAAACTTTAAACATCCCAAGGAGCACTGTGCAAGCGATCATATTGAAATGGAAGGAGTATCAGACCACTGCAAATCTTTCAAAACCGGCCGTCCCTCTAAACTTTCACTCAAACAAGGAAAAGACTCATCAGAGATGTAGCCAAGAGGCCCATGATCACTCTGGATGAACTGCAGAGATCTACAGCTGAGGTGGGAGAGTCTGTCCATAGGACAACAATCAGTCGTACACTGCACAAATCTGGCCTTTATGGAAGAGTGGCAAGAAGAAAGCCATTTCTCAAAGATATCCATAAAAAGTCTCATTTAAAGTTTGCCACAAGCCACCTGGGAGACACACCAAACATGTGGAAGAAGGTGCTCTGGTCAGATGAAACCAAAATCGAACTTTTTGGCCACAATGCAAAATGATATGTTTGGTGTAAAAGCAACACAGTTTATCACCCTGAACACACCATCCCCACTGTCAAACATGGTGGTGGCAACATCATGGTTTAGGCCTGCTTTTCTTCAGCAGGGACAGGGAAGATGGTTAAAATTGATGGGAAGATGGATGGAGGCAAATACAGGACCATTCTGGAAGAAAACCTGTTGGAGTCTGCAAAAGACCTGAGACTGGGACGGAGATTTATCTTCCAACAAGACAATGATCCCAAACATAAAGCAAAATCTACAATGGAATGGTTCACAAATAAACGTATCCAGGTGTTAGAATGGCCAAGTCAAAGTCCAGACCTGAATCCAATCGAGAATCTGTGGAAAGAGCTGAAAACTGCTGTTCACAAACGCTCTCCATCCAACCTCACTGAGCTCGAGCTGTTTTCCAAGGAAGAATGGGCAAGAATTTCAGTCTCTCGATGTGCAAAACTGATAGAGACATACCCCAAGTGACTTGCAGCTGTAATCGCAGCAAAAGGTGGCGCTACAAAGTATTAACTTAAGGGGGCCAAATAATTTGGCATGCCCCACTTTTCAGTTTTTTATTTTTTACAAAAGTTGAAATATCCAATAAATTTTGTTCCACTTCACGATTGTGTCCCACTTGTTGATTCTTCACCAAAAAATTTAAATTTTATATCCTTATGTCTGAAGCCTGAAATGTGGCAAAAGGTTGAAAAGTTCAAGGGGGCTGAATACTTTCGCAAGGCACTGTGTATTGTTATGCAGCTTTTCCCTTATTGTTTTTCCCCTGTGGTTCCCCCAGTGTTCAAACCTTCCCCTTGGTACAGCCCTGGCCTATCACAGGCCACTGGGCGGGGTTGTAGGAGACTTTTGTCTCCTTGATGACCGTTGATGTCAGTACAGTGTTCAGTCAGTTAAGTGACAGTTGAGTCCCTGCAGTCCCTGCAGTCTTCATAGAGGAGAGCACCAGCAGCACTGAGACGGGAGGATCTCTAGGAGGATCTCTAGGCTTACCCAGAGACAGCCCTGAGAAAGGGAGTTTGGCTGTCAGGACTTTGGACTCTGTGCCAGGAGGAGCAGTGGAGTATGCTGACAGGAGAAGTTTATGTGGGACCTTGGCAAAAGGTAACCAGATCCCTGTCAGGACTACCCTGCACTACTGTCCCCAGTATCCATAGCTGGGAGAGGCACATGAAAGGGGTTGTAGTCGTTCTTAGAGCCTCTATCATCCCTGGGCACTCTCCTAAGACCAAGGCTGGGAAGTTGGACGCTGAGAGACTACTACCCCCATCTAAATTAACTAACATATGCACAACATTTAACAAGGAGGGGCGCCGCAATCATAAAATGCATCTCAGTTTTTCCCGCAGCGCTTTTGAAAGAAAGTCTGCAGAATTTTCCTCTGTGGACTTTCTGCTTCAATTATACCTATAGGGAAATTGCCAGCGCTTCCATAGGTATAATAGACAAGCTGTGATTTCCAAAACTGCAACAGTTTTTGAAAAATACAGCTCTTCTGCAGTACATTTTTTTTTCTGCAATGTGTGGATGGAATTAGCCAGAATCTTTAAGGCATTGTGGTTTTTCCCACAGCGCTTTTCACAGAAAGTCCACAGAGTTTTCCTCTGCGGACTTTCTGCCTCCATTATAGCTATACGGAAACTGGCAGCGTTTCCGTAGGTATAAGTGACATGCTGCAATTTGGAAAAACACAAGCGTTTTTTTAAAAAGCACCATTTCCGCTGTGGATTATTTTCTGCAATGTGTGGATGGGATTACCAGGGACTGTAAAATGATGTGTCAAAACTGCAGCGTTCCTAAAAGAGACTGTAAAATGCAATGGGTTTTTTTCTGCAGCATTTCTGCATCTTCAAAAATGCTGTATTTTCACCACATAAGGCACACCTGCAAAGACATGGCCAAAAAACAGGGGAGATGATAAAAATTTCACCAATGCTCTGCTGGCTCAATGGGGGTTATTTATAATCTGCCCCTTTTTTGGCCATATTTTTCACAAGTGCACCTTTTTTTTTAGACTAGTTTTAATGTGCTGTTTATTTATGATGTAGGCGCACCTCCTTGTTAAATCTTGTACACATAAGGCCCCTTTCACATCACGTTATAGAGGTCCACCTGACTGATACGTTTTTATAGCTGTTTACCTTATAAAAACATGTCAGTCAGCGGACCCATTGCCTCCAATAAAAAAAAAAAAATCCGCTATGGTCTCTGTATGCCCTTGTCCATTATTTCAAACGGACAGAAAAGCTACCACGCTTTTCTGTCTTTTAACAACAACAGATCCGCGACGGTTCATTTTCAATTTACTATAGTTCCTTATGTAAACGGATGCAAGCGATTTGCAGCCACTTATAGCATTCCGTTATGGCTTCAGTTCATCCCCTGAAGAGGGAACCCTCCCCCATTAGTCACAACTCCGCCCCTCTTTATTGCGCTGAAACTGCACAGCAGGGTCGGAAGAAGAAGCCAACTTTCCATATGCAAAGCCCCAACCCTGCCCTAGCTGAAATGGCCGCCCCTCCCTTCCCTGGTCCCAGCGTGAATGATCCTGCCATTGTGACCCCCTTAGACAAATGGCTACCGCCCCTCCCCCACCTCTCACCTCTCGGCTCCTGAATGTCTCTGGCGCCACCCCATTCCTATCTTCTTCTCCCCTGCCATGAGTGCCACCCCTCCCCCACCTCTCACCACTCGTGTCCCGATTCCCGAATGAGGTCGGGGGAGGGGCGGCACTCGAGTGGTGAGAAGTGGGGGAGGGGCGGCAGCCATTTCTCTAATAGGGATCACTAATGTCAGTATCATTCATGCTGAGACCAGGGGTGGGGGAAGGGGTAGAACACGTGGGGAGGGGCAAACAATCCCTTATGGCTGCCCCCCTCCACGTCCTACCTACCCCTGATGGTATTAGGTGAGGCTCGGTTCACATCTGCGCTTGCCACTCCGTACGGCGATTCCGTTCCCCTCTCCGCATGAAAAATGCGGAGAGAAAAGTCCCGCAAGCAGCACTTTTCTCTCCACATTCTACGCTCTTTTCGGGTGGAAACCGAACGCAAACCACGCGGACCCCATTATAGTCTATGGGGTCCACAGGTTTCCTAAGCGGACCCCCCCGAACGGAAACCCGAGCGCAGATGTGAACCTAGCCTGAAGGTTGGCAGAGGTAAACTTAAAAAAATGATCCATTTTTTTAGCAAAAAACTGATGCAAACGGTTGCACATCCGTTAATGGATCTGTTTTTTTTGATGCATGAATTGACATCAGTTTGTATCAGTTTTTCGATTAAAATAACTGATCAGTTAAACTGATGTAAAAAAACATGATGTGAAAGGGGCCTTAGTTAGTTTAGATGCGCCTTTTTGAACCATGTGCAGTTTTCCCCTTTTTTGTTCAAAAAGGCACAATTGTTGCCCCTTTTTAATGCTTTCTAATCTGACGGACTCTTTTACGCTGCCCATGTACTGGAGTGCATTTGCGTCTTTTTTTTGCCCCTTTTTAAAAAGACTCAAGTTAAAAATACACCGTGAAAAGGATCTCCATGTAGGCCCCCCCATTTTTCTCTCCAAAAAGCAAAAGTGGCGAGAGCAGCAGTACATCTGAAAAATGAGGTGCAAATGCTTCATAAATGAAGCGTAGGGCAGAAAAAGACCTCAAAAAGGCTCAATTTATGCCAAAAAGGTGCAAGTAGATTAATCAATGTGCTCCAATAGCTGCAGAGTTCAAATTTTCTTCTGATATTATCATCAGCACAAATATTTTGTCAGGAGCTTCATGGCAAGGATTTCCAGAGCCAAACTGATGCATGCAAGCATTACAAGGACCACTTCAAATAGCCAGCTGCCATTTTGAGCGATTTGTCAGAAACCAATCCCATAAATTTCGAATTCGCTGAAGTCTGAAATTTTTGAGAAATACGGCACAAGACAATTTGCTCATTACTAGCTCTGAGCAATATGTTGGTAGACACTGATAGCACCTCAGTGAACTTACTGAGAGCTCGGCAATGTAGTTTTATTTTATACCTCAATCTATATGATTGATAGGATATGATACTGTAAATTCTGTGACATATATCTAGATTACTCCTCAAAATTACATTTTTTCATAATGATCAGGAGTGCACATTGTATGAATCACTGAAAAGACAGAAATTGTGAGAATTTGTTTGCGTTGCATTAATAAAAGACTCTGGTGGGAGCTGTGATGAGTTTAAGGAAGCGTCTGACAGCAGCTATAGAAACCAGCCGGCATGAAAAAGACTAATCTACCTGCTGATTGCAGTGTGCATCACTGCGCTGATAAGTCATTCAGTCTCTCTTTGACACTTTACTTACAAATAAATCTGAGAGCAAGACAGATACTGGAAGACAATTTCTCATTTCATCACGTCTGATGCAGATGGAGCCCCCTCTGTTGGTTGTCTGTCTGCTTTCACCCTCATATAGTTGGTTGGTCATACAGACAACTGTTCCAAACCCATGAACAACTACGAAACTTTCAACGAGCACTCGACTATAGCACACTTGGAAAATTAACAGATGAAAGTCGTACAATGCTAATGAAGTACTGAAAACAGGAAATGATGAACACTTTTTGGGTGTGTTAGCAGTACAAACATGTGCCCACAATACAAAAATCACTCACAGGTCTGTCAGTCTAGTCCATACACGACAGATCATGGCAGATGGAAGGAAGAAAAAATCCAACACAACAGATTTTGGCTCTGACCAACTGTAGTTGATGGTTGTCTGTATGGGATAGACTGTTGTAGGTTTATGTATGACCAAACAACAGGAGACTGTCTAAAATCTGCCACTTTAGCTGGCTAAAATCTAATGGCCAGCTTAAGGTTGAAGCCCCATGTTGCAGAAACACAGCTTTTTTGTTGTTGCGGATTTTACTGCAAAAGCCAGGGGTGGATTGAGCAGAAGGTAGAAGTATAAGTACTTGATATATACAGTGGGGAAAAAAAAGTATTTAGTCAGCCACCAATTGTGCAAGTTCTCCCACTTAAAAAAGATGAGAGGCCTGTAATTGTCATCATAGGTAGACCTCAACTATGAGAGACAAAATCAGAAAACAAATCCAGAAAATCACATTGTCTGATTTTTAAAGAATTTATTTGCAAATTATGGTGGAAAATAAGTATTTGGTCACCTACATACAAGCAAGATTTCTGGCTATCACAGACCTGTAACTTTTTCTTTAAGAAGCTCCTCTGTCCTCCACTCATTACATGTAGTAATGGCACCTGTTTGACATTGTTATCTGTATAAAAGACACCTGTCCACAACCTCAAACAGTCACACGCCAAACTCCACTGTGGTGAAGACCAAAGAGCTGTGGAAGGACACCAGAAACAAAATGTAGACCTGCATCAGGCTGAGAAGACTGAATCTGCAATAGGTGGCTGACTAAATACTTTTTTTTCCCCACTGTATTTCCCATTACTTTTGTAGCCATTTTTGGCTTTGGCTCGAAAAAATGCAGCAAAATCTGCAACAAAAAAAACTGTTTCCGCAATGTCTAAGTCTCAGTCTAAGGTCAGGACCCCACATTGCAAAAGAGCTGTGGTTTTACAGTACTTGCAAAGTGGATGGGATTCTGGCTAATCCCACCCACACATTGCTGAAAAATATCTGCAGCGGAAATGCTGCAATTTCAAAAACCATTGCAAATTGCAGCATGTCAATTATACCTATGAAACGCTGACGTTTTCTGTATAGGTATAATAGGGACAGAAAGTCCTCAAAAGAAAACTCTGTGGACTTTCTGTGAAAAGCGCTGCAGAAAAAGCCACGATGCATTTCCGCCATGGTCTTTTCCGCAATACTTTTTGGCTGTGGCTTGCTACATGCGACCTTAGTCTAAAGTCGATTTCTCATGACCATAACCATGTTTAAATTTGTAGCCAATTAAAAGTATACATAATTGCAAATACAAATAATCAAACATTTTTTAAGTTTTAAAGATTTTCTGTAACCATCTTAGTGGTAACAGTCTTTTGTCATGGATACCACCAAAAATGTAGGAACTTTCAATGCCTAGGACTTGTCAGAAACTCAGTTATGATTTTCTTATTGTGGCCACGTTATCAGAGAGGTGCACTACATGTATGAGAAAATAACCCGACCACTATAAGGAAATAGTGACTGGTTTTGAGAAGGTTCCACTTAACCCCTAAAAGACACAGGGTAGTTTGGGCCTTAATGCTCATACCCCATTTTTCAAATATGACATCTTTTACTTTCTGTGAGAATAGCTTCATAATGCATTTACCTATCCAGGTGATTCCAAGACTGTTTGTTTTTTCATGACACGTTGTATTTTATGTTGTTGGTAAATTTTGGTCATTATACTTTGTATTTGTTTGTTAAAAAAAATAGGACAATTTACAGAAAATTTCATAAAATTATCAATTTTGAACGTTTTTGTTATTATGGTAAAAACAGTCATATCACACAAAATTCTTAATATTTAACATTTACCATATGTCTACTTTATATTGGCATTGTTTTTTTAATGTCCTTTCACTTTTCTAGGATGTTATAAATTTACTAGCAAATTCTAAGATTTTCAAGAAAATTTCAAGATTCTGTTTTCTAGGGACCTATTCAGTTCTGAAGTGACTTTGAGGGGCCTATATAATAGAAAACACCCATGAATGACCTCATTTTAGAAACTGTACTTCTCAAATTATTCAAAACAGTGTATAGGAACTTTGTTAACCCGTTAGGTGTTCCACAGGAATTAATTCAAAATGGAGGTGAAATTTCCAAATGTCATTTTTTATGCACATTTTCCATTTCAAACCAGTTTTCCTGTAACAAAGTAAAAAAGTAAAATATAAACAGCCCACTCACAAGTCCCTCGCTCCAGGTGTAGTCAACCTCCAGCTCTTGGTGCATGGATATAAACCTCCTCGGCAAGGGGAACTAGTAAATCCAAAAAAAAGCTTGGTATTCCAGCATTCAGAAAGTCACGAAGTGAAGATATTATAAAACTTAACTTTTAATTAGTCCATGAGAAAGGAAATGACTGTGAGAGCAGTAGACCTTATGCTATGATTAAGGGGCTCATTGCACCAAAACGCGTAAGACCTTGTACTACTACTCATTCACATCTGCGCCCTGCTGTGTGTCCAAACAGCAGTTTATGCCCACATGTATGACACTGGTGTACCCACGATAACATACTTTACAATGCCATATGTGGGTATAAACTGCTGTTTGGGCGTAGCCGGGCACATAAGGGAAGGAGCGCTATTTTGGTTTTTGGAGCACAGTTTGGTTTTTGGACGTCATGCAACTTTTGCAGAGACACTGAATTGCCAGTAAAAGTGGAATCCAGAGAAATGTGACCCCACTTTGGAAACTACACCACTGAAGGGATTTATCAAGTGGTGTAGCAAACATTTTTAACCCTTGAGCGTTGCAATTATTTAATTTCCAGAAATGAATGCGCAGCTGATAAAAAGTGAAAATTAACTATTAAGTGAAAAAAACTATTAAGCGGGTATCTTGGGCACAATAACAACTTTTGGAGCATTTAATTCTGAGACAAGCTGAAATAACGCATTCCTCAGAAAAATTGCCATTTTCACCCTTCACCATCATCTGCATATTCATTTCTGGTAAATAAATTATGGCAACACGTGGAGGTTAAACATGCTCACTGCACCCCTGAATAAATTCCTTCAGGGGTGTAGTTTCCAAAATGGGGTCACATGTCCAGGGATTCCACTTTACTGGCATTTCAGTAGCTCTGCAAAAGTGTCATGGCATCCAAAAACCAAACTGACTAAATCTGTGCGCCAAAAACCAAAATAGCGCTCCTTCTCTTCTGTGCCTGGTTGTATGCCCAAATATCAGTTTATACCCACATATGACATTAAGTACGTTATCCTGGTTACAACAGTGTCATGCATGTGGGCATAAACTGCAGTTTGGGCACACAGCAGGGCAAAGATGTGAAGGAGCTCTATGTGGCTTTTGGAGTGCAGATTCAGATGTTTGCTATCTGGATGCCATGTCATGTTTGCTGAGCCTCTAAGGTACCAGTAAAGTGGAATCCCATAACGAGTGACCCCATTTTGAAAATTGCACCCATCAAAGAATTTATCAAGGGGTGTAGTGAGCATTAGTTTCCTGGACGTGAATGCACAGCGGATGGTGAACAGTGAATATATATGTATGCTGTGCAGAGTACACTGGGAACACCAAATTCCCTCCTATTTCCCCAGTAGTTCCTATGCTTGGGGAATCACTCTCTGGGTCACTTCTTGTTTCTTTTCCCTCGTAAGCTCTAAATCTGGGGTGTGTCCTGATATACACTCACACAGCTTATACATTCCTGCCACAGCCAGTTTTGTTCTAGTGATTTTGGCTATTTTTTGGGTTTTCTGGAGATGTAGCCATATGAGGGCTGTTATTTTGCGAGATGAGATGTATTTTGTAATGACACCATTTTTGGGTGCCTATAACTTATTGAATACATTTTAACTCTTTTTTGGTGAATTAAAAAAAAACCCAAAAAAAAAAAAAAACCATCAATTCTGGCATTGCGTTTTATCTTTTAAATTTTTTGCCATGCAGTTTACAGCATAACTAACATGTTACCTTTATTCTGTGGGTTGGTATGATTACAATGATACCCAATTTAGGCCCCACGTGGTGTAAAAAAAATGCTGTGGAAAAAATGCGACATTTTACAGTTCCTGCAAAGTGGATGGGATGCTAGCGAATACATCCACACATTGCAGAAAAATACACGCAGCGAACACGCTGCGATTTCCAAAACAGTCACTGTTTTGGAAATTTCAGCATATCAATTATACCTACGGAAACACAGCAGAAAGTCCACAGAGGTTTACTTACTGTGAAAAGCAATACAGGAAAAACTGCGATGAGTTGCCTCCATGGTTTTATCCCGCAGCGCTTTTTTGCTGCGGCGCACTATGTGGGGCCTTAGCCTTATATTGTTTTGCATTACTAATTTTGCAGAACAAAAACCCATTTGGGGACATAAATTAATTATTTTTGCATCACCATCTTTTTCAGTTGACAGAGTTAGTTGGGGGCTTATTTTTTGTGGGGCAAGCTGTGCTTTTTATTGGTACTGTTTTGGGTCACATATGACTTTTTTATCACTTTTTATATCATATTTTGTAAGGCAAAAAATCATTACTTCCTACTAATTTTTAGTTTTTTATATATATAATTTATTTTATGTAGGAAAAGGGCATTTGGGGGCTTTATTTATTTATAAAAAATTTTCACACACTTTATTTATTTTTTTTGCATTTTTTTTTTTTACATTTATTTGATGTCCCACTAGGAGACCTGAACCAGCGATTCTCTGATCAGTACTGTATAGAGGAAGTCAGCTTATGAAGACACATAGGCTGACTTCCTCCCATCTCAGCAGGATAAACCAGATACTGGGGAATCCTACCAGCCTGGGGTCACTGGCCAGACCCCAGGCCGCAGAAAATACATAACGGCACCCCCCAATCTTCTGGAAAAATATCAGAAATTGGCCTAAGAATCAATAATCAATAGAATTGTATCTTTGCGTCAGTATGTATCTATCACTCTAAGAGAATATATTCCAGTAAAATCTGATTTTGTGTGAAAGTGTTACTTAGCCCAGATGGCTTTTAGGCATTAGAATGTACTATTGTTTAAAAGCTCTTCTCACGCTACATAGACAAGGTTATTAGATAAGAGTGTCCGGTTATACATCTTGCCCCTTGCCGTCCCTATACTCTCTTATGTATTGTATGGGACAGGAGCTAGGTTTCAGTAAAGATGTTTTAATGAAACATTTCAAGGTCTACTGACAAAGAAGAGCCTATGTGGTCAGAGGCTTAATTACGCATCCAAGATGGGGTAAACTAGAAGCCCATGTGCTAGCCATGTGCGGGCAATGCAGAACGCCCACTTATCCTTAACCAATTGTATTGCATGCTTTGTGTGATGTATTCTGTAATATGGCATAAAGCCATTATTTTCCTTTATAATCTTGGGCACCGGCTCAATAAAGGGAAGAGAATTATCATAGAGAATCACCTGTCTCTGTGTTGATTCGCCAAGCGCGATTTAATTAATTAATTTGGACATCTCCTGTCAATTAAAGAGTGGAACCAGTTTAGGTTTTGATAACATTATACCTATACGGAAAACGCCAGCGTTTCTGTAAGTTTAATTGACATGCAAGCGTTTTTGAATTCACAGCGTTTCCACTGCAGATTTTTTTCTGCAATGTGTGAATGGGATTAGCCAGAATCCCATCCACTTTGCAGGTACGCTGCGTTTTTGCAACGTGGGGTCCAGGCCTAAGAGTAAAATTGTATAATTTGTCACCAAACTTTATATTTAGCTTATCACATAGCTTTCTTGCGGAAGTGGTTATATATTTATAGATTGGCAACCTATATATATTGGGGGACAATCAGATTTCCTGTAACTTTCCTAGGAATATTGATTTATAGGAAGTCACTGATATCCTTAAAACTTACATTCCTGAACACACGCAAGAATGACAATCATAAAGAGAAGGGGGGAGTGGAGAAGTGTGTAATTACTGTGTATATCTCTATTTCCTTGGTGACTGGATGACAAAAAAATAATCCTCCATAGCCTCAAAAGTAGCTGAACATTCTGTTCCCAGCCCCAAAGCAAAAACTACAGAAGCAGCAAATAAAATTATCTGCAAACTAAATTCAGTGTTCAGGTATACGTAGATGATTTTGTATTTGTTAGAGACTTCCTAAAGAGCCAGGTACACTGCCTGCAGTAGTGATTGTTTCTCCCCAATTTACATTGCATCAGCTAGTGTAAAAATGTTCATTCAAACCAGCGCTGATAGATGCATAGATGCTTGTCAGTCCCTGTATTGACAGGTGTTCATGAACATTTAAGGCTAAGGCCTCACCTAGTGAAAAACAGCTAAAAAATGCTGCAGAAAAATGCAGCATAAACATCTTGCAGATTTTTTTCCACTGAGTTTTTCATTGCATTTTTGCAGTGTTTTTCTCTGCGGTTTTTCTTCCATTATTAAATCTATAGGGAAAACAATTGGGTTTCCACAGTTAAAACATGCCTTTTTCCCCACAGTGTGTCGACTGGATTAGCCAGAATCTCATGCACTTTGCTGGTACTGTAAAACACTGCAATTTTTTTCGCAGCAGCAAAAAACACTGTTTCCACAACATGACCAACGTGATTGGACATAAGTATTTGATCTGTGGGAGTCCTCTACCCAGACCCCACAAAGATCACCTGTTCTGGTAGCCTCCGGGCTACTTTAAGTAAGTTACTGCAGTAGCTTCTAGCACCCAAAGGCTGTCATAAGAGCTGATCTGTGTGGGGTCTGGGTCTCTAATATGGATGACCTATTCCATTGGTTGGTCATTATTAAGAAACTTACATTATGGGCATTAAAGTAATTATTAAGGCTGGGTTCACATCTTCGTCGGAATCTCCGTTAGATACCGCCGAAAATCGGTGGAGAATAAAGTCCTACAAGGAGGACTTTTTTCTCCGCCACTTTCAGTTTAAGAAAGTTAGACAGCTGGCAGACCCCATTATAGTCCTTGAGGTCTCCGTGTGTAACCGCTGTTGCAGCGGTTCTTATCTTTGTTTTTCAGGTACCCCAACGGACCCGAATGACAGAGAGCCCGGCGCTAGTGGGAATCTAGCATAATTTTCTTCAAAGTCCTTCACAATAAAAAAAAAGTTATGTTTTGAGGTAATGGAAGCTGCTTGAGGCTAAGGCCCCACGTAGCAGGCCACAGCAAAAAAAAGCGTTGTGGGAAAAATTACAGAGGCAACACATCACGGTTTTTCCCTCAGTGCTTTTCACAAAACCTCTGCGGACTTTCTGCTTCCATTGCTTGCATTTCCGTAAGTATAAAGGAAATGCTGCGATTTGCAAAACAGCGACAGTTTTGGAAATCGCAGCGTTTCCGCTGCGTATATTTTTCAGCAATGTGTGAATGGGAAGAACGGAAGCCCGAGCGCAGGTGTGAACCTAGCGTAAGGCCCCACATAGTGAAGTACAGCAAAAAATGCTGCAGAAAAAAACACGTTTTACTCTGCGGACTTTCTGCCTCTATTATACCTATACAGAAAACACCAGCATTTCTGTAGTTATAATTGACATGCTGCGCTTTTCTGCTGCAGATTTTTTTCTGCAATGTGTGGATGGCATTAACCAGAATCCCATCCACTTTGCAGGTAATGTAAAATGCAGCGTCTTTTCCTGAAATGTTTCCGTCCTGGCCAAAAGCGACATTTTTGCAACGTGGGGTATCAAGGGGTTATCTAGGATATTTTTTTTTTTTATTTTAGGCCGGAGAAGCTGGAAAAAAAAAACATACTCACCTGTCCCCGATATTCCAGTGCTTCCCAACGTGGTTCGGTCCTGCTGCTCCGCTGTTTTCTTCCGGTTGTTTTCTACCTGTGACATCATGTGTCCTTTCCTCAGGCTGTTGATTGGTCTCAGCAGTCACGTGACTGCTAAGGCCAGTTAGCGGCTTCAGGAAAGGTACATGGGATGTCACAGCTGGTGTAGACTTCCGGAAATTGAATACTTCAAATAGTGATGATGGGAATTGCACTGAGCAATATTCTCAGGTCTAAAATGGATTCCATATGTTCGAAGTGTCTTTAGAGCAGCTAGGGCCTCGTCGTCCTTGGCTTAGGTTGTAGGTATATAGAGAGAAATGATGACCAATGGTACTCCTCCTATGTGGTGGAGTCCAGTTCAGAAAAAGGCACCGCACACACCCAGGAGTGTTTCACTGCAAACGATTTTTTATTTTTCACACAGCAACCATCACACGACGCTAAAACCCGCGTTTCGGGGTAACATCCCCTTTATCAAGTGGAATATGGTACAAGAGTGGGAACCTGGATTATTAAAACAGATAAAAGGTCTAACATATCTAAACCACATATAATAGATAAAAGATCTAGCTTATATCTAAACCACATACAGTATAACAGTAGATAAATAAATAATTCATATTCACATAGTCTGCATAAAAACCTAAAACCATAAAAGCATAATACATAATAGATAATAAGTAATAGGCAGTAAATCAAAGACTCATGAACATTTCTGAATCAAAATGTTTTAAAAACCATGTTTTAAAAAAAAATATTTTGTCTATATCTGACCCAGAACTATAGGGAATTCAATAGCAACTAATACCAAAGGGCTTACATATAACCATAAACAAAAAAGTAAAACATGATAAGAACCCATTAATTAAAATACACTATAAGGTCCTATTATTATGTGCAAAACTGTAGTCTGTAAGTTTATTTTTTTTAAAAACAAGCAGATGTGACCAAGACACATAGTATATAGAATTGGGATGGTATATACTAAACAGGGGGGGATTATATAAGGTACAAAATTGATGAATGTATTGGAATGTATGAATGTATAGGGGGAGCGAGAGACAAAAAAAAAAAAAAAAAAAAGGGGGTCAGCTAATTAGAGATGTTTTCAAGGGATTCATTGAGACCATCAGGGAACAAAGTATTTAACTTGTATATCCAGAACATCTCTTTTTTTTTCTCAAAAGATCAAACCTATTTCAGAGATGGATGGGGATTTGTTCTATCGGAGTAATTAGAAAGTTTTTGAAATCACAATTATGTTTTGCTTTGGTGTGACATGACACGCTGTGTTTTTCATATCCATTGATAATATTCAATCTGTGCTTATTAAAACGGTCCCGTAGGCACATAATCGTGCGGCCTACCTATTCCAAGCCGCATGGGCAGGTCATCACATATATTACATATGATGATGAACAATCTAGTCTGGTTTTTATTTGAAATTTTTCACCTGTCCTATTACTGTTAAACCCAACTAATTTGTGAGATATATTCAGACAACATTTGCATTTTTTATGATAACATCTAAAACTCCCATTGATATGATTAGAACTAATCCTACTTTTTTCATTTATTGGATTCTTCCTTAATTCAATTGGTGCAATGAGATTTTTCAGGGTTTTAGCCCTTCTGAAGGTCATTCCTGGACTCCTTGGTAAGACGGTTTTCAGATGTTGATCATTTAGCAAAATATGCCAATTTTATTGTAAGATGGCCCTAATTCCATTATGTGCTGAGTTATATGTTGTTATGAAATTAAGTTTGTATTTATCGTTGACAATCTTTTCTCTCGGAATCAAACATTCGATTTGGGACAGTTTTTTTGCTTTTTCATGAGCAGCCTTGACTATGGGTTTTGGAAAGTGTTTATCAACCAGTCTATTTTGCATGATTTGACTTTTGTGTTTTAAAATCCCTGTAGGGAACTGCCATTTCTACTAGTATATAATGTATCTGGCTTCTTTGCCCCTGCAGTTTGGCTTGAGAGACCCCAGGCATTTAGTGCAAGTTTTGTTTTGTAAATACAGTGAGTCAGACACATGTGAGGCAGAGCTGCTGGGGGGAGAGATGTGAGCAGAGCTGCTGAGACAGACATGTTATGTCTGGGGGAGTCTAAGAGCCACTTGTTCCTCTTTACTTCAGAGTATATAGTTAGGTATGTGTTACCCCCTATATACTCACAGGACCTAGCTAGTAACCGTAGTTAGGGATCCATATATATATATAGTTCAGGGCAGTGATAGGTTAGGCTTCCGAAGGCCAACTAGCTAGTTAGAGGCCCGGTGGCACTAGTAGTTTAGCTGGCAGGTTAAGGACTCAGTGTTAGGGTAGTCAGGCCTGCATCTACTGCCGTCACCGTCGCCCTGTTTGCTGCCTGTGAAGAATCTCACCATCATCATCTCCTGATCGTCTGTCTGTCATCTCCTGGAAGAATCCGAGGATCCACAGTCATCCACAGGGGCCCCTGCATCTCTTCTGTTGCCTGGAGGTATTGTGCACTGGACTCTTGCTATATATCTATATATATATACCCGGGTATATAACCTAAGACGGTTGAGGACTTGCTGGTTGTTGTAGTATTGCTGTGTTCTGAGTATATTGTATGTATGTATTATTACCCTGTTGATTCTTATAAAGCTACTGTTATAACCTTATGTGGTATCTGTATGTATTCTTCAGACTGTGAGATTAGTACAGTGATCCTTGTTAAGGCTACTAACTGTATTTCATGGGTAAGTCCCAGGAAGAGATCCTCCCTGTAATACAGAGGCTCTATCCTGGGTGGAGGCACTGATATATTTCATATATGTTCCCACTCTTCCCTTCAGCGAAGGCTTCAGGTCCCATTATACACACAGGTCAGTGCCAGAGTCTGTTGCGGGAGGGATAATACTCATACCCCCCCCCCAAATAGGGCTACATCCCTTTCATCTTTTTTGATGATCTGGCATATGATCGTTGGTGTCTAAATACTGAGAAATGGCTTCTAAACCTTTCTCATGTGGTATATTGCTGTATAATGCTGTGACATCAAGTGTTTCCCAGTGGTAGCTTGGTTTCCATTCCATTGATATCAATATGCCTATTAGACTTGAGGAATCTTTCAGATATGAATCTAGGGGGCTTGGACATGTTTTTGCAGATGAAGATCTATGTAATGTGATAAATTTCTAGTTATTGAATTTACACCTGAGATGATAGGCCTCCCCGGTGGATTCTGCAGGTTTTTATGCACTTTTTGCAAATAGTAGAACAAAGCTCTATTAGGATTTCTTACTAGCAGATACTCTTTTTCCTTTTTTGTTAGAATCCCCATTCGGTAAGCATCATCAATAAGTTTTACAAAATCATTGTAATGTTCTTTTGTTGGATCTGTTTTTAATTCAATATAATTTACAGTGTCTGCTAGTATTCTAAATGCTTCCTGGATATAGGTTTTTCTGTTTTGAATCACTACTCCCCCTCCTTTATCTGCATTTCTAATTACTATATTTTGGTTGTTCCTGAGTGAGTGTAGTACCTCTCTTTCACCTCCAGTTACATTAGATCTGGAGTTGGTTGTTTGGGGTAATTTCCTTAATTCTGATGCGACAAAGGAATAGAAATTCTCTATATGATGCCCTTTGTGGTGGATGGGATAGAATGTAGATCTAGGTTTTAAATCTGTAGTGACTGGATGTGGTTCCTCTTCAATCTGGGGTTCTATTGGATTCTGAGCTGTGTCATTAGGCATGTCGCTAGGAATGTCTTTAATCATTTCAAAATGTCTGGCCAAAGTCAATTTCCTAATGAACCTGTTAAGGTCAATAAATAATTGGAGATCGTCAATTTTTTGTGATAGGCAGAATGAGAGGCCCTTGGAAAGTAAGCTTTTTTCATTTTCAGATAGTTGGTGGTCTGATAAATTAATATGCAGTATGTAATGTCTTGTTTCTTTTTGGACTCGGGCTTATTTTGCCTCCTATTTCTCCTTCCCCCTCTACATCCCCTGGATCTCTTATGGGTGATCCTTTCGGGTCTATTTTTTTTTTTTTTTTTTTTTTGATCTGTCATGTTCTTCCTCTTGAGGCTTATGGGAGTGTAAAAGTCTGATATTTTTGTGATTTTTATTAGCAACAGTGCCTCTTTTACGTGATATGTAGTGGTCGGTGTCAAGTCCTTAAAAAGATTCTTTTTCATTATTGTGTGTAGAGATTTCAAGAGCTCTACATATCTGAGAGTGTGAAAGAGGGGTATTATACAAAGAGTCAACCTCATCTTCCTCTTCATTCATCACAGGTTTGTCAGACAGAGACACTGGTTCCAATATTTTAGATGGAGGGGAGGATATTGTGGACTGGTAATTACACTTGTACTGATTTGAGCTATATATACTTGATTGGGGGTTGGAGTGGGGGGAGATATTTCCAAAAGTCGTGGGGGTAAGAAAAAGTGAGGTATTATCAGATTTGTTTAGGTGTTCGGACCACATCAATGTTGGACTATCAGTATGGTTCCCACGAAGCTCCATACCTTTATTAGTCACCATCCTGATAGTCCCCTCTTGTTCCATATGCACTGAATTTATTATCCCCGTTTTGCTGCGTATATTGGACTTTGAGTTATCATGATTGTGGTTCTTATAACCTCGTTGTTCTGTGTTGCCCTTGGTCAAGAATTGTTTAGTTCTGGTTCTTTCTAAAACCTTTTTGTGTAATGGTATAAGTGAATTGGATCTAAATTTGGTATACATCTTGGTAGGTTCATTGGGGATGTTACTTGTTCTGTTGGTGGTATTGGACTTAAATTTCGTCCAAAATTTAATGTTATCCTGTTTGAAATCCCTACGATCTCTATTCAGCTTGTTGCTCTTTTTCCAAAATATTTCTTTCCATTTCAATGGTTCTAGATTGTAAGACTCTGCACATTCTCAAACAGTCAGTGTATCCCCTAAACTTTTCAATGTTGGTTGTTTGGGTCACCCACACATGCTCAGTATCAGTTAAATAACGCTGCACGTGTTCCCTTCAGTATAGCACACAAATACTGAGAGTGGAGGTGAAGCTATCTCTCTTCAAGAAAGAGGTATGTCATGGTCACATCTGCTTGTTTTTAAAAAAAGACACACAGACTACAGTTTTGCACATAATAATAGGACCTTATAGTGTATTTTAATTAACCCCTTAAGGACCCAGCCCAAAAGTGCGTTAAGGACCAGGCCTCGTTTTTCAAAACTGACATGTCACTTTATATGGCAATAACTTTGAGACGCTTTAACTTACACAAGTGACTTTGAGATAGTTTTTTCGTGACACATTGCACTGTTAGTGGTAAACACTAATGAATATTTTTGTATTTATTTATAAAAAAAAAATAGGAAATTTGATGGAAATTTTGAAAAAAAATCACAATTTTCAAAATGTGAAATGCTCTGCTTTTCAGTCATACCACCCAAATACATGAATTCATATTAGCTACCATATCTCTGCAATATATCGGCATAATCTTTTAATCGTCCTTTCATTTATTTTGGACGTTAGAAGACTTACAAGTGTAACAGCGTTTTTCCAGATTTACAAGAAAATTTTCCAAACTAATTTTTTAGGGACCACTTCAGTTCTGAAGAGGATTATAAAGGCCTATATATTAGAAACCCCCATAAATCACCCCATTTTCAAAATTGCACCCCTCAAATAATTCAAAATAGCATTTGGGAAGTTTGTTAACCCTTTAAGCATTTCACTGGAATTAAAAATATGGAGGTGAAATTTAGACATTTCATTTTTTCCACTAATCCCTTACTTTAGCCCTAAAATTAACACATTTACAAAGGGTTAAAGGAGAAAATGCATCTCACAGTTTTATGCAATTTCCCCAGAGCACAGAAATACCCCACATGTGGGTGTAAACTGATGTTTGGGCACACGGCAGCGCATGGAAGGGAAGGAGCGACACTGGACGTTTGAAAAGCAAATTTTGCTGGAATAGTTTTCAGGTGCCATGTCTCATTTGCAAAGCCGCTAGAGTACCAATACAAAGGAAGCCCCAAAAAAGTGACCCCATTTTGGAAACTATATCCCTCACAGAATTCATCAAGGGGTATAGTGAGGATTTTGACCCCACAGCCGTTTCACAGATTTTACTAACATTGGGATGTATAAATGAAAAATTACTAAAACATCACTTTGTCCCCAAAGTTTTCATTTTCACAAGGGGTTAAAGGAGAAAAAGTACCCCACAGTTTGTTAAACAATTGCTCCTGAACACGGCAATACTCAATATGTGGTTGTAAACTACTGTATGGGTACATGGTGGGGCTCAGAATGGAAAGAGCACTATTTGGCTTTTGGAGGGCAGATTTTGCTGGAATAGATTTCAGGTGCCATGTCTCATTTGCAGAGCCCCCAAAGTACCAATACAGTGGAAATCCCCTAAAAGTGACCCCATTTTGGAAACTACATCCCTCACAGAACATATCAAGGGGTATAGTGAGCATTGTGACACTACAGCTGTTTCACAGATTGTATTAACATTGGGACATGAAAATGAAAAATTACTTTTTTTCCAATAAACCGTCAATTTAGCCCTAAATTTTTCATTTTCACAAGAGGACAAAGGAGAAAAAGCTCCCCAAAGTTCGTTACACAATTTCTCCTGAACACAGAAATGCCCCATATGTGGTTGTAATCTGCTGTTTGAGTACAGCCGGGCACAAAAGGGAAGGAGCGCTATTTTGGTTTTTGGAACACAGTTTTGTTTTTGGACACCATGCCACTTTTGCAGAGCCCCTGAATTGCCAGTAAAGTGGAATCCACAGACATGTCACCCCATTTTGGAAACTACACCCTTCAAGGGATTTATCAAGTGGGGTAGCAAGCATTACTATCCCTTAAGTGTTGCATTAATTTAATTTCCAGAAATGAATGTGCAGCTGATAATGAAAAGTTAAAAATGAAATTTTTCCATAGATATGCCATTTCATTCCCCGATATGTTGTACCCAGCTTGTGTCAGCAGACACACACTCCAAAAACTATTAAGCGGAGATCCTGGGCACAACAGCTTTTGGGGCATTTGTCTGTGATACAAACCAGGCACAACATATTTTACGCTGAAATGACGTATTCCTGGAAAAATTGTCATTTTCACGTTTCACCATCAGCTGCGTATTCATTTATGGATAATAAATTATAGCAATGCTTGGGGATTAAACATGCTCACTGTACCCCTGGATAAAATCCTTCAGGGATGAAGTTTCCAAAATGGGGTCACATGTCAGGGGATACCACTTTACATGCGTTTCAGCTCTGCAAAAGTGTAATGGTGTCCAAAAACCAAACCGTCCAATCTGTGCTCCAAAAACCAAATAGCGCTACATCCTTTCTGTGCCCGGCTGTGCCCAAACAGACGGTTATACCCACATGTGACATTAAGTACATTATCCTGGGTACACCAGTGTCATATATGTGGGCATAAACTGCAGTTTGGACGCACAGCAGAGCACAGAAGGGAAGGAGCGCTATGTGGCTTTTGGAGCACAGAATCAGATGTTTGGGATCTGGATGCCATGTCATGTTTGAAAGGCTCCAAAGTACCAGTAAAGTGGAATCCCCTAGGGAATGACCCCATTTTGAAAACTCCACCCCTCAAAGAATTTATCAAGGGGTGTAGTGAGCATAAGTATCCCAGTCGTGACTGCACAGCGGATGGGGATAGTGAATATGTAAGCTGTGCGGAGTACATTGGGTACACTAAATTCCCTACTATTTCCCCAGTAGTTCCTATTATTGGAGGGGTCACTCTGGGGGTCACTTCTGGTTTATTATCCCTCATAAGGTCTAAATTTGGTTTGTTCCCTGATATACACTCGCACAGCTTATACATTCCCTTCCTGACACAGCCAGTTGTGTTCTAATGATTTAGCGATTTTTGGGGGTTTTGTCTACACATTGTATAAGCTATATTTTCTTTATTTCTCTGGTGATGTAGCCATATGAGGGCTTGTTGTTTGCGGGGTGAGATGTATTTTGTAATGACATCATTTTTGGGTGCCTATAACTTATTGACTTTATTAACTCTTTATTGGTGGATTAAAAAAACCCCATCAATTCTGACATTGTGTTTTACCTTTTAAATTTTTCGCCATGCAGCGTACAGCGTAAGTAACATGTTACCTTTATTCTGCGGGTCGGTACAATTACAGTGATACCTCATTTATATTGTTTTTTTTATGCGATACTAATTTTGCAGAACAAAAACCCATTTGGGGTCATAAATCAATTATTTTTGCATCGCCATCTTCTGAGATGAGTAACATTTTTATTTTGCAGTTCACAGAGTTGGTTTAGGGCTTATTTTTTGCGGGACAACCTGTGCTTTTTATTGGTACTGTTTTAGGGTAGATATGACTTTTTCATCACTTTTTATGGCATATTTTGTAAGGCAAAATGGCAAAAAATCATTACTTCTGGCGTTTTTTTTTCCGTTTTTTTTTTCCCCAATGTTCACCGTGTACGTTAAATATTGTTTCAGTTTTATTGTACAGGTTGTTACAGATACGGCGATACCAAATATGTATTGTTTTTATTAATTTTTAGGTATCTTTTTTATATAATTCATTTTATATAGGAAGAGGGAATTTTTGGTGCTTTATTATTTTATAAATTTTTTTCACATACTTGATTTATTTTTTTTTTTTTACTTTTTTTTTTTTACTTTTTCATGTGTCCCATTAGGACACCTGAGCCAACAATGGTTTGATCGTTGGCTCAGTACTATAGACTGCAAGACACAAGCAAACATGTGTCTTGCAGTCTATACAGGAAGTCATCGCTATGGAGATGCATAGCCTGACTTCCGGAGGTCCCAGCAGGATCAACCAGGTAGTGGGGTCTCAAGGCAGCCTGGGGTCACTGGGCAGACCCTGGGCTGCAGATTATAGATATCAACACCCCCCGATCTCGCCGCGGGGGGTGTTGAGGGGGGCGGCAACATGGTGGAACCCCTTGGATGCTGCGGTCATGTTTAACCTCGGCATCCAAGGGGTTAAAACCTCTGATCGGAACTCAGTTCCAACCGGAGGTTATGGAGCAGGGTGTTACCTGTCAGTTACAGCTAACACCCGGTTCCGATGCCACCTGCCCAGATAGCCAGCGGGCGGCCGGCCTCGGGCGTAGTATTATGCCTTGGTGCGTGAAGTACCTTGTGCCCAGGACGTAATAGTATGTCCAAGGTCATTAAGGGGTTAATGGGATCTTATCATGTTTTACTTTTTTGTTTATGGTTATATGTAAGCCCTTTGGTATTAGTTGCTATTGAATTCCATATAATTCTGGGTCAGATATAGACAAAATAATTTTTTTTAAAACATGGTTTTTAACACATTTTGATTCAGAAATGTTCATGAGTCTTTGATTTACTGCCTATTACTTATTATCTATTATGTATTATACTTTTATGGTTTTAGGTTTTTATGTATACTATGTGAATATGAATTATTTATTTATCTACTGTTATATGTGGATTAGATACAGTATAAACTAGACCTTTTATCTGTTTTGATAATCCAGGTTGCTGTGTGAAAAATAAAAAATTGTTTGCAGTGAAACACTCCCAGGTGTGCGCGGTGCCTCTTTCCGAACTGGACTCCACCACATAGGAGGAGTACCAGTGGTCATCATTTCCAGGAATTGAATACAGCCAAGAAGCAGGACCGGACCACGCTGGGAGGCAAAAGAGCATCCAAGCACAGGTGGGTTTTTTTTCTGTTGTTTTTTGTTTGTTTTTGTTCAACTTCCCCGATCAAATTTAAAAAATAATTTTTATTTTGGACTACCTCTTTAACCCTTCCAAACCCCATAACTTTTTTATTTTTCCATTCACAGAGCCATATTAGGGCTTTATGTTTGCAGGACAAATAGTTCTTCATAATGGTACTATTTATTATTCCATACAATGTACTGGGAAGCAGGAAAAAAAAATCAGAATCGGGTGGAATTGGAGAAAAAGTGCATTTCTGCGACTTTCTTACAGACTTCGTTTCTACAGCGTTCACTCTGCAGCCAAAATTGACTTTTTCACTTGCATTCTATGTTTCGGTACGATTCTGGGGAGACCAAATTTATATAGTTTTATTTACATTTTAACCACTTAAGAAAAATCTAAAACTTTGCAAAACATTTTTTTATTAAAGCCGCCATATTCTGACACCATAACTTTTCTATATTTACGTGTATGGGGTGTCTTTATTTGCAGGGCCAGATGTTTGTTATACCATTTTGGGGAATGTCTATTACTTTGATCACTTTTTATTTAAATTTTTATCACAGTCGAAACAGCGAAAAATGGCGGTTTGGAACTTTTGATTTTTTTATCCCGCTATGGTGTTCACTGTACAAAGTTTGTAGACCAGGCATTTTTCGGACACAGGGATACCTAATGTATATGTGTTTCACAGTAATTTTAAACTTTTATATGAATTTCTAGGGAAATGGGGGTGATTTGAACCTTTAATTTTTTTTTTCCATTTTTTTATTGCATTTATTAGACCCTCTAGGAGTCTTGCACCCTAGGGGGTCTGATATCTGATCACTAATGCAATACAGTTACATTGCAAAATACTGGCACTTCTATTTCAGGCTGCATAGAGCAGCCTGAAATACAAGTATATGCCAGACAAGCCTGGGAGCCCCACCCACCAGTCTATTACAGCTAATACACCCTCCACCTCAGAATTTGGGTGCAATATGGTCCAAGTAGTTAATAATTATGCCTCTCCTCAGTGCAACACTAACCTACCTGATTTGAGGTGGACACAGCAGGCGTTGCCTCATACCATTAGCCACTGAAGTAACGTAACTGGATACTGGATTTACAGCAAACCAGGCAGCACGTTATGAGACCATTTCAATGTTTATTTACAGATTTACAGGGATTGTCTGGAGACTTCTATTTAACTTACTTTTGGCTTCTTCATGCAGGACTTTGCCTTCACCCTCCTCTCCTGTTTTCACAGATATTTACCTGTGCTAAGGAGGCTGGCTTTACTATAGTCTGCCAACTCCCATAGCACAGGCAAATACCTGTGAAAATGAGAGAGGAGGGAGAAGATGGAACTATTCAGAGAATGGGGTTTATTCTGATCATGTCACCGGGGGTCGGAACCAGCCCAAAATCCCTGGGTAATGCATGAAGAAACAAAGTAAGTTAAATAAAAATCAACGGACAACCCCTATAAGCAACCAAGCTTCATATAATTTGCTTGATAGTAGTTTCAGCTTTCCTAACACTGAGTGAGGCCATGGGTCACAGATCACTACTGACCCTTAACCCCCTACAGTTCTGAAAGAACTATGCTTGAGGTCTGAGAAAAGTGCATTACAGTTTATTCTATGCAGAATACATTCAGGGAGACTACAGGGATAACCCCTGGTGGTAGAACTGCGATCTTGGTCTTATTTTAAGGCCAGGAACCATATCTGGGTTATGAGATATCACTGGTTAAAGCATAACTGCATAAACTCGCAGCTTCTCTTTAACCAGTGTGCTAGAGAACAAAAGCAGCTGACAGTCTGTAGGAAGGGGAGAATGATTTTATTATTTTCCTGTCACTTCAGAAGATTTCAGGTGAGAGGGTACCATGGACTTTTGTTCATGATAACACCCCCTCATTATCAATCAGAAAGCATACTTTCCATTTAACCCCTTATATGCTGCGGTCAATGCTGACCACAGCACCTAAGACTTTTACAGACGTTTTTTCTCTTGTTAATTTAAAAACAATTAAAAACCATACAATTGGTGTTGCCACATCCATAACATAAAATTAGTATATTATTTTTTCTGCATGATAAATGCCATAAACTTTACAAACTGATCAAAAGGTCTTATGTATCCACAAAATATAAGGTGCCGTAAATAAAAATTCAAAAGCTATGAAAGCTGGAATTCAGAGAGGACACAGAGTGGCAAAGCGAAATAATGTGGAGTTGGAAGCAGAATGAGGAGGACACAGAGTGGCAAGGCGACATAATGTGAAGTTGGCAGCAGCATGAGGAGGTCATAGAGTGACCCGGTAGCAGCAGCATGAGGAGGCCACAGAGTGACTCAGTGGCAGCAGCATGAGTAGGCCACAGAGTGACAAGGCGACATAATGTAGAGGTGGCAGCAGCATGAGGAGGCCACAAAGTGGCAAGGCAACATAATGTGGAGATGGCAGCAGCAAGAGGAGGCCATACAGTGACCCAGTGGCAGCAGCATGAGGAGGCACTTGGAGGCTGTAAGAAGGAGCACTTGGCATCAGATGTGTGGCATCAGGCAGGTGGCAGCATCAGAATAGTAGCTGAGGCAGGTAGCCAGAAGAAACCAGTCTCTTTTGTCAAGCTTTGGGTGAGGCAGAAGGATGGTTTCATCTGATGCATCAGGCATTGGTGGGTGGAAACCCTGGCTGATCCATGTCTGATTCATCTTGACAAAGGTCAATCTCTCCACATTTTGGGTGGACAGACGAGTTTCCTTGGGGTAACTATGGCCCCCGCTGCACTAAACACCCGCTGTGATGCCACACTACTGGCCAGGCAGGACAGTTTTTCCAGGGCAAACTCGGCCAGTTGCGGCCACAAATCCAGTTTGGCTGCCCAGTAGTCCAGTGGATCTTTGATGACGGGTGGCAGGGTTCACTCTAAGTATGCCACCACCTGGTGGTTCAAGTTCTGCTATGAGTCTAGCTGCTGGTGAGTAGCTTCTTCACTATGCGGGTGAAGAAAGCTGCTCATCAGCGACTCTAGGCTCAGGCTGCTGCTGATGGAGCTGGTACAGCTCCTGCTCCCACCACCCCCCACCCCCACTCAACAGCCATGGCATTGCAAGGTGAGCACCCAGGGCCACCCCGGTCAGACCTGCGAGAAGATGGACGATGGTGCAGATAGGCAGCGGCCAACTGACTACATATATTGTCTCTATAGTAGTTCAGTTTGTCCTCCCTCTCAGCGGATGTAAAAAAGGACCCCATTTTTGACCTGTAATGAGGGTCTAACATGGTGGAGAACCAGTAGTCATCCCTCTGCCGATGACTACTGCCACTGCCACTACACAAGCAAGTGAGCATGCATCGGGCCATTTGCGCAAGTAACTCGGAGGGACTCCCTGCATCCATCTCCACTGCATACTGCCACGGTGTGTCTGGATCATCTGCCTCATCTTCTTCATCTCCCTCTTGCTCTTCTGGCTGCTCCTGCTCCACCTCTCCTGTCACCTGTATAGAAAAACCACCCATTTCGCTACACATTGCTTGGGCTCCAATGTCCTCCTCCTTCTCGAGTTCAGCCCCCACAGGGCTCATGTGGCCGTGAGATGTAGGCGTCACGTCTCCAGTCCCATGACCAGCCAGATTTACTAGCATCTTTTTCAGGATATGAATCAGTGGAATGATGTTGTTCATCCCGTAGTCCTGGCAACTGACAAATAAAGTGGCCTCCTCAAAGGGCACGAGCAAACAGCAGGTGTCACGCATGAGCAGCCAGTGGCTAACATTGAAGTTACACAAGGGAGTACCTCTGTACACTTGGATCATCAAGAAATCGTTTATGGCCTTCCTCTGTTCATACAGTTGGTCCAACATATGGAGGGTGTAATTCCAATGGGTGAAAACGTCGTATATTAGCCTATATTGGGGGACATCGTTCTGCCACTGCAGCTCAAGGTGGGTATGCTTGGCAGTGTACAAGTGGTTGAAGTGCCTGCAAAGGTTTCTGGCCATTTTTAGGATGTCTTGCAGATGGGTGGAACACTTAAGGAAACGCTTGACAACCAGATTGATCATGTGCACCATGCAGGGCGCATGGCTCATCCCTCCTTGACGCAGCGCAGACACCATGTTCTTCCCGTTGTCAGTCACTATGGTTCCAACTTTGAGTTGTCGCGAAGAAAGCCAGGATTCGATTTCTTGATGAAGGACAAGGAGCAGTTCCTCCCCTGTGTGACTCCATTCACTCAGACAAACAATGTGTAGAACAGCATGACACCGCCATGCCCTGCACATGTGCTATGCTGGAGGAGCACTGTGAATTGTCCCTGCAGTGGAGGCTGAGGACACAGTGGAGGATGAGGCGGACATTGTTGCAGGACCAACGGCGTGAGAACGTGGAGGCAGAAGCGGCTTCACCTGGCCAAGTTGCTGGTGTGTCTGGGCAGGAACCACATTCACACAGTAGGCCGTAAAGGACATATATTGTCCTTGACCGTAGTTACAGCTCCACATGTCGGTGCTGCTGTGCACTTTGGCAGACTCCGACAAGCTCAAGGACTGGCCCACCTTCTGTACTACATATTTGTGCAGGGCTGGTACTGCCTTTTTGGCAAAGAAATGACGGCTTGGGACTCTCCACCTCGACTCGGCACAAGCCATCAGTTCTCTGAAAGGTGCAGAGTCCACCACTTGGAAAGGGAGGGACTGCAGCACCAGCAACTTGGACAGGAGCACGTTCAGCTTCTGCACTGTTGGATGAGTGCACGCATACTGTTGTCTCTTCAAAATCGCTTCGGTGATCAATTGCTGATGCAATGACTGACTAGGAGGAGGAGGAGCAGGAGCATCAGGACCAGCAAATGATGGGAAGGACACACCGCTTCCTTCGGCTGAGGTGTATCAGTTATAACAGATTACTGCAGAGATTAATGGATAAGAATTCTTTTTTTTTTGCCACTACTGCACGGCAAAAAGGCATGTAATTTTCTACCTTCAAGAAAACGGCGAATAAGCCCCTTATTTTTTTTCCCCACTAATAAACGCCTTGAAAACACATTATAACAGATTACTGCGGAGATTAATGGATAAGAATTTTTTTTTTTTTGCCACTACTGCACGGCAAAAAGGCCTGTAATTTTCTACCTACATCACAACAGCGAATAATCCCCTAATTTTTTTTTCCCACTAATAAACGTCTTGAAATGGCGTTATTACAGATTACTGTGGAGATTAATGGATAATAATTCTTATTTTTTGCCACTACTGCACGACAAAAAGGCCTGTAATTTTCTACCTACAACACAACGGCGAATAAGCCCCTAATTTTTTTCCCCACTAATAAACGTCTTGAAAAGGCGTTATTACAGATTACTGCAGAGATTAATGGATAAGAATTCTTATTTTTTGCCACCAATGCACGAAAAAAAGGCATGTAATTTTCTACCTTCAAGACAACTGCGAATAAGCCACTTATTTTTCCCCCACTAATGAACGCCTTGAAAAGGCGTTATAACAGATTACTGTGGAAATTAATGGATAAGAATTATTTTTTTTGACACTACTGCACAGCAAAGAGGCCTGTAATTTTCTACCTTCAAGACAATGGCGAATAAGCCCCTTATTTTTTACCCACTAATAAACCCCCAGAAAAAGCGTTATTACAGATTACTGCGGAGATTAATGGATAACAATCCTTTTTTTTTTGGCCACTAATGCACGGCAAAAAGGCATGTAATTTCCTCCCTTGAACACACAGGTATGATCTATTGCAAACCTACAATGAGCAGCTGGATAATGGCAGTCAGTGCAGCAAGGTGTAGTAGGATTGTTCCTATTACCCATTCTGCAAACACCCCAAATGAACCCTGTTCTGCTTCAATACTTAAGTATAAATTCCTCCCTACATTTCTAATGTTCTTTCCCTGAACTGCGATTGAGCAAACTATCAGTTTTGAAGTGTCTACAATGGTGGAGGGTATTTATAGGGCTGTGACATCACAGGGCTGGCTACTGATTGGCTGCACGCATGACATTGTGGGTGATCCCGCGTTCCCAGAGTTCCTTGCCCCTTGTCCTAACATGTGCAGCAGCCATGTTAGGAAAAAATGTGATTCGATACATCAAAGCATGAGGAAATCCGGATTCGATGCAAGTCGAAGATTTCCTGTAATTCATATCGAATTCTAGTATGTCAGCTTCGATTCGCTCATCTCTAGTCACCAATACTCCCCTCCCCCCCAATACTTAAGTGTTTTCCTTCCAGACTTCCTTCTGCAGGGAACGGCTCCTCCTCCTTCTGTGACGTCTGCCTGCATGTGCGCAAAAGAGCCTGAGTCCCGGCTTTGCACTGTAGTCGTCAATCCATCTCTATTGCACAAGCATGGAAGCCCGAAGGAGCTGCCCACGCCTGTGCAGTAGAGATGGAGTGAAGGCTACAGCACAGTGCCGGGACTTTCTGCACAGGCGCTGGCAGAGTCAAAGAAGAGGAGGAGCCATTCCCCGCAGAAGGAAGTCTGGACAGGAAGAAGACAGGTAAGTATAATGGGGTAGGGGGGGGGGCTGAGTTTGTTGGGAAGGGTTAGTAATGGGCAGGATAGCTAAGAGACAGGTAGGGGGTATTAGAGAGGAAGGAAGGAGGAGTAAGAGGGAGATAGTGTGAGAGCCTACAACTACCACAATGCATTGCATTAGCTAAGGCAGCAGGAAGCTACACCATGTAAACAAATGCAGAAGATGCCAGGCCCTCCCAGAGTAACCCAGAAATCACTCAAAACACTGCTAAAGGTATTTGGGTGCACTTATTAACTCATTAATAGCACTAACAGACCTTTTTTTAAAAAAAAATTTCCCCAGAAAACCCCTTTAATGTGACTGTTAGGCAGTTAAATAGACCCTCCTGAGATTGTATTCTTGAACTGCTCCTTTAAGCAACAAAATTCTCAGCAAAGCCTATCTATGAGTGATACTTTTTGCCATTTTATTTTTTTTTTTTTTAACATAGAGGTACATTTTCCTACTGCGCTACCACAAGAACAGGCCTTGATCTGTTCATTATACTAAAGTACTTAGAAGCTTTGTAATGCAGAATGAAGGCAATGTACTGGTGATTGACCATTTAGTTTTATCGCATGTGTCTGATGTGCATATTGTATGGCTGCTGCTTTATCCTGTTCCCCTTGTTTAATGAAAAATGTCTCTGTGGCTCCTAAATACATCTGATCTGTCTATGTAGCTTTTAATGCAGCAGGAAGTATACTTTAGAACCTCAGATATCAGTTGCATATTGTCTGTCAGAATACAAGTGATCACATTCATCTCATCATGTGAACAGAGTCAAACCACACAGCAAAAAGGCCTTGACAGAAGAGACAAGATCACTACTATTGTCTGCTAGTAGGCAAGTTTGTAGGTAGGCAACTGTGAAATATGAACTGTGGAGAGTTAGGGTTGTGACTGTGATTCACCTGCAGAGACAAATGACTCGAAACTTGTCTATTGATTTTCAATTGTGAGTCAGTTCATATTGATATGAGCTTACATTGATGGGAATGAAAGCTAGGACATGACATCAAGTCACAGTTAAGATATACTGTAAATTATAACCTGACAATTTATAATTATGTAATATAATTATGTAAATATAGTATACAGTGATATGAACCATACTGTATCTGTTGTCTAGCATATAATTCTATGAATATAGTATACAGTGATATAGATAATACTGTATCTATCTTCTGCTATATAATTATATATAGTATACATTGATATGAACCATACTATATGTGTCATATGATTATATATGCACAGTGGGTATAAATTATACATATTCTTGGTTTATTGTAATCTGGACTATGCTGGTATACCCTTGGTGTTTTCTGGAATATATGTACTGCTGTCAGTCAGTTACACATCTGATTTAATTATATTGACTGTGCTTATACAACCTTATCGTCTTCTGGTATTTCATTATATATGTACAGCTGATGCAAGTTATACACATTCTGCTATATTGTGAAATGGACCATGCTGGTATAATCCAGACTTTTTTATTTATATCGTTATATATCTACAGCTCCTCTAAATTACACATCTTCTTGTATATAGACCATGTATGGACATCTTCTATATACAATATATATCTACAGCTGGTATATGTTATATGATTTTAACTATGCTGGTATAAGGGCCGGTTCACATCTGCGTTCGGGTTTCCGTTCGGGAACTCCGCTTGGGGACCCCCCAAATGGAAACCTATACGCATAAAAAGCGTTTTACCTGGGAAACCACATGGACCCCATAGACTATAATGGGGTCCGTGTGGTTTGCGCTAGGTTTCCGCACGAAGCAAGAGGAAACATGCAAGCAGCACTTTCCTCTCCGCATGTTTCCGCATGGGGACCCCCTGAACGGAAACCTGAACGCAGATGTGAACTGGCCCTAACCTGGGAATTTTCAGGTACATGATTGCATATATGTACAGCTTGTAATAAATTATGACTAGTGATGAGCGAACCCGAGCTTTGCAGTTCATGGGTTCATGAACTTCATGGGTTCAGCTCATCCCTAAAGCTGTTTGATTGACTGCTGAGCAGCCTGTATGGACATGGCTGTGATTGGCCAAGTGGGATATGTGACCCCTCTGTATAAGAGGCAGGGTCACAGGTCCCGTCGCCTAGCTAGTTAGGCTATGTAGGGAGAGGCTGCAGCTGGAGATAGGGATAGTCAGGGCTTTAGCTAAATTTAATAATTGTCCTTTTTCAGGGCAGTGCAGCTTGGTAGGGAGAGGAGCCTGATATTGTGAGGGACAGTTAGCCTAGAAATAATAATCGCCCTTTTCATGACAGTGACAGTAAACTGTGTGTGTACCCATACCATCTCCTAGTGCAGTAACAAAAACTGCATGTGTACCCATACCGTCTCCTAGTGCAGTAACAATAACTGTGTGTGTACCCATACCGTCTCCTAGTGCAGTAACAATAACTGTGTGTACCCATATCGTCTCCTAGCGCAGTAACAATAACTGTGTGTGTACCCATATCGTCTCCTAGCGCAGTAACAATAACTGTGTGTGTACCCATACCGTCTCCTAGCGCAGTAACAATAACTGTGTGTGTACCCATATCGTCTCATAGCGCAGTAACAATAACTGCATGTATACCCATATCGTCTCCTAGCGCAGTAACAATAACTGCGTGTGTACACATACCGTCTCCTAGTGCAGTAACAATAACTGCTTGTGTACCCATACTGTCTCCTAGCGCAGTAACAATAACTGCGTGTATACCTAGCACAGTAACAATAACTGCGTGTGTACCCATACCGTCTCCTAGTGCAGTAACAATAACTGCGTGTGTACCCATACCGTCTCCTAGTGCAGTAGCAAAGTAACAATTTGTACACGAAACTGTGAAGGCAACCTGGGGGGAGGACATGAAACTGTGGGGGCAACCTGGAAGGGGACATGAATCTGTGGGGGCAACCTGGAGGGGGACATTATAAGGGGCATATTGTATGGGGCCACTAGGCAGCTATTATACTGTGTGAGAGCCACTAAGTGGCGTTATACTATATGAGGGACATTGAGGGAGCATTATAATTTGCGCAGGTCAGGTATTTCTAGGTGGTGGTGATGGGCCCACCTGCTGATGTATAGTGGTATATGTACAGTTAGTATAAGTTATAGATCTTTTTGTATATAGTAATGGACCGTACTGGTTTAACCAATTAATTTTCTACATGTTCTTATATAGCTACAGCTGGTATAAATTATACATAATGTGCTATATTGTGATATTGACTATGTGGTATAACCCAGGCACACTGAAATTGCAACACCAAGAAGGACAAGCCATAAGGTAATGCAAGTAAAGGAAATAGCAGGTACTGCTAAAATCTCCAAATGATCAAATTTTCAAGCACCTAGCTCGGGACGCAGATGAGTTGAATCCGGGACATACAAACCGCCGACCGGGACCACGGGACATGACCCACAATCCGGGACTGTCCCGCAGAATCCGGGACGGTTGGGAGTTATGGACTGGGGAGAGATAAAGGGGGACATTAAACGTGGCAAATGAAGGGCAACAATTAAACTTGGACAGGTGAAGGGGGGCAGTTAATCTGAGGCAGATGAAGGGGGACATTAAGGTGAGGGCAATTAAAGGGGGACATTAAACTGGTGGCAGATGGAGGGGGGCATTAAACTGGTGGCAGATGTAGGGGGGAAATTAAACTGGGGACAGATGAAGGGGGACATTAAACTGGTGGCAGATGAAGGTGGACATTAAACTGGTGGCAGATGTAGGGGGCAATTAAACTGGGGAAAATGTAAGGGCAGTTAAACTGGGGGCAGATGAAGGGGGCAATTAAAATGGGGACAGATGAAGGGGGACGTTAAGCTGGGGGCAGATAAAGGGGGACATTAAACCAGGGACAGATGGAGGAGGACATTAAACTGGGGACAAATGTAGGGGGGACATTAAACTGGGGGCAGATGAAGGGGGGAATTAAACTGGGGGCAGATGAAGGGGGGAATTAAACTGGGGGCAGATGAAGGGGGACATTAAGGTGGGGCAGATAAAGGGGAACAGTAAACTGGTGACGAAGGGGGACATTAAACTGGTGACAGATGTAGGGGGCATAAACTGGGCAGGGGGGCAATTAAACTGGAGCAGATGAAGGGGGCAATTAAACTGGGGGCAGATGAAGGGGGCAATTAAACTGGAGCAGATGAAGGGGGCAATTAAACTGGGGGCAGATGAAGGGGGCAATGAAACTAGGGCAGATGAAGGGGGCTTAAACTGGGGCAGATGAAGTGGGACATTAAGCTGGTGGTGGCAGATGAAGGGGGACATTAAATTGGTGGCAGATGAAGGGGGCAATTAAACTGGGGCAGATGAAGGGGGCAATTAAACTGGGGGCAGATGAAGGGGGGCATTAAGCTGATGGCAGGTGATGGGGGACATTAAACTGGTGGCAGATGAAGGGGGACATTAAACTGGTGGCAGATGAAGGGGGACATTAAACTGGTGGCAGAGGGGCATCTGGTGGCAGATGAAGGGGGACATTAAACTGGTGGCAGATGAAGGTGGACATTAAACTGGTGGCAGATGTAGGGGGCAATTAAACTGGGGAAAATGTAAGGGCAGTTAAACTGGGGGCAGATGAAGGGGGCAATTAAACTGGGGACAGATGAAGGGGACAATTAAAATGGGGACAGATGAAGGGGACGTTAAGCTGGGGGCAGATAAAGGGGGACATTAAACCAGGGACAGATGGAGGAGGACATTAAACTGGGGACAAATGTAGGGGGGACATTAAACTGGGGGCAGATGAAGGGGGGAATTAAACTGGGGGCAGATGAAGGGGGGAATTAAACTGGGGGCAGATGAAGGGGGACATTAAGGTGGGGCAGATAAAGGGGGACATTAAACTGGTGACAGATGTAGGGGGGCAATTAAACTGGAGCAGATGAAGGGGGCAATTAAACTGGGGGCAGATGAAGGGGGCAATGAAACTAGGGCAGATGAAGGGGGCAATTAAACTGGGGCAGATGAAGGGGGCAATTAAACTGGGGGCAGATGAAGGGGGGCATTAAGCTGATGGCAGGTGATGGGGGACATTAAATTGGTGGTAGATGAAGGGGGGCATTAAAATGGGGGCAGATGTAATTAAACTGGGGACAGATGAAGGGGACAATTAAAATGGGGGCAGATGAAGGGGAACATTAAGCTGGGGGCAGATACTGGGGGACATTAAACTGGTGGCAGATGAAGGAGGACATTAAACTGGTGGCAGATGAAGGGGGACATTAAACTGGTGGCAGATGTAGGGGGACAATTAAACTGGAGCAGATGTAGGAGGGAAATTAAACTGGAGGCCCATGAAGGGGGCAATTAAACTAGGGCAGATGACAGGGGACATTAAGCTGGTGGCAGATGAAGGGGGACTAAATTGGTGGCGGCGGGGGACATTAAACTGGGGACAAATGGAGGGGGGCATTAAACTGGGAACAGATAGAGGGGGGATATTAAACTGGGGCAGATGAAGGGGGACATTAAGCTGGTGGCAGATAAAGGGAGTAATTAAACTGGGGAAAATGAAGGGGGCAATTAAACTGGGGGCAGATGAAGGGGGACATTACACTGGGGGCAGATGTAGAGGAGTAATTAAACTGGGGCAGATGAAGGGTCAATTAAACTGGGGGCAGATGAAGGGGGACATTAAACTGGTGGGCAGATAAAGGGGAATTAACTGGTGGCATGGAGGGGCAGTGAAACTGGGGCAGATGAAGTGGGCAATTAAACTGGGGGCAAATGAAAGGGGGCATTAAGCTGGTGGCAGATGAAGGGAACATTAAACTGGTGGCAGATGAAGGGGGACATTAAACTGGGGACAGATGGAGGAGTGGACATTAAACTGGGGGGCAGATGGAGGGTGACATTAAACTGTGCCCCTCCGGCTACCCCCATGGTTTAATGTCCCCCTCCAGCTGCCCCAGTTTAATGTTCCCCTCTAGTTGCCCCCAGTTTAAACTGGGGCATGAGGAGAGGGACTTCATACTGTGGGGCAATTGGAGGGGAAAATTATAATGTGGGGGCATATAATGTTAGGGTGACTGTAGGAGAATTATGCTGTGTGGGGGTACAAAGAAAAATGGGTGAGAATGGGCAGAGTCAGTGTAGAAGTAGGTGGATCTAAATTTGCCATGGCCCACATAGCGTGCCACACATTTTGTCCGTCTTTCTGTCTTTTGAAAGTTGGGAGGTATGTAATAGTATGTCCTGGCCGTCTGGGCCTTAACGCAAATGGACGTACTATTACGCCCCTGGCTGGCATCAGATAATGAGTGGGTGGCATCAGGAGCGGGTGTTAGTTGTAACTGACAGCTACCACCTACTCCATTACGCCTTGCTCGGAGCTGACCGCGGCATCCAAGGGGTTCCCACATGTTAATGTCTCCTATCGGCAACCCCCACGGCGAGATTTTGGGGTGCCGATATGTATTTTCTGCAGCCCGGGGTCTGTGTATGAATAAAAATTAATACATGAATAAAGCCCCAAAATGCCCCTTTCCTCTATAAAGTGAATTATATAAATGAAAACTCTAAAAATTAATAAAAACAATACATATTTGGTATTGCCACATCACATCGTTCTGCAAATAAAAGCCCTCAAATGGTGATTTGGTGATGCAAAAATTTATGTCCCCAAATGGGTTTTTGTTCTGCAAAATTAGTAATGCAAAATAATATAAGGCTAAGGACCCACATAGTGCGTCGCAGCAAAAAAGCGCTGCGGGATAAAACCGTGGCGGCAACGCATCACAGTTTTTCCTGTATTGCTTTTCACAGTAAGGAAACCTCTGCGGACTTTCTGCTTCCATTATATCTATTGGGAAACTGCCTGTGTTTCCGTAGGTATAATTGACATGCTGTGATTTCCAAAACCAGGACAGTTTTGGAAATCGCAGCGTGTTCGCTGCATGTATTTTTCTGCAATGTGTGGATGTATTCGCTAGCATCCCATCCACTTTGCAGGGACTTTAAAATGCCGCATTTTTCCCACAGCATTTTTATTACACCATGGGACCTAAATTGGGTATCATCGACATCATACCAACCCACAGAATAAAGGTAACATGTTAGTTATGCTGTACGCTGTAAGCTGCATGGCACAAAATTTAAAAGGTAAAACGCAATGCCAGAATTGATGTTTTGTTTTTTAAATTAGTAACACATAAAAAACAGTATAAATTGTGTATCGCCGTAATCATACCAACCCACAAAATAAATGTAATACTTTACTTATGCTGTATGCTTTGCGTAAAAAAAATTAAGATAAAAAGCTATGCCAGAATTCTATGTTTTGTTTTGTTTTTTTAATCCACCAAGAAAAAGTTAATAAAATTTAGTCAATAAGTTATAGGCACCCAAAAATGATGACATTACAAAATTCATCTCATACCACAAAAATCAAGCCCTCATATGGCTACCAAAAAAATAAAAAAAAATATAGCTTGTACAATGTAAAGACAAAAATCACCAAATCATTAGAACACAACTGTCTGCGTCAGGAAGGAAATGTATAAGCTGTGCGAGCGTGTATTAGGGTATACCCCAAATTTAGAGCTTACAAGGGAAAAGTTCAGCATCCCAGAATGCTACTGCTTTAACTGTTTGTCTTTTGTGCCTCTGGGTTGTGTTGGTATGTCCCGTCCTCTGTGTTCTATGTTCTATTTATTGTATATTGTTATGCAGCTTATCCCTTGTTGTTTTTCCCCTGTGGTTCCCCCAGTACTCAAACCTTCCCCTTAGTACAGCCCTGGCCTATCACAGGGGTTGAAGGAGACTTTTGTCTCCTTGACGATCGTTGAAGTCTCAGTTCAGTGCAGTACAGTGTTTAGTCAGTTCAGTGTTTAGTTCAGTTCACTAATACTAATGCTCACTAAACCCCTTGATACATTCTTTGAGGGGTGCAGTTTTCAAAATGGGATCACTTCTTAGGGGATTCCAATTTTCTGGTACCTTAGAGAATCTGCAAACATGACATGGCATTCAGATACCAAACATCTAAATCTGCACTCCAAAAGCCACATAGCGTTGCTTCCCTTCTGTGCCCTGCTGTGTGCCCAAACTGCAGTTTATGCCCACATGTATGACACTGCTGTACCCAGGATAATGTACTTAATGTCATATGTGGGTATAACCTGCTGTTTGGGCACAGCCAGGCACAGAAGGGAAGGAGCGCCATGTAGTTTTTGGAGTAGACTTAGACAGTTTCGTTTTTGGTCATCATGACACTTTTGCAGAGCTCCTGAAACGCCAGTAAAGTGGAATCCCCTGACATGTAACCCCATTTTGGAAACTACACCCCTGAAGGAATTTATCCAGGGATACAGTGAGCATTTTTAACTCCCAAGTGTTGCATTAATTTATTATCCATAAATAAATACGCAGCTGATGGTGAAAGGTGAAAATGGCAACTTTTCCAAGAATATGTAATTTCAGTGTATAACATGTTGTGCCCATTGTGTATCAGAGAAGAACTCTCCAAAAGCTGTTGTACCTGGGATACCTGCTTAACAGTTTTTGGAGTGTGTGTTTCTGCTGACACAAGCTGGGCACAATAGATCGGGCACTGAAATGGTGTATCTCTGGAAAAATTGCAATTTTCAATTTTCATTATCAGCTGAACATTCATTTCTGGAAATTAAATTCATGCAACACTCAAGGGTTAAAAATGCTTGCTACACCACTTGATACAGTGGGGACAAAAAGTATTTAGTCAGCCACCAATTGTGCAAGTTCTCCCACTTAAAAAGATGAGGCCGGCCTGTAATTGTCATCATAGGTAGACCTCAACTATGAGAGACAAAATGAGAAAACAAATCCAGAAAATCACATTGTCTCATTTTTAAAGAATTTATTTGCAAATTATGGTGGAAAATAAGTATTTGGTCAATAACAAAAGTTCATCTCAATACTTTGTTCTATATCCTTTGTTGGCAATGACAGAGGTCAAACGTTTTCTGTAAGTCTTCACAAGGTTGGCACACATTGTTACTGGTATGTTGGCCCATTCCTCCATGCAGATCTCCTCTAGAGCAGTGATGTTTTGGAGCTGTCGCTGGGCAACACGGACTTTCAACTCCCTCCAAAGGTTTTCTATGGGGTTGAGATCTGGAGACTGGCTTGGCCACTCCAGGACCTTGAAATGCTTCTTACGAAGCCGCTCCTTCGTTGCCCTGGCGGTGTGCTTGGGATCATTGTCATGCTGAAAGACCCAGCCACGTTTCATCTTCAATGTCCTTGCTGATGGAAGGAGGTTTGCACTCAAAATCTCACGATACATGGCCCCATTCAATCTTTCATGTACACGGATCAGTCGTCCTGGTCCCTTTGCAGAGAAACAGCCCCAAAGCATGATGTTGCCACCCTCATGCTTCACAGTAGGTATGGTGTTCTTTGGATGCAACTCAGCATTCACTCTCCTCCAAACACGATAAGTTGTGTTTCTACCAAACAGTTCTACTTTGGTTTCATCTGACCATATGACATTCTCCCAATACTCTTCTGGAACATCCAAATGCTCTCTAGCAAACCTCAGACGGGCCTGGATATGTACTGGCCTAAGCAGGGGGACACGTCTGGCACTGCAGGATCTGAGTCCCTGGTGGCGTAGTGTGTTACTGACGGTAGCCTTTGTTACGTTAGTCCCAGCTTTCTGCAGGTCACTCACTAGGTCCCCCCGTGTGGTTCTGGGATTTTTGCTCACCGTTCTTGTGATCATTTTGACCCCACGGGGTGAGATCTTGGGTGGAGCCCCTGATCGAGGGAGATTATCAGTGGTCTTCCATGTCTTCCATTTTCTAATTATTGCTCCCACAGTTGATTTCTTCACACCAAGCTGCTTGCCTATTAAAGATTCAGTCTTCCCAGCCTGGTGCAGGTCTACCATTTTGTTTCTGGTGTCCTTCCACAGCTCTTTGGTATTCACCATAGTGGAGATTGGAGTGTGACTGTTTGAGGTTGTGGACAGGTGTCTTTTATACTGATAACAATGTCAAACAGGAGCCATTACTACAGGTAATGAGTGGAGGACAGAGGAGCCTCTTAAAGAAGTTACAGGGCTGGGAGAGACAGAAATCTTACTTGTTTGTAGGTGACCAAATACTTATTTTCCACCATAATTTGCAAATAAATTCTTAAAAAATCAGACAATGTGATTTTCTGGATTTGTTTTCTCATTTTGTCTCTCATAGTTGAGGTCTACCTATGATGACAATTACAGGCCGGCCTCATCTTTCTAAGTGGGAGAACTTGCACAATTGGTGGCTGACTAAATACTTTTTTTCCCCACTGTACATCCATTCAGGGGTGTAGTTTCCAAAATGGGGTCAGATGTCTGCAAATTCCACTTTACTAGCAATTCAGGGGCTCTGCAAAAGTGGCATGATGTCCAAAAACTGTGCTCCAAAAAACAAAATAGCGCTCCTTCCCTCCTGTACCCGGCTGTGCCCAACAAGCAGTTTATACCCACTTATGACATTAAGTACATTATCCTGGGTACAAAGGTGTCATACATGTGGGCATAAACTGCTGTTTGCACCATGTGCTTTTGGAGCGCAGATTTAGATTGTTTTTTTGTACGCAATTCAACATTTGCAGAGACCCTATAATTGCCCCTACAAAATGGGGTCACTTCTTGCGGAATTCCATTTTACTGGCACCTCCAGGGGTCTGCAAAACAACAGGTCATTCAGAAAGTCCCTCTAAATCTATACTCCAAAAGCCAAAAATCGCAGTGCTCCTTCTACTTAATAGTTTTAGGAGTGCATGTCCCTGTTGACACAAAGTGGGCACAACGTATTGGGCACTGAAATTGCATATTTCTTTAAAAATTTAAATTTTCACTTTGTACATTAACCCCTTAAGGACCCAGCCCAAAAGTGCGTTAAGGACTAGGCCTCGTTTTTCAAAACTGTCACTTTATATGGCAATAACTTTGAGACGTCTTAACTTACACAAGTGATTTTGAGATTGTATTGTTTTTTCGTGACACATTGTACTTCATGTTAGTGGTAAACACTAATGAATATTTTTGTATTTATTTATAAAAAAAATAGGAAGTTTGATGGAAATTTGGGAAAAAAATCGCAATTTTCAAAATGTGAAATGCTCTGATTTTCAGATAGATAGTCATACCACCCAAATACATTAATACATATTATCTACCATGTCTCTGCTATATATCGGCATCATCTTTTAATCGTCCTGTAATTTATTTTAGATGTTAGAAGGCTTACAAGTGTAACAGCGATTTTGCAGATTTACTAATTTTTTTAGGGACCACTTCAGTTCTGAAGAGGATTATAAAGGCCTATATATTAGAAACCCCCATAAATCACCCCATTTTCAAAACTGCACCCCTCAACTAATTCAAAATAGTATTTGGGAAGTTTGTTAACCCTTTAAGCATTTAAACAATATGGAGGTGAAATTTAGACATTTAATTTTTTTCCACTAATTCCTTAATTTAGCCCTAAAATTAACACATTTATAAAGGGTTAAAGGAGAAAATGCATCTCACAGTTTGTTATGCAATTTCTCCCGAGCATGCAAATACCCAACATGTGGGTGTAAACTGTTGTTTGGGCGAATGGCAGCGCACGGAAGGGAAGGAGTGACACTGGGCGTCTGAAAAGCAGATTTTGCTGGAATAGTTTTCAGGTGCCATGTCTCATTTGCAGAGCCCCTAGAGTACCACTACAAAGGAAACCCCCAAAAAGTTACCCCATTTTGGAAACTATACCCCTCACAGAATTCATCAAGGGGTATAGTGAGCATTTTGACCTTACAGCCGTTTCACAGATTTTACTAACATTGGGATGTATAAATGAAAAATTACTAAAATGTCACTTTATCCCCAAATTTTTCATTTTCACAAGGGGTTAAAGGAGAAAAAGCACCCCACAGTTTGCAAAACAATTGCTCCTGAACACGGCAATACCCCATATGTGGTCATAATCTGCTGTATGTGTACATGGCAGGACTCAGAATGGAAAGAGCGCTATTTGGCTTTTGGAGAGCAGATTTTGCTGGAATAGTTTTCAGGTGCCATGTCGCATTTGCAGAGCCCCCAAAGTACCAATACAGTGGAAACCCCCTAAAAGTGACCCCATTTTGGAAACTACACCCCTCACAGAACATATCAAGGGGTATAGTGAGCATTTTGACGCTTCAACTGATTCACAGATTTTGTTAACATTGGGACATTAAAATGAAAAATTACTTTTTTTTCCAATAAACCGTCAATTTAGCCCCAAATTTTTCATTTTCACAAGAGGACAAAGGAGAAAAAGCAGTTTCACAGATTTTACTAACATTGGGATGTATAAATGAAAAATTACTAAAATGTCACTTTATCCCCAAATTTTTCATTTTCACAAGGGGTTAAAGGAGAAAAAGCACCCCACAGTTTGCAAAACAATTGCTCCTGAACACGGCAATACCCCATATGTGGTCATAATCTGCTGTATGTGTACATGGCAGGACTCAGAATGGAAAGAGCGCTATTCAGCTTTTGGAGGGCAGATTTTGCTGGAATAGTTTTCAGGTGCCATGTCGCATTTGCAGAGCCCCTAAAGTACCAATACAATACAAACCCCCAAAAAGTGACCCCATTTTGGAAACTACACCCCTCAAAGAATTTATCTAGGTGTATAGTGAGCATTTTGACCTCACAGCTGTTTCACAGATTTTATTGACTTTGGGACGTAAAAATGAAAAATTACTTTTTTCCAATAAACCGTCCATTTAGTGACATGCTTTTAATTTTTGCAAGTGGTTAAAGAAGAAAAAGCTCCACACAGTTTGTTACACAATTTCTTCTGAACACAGAAATGCCCCATATGTGATTATAATCTGCTGTGTGGGTACATGGTGGGGCTCAGAATGGAAAGAGCACTATTTGGCTTTTGGAGGGCAGAAGTGGCTGGAATAGTTTTCAGGTGCCATGTCGCATTTGCAGAGCCCCTAAAGTACCAATACAATGGAAACCTCTCAAAAGTGACCCCATTTTAGAAACTACACCCCTCAAAGAATTTATCAAGGGGTATTATCATTTTGAGCCTAAAAATTCTTCCCAAAAATTAATGTATAAAGTGAACATTAAAGTTTTTAAAGAAATATCCAATTTCAGGCTCCTAATACGTTGCGGCCACTTTGTGGCATCAGAGACATGCACTCCTAAAACTATTAAGTGGGCTATCCTGGGGACAAAAAAATTAAATATGTGGGTGTAAACTGCTACTTGGGCACACAACAGGGCTCAGAAAGGAAGGAGCACTGTGTTTTTTTAACTTTTGGAGTATAGATTTAGAGGGACTTTCTGGTCACCATGTTATTTTTGCAGAGCCCTGGAGGTGCCAGTAAATTGGAATTCCCCCAGGCGTGACCCCCATTTTGTAGGGGCAATTTTAGGGTCTCTGCAAATGTGACATGGCGTCCAAAAACCAACAATCTAAATATGCGCTCCAAAAGCACATAGCGCTCCTTCACATCTGCGCCCTGCTGTGTGTCCAAATGGCAGTTTATGCCCACATGTATGAGGCTGGTGTACCCAGGACAACATACTTAATGCCATATGTGGGTATTAACTACTGTTTGGGCACAGCCGGGCACAGAAGGGAAGGAGCGCTATTTTGGTTTTTGGAGCACAGTTTCCTTTTTGGACACCATGCCACTTTTGCAGAGCCCATGAATTGCCAGTAAAGTGGAATCCACAGACATGTCACCCCATTTTGGAAACTATACCCTTCAAGGGATTTATCAAGTGGGGTAGCGAGCATTATTAACCCTTAAGTGTTGCATTCTTTTAATTTCCAGAAATGAATGCGCAGCTGATAATGAAAAGTTAAAAATGAAATTTTTTCCATAGATACGACATTTTAGTGCCCGATATGTTGTGCCCAGCTTATGTCTGTACAGACACACACTCCAAAAACTGTTGAGCGGGGATCCCAGGCACAACAGCTTTTGGAGCGTTCATCTCTGATACAAGCTAGGCACAACATATTACGCACTGAAATGATGTATTCCTGGAAAAATTGTCATTTTCACCTTTCACCATCAGCTGCATATTCATTTATGGATAATAAATTATAGCAACACTTGGGGGTTAAAAATGCTAACTTTACCCATGGATAAATTCCTTCAGGGGTGTAGTTTCCAAAATGGGGTGGCATGTCAGGGGATTCCACTGTACTGGCATTTCAGCTCTGCAAAAGTGCAATGGCGTCCAAAAACCAAACCGTCCAAGTCTGTGCTCCAAAAACCAAATAGCGCTCCTTCCCTTCTGTGCCCGGCTATGCACAAACAGCAGTTTATACCCACATATGACATTAAGTACATTATCCTGGGTATACTAGTGTCATACATGTGGGTATAAACTGCAGTTTGGGCACACAGCAGGGCGCAGAAAGAAAGGAGCGCTATGTGGCGTTTGGAGCGCAGATTCAGATGTTTGGGATCTGGATGCCATGTCATGTTTGCAGAGCCTCTAAAGTACCAGTAAAGTGGAAACCCCTAGGGAATGACCCCATTTTGAAAAGTGCACCCCTCAAAGAATTTATCAAGGGGTGTAGTGAGCATTAGTATCCCAGACGTGACTGCACAGCGGATGGGGAAAAGTGAATATGTAAGCTGTGCGGAGTACATTCGGTACACTAAATTCCCTACTATTTCCCCAGTACCTCCTATTATTGGGGGGTCACTCTGGGGGTCACTTCTGGTTTATTATCCCTCGTAAACTCTAAATCTGGTTTGTACCCTAATATACACTCGCACAGCTTATACATTCCCTTCCTGACTCAGCCAGTTTTTTTGTAATGATTTTGCGATTTTTGGGATGTATTTTGTAATGACATCATTCTTTGGTGCCTACAACTTATTAAATAAATTTTATTAACTCTTTCTTGGTGGATTAAAAAAAAAACCCCATCAATTCTGGCACTGCATTTTACTTTTTAAATTTTTCGCCATGCTGCATAGAGCATAAGTAACATGTTACCTTTATTCTGCGGGTCGGTAAGATTACGGCGATACCTCATTTATACTGTTTTTTTATGCGATACTAATTTTGCAGAACAAAAACCCATTTGGGGGACATCAATTTTTTTTGCATCGACATCTTCTGAGATGCGTAGCATTTTACTTTTTCAGTTTACAGAGTTGGTTTAGGGCTTTTTTTTTTGCGGGACAATCTGTGCTTTTTATTGGTACAGTTTTGGGGCACATATGACTTTTTGATCACTTTTTATGGCATATTTTGTAAGGTGAGATGGCGAAAAATCATTACTTCCGGCATTTTTTTTCGTTTTTTTTTTTCCCTGCGTTCACCGTGTACGTTAAATATGGTTTCAGTTTTATTGTACAGGTTGTTACAGACGCGACGATACCAAATATGTATTGTTTTTATTAATTTTTAGGTTTATTTTTAATATAATTCATTTTATATCGGAAAAGGGAATTTTTGGGGCTTTATTCTTTTATTAATTTTTTTCATATACTTTTTTTTTTTTTTTCACTTTTTTTTACTTTTTCATGTGTCCCATTAGGACACCTGAGCCAGAGATGCTGTGATCTCTGGCTCAGTACTACTGTATAGACTGCCAGAGTTGATCCAGCAGTTGCAAACCTCTCTAGAAAATACTTTTTTCCCCAGCAGATGATTCATATCTTTTTAAAGATCCAATGGACTGCTGATATATTTCTTAAAAAAGCATATCTAAATCCGCAATGGCAGCCGTTCCTGTTTTCAGGGCTTTGAGATTATGGTTAAGTCAGTTAAGGTTAATATTTCAGGGAAGAAACATTCAAGATGGTGTCCAAGGGAAGAGCTAATGGAGCAACTTTATTCACTTAAAATTGCTGCAGACTTTTTTTCTGACTGATACGTTAAGAATAGCCACAAAGTATCTACCAGTTACCAATGCAGCAAGAAGAGCGATATGGCTAAAGCCTTGAACAGAAGAATCTACATCAAAATATAATCTATGTGCCATACCTTTTGAACCCCGAAGACTTTTTGGAGAAAAATTGGATCAGCTTTTGGAAGCTAATAAGAATGCAAGAGCTCTGGTCTTTCCTCAGACCAATAGAAGCTTTAAGCCTTGCTTGTGTTATCAAAGAAGATACGAATTGTTCCAGGAAAGAGGGAATAATAGAAGAATTGATCGGAGTAGACGATATCAGAAATTCAGAACCACTGTGTTAGAAAAATTTAAGAAAAAAACATGACACTAGTGTTGGCAAACAGGCTTTTTGACATCAGAAATTGAGTCAAGTCAAGTTGGAGGTTGTTTACAAAAAATTTTTCCTGCATGGATCTCATAGAAAAAGGGTCTTCAAGAAAGTGGCAGTAGTAGCAGTAGCAGCTGTGAGGGTGAAAGCAATTCAAGTTTTTCCCTATCCAGATGATTGGCTGATAGCTGCGCAATCAGCATCAATTCTGCAAGATCACCTCAATGTAGTTATCATGCTTCTCAGAGAACTTGGATTCCAGATAAACTGGGAAAGTCCCACTTACTGCCAGGAAGTTCAAAAATTTTTCTAGGCTTCATAATAAACAAAGAGTTGCAAGCGCTTTTTCTTCTTCAAAAGAAATTAAAAAAATATGCTTTGTCATTGGAATGGAGATATGAAGGGGATGCGTAAGGTAACTTTAGGCCAAGCCACAAGGGAAGACTTGAAATGGTGGCTCAATCCATACAACTTGAAAAAGGGAAAAAGTTTCCAGTTCAAGGAGTCACTCATCATAACCACAGATGCCTCTCAGAGAGGTTGGGGTGCTCATCTGCAAACCTTATGGGCACAAGGCCTATGGGACAAATTGTACAGACGCCATTCTTCAAGTTTTCAAGAGATGAAGGCTGTCAGGTTGACACTTCTGCATTTTAAACCATTGATCCAGGACAAATCTGTACTAATTCAAACAGACAACCAGGTAGTAGCCTATTATTTGAACAAGCAGGGTGGAACACAAAGCAAGTTATTGATGACAGAATGCAAAAATATTTTCCATTGGCAGAATCGGCCCCTCTGGATTTAAAAGCTCTGCAAATAAAAAAGATTTCTGAATACCAGAGTGGATCTTCTGAGCCAGATGACTTTCAGACCATCAGAGTGGGAACTGAATCCCAAATATTTTCATCTGCTAACAGAGAGATGGGGAATACCACAGATGGATTTGATGGCAACCAGGAGCAATGCAAAACTTCCAGTATTCTGTTCTCTAAATCCTCAAGATCACCTATATGCAGTGGACGCATTCTCCATGAGTTGGAGACACAAATTTCTTTACATCTTTTCTCCAGTCCAGATTATCCAGAGACTTCTGCAGAAAATAAAAAATGGAAGGACCATCATGAGTAATAATAGCACCATTCTGGACCCGAGGGCACTAAGGGCACCTTCTACATGTTCCACAGCAACTTCATGGGCTGAAAATGCACAAGTTTCTATCCTGGATATTTGTAATGCTGCTTCTTGGAGCTGTTCCTCTACTTTCATCAAGTATTATTGTCTGGGCATCCACTCTGAGGGTCCAGCCTTTTGCACAGCAGTACTTACATACGGTTTCAAAATGATGAACTTGCGGTGACCAGATGGAAGGTAACGCTGCAGTTGGGATTGCGGGGGTGCAAACAGCGCAGACTTGTCACGGTCTCTGGGCACGAGGGCGCAGCGCTGGTGCTGTCCCACGTTACCACCACTGGTACCGGTGATGAGGGGGCTGCACAAATGTTGGTGGTGGTTGTTCCCCCGGGGCGCTTCCCCTATACTGTGCCGACTGGTGGTGTTTGGGGCGCCCTGATGTTGTCGGTGCAGAGTCAGACACAGAAACGGTTGTAAAGTTGAACTTTTACTTCCATGGGTGTGGAGGCACAAATGCTTAAACAGTTTCTTCAATACAAAACAACGGGGTACGCCTGGTGACACAGCAAAGTCCTGGGGTGCAGGGTAGACTTGATGAAAGGTGTTCCTAGCCCCTTATACTTCAGTGTTACAGCCCTAAGGTGCGTCTGGGCTCCTATTTGGCACATAGGAGGATGCCCACCATGATACTAGTACATAATATTCCCCACTCACGTTATGTGGTCCTGATAGCTCAGAGTTTCGGGGTGCAATAGTCAGGGTGGCAGGATATTCCACAGGTCTGGCCTAGGCCTCTGGATCCTGTGATACTTGCTATGGAGCACGTGTTCCAGAATGTTCTCTCCACAGTCTCATGCTGACAAGATAATGATGCTTGACTTCCTTCAGGGCGATGGCTAGGCAGACAGGGGACAGGATCTGAATAGCTGGAGTATGTCAGCTCTCCAACCTTCCTGGGCCTGTCTAGGACTTGAGATTTCTGCACTAAACTCACTGCTTTCTTCACAGGACATCACACTTATCTCCTCACCTCCTCCTCCTAACACTCCACACTTCTCACTCCTCACACGCAGGACCTTCCTGCAGGGGTGTTACCATGGGGACCCAGTGATCAGCTGACTCCTCCCCTTTTCCCAGGCGATGTCCTCCCATTGGACATTTGGTTACTATTCAATCCTATGGGAGGTGTAATGCATGTGTGAGGCTCACTAGGTGGCGCTGTGTTGTGTGAGACTCAGGACCCCCTGCTATGTCACACAGGCTATGAAGCAACAGGAAATAATACAATGCACAGAGATCACCCTCAGCCCAGCCATAGCCAGCTCTGGGATGCCACATACTCCCCCTCTTTCACTGAGCCGACCTCGGCGACGGGCTGGGGTGAAGGTGAGAAATGTAACATAACGTTAATAAATACGAATAAAGTGCAAATGTCACTAACAGTTTAGAAAAATATAATACCTAGAAACTTGAGGTAAGACCTCCCGGCATAGTCCTGGAATGTCCATGAGAAGTCTGAAGGGTAACGGAGAGATAATTAAACTCAGACTTATGGAACCTTTTGGCGGTACCATCAGACAGTCCATATAGAAACGACAGTAGTGCAAATGGGTCCAGAGGCTCTCTGGCACAAATTTCGTGAGTGTCCATTATCATGAGAGTCTCTCTGAGAAACAATAAACAGTCCTTTCTGTAAGGAAGAGTAGGCACTCTAGCACGAATGTCCATACCGCAATGGGGTAACAGAACTTCCTTGGCTCGGTGAGCCAGGCACTATGGCTTGGATTGTTGCATATAAATGTAAATACTATATTACATGGCAAGATATTATATATATACTGTATATACACACAGGAAAAACATTAATGTAATCAGAGCAGGAATAACATATATACAGAAGCAGAGACAGTTAACCTCTTTTACCCAAGGACAGCCATGGCATCACTATAGCGTGTTGGAGGTATGCCTTTTGTGGTACGCTCAGAACGCCTAAGTGGAACGAGATTTGGATCAGGAACAGAGTCACTGAAATCAATTAAATCATCTGTCGAAGGGTTCTCTTGCACTAGAGCAATTGGTGGATAACAGCTAAATGGTAGTAGTTTAGGCGCCCACATAAGCTCAGTTAACGTTGGGGGTCTCTCTTTCGCTTCAGAAGGTGACAAGATCTCTGTACTCGTTGTCTCAGCTGGGGACACCTCTGTGGGTAGTCCTTCTTTAAGGCACAGCTTCAGACGGTTTCGGTGTACTACTTGGGGCTGTCTCCCAGGTTTAGAGATCTCATACACGTCGGATTCAGGATATGGTATGGAGATGACACTGTATGGTTCTTTCTCCCAGAATGGATCCAATTTCCCATTCCGATGGTTATTCCTTAACCATACACGGTCGCCAACTTTCAGGGGCGCTGCATGGGCGTGATGGTTGTAATCCTCCTGTTGTCTCCTACGAACCTCATCCATGCGCGTTTCAACTATCTCTTTAGCTTCCTCCATACGTCGGCGGTGTTCAACAACCCAGTCTGTTATGGGTAGTGGATTGATGGTGTCAGGGACCTTCACACCAAGGGTTAAGTCTGAAGGAAGTTGACCTTGTCTTCCAAACATTAGATAAAATGGTGCGTATCCCGTAGATGTTTGGGGTGTGTTGTTGTAAATATAGGCCAAGTCCTTGATACGCTCAGGCCACTCAACACCAGGTGTAACTGCGGCTGTTCTTAGCATGCCGATGATCACTTGATTTGCCTTCTCGCACATACCATTCCCTTGAGGGTGATACGCTGTGGTTTGCAACTTCTTGCAGTCTTGGAACTGACACAGCTCACGGAACAATTGGGATTCAAACGCCGATCCACGGTCGGTGAGGATATGCTCAGGACAACCGTAATGGCGGACAAACTCTGCGTAGAAGGTCTCAGCCGTAGTTCTTGCTGTATGATCTCTGACAGGCACGATGACAAGGAACTTGGAGTAATGATCCACCATTGTCAGAGCGTAGCTGTAGCCGGAACGTGTGGGACCCAACTTCACATGGTCCAGAGCAACAATTTCACACGGCTTTTGAGTCTTAATTGGATGTAGAGGGGCCTTCTGATCTCTTCGACCTTCCTTGGTGATACTACAGGCGGGACACTCTCGGCACCAACTCTCAATGTCACTCCTCATCCCAACCCAATAGAAGCGACGACGGATGGTAGCTTCGGTCTTTTGTACCCCGAAGTGACCGGATCTGTCATGATACGCCTCAAGTATCATCTGTGCGTCTCTTCTTGGTACGAGGATCTGATGAAGCCTTTCACCTGTGACAGGATCAAGAGTGTTTCTAAGTAGAAGGCCTCGTTGGACAAACAGGCGCTTCCTCTGTCGCCAAAGGCGTTTTAATTCCACGTCATGAAGACCTCTCTTTACACGGGTTGGTATTCTTCCTGTAAGCAGGAAATCTGACAATTCTCCTAAAACTCTGCTCTCTTCTTGGAACGTTTTCCACAGAGATGGCTCCTGGAGGGATTCGGCAGCTGTTTTCGCCAGAGATTCTCCTTCTAAAGGAACACCAATAGCAACCTGTTGGGCAAACTTGTTGTAGAATGGTGGCATCTCCACCTCTTCCCAGATGTCTTCTCGGGGTGGTTCTTCTCCCACAGGCAACCTTGAGAGTGCATCAGCGTTAGCGTTGGACTTGCCACTGCGATACTTGACAGAGAACTTGTAATTCGCGAGTCTTGAGGCCCACCGTTGTTCAAGGGCTCCCAGTCGAGCAGTGTCCAGATGCGCCAACGGATTGTTATCTGTGTACACGGTAAAGGGTGTGGCAGCCAGGTAGTCTTTAAACTTCTCTGTCACGGCCCAGACAAGCGCCAGAAGTTCGAGTTTGAAAGAACTATAGTTCTGGTCGTTCTTCTCCGCGCCTCTCAGACTCCTGCTGGCGTAGGCGATGACTCGCTCTTTGTTGTCCTGAACCTGGGACAACACTGCACCCAAACCTTGGTGACTTGCATCTGTGTACAAGCGGAATGGCTGACTGTAGTTGGGATAGGCTAGAATTGGTGGTTGCGTCAGAAGTGCTTTAAGCGCTTGAAAGGCTTCCTCTTGACGCGCTGTCCAGTCTACCGGAAGCTTTCGGTTGTAGTTTTCTCTGGGACAACCGCGCAACAACTCGTTCAGAGGCTCGGCTACTTGGGCGAAGTGTGGTATGAAACGCCGGTAGTAACCTGCGAATCCAAGGAAGCTTCGGACTTCTTTGACGGTAGTTGGTCTTCGCCAGTTCTGGACTGCAGTGATCTTTTCAGGATCAGGTTGGACGCCTTGTGCGCTCACGACATGCCCAAGGTAGTGAACTTGGGGTTTCAACAGGTAGCACTTGGAGGGCTTCAACTTTAGGCCGTGCTGTATAAGTACCTTGAATACCTCGGACAGGTGACGAAGGTGTTCTTGGTATGTCCGGGAGAATACAATAACATCGTCCAGGTACAGTAGCACACTCTGGAAATTCTCATGGCCGAGGCACCTCTCCATAAGCCTTTGGAATGTGGCTGGGGCATTACATAGCCCAAATGGCATACTATTGAATTCAAAGAGTCCCATCGGGGTCGTAAACGCAGTCTTTTCACGATCTTCAGGCGCCATAGGGACTTGCCAGTATCCACTGGTTAAGTCCAGGGTCGAGAAACAGGTAGCTGATCCCAAAGCCGTTAGAGATTCCTCAATCCGCGGCAATGGGTATGCGTCTTTGTGCGTGACGTTGTTGAGTTTACGATAGTCCACACAAAATCGTAGGGTTCCGTCTTTCTTCTTGACAAGGACTAGCGGGGCTGCCCAGGGGCTGTTACTCTCCCGGATGACATCAGCATCTCGCATCTCTTGGATCAACTTTTTCACCGGTTGGTACATCGCTGGTGGTATTGGACGGTGACGCTCCTTGATTGGATGGTGGTCGCCAGTCAGAATGCGATGTTGTATGGTCATGGTCTTACCAAAGTCCAATGGGTGTTTGCTGAATGCCTGTTGGTAACGCTTGGCCACATTGCGAACCCCATTGATGTGCTCTATAGGGGTATTGGCGTCTCCCACGTTCAATTCATCCCACCAGGACTTCGTGGCTCCATTCTGAATGTTCTCAGCAGTTTGGGTGGAACGCTGTGTGGCGGTAGAATCACCAGAGAGAATGTCTTCTGGTGCTAACCGGTGTAGCAGGGCCACAGAGTGGAACTTGTGGAGGTTCACGGGAGCATCGCCCAAGTTGACTAAGCGGACAGGAACACGTCCATTGGAAACTGTGACAAGGCTGCGGGCAGCCATGACAAGTGGTTGGCCATCTACCTGTATGGGTTGTAGCAAGGCCTCGTAGTCCTGATTTTCTATGCCCGGACGGGCACGGCACCACACCATAGTTTCTGTTCCAGGCTGTAGGGTTACTGGACGGGTATCTTGGATCCGGACTCGACCAATTTCACCTTGTTTGTTGGCGAACTTGTGCTGGGCATTGAGTACACGAATGGCCCGCTGAATGGTCCGCTGGTCACTGGGAGAAGCTGTAAGGAGAGAGGCATGCAAGGCATCCAACACTTCTGCAAAGCAATGGCGTAAAACATTCATGCCTAATATTACAACTGCAAACCTATCATCCTCTACATCAGTGACAATTACACCCTGTCTAGGCAGTTTCAAGTCCCCAATCTGGATAGTGGGTTCCCAATAACCCTGCTGTGGTATGGGCTGTCCATTGCTGGCACACAGATTTATCCATGTGTCAGGTGTTCTATTCAACACATCTAAGTCCCAATGTTCAAGGAACACCTGCTTGCGCAGGGTTGTTACCTGAGATCCAGTGTCCACCAACGCTGTCAGAGGGACGCCGTTCACCCGGATTGTGATGTGTGGGCAGGCTGAGACGAAGCGTGACAATGGCACTGAAGATTCACCTGGGCCCTTCTTCTTTCCTCCCGAGGGGCGGCCCACGGCCTCGGGGGTGGCCCGTTTAACTGAAAACACTGAGGCCTGGTGTGTCCATATCTATGGCAATAGGTACAGTATGGCCTCTCACTCTGCGGAGGTTTCACTGAAGACGGACGTCTGGGTGGCGACTCAGGTGAGATGTTGAGACTTCGCAAAGGATCACTGGACGATGAAGACGGCTGGGTCAGACGATCTAGACGGACGGTGATCTGTTCCATGGCACGGGTCAGATGATCCACTCGGGCCAGAAGGTCATCTCTGGAGTCTGCTGGTGTAGTCTGCGCAGTTTGGGCAGCAGGTGAGGTACCCAGAGGTAGTGGCAGGACAACTGGAGCAATGCTTGTTGAGGGTCCAGGTGAGGGAGCACAGATGACTGGGCTCGGCTGGGGCTGCTCCTGTCCCAAGACCTGGATGGCAAGGGCCTTGAAGTCAGCAAACGTGATGCTGGGATGTTGTGCAGCAAGCATTCGCAACTGACTCTGGAGCAATGTGGTACCCGCCCCTTCTATGAAGCGGTCAAGCAAGATTTTATCAGAGTCCACATTTTCACGTGGATCCACTTGCACCACAGCTCTGAACGCCTCTTGGAGGGATAAAGCATAGTCCCGCAGGGTCTCACCAGGTAGTTGTCGTCTGGAAAAGAAGCGCATCTTTACCTCGGAGACAGATCGCACGTCAAAGTTCACCTGGAGTTTGTCCAGAATTTGCCCAGGGGTTCTTTTGTCAGAGGCAGGCCAGGATTTGACCTCCCTAGCTGCAGCACCCTCAAGCTGGCCCAGCAGGATCTGTATCTGCTGTTCTGTATTCAGAGGATAGAACTGGAAGAGAGACAGCATCTTCTCACGAAAGTCCCTGAGGGTATGCGCCTCCCCTTTGTAGCGCGGCAGCCATGGTGCGCCAGGGTAAAATGGCATGGAGAATGGTAGGCTGCTCGCCATGGGCACTGCTGGATCACTAGAAACAGATGGCACAATGTCACTTTGCTCAGTCATGTTGTTTGCAGGTATGACTGAAATTAGGTCGCCGTCTCTTTAAGAAACTCAACTGCTTGCTGGCAGGGAATGGAGACTACAACTTGGAATGCTGTCCCTTTAAGAATGCTGTAGCTATTACCAGAGTCACTGTGATGCAGGCTGACGGTGTGCTCCCCCTCTTTAATGGTGGCACTCCCCACGGACACTGTACACGGAAAACACTCGCTGGGGACGTGGGAGAACTGAAGACAAGGACAGGGAGGCACAGTACTCACTGACAGCAACTGCAGCGTGGACCAGAGATCAGCGGTGCACAGCAGGGACGGTGATGCGGCACCGGAGAGTCAGAAATAGCACCGGCACGTTTGCCTTTCACTTTCTTGTATGGGTGCGCTGGAGCATTGCGCTCAGCATTCTGGGCTCTCCTAAGATGGTGGCAGATGGGTCTCCTGGCCTCATGGGCAGTGCTAAAAATCTCCCGCACTTTTGCAAGGTACAGTTAACCCTTTGTGGGCGTTCTTACACAGCGATGTGGCGCAGCAAACAAGTCCTGGGCGTTTTAACTCTTCCAGGGCTGTAACACACTGAGAGGACAGTCTTTAGGGCTTGCTTCAGGGGTATAGGGCTCCCCCTCTTTGTGGCAAGCACTCTCAGGGAATAAACTTGATCTTAGCAAAGTCCACAATAAAGACCGATGCTCTGGAGACAATTTGGCGCACTTTTCGTGGCGACTTTCTCAAAATGGCACACACCCGTATCCTGTTCGTGACGCCAGTTTTTCTTGCGGTGACCAGATGGAAGGTAACGCTGCAGTTGGGATTGCGGGGTGCAAACAGCGCAGACTTGTCACGGTCTCTGGGCACGAGGGCGCAGCGCTGGTGCTGTCCCACGTTACCACCACTGGTACCGGTGATGAGGGGGCTGCACAAATGTTGGTGGTGGTTGTTCCCCCGGGGCGCTTCCCCTATACTGTGCCGACTGGTGGTGTTTGGGGCGCCCTGATGTTGTCGGTGCAGAGTCAGACACAGAAACGGTTGTAAAGTTGAACTTTTACTTCCATGGGTGTGGAGGCACAAATGCTTAAACAGTTTCTTCAATACAAAACAACGGGGTACGCCTGGTGACACAGCAAAGTCCTGGGGTGCAGGGTAGACTTGATGAAAGGTGTTCCTAGCCCCTTATACTTCAGTGTTACAGCCCTAAGGTGCGTCTGGGCTCCTATTTGGCTCATAGGAGGATGCCCACCATGATACTAGTACATAATATTCCCCACTCACGTTATGTGGTCCTGATAGCTCAGAGTTTCGGGGTGCAATAGTCAGGGTGGCAGGATATTCCACAGGTCTGGCCTAGGCCTCTGGATCCTGTGGTACTTGCTATGGAGCACGTGTTCCAGAATGTTCTCTCCACAGTCTCATGCTGACAAGATAATGATGCTTGACTTCCTTCAGGGCGATGGCTAGGCAGACAGGGGACAGGATCTGAATAGCTGGAGTATGTCAGCTCTCCAACCTTCCTGGGCCTGTCTAGGACTTGAGATTTCTGCACTAAACTCACTGCTTTCTTCACAGGACATCACACTTATCTCCTCACCTCCTCCTCCTAACACTCCACACTTCTCACTCCTCACAGGCAGGACCTTCCTGCAGGGGTGTTACCATGGGGACCCAGTGATCAGCTGACTCCTCCCCTTTTCCCAGGCGATGTCCTCCCATTGGACATTTGGTTACTATTCAATCCTATGGGAGGTGTAATGCATGTGTGAGGCTCACTAGGTGGCGCTGTGTTGTGTGAGACTCAGGACCCCCTGCTATGTCACACAGGCTATGAAGCAACAGGAAATAATACAATGCACAGAGATCACCCTCAGCCCAGCCATAGCCAGCTCTGGGATGCCACAAACTTCCCCCCCTTATGTAGCTAGCTAGGTCTCTTGTGTGCTGCCGCAAGATGAATAAGAGAGACAGAATTGGGTTTTACCTGAAATTTTACTTTCTGTGAGTCCAAGGCAGCACAGCATACCCTCCCAACTTAAAATTAAGTAAAAAAACTTGTCAAGTAAAAACACAAGGAAATAGTGGAAAGAGGGGTTCTTATACCATCAATTATGCTAATTAACATTTCATTACTACCTAGATGGGCCGGTCCTAGAAGAATTTGATGGCAGGGCTTGTAGCTTGTAGACCCATCTGTGCTACCCCTGTGGACTCAAAGAAAGTAAAATTTCAGGTAAAACCCAATTTTGTCTATGTCTTTTATAAAGTAATGGTATAGCTGGTATAGCTTGGACATCTTCTGGTATATACTGATATCTTCACAGCTATTACTGTATATGATATACATCTTCTTGTAAATAACGATATGGACCATGGCGGTGTAAACTGGATACCTCCTGGTATGTAATGATGTATGTACAGATAGTATAATAAAAACATCTTCTTTTATATAATGATATTGACCATGCTGGTGTAATCTGGATATCTTCTGGTATATAACTATATGTGTACAGCTGGTATAAATTACTCATTTCCGTGTATATAGTGATATAGAACATGGGCAGCTTCTCGTATATCAAATTTGCCAACTTTTGAAAATGTTTTCTAGAGACAATTTTCCTGAGTGTGGCTTGTTATAGGACACGGTTTGACAAAATGAACAATTTAATTTTGCATATTTCCCATATTCTGTCCTCATCGGATACATTGGATGGTATAAAGGGAGTACAGTATATTATGTGAAGAATAAAAGGAATACAATACATATAATGAAGATATGTATCATGTAGTACATTATATACAGTATATTATATACTGTATTTTAATTGTATATACTATATTCCCTTTATAAATACAAGTGGTAAACTAGAGGTCTCTGTAAGACTAAGGCCCCACGTGGCGAAACGCAGCAAAAAAAATGTTTTTCTTCACGTTTTCGCAGAGTTTTTCTCTGTAGACTTTCTGCCCTTATTATACCTATAGGGAAAACTCCAGTGTTTTCGCAGGTATAATTGATATATTGCAATTTTCAAAAATGCGGGCATTTGAAAACACACGTTTGCTGCAGATTTTTTTCTGTAATGTGTGGATGGGATTAGCCAGAATCCTATTCCCTTTGCAGGTACTGCAAAACACTGCATTTTTACAATGTGGGGCTTCAGCCTAAAACAAAGTTTTCATGAACCTACTAAATTATGTAATATCACTAGAGTCAGTCAGGTGAATGTGGAAGTTACTGAGGGTGTATACTGGGCAGCTGGTGTTTGCATTTACAGTACATTAAGTGCAAAATTTTAAATGCATGTACAGTATGTTAAAAAATAGCATGACTTTTTATTCTCTCTAAGTGGTCAACCCCTTTAAGAACTGCATTATTTTTTAATTGCAGTAATGCTTTCAACATTTTACTATGCATTTCAGTACCGGAATTTTCACTACCAGCAACCACCACTAGAAGGAGCTTACAGCATGCACTGTATACATAAAACCAAATAATAGATCAGTATGCTATAAGCTCCTAAACTGTAATGTGCTAGTCATGATGCATCTATTACCAATGTAGAATACCAAGATAACTCAGAGATGAATTAGTAGAATATTAAAAAGCTCTACATCAGAGGACAATGCAGAGAATTACATCTCTGTATTATTTATTTAGTTTGTGTTTTAAAGGAAAAAGCCCCATGGGTGGTAGGGAGATTGCTGGCAGGCGCTTTATGATGTGACAACAAGTCTGTGAGGTTATATGACCACAGTCTTCTAACTCCCTTGCTAAAGAACATTCTCTTATCTCTCTGATCTTGGAAGGGAATTCTCATCTCTGCATCATTCATTCATGCAATGTCCAGGTGGTTGTTTCATATTCGTAGCATTTGTTTCTGCAGTAGTGACCTGGAGTATAGCTGTGTGGCACAAATTATTTCCTGGCAGGTAACATTATCTTAGATGTTTCAGACCTTTTACAATCGCATTCATTTCTTTATTTTGTACACAAAATCCCACCACCAATCAGGTGGGAAGTTTAGTTACTAAAAAAACAAAACCAAACAAACAAACAAACTGTGAGTCTATGCAACATTGCTAATAATCAATCAAAAGCAGCCGATAATACCAAACACCAATATTTTCGGTCAACTAAATATGCAGTATGTCCAAACTATTTTAGGCAGACTAAATTCTGCCATCACGGCAGAATGAGGCCTCTGTGGGGAGCATAATTTTCTGTGTTGGGCCACTGTGGAGCATTATACTGGGGGGGGGGGGCGGGGTGGGGAGCCTTTTATACTGTATTGGGGCTCTGGGAAGCATATTATACTGTGTGGAGTGTTATATACCATGTGGGGCTACTATGGGGGGGTTCAGAGGAGCATTTTATACTGTGTGGGGCCACTGCAGAACATCATATACCGTGTGGGGCCACTGTGGGGGGCTCAGGGGAGCATTTTATACTGTGAAGGGCACTGTGGAGCATTATATGCCATGTGGAGCATTATAATGTGGGGGGGGGCTCAAAATTCCTGCTGGCAGCCCTGTGTGCTATGTCTGTATTACAGCTCCCTCATTTGCACATACGTGTAGAGCAGAAGCTATGGGGGCCTTCACAGTACTATAGGGGATGATGATGTAGGGAACATACTCAGTACCGCTGGATAGTCAGCACATATGTGAGATGTCAGTGAAGGACCCGTGGTGCAGACTATTAGCAGGAAGCTGTTGGGTGGGCCCCCAGAACAACTTCCTCTGGTGGGCCCTAGGCCCTACAGTTCGACACTGTATAAGGGGGTACAATTATATGTAAGGGGGTATTATAAAGGAAAATTATATAAGGGGGGCTATTATTAGGGTGAACTATTATTTATAAGGTGAGCTATTATTTATAAGGGAGGAACTATTTATAAGAGGGAAACTATTATATATAAGGCATCTATTATAAGGGGGGAGCTATTATTTATAAGGGGGTATAATTGTTAAATGGGCTATTATTTATAAACATGGCTATTATTTATAAGGGGGCTATTAGTGATAATAGGGACAATTATTTATAAGAGTAACTATTATTCATGAGAGGGCTATTATTAATAATAGGAACTATTTATAAGGGAGCCTTATTATTTTTAAGGGGTGACTGTTACTTATAAGGGGGAACTATTACATATAAGAGAGACTATAACTGATACAAGGCACTATTTACTGTATAAGCGGTAACTATAATTTATAAGGGCGATATTACTGATAAGGGTGTAATATTATTTATAATATAGTATAGTATTTAGAGTACTCAAGAGTTACAGGTTAAAATAAAAAATTGTCTTCACAGACTGTCAAAGGTCTTGTGGACAAAGTCATTTTTTGGAAAAATACATTAAAATAAACATTGGGGTTCAAAGTGTGTCCATCCTTTTCTATCACGGATGATGTTTTGGTGAGGAAGTGGGAAGATATATGTACTAATAGATTGGTGAAATTCATGGAATTGCTAGTTGAGCATAACAAGCATTCTCTGGACTCTATGGATAAAGAAATTGAGTATTTGCATAATAAACTGAAAAGCTCTACCACGAGCGAAAGCTTGGGGTTATTCAATGAACATCTTGAACAACAATTCCCGGAGTGGGAAAAAGCTATATGTGAAACCGAAACAAAAAAATTCAATTGTGATCTAAGAGATTATCAGTCTAAGACAGGGGTGTCAAACTCATTTTCTCCGGGGGCCATTTCAGCCTCACGGGGTACCTTGAAGGGCCAAGATTATTTTATACATGTATAAAAGTAACTTCTCCTTAACAGATAAGCGAGCTATTAAGTAGTTACATTTGTACATTACTACTGTTACAATCAGCCCTTTGAGGGCAACCAGGAAGAACATAATGTATTGTTAAAACCTAAAAAGCATGTTACATACTATCCTCATCCTTTTCTGAATATATCAAAAATTAAGCACTATACAAATACCGTTTACCCCTGCAAACGGTATTTTGCTCTATAGTTGCCTCTGCACACGGTATTACACCCCACAGCGGCCCCTGCACACGGTATTATGCTCCATAGTTGCCCCTGCACATGGTATTATGCTCAATAGTTGCCCCTGCACACGGTATTATGCTCAATTGTTGCCCCTGCACACGGTATTATGCTCCATAATGGCCACTGCACACGGTATTATGCTCAATAGTGGCCCCTGCACACGTTATTATGCTCAATAGTGGCCCCTGCAATCGGCATTATGCTCCATAGTGGCCCCTGCAAACGGTACTATGGTCCATAGTGGCCCCTGCACACGGTATTATGCCTCATAGTGACCCCCCACCCATGAACTATTATTATACTCTGGGGTCTTTTCAGACCCCAGTGTATAATGATCGGAGACCCAGGTGGTGACAAACATAAAACCAGTGTTACTTACCTGGGCTCCGTTGCGCTCCCTGCGTTCGGCCTTCTTCCATGTCGCACAGACCGGCGTCGCGACATAATGACGTCGGCCCGGCTCACGTGACGCCTGGGACGTCACCAAAGAAGGCCAAAGCCAGCTGGGAGCAACATCGGATCGCTGGAGAGTTGAGTAACACAGGTTTTTATGTTTATCACCTCCCCTGGGTCTCCGATTTATTATATTCCGGGGTCTGAAAAGACCCCGGAGTATAATAATAGTAGTATTTGATGGGGTTCGCCGGCCGCAGCCTCACTTACCATCCCCGCTCCTGCACACAGCCGCTTCTGCGTCCCATAGCAGAAGGGGAAGCGGAAGCGGCCACGACCAGCAGTGGGGATCGATAAGTAAATAGGTCGTTACGTGCCGGGGATGCTCCAGCAGGCAACGGCCTATTTATATATATAAAAAAAACTTATTTCACCTACTTCCGATGCCTTGATGCAGCCGCCGCCGCCTCTTCTTGTCCGCGACGTCTGTGTGTCAGCGTAGGAGGCGTGATGACGTCATTGTATCGCCGCCTGCGCTGACATGCAGAGGTCTTGTAAACCAGCCCAGGACAGGTATCGCGTAGCTTTGTTTTTTTTTTTAAGCGGCCTGTCCTGGGCTGGTTTACATTACATAGATAGACAATAAAAAATGCCGCGGCCCTGCGGGCCAAATAAGTGCCGAGCTGGATAACAGAAGGCAGCGGTCCAGATTCGGCCCGCGGGCCTTGTGTTTGACACCTGTGGTCTAAGAGAATGTATAGGTGGAATTATAAACATTCCATAAGTACAAGCCAATCTTTCTCGATTTCCTCAGTTTCATCAGTGGTACCAATTGGTGCGGAGGTACAAGCAAGAGTGATGTCAAATAACAAGCATAAGAAATTTCAGTCACATGCACCTGTGAAATGATGTTTGGAAATTAGGAGCGGCCAATGACATAATCAGTTACAGGTAATGAATCTTTCTTCTCATGTGCTTTCACCTATGGATATCTTAGTAAATATCTTACTTCTTCACCATGCAATAAATGTGATGCTTTTACAGCTATTAAAGATCTGCACATATTTGGCAGATCATTGATTTTTTTTTAAAAAATTATGACAACAAGGATTTAAATGAACTGTTACCTTCTAGGGATGAACAGAGAGCACTGGGTGTACTGGAAGACTATCCTTGGGTTCTTTACAAGGATCATTTCTCCTGGGCCCCACGAGAAATATATTTGTGCTAGATTTGCAGCAGCCTCCATTTTCAGATTCTATTTGTCTGAGGAAGGGCTCTTGCAGCCCGAAACGTTGCTCTTAAAATATCTATACCTTGTATATGATATTGCGCTAACATCAAATAACTGAAATAAAACTTACAAGCAAGCTCAATTACCTGCTGTCCATCATTTAAAACAAACTTATATAGCTATAGTCAAGTGAAGAAAGCCTATATATATACATCCTGACAGGATCTTGTTCATACATCTAGAGCACAAGCTGGGCCTTGTAATAAGGTGAGATTCATTACTGAATGCCATTCACGCTGGCAGGCTATGCGTTCAGTCCTGAACAAATTTTGGCCGATTTTACAAGTAGATCCTACTTTAGATAAATACCTAGCTCCTAACCAAAGCGTGGTAGCTTGAAGAACTAAGAACCTTAAGGACTGCCTATTCAGAAGCCATTATGACGTCAAACCGGTTCATATCTTTAACTCAAAAGGACCGAGATGGGGGTGTACCCAATTTGGTAAATGCGTAGCCTGTCCTAATATAGAAAGGGCTACTCGCTTCTCTAATGCTTTAACAAGACATTTAAAGTCACTCATCCTATAAATTGTACTACTCGATATGTAGTGCATCATGCCTCTTGTCTCTGTCCCGAGATAAATGTCTGACTTCATCGAGAGAATTTAAAGTCCGCATACGAAGATAAATGAATTTGGAAACTTGCCTCTATGACCCCTGCTGTCCTGAGTTGTTGAATTTTGCTGTATTCCTGTGATCTTTGATGCTGTTTCTGACGTATATGACCTCCCTGTGGGTGTTTCCTGGAGGGTGAGGGTTTATATTTGTTTTTATTTCTATTTATTTTATTATGTTTATGTGGACTCTTTGTATACACAATATACAGTATAATTATTTCACCTTTAGTAATTTAATTTTTTTCTTTTTTCATTTATTCTTGATTTTGTCTTTTGGTTTGTGGTATTCTTTTGTACATCCATTTATGACCAATCATTCAGTTCTGTGTAGAGAAATAGTTGGAGGATTGACGAATTATAAGAATGGAGAAGATTAGATAGCGAAGAAGAGGAAAGAGAAAGTAAAACAAAAATTTTAAAACATTTTTTTTCACTTGTTTCACTGTCCTGTGGCAAGACCTGAAAATTGCTGTTCACAGACGCTCTCCATCCAATCTGGCTGACCTTGAGCTATTTTGCAAAGAAGAATGGGCAAAAATCTCAGTCTCTGGATGCGCAAAGCTAGTAGAGACATACCCCAAAAGACTTGCAGAGAAAGGTGGCTCTACAAAGTATTGATATAGGGGCTGAATACTTTTGCACGTCACACTTTTCAGATTTTTATTTGATTGAAATTTTGAAAACCATGTATCATTTTCATTCCACTTCACAATTATATGCTACTTTGTGTTGGTCTATCACTTAAAATCTCAATAAAATACATTTAAGTTTGTGGTTGTAAGGTGAAAAAATGTGAAAAAGTTCAAGGGGTATGAATACTTTTGCAAGGCACTGTATTGTGCTCATGTATATTATTCGCACGTTCGTATACACTTTTTAATTCTATATTCATATGTTATTATTATTTTTTATTTATATATATTATTTGATTTATATATTTTGGTCATTATATATTTCTTATTATGGTTCTTTTAGAGTCTGTATGTTTTCATACTTTCTTCTCGTTCCCCTTCTCCCCCGACATACACAATGGTACAGTGCCTTGCGAAAGTATTCGGCCCCCTTGAACTTTTCAACCTTTTGCCACATTTCAGGCTTCAAACATAAAGATATAAAATTTTAATTTTTTTGGTGAAGAATCAACAAGTGGGACACAATTGTGAAGTGTAAAACCGCATATACATGAGGACATGAGGTCCTCTTTAAGTCCATCTTCCGCTAGCAAATTCGAAGTGCGCATATGTGCTAGTGCGGTCTGTTTACTCGCATCCAAAAGGCTGTATTTACTGTGGATGGTTTGCCGTTGAGCACACGCTGACATCATCATGACGTCTTCTGCCCTCAGTTCGGCTGGCCGTATGTGTGGTGACTGCCATATTCTCATGGCATGCACCAATTACTTGGCTGGACTTGGGGAAATATGGGTATGCATTCATGTAACTGCCGTTCTCCACCTGCAATTTATCTGTCCCTCATTAGACCTCTATAAAAGGTTCTATTAACCTTAGTAACACCACCCCGTGACGAAGGTGGAGCTGAAACGCGCGTTGGGAGTAGTGTCAAGACTCACTCTGGCACATCAACTTTTCAGAACATGGGTATGTTCTTTGAATGTTCCATACAGATATTTTGTACTTAGATTTGTTGTTCAACTGATGAAACTGTTGTTTTAGTCTGGCTGGATAGCCAAGATACACATGTTACTAATTAGCATGTGTTCTAGGATGTATATATACCTCTGGTAAGCAGTATTACAACTTTACATTGCTTTGGCCATACCCAACTGGTGATTGTGCAATTATTGCACTTATTATACAACAACACCCATCTTTACTTCCCTAACATCCCACAGCAGCACAATATTGGGGTATTTCTGCCCCTGTGTGCTGGTAGGACAGAATGGAATTTTTAATGAACAACAAATAGTTAACCGTAACCCCTCCCCCTCCTCAATACTGTATAAGTAAGGAAGTACTAACCCCCCAGCATGTTTTTTTCTGTCCTGTGTTGGTGGGACACTTGGAGGGTTAGGTTATACCTTCCCTAGAGTGATCTGGATGACTTTCCCCTCCTCTCTACCATTTTGAGTTTGTTTTGTCTATCCTACTGTGAGGGCTCTTTTTCTACCTTTGGTTCCTGCTGGAACAAAAGTCAAAGGTTAAAACTTCTTGTCTGTCTTTCCTGCCTCTGCTGCTTAGTCTGCTTAGCTGCAGGGAAAGGCCTTTTTTCAGCTGTTGCTTATAATGGGTGAGTCTCCACGCTGAACCCTTTGTGGCTATCTAGGCCTTGCATTCCTTGTTTTATTGCGATGCAGGGCGTTTCCTGCTACTTCTCTCCAGCTCCCGTGCGTGGGGGCGCCGGAGTCCAGAGTACGCTGGCTTGCGTGCATGACATCTTTGACCCTCCTTCAGATGCTACTAGGTAATGTTTTTTTATCTTAACGTCCGCCATTTATTTTATAAAATCTGTGCGGGGTAGCTTGTTTTCTTCCAAAAAGAAAAAAAAAAAAAAAAAAAAAAAAAAAAGCTGAGGAGAAATAAAGGACTTTTATTTTCTGTGTAACCTGTCTCAGGTATTGGGAGAGTCTTTGCTCTCCATTTCTTCTATATAAGTCTGCTGCTTCCTTTCCTCTGCCTCTTTGTTGTTTGGCAGAGATTGTGCATGCTGGGCATTCTAGTTCAACAGACTTGTACTGTGGCGGTTTTTTCTGGCTTTCTGGCTATACAGTATACACTTACACTTGCGGTAGAATATCTTCCTCTGCGTCTGGTGGTGATGAATCCTCCAGGTAAGTCTGTGTCTAGGCACAAACATCTAAACTGTCGCTCCTATGAAATTCCCTTGCCTGAAGGTTACAATTTCTTTTTTTTTTTAAACTGTAATTTTTATTAAAGTTTTGAAATAGTTACAAGTCAAAAACCAAAAAAAATTCTTCATAGCAAATAATCCGTTAGGTACACAAAAAACAATAGTAGAGAGACAAGGTTTAGGAAGTACATAAAACAAGACAAGGGTAAGGAACAATAAGGGGAAAAGGGGGGGGGGGGTCGGATCTCAGACACCTTGTGTGGCACAGTAGGTATCCCAGTGGGATCAGATTGCTTCAAATGCCTCCACCTTATGGTTAAGGGAGGCGGTCAAGTACTGCAGGCTACGGATATCCTTTAATCAGGCGATCAATTCTGAGATTGCTGGAAGAAGAACTTCCCTCCAATGGCGGGCTATGAGCGTTTTGGATGCGGTGAACAGGTAAAGGAATAGCTTAGATGTATTTTTACTGAGACCTTTTGGGGGGAGATTCAGCAGATAAAGCATGGGATCCAGGGGTATGCCTTGGGTGAAAAGAGTGTTAGTCATCTTCCTAACCTCGAACCAGAAAGGGCAAATTAGAGGGCATTCCCAAAAGATATGGAACAGTGTTCCTGGCGCTGTTTGGCATCGCCAGCAACTGGGAGGAATAGTGGGATTGAGAGTATGAAGTAAAGCTGGAGTATGATACCAGTGCATAAGTATTTTGTATTGCGTTTCCCTAAACGTTACACAGGAAGAGGATTTAGCTGCCCGGGACCAAATAACCTGCCATTGGTTGTGTGAGATGTGCTCGCCCAGGGCTCCAGACCACCGGGTCATATATTTGGGGACCACCGGAGTCTGCCCCCCATGAGAGGACAAAAGCCTATAAATATCAGAAATCAGGCCTCTAGTGGAGGTACCTGCCCGACATAGTCGTTCAAAGGCCATAGGGAGGGAGACTTGAGTGGACCCAAACTGAGAGACAACAAAATGAACTATCTGTTGATAGTGAAACCACTCTGAGGTAGGCAAGTGCTGTGTGGAGGTGAGGTAGTCAAAGGGCCTGAGCTCCAACGTAGACGGGTCCACCAAATCAGCTACGTGAAATAGACCCAGCCTTCTCCAGGGCCTGACCATAGCAGCTGTGAGTCCACTTGGGAGAAGTGGGTTATATAAAAAGGAGATCATAGATGAGTGCTGGGAGGCCAAACGAAACAACTTAGAACAGGTGTTCCAGATAGCCCGAGTAAAGCCGATGCGGCCCAGCAGCGGGGCAGTGGGCAAGGGGGGAGGGGGAGGGGGGACCACAGAAACGCATTGGGATGAAGAGGAGCCAACCAAAACGTCTCTATCTCAACCCATTTTGCATATGCCTGGGGTGCCGCCCAAAATGGTATACTACGTAGATGGGCAGCCCAGTAATAGTGAAATATGTGTGGAACCCCCAGAACCCCCTCTGACTTACCCTCCAGCATCACCGATCGGGGAATGCGATGGCATTTGCAATTCCATATAAATTGGAATATTGCTTTTTGTAGGGATCTCAATTCGGACCTAGGGACCGCCACTGGGAGGGTCTCAAAGAAATAGAGGAGCTTCGGGAGGAGGGTCATCTTAACCGCAGTTATACGGCCTATGAGAGAGATATGGAGTGGGTGCCACTTATCCAGGAGAGCGCGGAGCTCATGAAACAGGTGGGGATAGTTGGCCGAGTAAAGCGTGGGATACGAAGAGGATATTTGAACGCCCAGATAGCGCAGGGAGCGGTCTCTCCATTGGACGTCAAAGTTGGACTTAAGCAACTGCAGGGCCTCGCTTGGAATATTCAGAGGCAGGGCTTCCGTCTTACCAGGGTTGACCTGATAGCCCAAGAGATCTCCATAGTCCTTTAAAACACGGAGAAGGTTTGGAAGGGAGGTGTGGGGTTTAGTGAGGGTCAACAGGACATCGTCTGCAAACAAGCTAATCTTAAATTCCCTATCCCTCACAAACACTCCACAAACATCTTTGGTGGTTCTAATTTGGGCCGCCAGGGGTTCAATACACAGTGCGAATATTAGAGGTGACAAGGGGCATCCCTGACGGGTTCCATTACGAATGGACAAGGGAAGGGAGGAAGCATTAGGGAACTTAACAACTGCTGAGGGGTGAGAATAAAGATCCCTTATGGCCATGACAAAGGCCCCCGAGAACCCGTATTTTTCGAGGTTGGCTATCATAAATGTCCAATCAAGGCAATCGAAGGCCTTCTCAGCGTCCAGACTCAGAAGCAAGGTAGGGGTGGAGTAACGGTTGGCCGCGTCAATCAAGTTCACTGCCCTTCTAGTGTTATCTCCCCCCTGACGACAAGGGACAAAGCCCACCTGGTCTTTGTGGATGAGAGAAAGGAGCCAAAAGTTAAGCCTGTTTTGTGAAGAGTTTGAGGTCTGTATTCAGGAGGGCGATGGAACGGTAGTTAGAACACTCCTGATGGTCCTTGTGTGGCTTTGGGACTATGGAAATGCGGGAATGCAGCATAGTGTGCGGGATTGGGGCCCCGTCCAGGAAGGAGTTGAAAAGTTGACACATGCGAGGGAGGAGGTCAGATTGAAAAGTTTTGTAGTAAGCATAGGTGAACCCGTCAGGGCCCAGAGCCTTACCATTAGGCAAGCCCTCCAGAACGGCAGTCAATTCCTCGCTCGAGACTGGAGCGTTAAGCGAAGAGAGAGCCGAGCTCGGGAGGACTGGGAGTCGACACGAGGCCAGGTAAGAATGTAGGCCTGTCTCCGCAGTGGTGGGGTCTCCCCCAGCAGGTGAGGGAAGGTTATACAATGTAGTGTAATAATCCCAAAACAAGGCTGCTATGGTGTCGGGATGGTGTTGAAGAGTGCCCTGGGAATACCGGACAGCAGGGCATACCGAAAAAATAGTCTATTCTGGAGTGGGTTCTGTGGGGGTGGGAGTAAAATGTAATGGAGCGGGCAGAGGAATTATCCACCTGCCAAAGTTCATAGAGGGCCACTGATTCTCTTGCAAAATTCTCTTGCCAGTCTCGTCTGTGAGGGTCCAGGAGGCCCATTAGTGAGCGTGAATCTATCCATACATTCAGAGAAAGCCATATTAAAGTCTCCCCCACTAGTAGCGCAGATCCCTCAAACACTTGCAATTTCCCTAGGACCCGTTTAAGGAAGGGGATCTGAGAGGAGTTAGGGGCGTATATGTTGCACAAAGTGATGGGCTGACCATATAGAAGCCCCTCCAAAATAATATATCGACCCTGGGGGTCCAGGTGAAAAGCAAAATGGCCATCCCTCCCTTCCTGCGACTACAATATGCAGAGTAGGCAGAGAGGAAGTAATGACGGGCAAAGTTAAACGTGCCAGTATGGTCATAGTGGGTCTCCTGGAGGAAGGCTAATCCGCCTGGAGAGAGCGAAGCTCCCGCAGGACCAGGCGCTGTTTAGAGTTGGAGCCCAGGCCCTTGACATTTAATGTAATGCACTTAACAATGAGGGATACAGAGTGGGTTTGTTGCTAATGTAGGGAGAAATAAGGCAGAGGAAGATCTCACCCAATCCATAGAGGGTCCAAATCCTTGAAAATGTAGAGGCGGAGGATCCGGGCCACTGTGGCCAGACGGGTCTTCGAACCTAAAAGGGGGAGAGGGAGTGGGCAGAGGGGGAGGGGGAAGAGACGGAAGGCACACAAAAAGGCAAGGCATAACAAATAAAGAACAAAAATACATAAGTAACACAGTTAAACCATATCCAATGGTCAGGACTAAATCTCCTGGCCGGAGGCAAAAAAGAAATGTCCAAGTTAGTCACAAGTGACCCTACCGGGGCCCAACCAGTGGGTCCACAGCTGGATGAAGCCCCCATAGTAAGAGAGGGAGAGGGTGGGAGGCGGGGGGGGACCACCAATACGCAGATCCAAATAAACAATTGGGGACCAAAAGAAAGTAACATCTGCAGGTCACTCGGGGGGGGGGGGGGGGTCTAGCCCGCCCGACCTGCAATGCAATGCAGAAACAAAAGTATAATGCAAAACAGTTGTGGGACCATAAAAAACTGCGTGTAAATATAAACGACATTAGTAACAGAACACCCCTAGTGATCATAGCAAACGTATCCCTCCCAAGATCTAGGAGCTCCGAGAAGAAAGATACAGTCATGGAGGAGGGGGTTCTACCCTCGATCTTCTGGAAGAATTGCCAGAGGAACGTAGCTGGCGTCTAGCTGGGTTCTGAGCCGTCCAGACCGGGGGAGGCGGTGGTGGCGGAGCAATCAACTCCCAATTTTGCAGAGCAGGAGGAGGAATATCCATAGTGGTGCAGAACGGCTCCAGGTCTGCATAGAACCATAGGGTAGCAGAGCGTCCATTGAGCCTAGCCGTCAAGGAGAAGGGAAATCCCCAGCGATACGGTATCTGTCGGTCGCACAGGAGCTGCAGCAGAGGGCACAGGTATCTCATTTTCTGTAGCGTAATCCAGGAGAGGTCCTGGTAAAGTTGAATCTTGGCTCCTTCAAATTCGAAGTCTTTAAGACGGCGGGCCTTGGAAAGGATGGCTTCTTTCAGTGCAAAGTCGTGCACGCCGCAAATAACATCACATGGGGTGCGGCCAGATCCCTTGGGGAGCTGGGCCCTGTGAGCTCTATCCAGCTTGATTTTATGTGTAGATGGTTCCTGTAAAATGGAGTTGAAGACCTCCCCCAAGGTAGCATGTAAATCCTCCTCCTGGTTAGCTTCAGGCAGCCCTTTGACTCTAATATTGTTGCGTCTGCCCCAGTTATCCAAGTCCTCCAAGTGGTGCTGCATGTCATTAACCACCTGGCATTGGGAGAGGACAGTGTCCTGGAGGTGAGACACATAGGATAGGGTTTGGTCATGATTGTCCTCAAGGGTATCAACCCGGTTTGCAACATGCTGAAGATCTTGCCGCAAGACTGCGATTTCTGTGCGTATCTCTGAACGACATGCCGCTGTGACTTTGGCAACCAAGGAATCAAAGTCCTCTTTTGACGGTAGGTGAGCAAGGTATTTGAGCCACGGTGGAGGGTCAGAGGAGGCTGTCAGAGCAGAGTGAGGTGGAGTTCGGGGTGGCGGGGCAGACGAAGGAGAAGGTTGGGTACGAACAGCAAAGGGGGACAAGGATGGAGTTGCCCCCAAGTCCGTATCTTCATCTCCAAGAAGGGGTGGAGGCTGCTGTGAGGGCACAAGGTTAGGGGACTGTTGGAGGGTGGAGAGTTCTCCCACAGGGCCAGGAGGCAGCTCAGGGTCAGGTGACAACTTGTGGGGGTGAGAGGCAGCTGCTGAAGTCTCCTGGGGTGCTGGGTCCCCCTGGCTCCGTATGGGCGAGCTTGCTGAAGAAAGTGCCGGCTGGAGCTGTCGGGGAGGGGGGGGCAGTCAGCACTGCGGTGTGAGCAGCCGCAGTGCCTGACTTACCTGGCAGTGAAGGGGTCTGCTGGAGCCGTGTGCCCGGGCTCTGAGCTCTGATTCCGGCACGGCTGGAGGTTTGTGCGAAGCAGAAGCTCCTCGTGCTGAGAGCGCGGTTGCCGCGGTGGCCATGCTGGACTGTCTGCGGATGCACAGTCACCTGTAGCAGGTGCCCGGGTAGTTTTCTTAGCCATGGGGGGTCTGCGTAAAGCTGGTGGTCCCACGTTATTACCGGTCAGGCAGGAGCTCCCCCTAGAACACATCCTACTGCATCGAGTCCCTAGCCATGCCCCCATGATGGTTACATTTTCAATACATGCAGTGCTGCTTGGGCAGCCCAGTGGCTCAGTGGTTGACACTGCAGCCTCACAGCGCTGGAGTCCTGAGTTTGAAGCCTGCCAGGGGCAACATCTGCGGGGAGTTTGTGTTCTCCCTATGTTTGCATGGGTGTACTCCAGTTTTCTCCCACATTCCAAAGGCTTGCTGTGGAAGATGATGGTGCTTCTGTCATACGATCTGATGAGATATTCAGAATCATAGAGAAAGCTAATTCTTCATCTGAGGATTCAGATACGAATATAGAAAAAACGCTTTATCTTCTGGAGAAAATTCAGAAATTACGGAAGTCCATTGGGTCAAGGGACCATGATGTTGACCTTGGGGAAGCCTCTAGTTCCACCTCTAGGGGGCCTAGGGCCTTCAATGTGGATGACATGCTTAAAAGAGCTATGTCCACCAAGTGAAAACACCCAGAGAGGACCTGCGTTTTATCCAAGATGTTCAAGACACTCTTCCCAATAGCTGAGGACCAGTTGGGCCCACCACCTAAGCTTGTCATGGCAGTCGCCAAATTGTCCAGGCGAACACTTGTTCCCTCTGAGGACGGGTCTAGCCTTCAGGACCCCATGGACCACTGGGCAGAGTGCTCCCTAAGGAAAGCATATTCGTCTTTCTCTGCACAGTGTTTGATTGGTATCGCTACTAGTGAGGTAGCTAAGAAGCTGTACTCTGGCCTCTCTTCATTAAAAAGAGATATTGATTTGGGGGTCTTCAGGGACGAATTGTTGTCCTCTTTAAAGGGCATAGCCCTTGAGGCGGATTATCTCAATGAAACCTCTTCTCCAGGTGAAGTTAGCTGCCAAGTCTAGGGCCTTGACTTCTGCTGCCCATCGCCCCCTATGGTTAAAACCTTGGAGGGGGGATTATGCCTCAAAATTTAATATTTGCGAGCAGAACACGATACAAGGACTAGTGGGAAAAGAAGGAAAGTCCTTTCACAGTCCTTCTGTGGACAGGGCAGACAGCATCGTAGAGGACAGTCTCCTCAAAGACTGCCACCTGCAAGAGGTCACGTATAGACGTTCTAGGTTCCTGAGAGTGAACTCCAACCGTCTTTTTTTCCATAATGACAGGAAAATCAGAAAGCCAAATTTCTGACTATTACCTTCTCCCTCCTCCAAGACATGAAGTTCCTATGAGGATAACAGATCATGGGTCTTGGAGATAATCAGGTCCGGTTTCGGCATAGTTTTTTCTGTGCCTCCCCAGGACAATATTATACAGACCTCTAGCCTCCCTGCTGTCCATCACAACGTCAAGGGTCTGGGATTTATTCTTCAGTGTTTCTGGTTTCAAAACCTTCACAAGACTGGTTGATGATAATGGACCTACGATACCTCAGCAGAGCTATCTCGGGGAAACGTCTGTGATATCCATTCTCCAGCAAGGAGATTTCATGGCCACTCTGAACCTGTCAGCCTGCTTAGATAAGCAGCTATTTGCAGACCAGCTGGTTAAAACATATTTTAAGGGTGCATTCAGGCTTAGTCCGCCTGTTACCGACCCAATCTCTCAATGGGATTTAGCTACTGTTTTAAAGGGGTTATGTGATTCCCCTCTTGGAGCCTCTAGAAGAGGCTGAGATTAATTTTCTCACATAAAGACAGTGTTCCTTTTGGCTATAACCTCAGCTCAAAGAGTTGGTGAGTACAACTAAGATTTATGAAAGGGTTCCTCCCTAAGGTACAATCATATTCTAAACTAAACCAGGTTATCTCATTACGAGTTTTCTATCCCAGTCCGTCATCTCTGGAGGAAGTTAAACTTCACTCCCTGGATGTGGCCAGATGCCTCGGAATTTATATTCAGAGATCGTGGCCTTTTAGATGGGTCAAAGAATTTTTTTTCTATAATTTCCTTGGAAAAATAATGGGCTCAAGGCCTCTAAAGTCTCCTTGGCACAATGAAGCCATAAATTTGGCTTTCACTTCACAGGGGTTAGACCCCCCCTTGTGTGTGTTCGAGCTCAATCTACAAGAGCCATTTCTACCTTTTGGGTAGAAAGAAGCTCTGTTCCTTGGGAACAGATTTGTTCGTCAGCTTCTTGGAGCTCTCTCCATACCTTTGTTAATCATTACAGATTTAACATCCAGGGTACAGAGGCCACTTCTTTTGGCCATTCTGTGTTAAATTCTATTCTTCAAGAGGGCCCTCCCTAGGGTTCTGCTTGCTAGATCCCCAATATTGCGCTGCTGTGGGACGTTAGGGAAGTATAGATTATAATGTTGATCTGTTTTGCCTTAGTCCCAACAGCAGCACAAGGCTCCCTCCCTATGTGTTATGTATTTGTCTTTATAATTACACGCTGGGGGGTTGGTACTTCCTTCCTTATATTGAGGAGGGGGAGGGGTTACGGTTAACTATTTGTTGTTCATTAAAAATTCCATTCTGTCCTACCAGAACACAGGGGCAGAAATACCCCAATATTGTGCTGCTGTTGGGACTAAGGGAAACCAGATTAACATCATAATCTATACATATATATGCACATGCATTTTTACATTTTTTGTATTTATTTATGCAGGCTATGGGTCTAGCCGTTTAAACTGTAATTGTTTGTGAGTAACTTGACACCTTGTATACTGTCTATAAAATATATATATATATATATATATATATATATATATATATATACCGTTGAAACCAGAAGTTTACATACACTATATAAAAAGACACATATGCATGTTTTTCTCAATATCTGACATGAAATCAGAATAAACCTTTCCCGTTTTAGGTCAGTTAGGATTAGCATTTGCCAAATGCCAGAATAATGAGAGAGAGAATTTTTTACGGCATTTTTATTACTTTTCTGCAAAGTCAAAAGTTTACATACATTTCACTAGTATTTGGTACCATTGCCCTTAAAGAGGACCTTACACATCTTCATGTATATGCTGTTTTACATACCACTAGAAAGTCGACAGTGCGCTGAATTCAGTGCACTTTCGGCTTTCTCGGTATGTGCCCCGGGGCTGGAGATATCGGGGTCGTAGTTTCACCGTCAGAAGGGCGTTCCTGACAGTCTAGCTGTGAGGAAGACTTGTACTGGGGGGCGTTCCTCACAGCTCAGCGTCATCGCTGACAGTACAGCTCTATGTAGGAGTACGGAGAGAGGGGGCATTCCTTACCGCCAGTGATGATGCTGAGCTGTGAGGAACACCCCAGCCCCCCCAGTACAGTGCTATGGACGAGAACAGAGAGAGGGGGTGTTCCTTACAGCCCAGTGATGACGCTGAGCTATGAGGAACGCCTCCCCCAGTGCAGTGCTATGAAGGAATACTGTCAGGGAGGGCGTTCCTCACAGCGCAGCTAGACTGTCAAAAATGCCCTTCTGACGGTGAACCGTGAAACTACGACCGCCGATATCTCCAGCCCCGGGGCACATACCGGTAAAGCCAGCAGTGTGCTGAATTCAGCGCGCTGTCATCTTTCTAGCAGTATGTAAAACAGCATATACATGAGGACGTGAAAGGTCCTCTTTAAACTGTATGACTTGGGTCAAACTTTTGGATATCCTTCCACAAGCTTCTGACAATAGTTGGTAGGAATTTGGGTCCATTCCTCCTAACAGAACTGGTGTAACTGAGCCATGTATGTAGGCCGTCTTGCTCGCACCTGCCTTTTCAGCTTTGCCTATAAATTTTCAATAGGATTGAGATCAAGGTTTTGTGATGACCACTCCAAAACATTGACTTTGTTATCCTTAAGCCACTTTGTAACCAGTTTGGCAGTATGCTTCAGGTCATTGTCCATTTGGAAGTCTCATTTGTGCCCAAGCTTTAACTTCCTGGCTGATGTCTTGAGATGTTGCTTCAGTATTGCTACTTAGTGTTCTTTCCTCATGATGCCATCTATTTTGTGAAGTGCACCAGGCCCTCCTGCAGCAAAACAACCCCACAACATGATGCTGCCACCCCCCGTGTTTCACAGTTGGGATGGTGTTCTCAGTCTTGGTCATAATGACCATTGTTACATATGGAGGAAAAAAAGGAGAAACTTGCAAGCCTGAGAACACCATCTCAACTGTGAAACGGGAAAGGTTTATTTTGATTTCATGTCAGATAATGAGAAAAACATGCATATGTGTCTGTTTATATAGTGTATGTAAACTTCTGGTTTCAACTTTGTACATATATAATTTTTTATTTTTTTTTTTTAAATCAATAAAGTTTGAAATATTTTTGATATATTGTCTGTTCTTGGTGTATCAAGTGATTTTGGCTATTTTTTTTTTTTTCGCTTGTTTTATATGTTCATATGAGGCCAGCATGTTGTTACTTGAGAGGTTACTCAATGTTTAAAGAAGAGCTTGAGCACAGCATTACCCACTGTCAGCTTTATATTCTCATGTCTCAGTGTTATGTAATTGTTATTATTTATAAGCAGGGACTATTATTTATAAGGATGCGATATAACAACTGATGAGTGGGTGCAATAATCTATTAGGCGGTACAAAGGTGGTCTTATGAATTGTATGTGGGAAAATGGGGGTTATTTTGGGGGAAGAAAGTAGGCATCATTAAAGGGGTTGCCTTTGGAGGTTGTATATCAGCATTTGGGGGCCACCTGCTTTTAATTTTGCCCAGGGCTACACTTTGTCTAAAAACGGCCCTGAGTACAGATGCATACATTTATTAAAGGGTTAGTCCATATTAGACATTTATGGCAAATTCCGAATATTCCACAAGTGTCTGATAGATGTAAGTCCTACTCTGAACAAGTACTAAGTAGGAAGAGGTGCCTACACGTGCAGACAACTCTCTTCAGGCACATCTATAGGAGCCAGGGAAACCGCTGAATGCTTGCTCATCTAACTCTCAGAGAAGTGAACAGGTAAAGCTACATGCATTCATTAATACTTCATTTAGTCTCAGCCTGTGTGCGTTGGCAAGCAGCCTGCTCACCAGGCAACATGGGGATGAAGGACTCCTAGAGATATGACATAAATCTCCAAGATGGGAATAGCCTTCTAAACAAAATTATGTTATTATTCAGTGATAATGGTATTATAAGTCATAGTATTTAGAGGCAGACTATGAGAACTCAGTTAGATCGTGACTGTTACTACCCTCTCAGTGGTAATAGTAATACGAGGCAGGGCAACTGCTCAGTGATGTCAGTATTATGGGACTGTGACAATTTCACAGGCAGTGTCGGACTGGGGTCCCACTATAAAGCTACATGTATACAGGGTGGGCCATAAGTATGGATACACCCAGATACCATTGTTTTTCTTGTGCAATTCTCCATGTGTTTGATGATGTCTTTTCCCCCCTCCATGTACTAATATGCCACAAACGGTAAGGTGATATCAGCAACCACTTCCATTTTATCTGGGTGTATCCATACTTATGGCCCACCCTGTTATTAACTAACACTCTTCCAAATTCATAAAATGTCTCCAACATAAATCTACTTTCCAGTAGTAGCTTGTTGCCTAGTCCTTACCTCTGATTATTTCTATCCTGGGGTCTTGCCAGTAGCCTGCTGCCTGGCTCTTGCTTTGAACTAGGGCCCTTCTAGCTCTGTGAGTCGGGGTTATGTGTCCACACAGCAGCAGCAACTGGGTATATAATGAACTGTGTTTCTTAACTAATCTACACAGTGCAGTATACTGACACACACACTGGTAGTTGAGATGCCGTATGATGAGTATCTGTATGAAGTACAATGAGTGTACTGTGCCATGCCAGGTTAAGCTGGGGCTCGCCTGCTTCAAGAAGTCTCGGGGAGCTTGCTCTCATGGATAATAGCAGTTAGAAGTGGCACTCTGGCAACCACTTAGTGGTTTCTACAAGATTAGAAAATCATAAACAATATTAAATATTAAACTATGAAGAATAATATCTTCATGAGTAAACCAGTGGCAAAATAAAGTATCAATGAAGATCTGTATTTTGGTTGGAGCTACCCTTTATAGAGGATTACAATATTGATGGCATAGCCTTAGGACAGGCCTTTAAAGTCAGAGTCTGACTCTTGGCTCTCCCATGAAACATCTGTTTGATGGAATCTCAGGACATACGCATCCACTGTGGTCTCTTCATTTTTACATTGCTTCATACACTTCCATGATGTACATTTTGGAGAAGTTGTGTAGGATATTGCCACCTTTTTCCATTCACCTGAATGGGACAAAGTTGTAATACCTATCTAAGTCTATACAGTGAGGTGTATGGAGCAGCATCTGAGTTCAGTGATCTCTTTTAAACAGATGATCGGCAGGATGGACTCTATCCAATCTGATTAATTCTTAGAAAACTCCTTTAGATATGTATCATTAAATCATTGTGTTATATAAGGTCTGTGAGTTTCTTTCAGTACATTGAACAATTCCAATAGGTCAGTTATTCCACAATGATATTTGTGATTATCAACAAAGCACAGAGCGGCTATTATTGACAGCCTGTCAACCATCTGCTTTGTGCATAGATGGACTGAAGTGTTCCCACTATGTGCATAGTGCGTTCTGGCAGGGCATGCTGAGCAGCTAGTTAACTATGTGCAACTGTAATAACATTTGACAAGCAGGGATGAAAGCCTCCAGTCTCAGCTGGGGTTGTATGAATCATTTGTCTAGAGCCCGAACATGAGATACCTCAGTATTGAGGCAAGGTTTACACGTTCAGGTTTTGTGATGCAGTTTTTAAGTCTAAAACCAGGAGTGGATTAAAAAAAAGAGAAGGAGTACCATATGTCCTTTTATAGGTTCCCTACCTTTATGATCCATACTCGGTTTTTGCATCAGAAAACCTGAAGATGGAAACAGACCCCCAAAGAGAACTGGATAAGCAACAATCACAGGAAACCTGAGAGTTGCTTTTACCTTGGCACTGCCAATACTGTGGTAGACAGAGACATTATAATATTACAGCCAATTTTACTTCACAGGCACAATGCAGAGTAAAAAAAAAAAAAACAGCAAAACAAGATGAAGTCACCATAGTAAAATTACAGCTTTTCAGACAGAAATAGATAAATAAATAGCCAGATATATATGAGAGAGATCAATTTTTATTTTATTGATGAAACACATAGAAAGACAGTAAACAGTACCCTCAAAAGTGGTTAATAACATCTGTTTAATGCATTTGTTATTAATATCCATTGTTTCCTATGAACAGCCATGGTTTGTATTGTTCGCTGATATTCTTTATGTTGGCCTGTAAGAGGACGATCTCCAACTGACACAGAAGCTGGCTCAGCTTATAAACAGAATGGCCCTACCTAAGGTTCTGGTACAGATGTAGTGGTGCTGTGATCTCCTAGCATGGCTGGGAGAGCCCATCATTTCAAATAAATTACTGTACAGCATCTGTTGTGAATGCAGAACCCATGACCCATGACAGCAACCAGCATTGGCTTATTTAGCCTATCATATTTGATCAGAATTACTAGCAAACATTGACCATTAGTAACCCCGGTCACAATGTAATTTTAGAAATCCCTGCCTTCATTTTCTTGTACAGGGGACCTTAAAAATTGGGGATCATCTCAGGAGATTCTGTGCACTAGAAGAGAAACTTCAGGTCACTGAAGCTTATAGTCAGTCACATGAGAACAAAGACACTTTCTTGTTTCTATTTTTGTTCTGATTTGTTCTGAATTGAAAAGATCAATGGTGCATCCCCCATTTCTTTAAAAACTATCCAGAAACAACCAGCAGCCGCAGGCTAGTACTATTAGCATGGGAAGTTCCATGTTTTTTGTTGTTTCCCAGCTTGTCATTACCAGCCTGCAGCTGCCCCACTATTTAACCATCACTCCTGAGTGTCAGGTGCTGACTGAAATGACTATCACCTCTGATTGTACTGTCTAAAGTTCTACTCCTCTCAGCAGGGGTGAACCTAGCCTCTTTGCTGCCTGAGGCAGGGGCGCACCGCTAATGAGGCGGCTCTGTCCGTCACTGTCTGGGGGCGGCATTTTTACTATTCAATGTAAACAAAAAAAAAAAAAAAAAAAAAAAACAAAGCTGAGCGGGGCCTGTCCTGGGCTGGTTTACGAGACGTCGCATCTCAGCGCACCCGGCGATACAATGACGTCATCGTGCCTCCTACGCTGAGACACAGACGTCGCGGACAAGAAGAGGAGGCAGCGGCGGCTGCATCAAGGCATCGCAGGTGAGTATAACTTTTTTCTTATATATAAATAGGCCATAACCTGCTGGAGTATCCCCAGCAGGTAACGGCCTATTTATTTACCTACCCCACGTCTGCTCGTGGCCGCCTCCGCTTCCCCTTCTGCTATGGGATGCAGAAAGGGAAGTGGATGCCGCTGTGAGCACCCGCGGGCATCGGTAAGTGAGGCCGCGGGCCTCAAATACTACTATTATTATACTCCAGGGTCTTTTCAGACCCCAATTAAACAGGGCCAAAAGCTGCAAGGAGTGCACCGTTGTCCAGGATAGGTAAGTAGCACTGGTTTTTATGTTTGTCGCCTCCCCTGGGTCTCCGTTCATTATACTCTGGGGTCTGAAAAGACCCCAGAGTATAATAATAGTTCATGGGTGGGTCACTATGGGGCATAATACTGTGTGCAGGGGCCACTATGGGGCATAATACCGTGTGCAGGGGCCACTGTGGAGCATAATACACTATGCAGGGGCCACTATAGAGCATAATACAAGTGCAGGTACCACTATGGAGCATAATACCAGTACAGGGGCCACTATGTTTTTATAAGTTTGTAGACTGGGTGTCTGCTGAGACTCCCACTGAGCCTGGAAATTGGGTCTTTTTTTCCCCCACTGGGAATTCAGCCTGCAGCCATGCTGAATATAGGCATGTCGCTTGGCAGATGGATGAACACACACTCCCATTCTCTTTCATAGGAGTGCCGCAGATAGCCTATATTCTGCTTGACTGCGGCCAGGCTGAATTCCAAGTGGGGGAAAAAAAAAACAATTCTAAAGCCCAGTGGGGGTCTCAGCAGACAGACCTCAAACCCCCCCCCCCCACCTACCTACCATACCTAGATCATCAATCAGGTATTTAGGGGATAAATATTTTTAAAAGCAATATATCATTAATATAAAAACACTTACTTCAACTACTTCAGCCAGGGGGCACAGACAGAATCCAAATCCAGGAAGAAGCAGTAGCCAGGCCAACAGTAGCGCTAAAATCCTTCCTGAGAGCAGGGACAAGGAGACCGCGCAGGAGCCACACTGCGTATCATAGGAGTGGTTTGATCACGTCAGCTTCATATACTAGCGACGTCACGTGACCTGACGCGATGGGCGGGGGCTGAGAGTGGAGTAATTGATGATCCAGGAGCAGGCCAAGTGAACGTCTGAGGGTGGACCACTGGAACAGCACTGCTGCCAATAGGTGAGTGCTGATGCAGCGCTGTCTCCACACGGCCGCCCCGAGCTACCTCTCTCCTCCCCTGTCTACATCTCTAAGCCAGCCCAGGACAGGTTCCGCTCAGCATGTTTTTTAAAGCGGCCTGTCTTGGGCTGGTTTAGGTCAGTCAAAATGCCGCCCCCCTAACTGGCAAAGATAGCGCCGCCTCACTTCACCTCATTAGAGGTGTGCCCCTGCCTCTCAGTTCCCATAGAAATGGCAGATGGCTGAACACAAAGACCTAGCCTTAGTAGTGGACAGCTATTAGACAGCTGCCTATTACTAAGGCAGTGATACAGTATTTAAAAAAAAAAAAAAAAACAGGAATTTTTTTTTTTTCCATGTACTCACCTAAACCTGTCTTCTTTCTTCTCCTGTGTTTTGGCACATGGGAGCGTCCAAGTCAAGGAATAGTTCAGGAGAGGGGTGTTGGAGAGTATCCCTACCTCTGCACCTCATGGTAGTCCGTGGACTGTAACTGATTTGGATAAGAACTGTGCCTTTATTATTGGACATGTAACTGCTAAGCTTTTCTTTAAGTAAAGCACAATGAGTGTTTCTGCTAAACTGCAATCTCCTATCTTTTTGGCTCTTTGTTTACAACAACCACTGCTCCACAGTGGCCTCACACAGTATAATTCTCCATAGTGGCCTCACACAGTATAATGCTCCACAGTGGCCCCACACAGTATAACACCCCACAAAGTATAACGCTCCACACAGTATAAAGCTCCACCGTGGCCCCACAAAGTATAACACTCCACAGTGGCTCCACACAATATAAAATGGTCCCAAGAGGCCCCCCAGTATAATTCTCCACAGTGGCTCCCCACAATATAATATGCTGCCTAGAGGCCCACCAGTATAATAAGGGCAGCACGGTGGCTCAGTGGTTAGCACTGCAGCCTTGCAGCGCTGGAGTCCTGGGTTCGAATCCTGCCAAGGACAACATCTGCAAGGAGTTTGTATGTTCTCCCCGTGTTTGCATGGGTTTCCTCCGGTTTCCTCCCACACTCCAAAGACATACTGCTAGGGAATATAGATTGTGAGCCCTATATGGGACAGTGACTGTCAATGTCTGTAAAGCACTGCGGAATATGATGGTGCTATATAAGTAAGTCAAATAAATAAATAATAATGCTCCCCAAATAGTATAATATGATCCACAGAGGACCCTCTAGTATAATGTTCCACAAGGTATAATATGCTCCACAGCAGCCCCCACACAGTAAAATTGCTCCACAGTGGTCCCCATACCGTATAATATGCTTCACAGTGGTTCCCATACAGTATAATATGCTTCACAGTATAATAGGCTCCCCACACAGTATAACATGCTCCACAGTGGCCCCCACAAAGTATGACATGCTCTCAAGAGCCCCTCTTGAGCCGCTTCAGGTGAAACCTACAAAATTCGACGAATATTCATGAGGTTCGGGCCTCCAGTTTGTTTTGGTGCTATTATTATACTCTGGGGTATCCTCAGACCCCAGAGTATAATAAGTAGAAGGGGAGTAGGGGAGATGATGGAAAATACTCACCTTTGCCTCATCTCTCCTGGGCATCCTTGCTCCACCTGGTTCTCTCCAGTATCCTCTTCGGTCCTCTTCTGCCACGAGCCCCAGAAGTCACTGTTGGTTTGGAAGGCAGAAGAGGATGCTGGGAACCATCGGAAGCCCAGGAAAGGTGAATATAAGAATTTGTTATTTTTAATCACCTCTCCTGAGTAGGCTACTATGGAAAAAGGGCCTGGCAGCACAGACATCACACGCCGGGCCCCTTTCTATTAACGAGATGTGTAGTGGTCAGGGAACCAGGCTTTCACGAACCGCTTTCATAGTGATGCGGGGACCCGGCAATTTCTAGCTGGCTGCGGGCCCCTGCCTACTTCACCACCTTAACTGGAGGACAGAGTACAGCCCACTGCACCCTGCCTCTCTGTTTCACTTTCCCTAGTGTACCCCAAGGACCGGAATTAATAGCCTCCACCATGGAGGGCTGGAGAACAACCATGACTCCAGCAGAAGTGTGTCAGATCAGAAATGCCTCCCAAACCAATAATAGTATTTTTTGTAGCCACAAACCAATGAAGCAATGCAGAGATAACTGTCTTTTAGATATGTAAATCAGACTGTAAATGCATTGGAGTCAGACTTGATTTGCCAGATTTGCCTACAGACAGCCTCAAGCAATGTATAGGGAATGACACAGTCATGGAGCAGTCCAAGATTCTAGTGAAGACGTGGCATACAAGGTTGCCCTTAGAAATTTGGGGGCAAAACTTGTGGGCCCACCTCCTCCCCAATGTATCTTACAGTTTCCTGTCCTGCGGCCCCCACACGTTATATATAATTCCCAATACTTCCCACACAGTATGAAGCTTCCCCCACAGTATAATGCTTAACATGGTATATAATGTTCCACAGTGACTCCAAACAGTATAAAATGCTCCCAAGAGCCCTCCCTCATAGTATAAGACTCCACTGTGGTCCCCCCACAATATAATACTCCACAGCAGCCCCACATGATATAAAATACTCCCCTGAGCCCCCCACACTGTAATGCTTCACAGTGGCCCCACACAGTATAATATACTTCCCAAACCCTCCCCCCCCCCCCACACACACACACACAGTATAATGCTCCACAGGGGCTGAACACAGTATAATATCCTCTCAAGAGCAACCCCATAGTTTAATGCTCCACAGTGGCCCAACACAGTATAAAATGCTCCAAAGAACCCTCCTTCACAGTATAATTCTCCACAGTTACCCCATCAGTATAAAAAGCTCCCCTGAGCCCCTCCCCACTGTAATGCTCCATAGTGGCTCCACACAGTAAATATACTCCCCAGAGCCCCCCACAGTTGCTCCCAAGAGGCATCCCCCACAGTATAATGTTCCACAGCAGCCCCACACAGTATAATGCTCCATAGAACCTTCCCACAGTATAATGCACAACAGTGTCCCCATAGTATAATATGCTCCCTCCCCCCAGCATAATGCTCCACAGTGGCCACACACAGTATAATATGCTCCCGACGGTGCCCCCACACAGTTTAAAATGCTCCCTAGAACACCCAAAGTACTATACTCATACTCACTATACTGCTTCAGGAAAACCCCACAAAATTCATTTTAACAAATATTCATGAGGTTTGGCACTCGGGCTTTGTTTCAGTGCTATTATTGTACTCCTCAGACCACAGCATATAACAAGTGGAGCATTTGTCTGTCTATGCATCCTCTTCAGGCCTGCATCTAACATCACGCATCCTCCTCAGCAGTCATGTGGGGCACACTGACATCATTATGCTCTGCAATGCACATTAGCAGCATAGTGGATGAAATTTAAACAAATCTTTTCCACTTACTGCCAATAAAGTCGATGCCCAAACATGCTGTAGCATTGAAATCTGTCGGTTTCAAGCTACAGCATGTCAGTTTATGTCTTGGGTTTTCACCACAGCTTTTACCCTTTGAAATTCTGCAGCACTTGCCCATGTTCCATGGAGAGAGCTGATTGGCAGGGGTGCCAAGAGTCAGACCGCAATATTGATATTGATGGCCTTTTCTAAGGATAGACCTTATATTGTGATCCCAGAAAACTCATTTAATTATTACCCTTTGTCTTGGGAAGAGCTGCAGGATTCCTATGGGGAGGACATGGAAGGTCTCACACACTGCATAACAGACTACATTAATTTTTGTGTGGACAACTCGGTACCCACAAAATTGGTGAGATGCTTCTCTAACAACAAATCATGGATTAACCCTGATATAAAAGTTTTTCTCAAGGAGAAAAAGATGGTATTTAGGTCAGGAAAGGCTGAGGAAGGTGAAAAAGGAGCTGAGGCGTCAAATCCGGGAGGGGAAAGCCAATTATATGAGATAGATGGAAGAACAAATGGCACTCAAAAAGATTAGTGAGGTCTGGAAAAGTCTTAAGTCAATATCTGGACACAGACAGCCTGTCTCTCAGGTAAAAGGAGATACAAAGTGGCTTAATGAACTAAATGTAAGGGAATTGCCAGTTGAGCAATTCTCCAGTGCTGCTGCAAAAACCTGAGAGGAAGGGAATACAGAGACAGTGAGCCCTAAAGTTGACCCAGACCCTGTCCCTACCTACTTGTCTCACTGTCCTAATGACAGGAACAACTTGGAGCCGGTCCCTACTCTGAATAAGTGACAACAGAGAACGCAGACAGGACGCACAAACAACAAAGGGAGGTCAGCTAGCCAAGGGGTCGGTAACAATCGAGCAATGCAGTACAGAATCAAAATCCAAGAGAATAGTCAAAGGAAAGCCAGTGCTCAGAAAATCAGAAGAGCAGGTAACAAGGAACAAGGAGTATAGCCAGTAAGCAAAATGCAATAGCAGGCGCCGATGGGAAAGTGAGCAAACAATAAATAGGGAGAAAGAACCCGCCCCGGACTTGATAGGAGGACAGGCTGTCAATCACAAAGGCAGGACTAAAGTTAACTCTTAGTGGAGCAGGGGGAGAGCAAGGTGAAGGAGAAGGACGTGGTGGAAAATCAATTAAGGAGGTGAGGGAATAGGACAGTGTTCAGACAATACAAGAAAAACCCAAGGAAAGAATTACAACCAGGCACGCCTCCTGCACCGCAGCGTGCGCCCAGAGGACGGCGCCAAAGCCTGGACAGGCAAGGACGTTACACTAAATCTATTCTTCAATAGATTTGATCACACACCAGCTCCTCCAACCCCAGCATATCATTCAATCCTCTCTCCCACACTGACCTCACCTCCTGCTGTTAGTTCTCACCTCCAGATCAGTAAATCTAGCAATCAGTCATCTGGCTACAGTCTGATCTTCACAAGTGCCCAGGTGAGAAAGGAACTCAGAAAGATCAAGACAATGAAGGCCACAGGGACAGATGGCATCAGTGCTAGGCTACTTAAGACTTGCGGGGACCAGCTGTGTGGTATTATTACATATATGTTCAATATAAGCCTGAAGCTGGGAATGGTACCACAACTGTGGAAATCATCTTATCATCTTGTGTGGTACCTGTTCCAAAGACATCTCATCTGATGGGACCTTAACAGCTACAGACCTGTAGCATTGACATCCCACTTGATAAAGGTTTTAGAGATATTGGTTCTCAAACTTCTCCGCCCTCTAGTGAGCTCAGCTATGGACCCTCTCCAGTTTGCCTATTGGCCGGGTATTGGGGTGGATGATGCTATCATCCACCTTCTACACAGAGCTCTTTCTCACCTGGAGAAACCAGGGAACACTGTGAGAATAATGTTCTTTGATTTCTCCAGTGCTTTTAACACCATACAGCCAGGGATACTGAGAGACAAGCTGGCCCTTGCTGGAGTGGACCACCACCTCTTCAACTGGATCCTACACTACCTAATAAACCGACATCAGTATGTGAGAGCCCAGGACTGTGTGTCAGACACCGTGATGTGTAATACAGAGGCACCTCAAGGTACAGTTCTTGCCCCTTTACTCTTCACACTGTACACTGAAGATTTTAGGTGCAACTCATCTAGCTGCTACTTACAGAAGTATTCTCTATAACTCTGCAATAGTAGGCCTCATCACAGACGAAGATGACAGGGAGTATAGAGAACTGAATCAGTATTTTGTGGATTGGTGCCAGCAGAACCACCTTTAGGATTAATGCTGGGAAGACTAAGGAGATGGTGGTGGACTTTTGCAAGCACAGATATCCTCCAATACCAGTGGACATCCAGGGGACAGGCATTGAGATAGTCAACACCTATAAGTAACTGGGTGTGTTCCTCAATAATAAGCTGGACTGGGCAGATCACTTGGATGCACTGTACAGAGAGAGCCACAGGTTCTACCTACTTAGGAGGCTGAGAGCCTTTGGAGTCCAGGGGGCACTTCTTAGGGCCTTTTTCAACTCGGTAGTGGCATCAGCCATCTTCTTTGGAGTGGTCTGCTGGGGGAGTAGCATATCAACCAGGGATAGGAATAGACTTGACAAGCTGATTAGAAGGGCCAGCTCTGTCCTGGGGAGCCCCCTGGACCCAGTGCAGATGGTGGGTGACAGAAGGATACTGTCTGTGGTGAGCTCCATGCTGGAGAATAACTCCCATCCCATGTATGAGACCGTGATAGCACTGGGCAGTACTGACCAACTGCTTCACCCTAAGTGTGAGAAGGAGCACTATCGGAAGTCTTTCCTCCCTGCTGTGGTTAGGCTGTACAACCCAACACCGACCTAAGCGGAGGTCATTTCATACAGACAACTGAAAGATCTTAAGTTGTGATATCCCTTCTACTACTTTTTTACCTTTACCTTTTTATCTGTACCTACTGTCACTGTAATGCTTCTACCTTGGAGTTTTTTGTATTTGTGTTTGTATTATCTATGCTGCTGTAATACACTGAATGTCCCCATTGTGGGACTATTAAAGGATTATCTTATCTTAATTTATCTTATCTTCTTGCGCACTGTAGTTCTAGCTATACTAAACTTTTCTCAATGAACTATGAATTATTGTTGCAAAGCATTTGCCATAAGAAGAGGCATGCAACAATAGTGCAATGATTTACAAGGGAAGGAAGAGGTGATGGAAAGCAATCAGTCTTCCCACATATACTGTATATTAACATTTATTTTGTTTTTATTTTTTACTCCCTGCTTTGCAAAAGCCATAACTTTCTAATTTTTCTGTTTACGTAGTTACATTAGGGCTTGATTTTTGCATGACAATTTGTACTTCAAAATAGTACCATTTATTATTCTGTATAAAGTACTGCGAATCGGGAGAAAAATTGAAAAAGGTAGAATTGAAAAAAATGCAGTACCTCCAATTCTTTACAGGTTTTGTTTTTACAGCTACCACTGTGCAGTGAAAATGCTATATTAGTTTTATTCTCTGGGTTGGTATGATCACGGTGATACCAAATTTATATAGTTTTTTCATGTTTTTATTAACTTTGCAAAAATTCTAAATTTTGAAGAAAAAAAAATTTCTTTGAATCACCATATTCTGACACCTGTAACTTTTATATTTCATTGTATGGAGCTGTGTAACATGTCTTTTTTTGCGGGACAACATGTAGTTTTTATTGTTACCATGTTGGGGAATGTATGAAGTTTTGGTTACTTTTAGTGGTGCACGTAGGGGTTAAGCATGAAGGGAAAATATGAGAGACAAGTATAAAAAGCCGTCATAAAACATCAAGCCAAAGAGGTTGTCCAGGAAAAAATATTATTTTTTAAATCGGCCGGGGGCGGTGAAAAAAAAAAAAATCATACTCACCTTTCCCTGATGCTCCGGTGTCCTACCGGTCTATTTTAAAATATTTTAAATCTCAAAAGAAAAGTGCCTGTTACTCTTTTTTTGATTATCAGCTTCTCCTGTCAGGTAAACTCTGCATTTTGTTAATACACTTGTTAAAATTGTATCTCCTGTAAATATATACAATATGTAGTATCACGGAAGATGATAGAAATTAATATTAATCCCTTCGCAACATGTGCCATAATAGTATGGCACTGATGAGGCTTTAAGGCAAACTGCTGTACTATTATGGCAGAATCCTTCCGCGCGCTCAGACACTGAGCAGGCAGCTTTCAGAGCAGGTGCTAGCTACAACACACTGCTAATACTCTGCTCTAAGACTGAACTCTGATAGCAAATGTTAACCCCTTAGATGTCACAGTCAAACAGGCATTTAAAATCAAATCTATAAAAAACATGCTCATGTTTTCAACAATGGGGTGCAGTTTTCAAAAATGGGGTCACTTTGCTGATGATTCCACCTTACTGGTACCTTAGGGGCTCTTCAAACGTGACATGGTATCCAAAAACTAAAAGCAAATGGTGCTTTCACTTCTGCGCCCTGCTGTGTGGCCAAATATAAGATTATGCCCACTTATATGACTTATTTGTTGTACCCCGGATACCACACATAATTATGTTATAATTGGCTAAAAACTGCTGTTTGGGCATTCAGCCAGGCACAGAAGAGAAGAAGCACTATTTGGTTTTTGGAGCTCAGATTTAGACAGTTTGGTTTTTGGAAGCCATGTCACTTTTGCAGAGCCCATGAAATGTCAATAAAGGGGAATTCCCTGACACGTGACCCCATTTTGGAAATTGTAAGGGAAAATTTTTCTATAAATATGTAATTTTGGTGCGCAATATATTGTGTCAGAGATTATCCTATCCAAAAGCTTTTGTACCCAGGATAACCTGCTTAACAGTGTTTGGAGTATGGAGAAGGGTGAATCAGTTCGCAACAAACTGGATTCAATCCGAATATTCCAAATTTTTCCTTTTTTTAACACAACTGAACACTTTGGAATTTGTCTCGTATTAACTAAAATTGGCCACTGCTGATAAATTATTATAATCTGGGGTCTCTTCAGACCCCAGAGTATAATAGCTGGAGTCCCAGGTGAGGTGACAAAAATAAAAAAAAAATCAGCTGGAAAAAAAAAGCAACGGACGCCACGAGGAGTAAGACACAGAGCGACTGACGCCTAAGGAGTCCCAGAATAGGTAAAGGAAGGTGAGTATAAATATTATTTTATTTTTGTCACTTCCCCTGGGCCTCCATCTATTATACTCTGGGGTCTGAGGAGCCCACAGAGTATAATAATTTCCCTTCTGGCTCTATCCGAACAAGTTTGGACTGAACCGAATTAGTGGTTCGCTTTGTTCGAACACAGGACGAAAAAAATCTTTTGGGATTTGCCCAACTTTAGTTTGGAGTATGTGTCTCTGCTGACAAAAGCTGGACACAACACATTGGGCACTAAAATGGCATATCACTGGAAAAACTGCAATTGTAACTTTTCACTACCAGATGCGCATTCATTTCTGGAAACTAAATGAATGCAACACTCAAGGATTAAAAATGCTTGCTATGCTCCTTGAAAAATTCTTTGAGGGGTGTAGTTCACAAAATGGAGTCACTTCTCGGGGCATTCCACTTTACTGGCACCTCCGGGGCTCTGCAAAAGCATCATCCAAAAAACAGTCCCTCTAAATCTACATTCCAAAAAGCATGGCTCTCCTTCTATTCATATATAACTGTTTAGGACCCAGGATAACCTGCTTAAAGTTTTAGGAGTGCAAGTTTCTGATGACAAAAATGAGGGCGCAACGTATTGGGCACTGGAGTGGCATATTTCTTTCCATTTTTACTTTGCACATTAATTTTTGTGAAGCACTATTGGACTTCAAATGCTCACTTTATAAATTCCTTGAGGGATGTAGTTTGGAAAATGGGGTCATATTTTGAGGGTCAATTTTTCCAAATTTTTTGTGGTAGTATGAATTTTTTCCAAATTTCCACCAAATTTCCTAAATTTTTCCTAAATAAATACAAACAATATTGATCAAACTTTATCACTAACATGCAGTACAATGTGTCATGAAAAAAACAATCTCAAAATCAGTTATGTAAGTTAAAGCATCTCAAAGTTAATGCCAAATAAAGTGACATATCTCCTGATGATGCAAAATATTGGTGAAACATGCTGGACTTTCTTTCTTCATCCACATTTTTATGTCAGGCAGTATTTATCTGTATTAGCCTGAAGCCTTATGAACTATGTAATGTGCAGCATGGGGGCTCAGTGGTTAGCACTGCAGTCTTGCAGTGTTGGAGTCCTGGTTTCAAATCCTGCCAAGGACAACATCAGCAAGGAGTTTGTATGTTCTCCCAGTGTTTGCGTGGGTTTCCTCCCACACTCCAAAGACATACTAGTAGAGAATGTAGATTGCGAGCCCAATGTCTGTAAAGTGCTGCAGAATATGATGGCGCTATAGAAGTAAGCAAATAAATAAATGTGCATGAGATTATCTCTTTAGCTCTCTATTACAGCTACAATAACACTCTGACATGTTTAAGTTGCTCAAGATAGTCAGGTGACACCTGAATAGACTAAATTAAGCCACTGAATGTGTAGGATCTGACATATATATAATTGAATTCCTCATAAGAACAAATATTTGGGGTATACTCTATGGCTCTTTATCGTTTTTATGAACACTCTCTTCATTCTATATTCATTGCTATTTTTGTTCGCTCAGTTACGATTAAGGGTCTTAGTCTTTTAATGCATATTATTAAAAGTTATTCTGTTGTTCTATTCTGTCGGAGGAATTGAACAATGGATAGGAGGACTGCTAAAATAGCAGTTACATATCGAGTCTGACGGACCGCATTGATTATAATGAGTTCCATCAGGTTTCAGTCGCCTAAAAACTGAAAGTGGCACACAAAAAAGTCATGCTTGCAGGACTTTTTCATCCACCGAATTCATGTGGACAGTGCAACAACTCCAGCGCGAATGTGGAGATAGCCTTAGGCAAATGATGGTCAGCACTCAGTTCTATTAAAACAACTACGGTCAAATACAGTCAGAACACAAACCATGTTTCATGAAACACAATCAAGTCAATGTCCTCATAGACTGCATAACACATAACTGGATTAGACACACTTGCTTAGCCTATAATATCATATACAATGAGCTGAGATACATGATTTAACTTGAATGGCGTTTGCGCTGTTTTCTTATCTCATGGTTGTCATCTAGAATAATGGAGATATTCAGACTTTATACTTTAATCTTGCTTGATGTACAGTAATTACTGAGTCACCTTTGTGATGAGAAATGTCACTGATATTAGTAGCAGTGATTACCGTCATATTATCTAGACCTGCCTTTTAGTGTTACCATCTTTCATTAAGTTCTGAGTTCTGCCCTACATAACATTATTTAGCTGTCACTGTAGTATAAAGTCCAGCTCTGCTCTTACCCACCACTGCCAGGCCCCTGGAGTGTGATGGTGGGAAAATTGGAAGTTTTAGCTTTGGAGACATTTTAGCTTTTCACAAGGAAAATAATTGCTAAATATATCTATATGTATTTATAGCTCTACTCATTGACAGGAGTCTTTCTTTCTCCAATGGCACATTCAGAAGCATTAAGAAAGCAAAGTAATGTATGTTTTTTCTGTACTTGACCCCTACAATTTGTAAAGTGCTGTCGGAATATGTATATAAATAAATAAGTATTATTATTATTATTAGAACTGTTTGGTACAGTATATTCTCTGTTGCGCTACTCCTGCCAGTTATTCTATTGTCTATGGGGGTCAGTATTTAAGTTACTGCAGTTGTCTTTAAAATGATGAAGTTAAGTGACTTCTTTATCAACTTTTCATGTAATATGTGATAGCTCTTTGAAATGTAAAATGGGCCTCAAAGGCTCAAACACAAAAAACACCAGTCTGCTTGCCTCTTCCCAAAAATGGTGTCCAGAATGAATAGTACCAATCCAAAAATCTTGTTTATTAAATGTCTAAGATAATGCGTTTCAGGGTATCCACAAAAACCTCTTCACCAAATCAATGACATACAAAAGCTTCTACAAAAATAAGTTAAAATACCCAGCTCCTGTGATCTAGAGGGGTCAAGGGTCAACACCTAGTTCACTTGATTTGCATATAAAAATCAGAGAAGGTAAATTCATATTCAAAACAAATTTCAAAGCAGATTTCAAAACATAATCATGCATAAAAGAATATATGATTAAATAAATAGAAGAGAACACCACCACTCCGCTACATCCAGTAGCTACATACGCGATGAGGTAATATCATCCACCAGGATTATTCAGTTTTTCCATCCTCTAAAACTCCCAAAGAAAACCTTAAAAAGAAAACCAGGAGAGGTGCTAGAAGGAGGGGCTCAAATAGAAGATGCCTTCAGAAAAAGCCCCAACCCCAAACGAAACAAGGTACAGCCACTGTAAAATATTGAATTTATCCACTCATATTATCTTCAACTGAGACAAGCCTATTAACAAAAGGCCTATCATTTTGTCCTACAAGTAATGTTGGTGAATTCACCTTATTTCTGAACCTTAATAACTTTATAATAAACTCACAGACATTAACCAGACATTTTTATGCAGAAATATAAATCAGAATCAGTCTTTTAGAAAGAGCAATTTTACTCAACTAGAAAAGCATTTACTAATCTAGTAATCTAGTAATCCATAATACTGATAAAGGAAGTGGAATTGTTATACAAGATCGCTCACCTATTTTGCAGAAGCTAAAAGAATTCTTGTGACATGGAATACTACACAATATTATATACTGATCCTACCATCGATCATTATAAGGAGTATGATTAATAAGGACGAGCATCAGGTATTCTTGGCAAAAAAGAGAATGGCCATTTTTTACTATCTCCCCAAAAAACATAAAGATGACCAACCCCCCCCCCCCCCCGGTCGCCCCAGTAATTTCAGGAATTAATTAATTAACTACCAATCTCTCATCTTCAGAAATATGTTATCACCCTCCCATCTTATTTTAACCCCTTTTCACCGCAGACATTTTTCGATTTTCGTTTTTGACTCCCCGCCTTCCAAACCCCATGACATTTATTTTTCTGTTCACAGAGCCATATGAGGGCTTAATGTTTGCAGGACAAATTGTACTTCATAAAAGTACCATTTAATATTATGTATGATGTACTGGGAAGCTGGAAAAAAATCTGTGCGACATTCTTACAGGCTTTGTTTTTACAGCATTCACTGTACAGCCAAAATGACACGTCACCTGTATTCTATTGGTTGACATGATTCTCTGGATACTGAATTTATATAGTTTTTTTACGTTTTAAATTTCTTGGAGTTGTCATATTCTGAAACAACTTTTTTATATTCCCATGTACGTGGATACATAAGGCATCTTTTTTTGTGGGGCCACATGTACTTTTTAGTTGTACCATTTTGGGGAACGTCTGTTGTTTTGATCGCTTCCCAAAATTTTTCAAATTTTTCTAGGGGGGGGGGGGGGGGTTACGAAATAGCAAAACTATGGCCGTATGGCACTTGATTTTTTTTTTTCCCACTGCGGCATTTGCTGCATGGGAAAAATATTTTTATATGTTTATACAACAGGCATTTTTGGATGTGGGGATGTATAATTTGTTTATGCTTATTTATCTTTATTTTAAATATAGGGAAAGGGGAGTGCTTTCAATTTTTAGGTTTTTATTGTTTTTTTTTTATATTTTTAACCCCTAGGCAACAAGTGATGTACTATTACGACACAGCTGCCTGGGTCATATGGCAACGCGCCATAATAGTACACTGTAACAGTTGGGGGTCACTATATCCCCAGACTCGGAGACTCGTGGTACCATGTCTGGGTGCGCCTGGTCCTTAAGGTACTTTTGGGCTGCGTTCCTATTGGGCTAAAGCATTTAGGGCAGTGCCCATTGAATGAATCCCTGAGACTGGGACCCCACGTGGCAGAAACACTGCAGTTTTTTTACAGTCCCTACAAAGTGGATGAGATTCTAACGAATCCCATCCACACAGTGCAGAAAAATACGCACAGTGGAAATGCTGCGATTTCCAAAACCGTTGCATTTTTGAAAATCGCAAACATTTCAATTATACCTATGGAAACACTGACGGTTTCCCTATAGGTATAATTGAAGCAGAAATTCCGCAGAGGAAGACTCTGCGGACTTTCTGTAAAAAGCTCTGCAGGAAAAACCGCAATGTGTTTCCCCTGTGGTTTTTCCTGCAGTGCTTTTTCGCTGCAGCCTGCTACGTGGGGCCTTACCCTGAAACTGTATATAATACATTTGAGAGCCTGCGACAACAGGAAATCTACTCAATTTGCAAACTAAATTCCTTGTCTCCCTTAGGTCTCAATGAAGCCACTGGGATAGTCATGTGAAACTTTTTTTTTACTGTTTTTCTTTTAATAGACTTGTGTATGATTTTTTTTATTTTTTACAGTAAATGTGAAGGTGAAAGGGAAAGGTCATGAGCCTACACTCTCACTCTTCTGCCTTCACCTGAGACCACTCCTGAGCCACCTCGTGAACCGATATGACTTGGTTCCACCATATCGGCTTTTCACAGGAGAATATTTCGGAGACAGCGAGGGTTATGTTTTTTTTGCGGGGATTCTGATCATATCTTGAAAAAATGTTCCAAGCGACCTGTGGCAGAAAACTCCAGCTCCTAAGTGGTTTTCGGTAAGACCACTTAGGCGAACAGGTATTTCCCTTCATTTCTCAGCAGAAAATTCTTTTGCCAGTTAAGATTCAGTTTTCTGAGAATAGTTTCTTAGGTAATGCTTTTGTTGTTTGCAGGTCAGTGGCCATCTTTCTGAATTTGTCGGTTGCGCAGACTTTGGGGCGTGCCATGAGTCTCCCTCACTAATCCAGTCTGTGTAAATGCAATTAATAACACACCGCTTTCCCAACAATCTGTTAAGTTTGTTATACCTCCAGTTACTATTCTTGTTGGTACTGTTCACACTGAATCTCTTTCCTTTTATGTTCTAAAAAAAACTTACCTGCAGATGTTGTTCTGGGTTCACCATGGTTACAAACACATAATCTTGTTATTGATTGGAGATTGTTATTATTCAATGGCATTCTGAGTGTACCAAGTCTTTGTATTTCTCTGAATTTGGCTTCTGTATCTGTGCCTACATTCAAGATTTTGTTGATGTTTTTTTCTGAATCCAGGGCTGATTTACTTCCTTCTCATAGATCGTACGATTGTGCCATTGATCTTGTTTCTGATGCTAAGCTTCCCAAGGGTCGCTTATACAATCTTTCTAACCCTGAAAGACAGGCCATGAAAGATTATATAAAAGATTTTCTCCACAAAGGTCATATTTATCCATCCATATCCCCAGTGGGAGCTGAGTTTTTCTTTGTTAAAAGAAACTGAGACCATGCATAGATTACTGTAATTTTAAATAAAATTCTGATAAAAAAAAAATCAGTATCCACTTCCACTCATTCCTGATTTACTGAATCAGATTTCTGGGGCTAAATGGTTCTCCAAACTCTATCTATGAGGGGCGTATAACCTTATACGAATTCGTAAGGGGGATGAGTGGAAGACAGCCTTTAATACTCCTGAGGGTCATTATGAATATTTGGTTATGCCATTCGGGTTAAGAAATGCACCCGCTGTCTTTCAGAATCTTGTTAATTACATTTTTCAAAATTTCATTGGACATTTTGCAATCATGCATTTGATGACATACTTGTGTTTTCCCCTGACTGGGCCTCTCACATCAGACATGTCAGAGCTGTTCTCTATGTTCTCAGGGAAAACACTTGTATGCCAAGATGGAGAAATGACTTTTTGGAGTCTAAGAATTGTCGTTTTGGGGGTATATTCTGTCCTCTTCTGTGAGCCACATGGATCCTGCCAAAGTCCAGGCTGTCATAGAATGGACATGACCGACCTCCTTAAAGACATTACAGAGGTTTTTGGATTTTGCCAATTACTATCGGAAGTTCATTCATAACTTTTATAATATTGCTAAACCCCTAACCAAGCTCACGAAAAAAGGAGCAGATTTCCTGAATTGGAGTCAAGATGCTATCTCATCTTTTGAGTCCCTGAAAAAGAATTTTACTGAAGCTCCTGTCTTAGTACATCCAGATCTTTCAAGTCCATTTGTTGTGGAGGTAGATGCTTCTGAGGTAGGGGTTGGCAAGGTGTTATCCCAAGGGAAACTATGATATTGGTAATCGTGAATTACTGTGAATTACTGTTCTTACTGACCATAAGAATCTCACGTTTCTAGAACCAGCCAAGAGACTCAATCCCAGGCAGGCGCAGTGGGCATTATTTTTAACCAGGTTTGATTTTCTGGTGACTTTCAGACCTAGATCTAAAAATGTTAAAGCTGAAAATCAGGAGTTGGCTCCTCAGGACATACCAGAAGGTAAATTATTTGTACCTCCTCAATTTAGACTAAGGTTATTGAGAGAACTACTGTACATGATTCTGTTTTGTGTGGTCACAAAACTGGGAATTTCTGGCACCAAGAAATTAGTTTTTCATCATTTCTGGTGGCCTACCAGGTCTCGAGATATTATGTCTTATGTCTCTGCATGTGACACTTGCGCCCAGACCAAGGTCCCTCGGGTTCGGCCTGAGGGTGAATTACTTCATTTACCTGTACCTAAAAGACCATGGACTCGCATATCTATGGATTTTAATACTGATTTACTTGTATGTGGAGGAAAGTCTGTCATTTGGACAGTTGTTAATCGTTTTAGTAAGATGTGTCATTTTGTCCCTTTACCTCAACTGCCAAATGCCAAAACTCTGTCTAGACTGTTCATTGATCATACTGTTCGTCCTCATGGTGTCCCTGACAATATCGTCTCTGATAGAGGAGTTCAGTTTGTTGCTAAATTTTGGAAAGCTTTTTGTAGCCACTTCCGTTGTCCTTTTCTTCTGCTTTTCATCCTGAGACTAATGGTCAAACTGAACACTTCAATCAAACTGTAGAACAGGGGTCAGCAATCCCCGGAACGCGTGCCAAGAGTGGCATGCAAGGCTTATTTCCCTGGCACGGGCAGCCTGAGTCCTCACCCAGCAGTTTCGATCGGACCAAACACGGCCGAAACAAAATTGCTAATATTATACTGTGGGGTCTCTTCAGACCCCGGAGTATAATAAGTGGAGCCCCCGAGGAGATGATCAAAAATAAAAAACAATGTTAAGCATTCCATTATGGCTGGTCAGTTTAACCCATGAAGAGGGAACCCTCCCCCATTAGCCACAACTCCGCCCCTTTTTTCATGCTGAAACCGCGCAGCAGAGTCTTGTAGGAAGGAGAAGCCAACTCTCCTTTAGGTAAGCCCAAATCCACTCCTTCCCAACCCCGTCCTACCTGAAATGGCCGCCCCTCTTTCCCTGGTACCAGCATGATCCTGCCATTGTGACCCCCTTAGAGAAATGGCTGCTGCCCCTCTCCCACCTCTCACCACTCACGTGTCCTGGTCCTGAATGTCTCCAGCGCCTCCTTTGCCATTCAATAAATACCTTTGAAACTATAAGATTAGTTAAGCAAATAGCCTAGGTAAACCTATCAACATGAAAATGTAGTCTAACCTGCAGACATCAGTGCATAGAAGTCGCAGCATGCACCGTAAATGCTTTAAGTAATCAAAAGATTATATTTATTCTTCATTTTTCAAATCATAAATAGTGTTCTGGGTTTTCACATCACAACGCCATATCACATGATACATGACAGTACAAGGTTTGAGATGCAGATCAATTTGCAAAGTTTCGGTCAGATCTTGACCTTCATCTGTCTTCAACTGGGAATGTAACGTATAAGATATTATACATGTAGAATAAACCTTGAAGAAAACAATATAAAGGTTAAATAACCATAATTATAATTATTTAATCCGTATGGATAGAGGCGCATAAAGGGATATGTGGTGTAGTAGAAAAGAAAAACAAAAATGGGGGTGTGGGTAGAAAGGAAATGGTAGAAAGATACATATCAGAAGGTGAATGAAGTAAATGAGAGAGGAAAATGGAAGAGGAATGTGTAGGAAGAAAAAGGAAGATAAAGTGAGAGAGGGAAGTGATGTAAAATATTGGCATGGAACCAAGAAGGACTTAAAATGTAAACAGACTTGTTCCCAGCTGAATCAAAACTCGTTATCAATATATCATCACAAACTTTACACTCAGGCTTTACACACAGGCTTTCCCGGTGTGTGCCACAGTGCTGGAGATATCAGATATTATTTTCGGCACTGATATCTCCCCCTATCAGAAGGGCAGGCCTTACAGCTCAGCGTCATCGCTGGGCTGTGAGGAACGCCCCCTCTGACAGTACAACGCTATGTTAGAGCCGAGTGCTGCCATTTTGGCAAGAATCTCAGGCACCCAGAATGAGATCTTGGGCTGGGAGATCCATTACAATGAGAGCTGGGAGCCTAATGAATTTTGGTTGCACAGTGAACGCCGTAAAAATGAAGCCTGTAATTTCTCCAATTCCAGCCTATTCTGAAATTTTTTTTTTTAGCTTCCCAGTACATTGTACAGAATAATAAATGAAACCATTATGAAGAACAATTTGTCCCGCAAATATTAAAGCCCTCATATGGCTGTGAAAAGAAAAACAAAAAAGTTATGGGGTTTTTAAGGAGGAGAGTCAAAAATGAAAAGCGAAAAATCCACTGGCGGGAAGGGGTTAAAGGGAGCCGAGCTGCAATATCACCACCCAGTCACTATACAGTGTACGAAGTTATCTGTTTCAAGCTGCATGCACTGTATACTACATGGACTGGATGCAGTCGAGAACAGCTGATCCATTTTTGGGGGGCTGTCAGTCCCCCACCATTCAGATATTTATGGCCAGTCCTAAGGAAAGGCCATAAAAAAAGTTTATGGACAACCCCTTTTCCCAAAAACATAACCATATATAAATTTGAAGACAATAAAAAGTTAAACATTTTTGCACATCTCAGCAATTAAAAATTTTGCAGAGTTTAATAGATTTTATCAAATCATCTTAGTGGTGACAGCCTTTTGTCTTGATCATTTGCCAATGGATAAGACCATGAATGCAGGAGCTTTCTAACGTCTGGCATTTGTCTGAAACCCAGCCATGACTGGCCAGTTTATCTTCTGAAAAATGTAATGCAGTCTGATAACCTGGTCACAATATGGAAATCATGGCTGGGCTTCTAAGAAGTGCCAGACTGTCACTACTAAGATGGTTAGAGACAATATATTTAACACTCAACCACATTTTTTTAATTACTCATATTTATAAAAATGTTTATCTCTTAATTTTCTACAAATCTAAGTATGTTTATGTTCATATAACCCCTTAAAGACCGAGCCAATTTTCGTTTTTTGCTTATCTCTTTTTTTCGTTCCCACCTTCCAAAAGCCCCAATTTTTTTTTTGGTCCACATGATGATTTATTGTTTGCGGGACAAAATGTACTTTGTATTGGCACCATTCAATATTCTGTACAATGTAATGAGAAGTTGGAAAAAAATTTAGAATGAGGTGAAATTGGAAAAAAAACGCATTTGTGCCAATTTCATATGGCATTAATTTTTACGGCGTTCCCTTTGTGGTAAAAATGACATGCTACCTGTATTCTGTGGGTCAATACGAACACGGCAATACCAAATTTATATAGTATTTGTAATGTTTTGATTAAACATTAAACATTAAAAAATTAAAAACTTTTTTGTGTCGCCATGTTCTGACACCTATAACTTGTTCATATTTATAAGTATGGAGCTTGGTATGGCGTCTTTTTATGCGGGACAAGATGATGTTTTTATTGATACCGTTTGGGGAAAGATCTGATATTTGATCACTTTTTATTCAATTTTTTTAGGAGGAGAAGTGTTAAAAAAAAAAAAAATTGCCATTTGGCTACTCAAGGCAGAAGTGTAGCTAGCAGCGGGGTGGTGGCCCTGGGCCCACTGACATAGTGGGTCCCACCCCAGACTGTTCTACCCCTTAATACAGTGAGCCAAGTGCCCTGAGTGCAGAATTAGTTGATCTTCCTTCCCCCTTGGTGTGCTGGAAACATGGAATGGGTAGAGCAGGAGCTAGATGTGGACATTAATTATATTGTGGGAGGAGGCAGCTGGAGGTGGACATTAAATTGGGGGGGGTAGGTGGAGTGGGAAATTATACTGTAGGGGGTAGCTGAAGAGGGACATTAAATTGTGGGGGCAGCTAGAGGGGAACATTAGACTGGAGGGAGACATTAAACTGGGGGCAACTGGAGGGGGAAATTATACAGTGGGGCAACTGGAGGCAGACATTAAACTGTGGGGGTAGCTGGAAGGGAACATTAACCTTGGGGGGTAGCTGGAGGGGGACATTAAACTGTGGGAGTAGCTGAAGGGGGACATTAAACTATGGGGGTAGCTGGAGGGAGACATTAAAGTGGAGAGGGACATTAAACTAGAGGCAACTGGAGGAGGAAATTATACTGTGGGGGCAGCTGAAGGCAGACATTAAATTAGGGGGGGTAGCTGGAGGGGGACATTAAACTGTGGGTGCACTTGGAGGGGGACATTATGCTGTGGGGGCAGAAGAATGGGATGTTTTGCTTTAAGGGTAACTGGAGGGGAAATTATAATGTGGGGATATACCATGTTATGATCTGTGAGGGTCCAACATCCACATCCGTCACAGATTAGCTGTTCTGGCAGCCTTCCAGAAGCTGCTAGTTGGCAATGCTCCTATCCAAGTAAGTAGTAGGAGTGGAGCTGCAATTCCCCAGAACACCGCTATATAGTGGACTGGGGTGCAGTGCCGCTCCTATTACTTGAATGGGAGTAGCCTGCACACGCCCTCCATCCACTGCTGTAACTTCCAGCGCCTGGAGGCTGCCGATACAGCTGACCTATGGGAGGTTCGGGTGTCGGACCTCCACAGATCACATACTTACAATCTATCCTATTAATAGGTCACCAGTATGAAAATTCCATTTGGGGCTGTAAAATTCCTTTAACACCATATACGCTATAATAATAATAATAATAATAATAATAATAATATAAAGGGAACATTATTTATAATGACGGGAATATTAATATAAGAGGGTCATCATTTACATTAGAGGGATATTAGAAGGATATATCATTATAAGGTGGACATGACAGTGCATAATTTATATAAGGGGGAATTATTACTACAAGGGGGTACTAGGGAGTATTAATAATTCAAAAGACATAAGGGGTATTATTATGTTATGGTTAACTAAGGAGCATTATTCATTTCTAGGGGATTTTGTATTTGGGATTAAAAGCAAGATGGGGAGTTTGTGTATGTGAGGTAAAGGTGGTTTGGGTGCCCAATAAAGTAAGGATCCAAAGATGCCTGTGTTGCAAATTGGAAGAAACAGGAAATATAAATGATGAGACATGTCACCGTAAAGTCGCACTTCTGCAGAGCTCCCGGACCCCGAGCGCTTCTAGTTACCCTTAAGGGGGAAAAACTACTCTAAAATTGCCCCTGAACGGCTCACCTGAAATGGTCAAGCGCCCTGGATGCAGGGGGACGACCTCCTCCTCCCTAACAGAGCCGCATATCGCTCGTTTTTTGCTCTCCGCACCTTCCTCCCTTCAGGCGGAGGGAGCCAAAATGGCACCGGCGCGCGCCTCCAGTGCTTCAGTGACACAAGCGGCGCCTCTGCAATGCCCAGCGGACCCTCCAGACTCCCAGGGGAGGCCTCACACGCAGCTATCCTCTCCGCTGCCGTCCCAGCCGCCAACAGAGAGGAATTCAGCGCTCCACCGGCAGGTACCGGTCCCCCCTCCCCCCCGCTCCCAAAATGGCGGCCCCAGCAGTGTTCCCACGCTTCAACCCTCACCTCCCACCGAGGAACAGTTAACTCCTGAGCTCCTGCAGTCTCCCTCTCTCACTGAGATACCTGGCCCAGCTGGATCTGGTGCAAGCTCACTGTCTCACGCTCTCATGCCTTCTATAATACAATCAGGGTCACTTTCCTATCAGTCTATGACCTCCCAGAATAAACTACATCCTGTAGAGACCCCAGATGTTCCTCTGGAAGTGGATCCATATATAACCAGGCCCTCCCCGGGCGGCATTCCGCTGACAACAGGAGCAACCAGGGCATCCCATAGTGAAGTAGACCCACGGTCGGAGACCGTTGTCCCTGGCGCCTCGGACCGGTGTGGGGGCTTGAGGCCTGACCTCTCGGGCACCCCGATAGCCCTTCACTCTCCGGCTTCCTCTGACCTATCTGACTTCTCCGGGAGAGATGCAGCTTCACCCTCCCACCGCCGAAAGCGTCCTAAATTATCGGATATCTGGAACCTTCTCAGCAATATGCCTACTAAGTTGGACTTGGAAGCTATGGTCCGCAGAGTTGAGGAAAAGCAAGAGAAAATCATGTCTGAGTTTAAAACGGAACTACAGACTCTATCTACACAACTCTCTACTCAACAACAGCAGGCTGCTTCGCTGGACCAACGCCTCACTGCCGTAGAAAATTTTCAGTCTACCCAAAGAGACCTCAACAGATCCATCCTTCTTCAGGTCGATGATCAAGAAAATAGAGGTCGTCGAAATAATGTCAAACTGAGGGGTATCCCTGAAAGCCTACCCCCCTCAGAGCTCTATTCTGCCGTGACCTTGATCTTCAACACAGTCCTGTCTCGTCCTTTGGACACGGAGATCACCATTGACAGAGTCCATCGGGTGCTGGGTCCTAGGTGTAAGGACGCCACGGAGCCCAGGGATGTCCTTTGTAGAGTCCATTTTTTCAGGGAGAAGGAGGATATTCTCCAGGAGGCCTGGCGTGGTGGCCCGATCCCATTTATGAACACCCAAGTGCACCTACTACCGGATGTTTCCCGACGTACACTAGCCATGCGCAGAATCCTTAAACCGACCTTACAAGCCATCCTAGACTCTGGGGCCACATATAAATGAGGTCACCCTTTCCATGTCCAGATACGTCGCAACGGAGCTACCTTTGCACTTAACTCTCCGGAACAAGAGACTTTGCTGGCGAAGTTTCTGGATATGCCTGATCTCTCTCTCCCTGACTGGCTGGTCTACCCACTGCCACCTGTGCCTCCGGGAGGGCGCCCGCCTTCATCTGCCCTGTCTCGGAGACGACCTCGAGGCGAGGGTGTCTGGCGGAGGTCTACTTGAAATGTGATGTATTTTTCGAGGGTGTTCCCCTTTAACACACATTCTGGTTACTAACGAACAGGGCACCTGGTATGCTTTGTGCGGGAGGGGGCGCCTTGCGGGTCTCTGGCTTTATCTCCCCCTGGGGGATTCATAAGGGTTCTCAATCCAACGGAGGGCGGTTAGAGGCCTTTATCCTAAGTTCTTCCCCACTTCCCTACTTAAGTTGTTGAGCTTCTTGTGCCTTAGCTCCCCCTACCCAGTTGTAAGGCATACCCTCACAGGGGGTTACCCCCTCCGTCTGATCGGCTGGGATTACTTTTTAGTAAGGGTTCAGCCCCCCTCTCTCTTCCACCTTAGTAGAGAGGTATTGATTACTCTTTCCATTCTCATGCTCGGGGAAAGGGTGGCAACTAGATTTGAGTTTTTACTTTTCCCCCGATTAGTCTAGCTTAGCAGCTCTCCGGGCGTATACTGCGGTGTGCTCCTGAGACCTGCTTAAGTGGGTTATCCCACTGTTTTCTGTTTACTGCTCTTGGATTAGCCTTGAGTGGAATTAATTGTTGTCTTTCTTGGTCTCTTATCCCTTCCTTTGCACTCTCCCGTCCCCTCGCTTTCTTCCCCCTTTTTTTTTTTTTTTTCCCTTTTTCTTCTTTCCCTTTCTCGTTTCTCTCTGTGAGTCCTGTGTGTGTTGTTTGTCTGTTTTTGTCTTCTCCCTTTGCAGGACCCCGGCCCCTCGCCATGGACTCTTTGGTGTTTTCCTCCATCAATGCTAATGGTCTCAACACTCCCGAGAAGAGATCATCCCTTCTCCGCCTTTTATGGGGTAAGAGGGCCCAGGTGGCCTTTATCCAGGAGACACACTTTCGGGAGGGGGCAGTCCCTACCTTTTCCTCCCCAAGATTTCCCGACGTATACCATAGCTGTTTCCCGGGGTCCACGTATTCGTTGATGCCCCCCTGGACTCGCTCCCCTGGTTAGACTCGCTATGCCCCGGGGCCCTGAGACACCACCCTACCATAGGACCCACTCTCCAGGTATGTAGACCGCTCTTCTGCAGGGAGCGGATCTCCCCCCTCCCCTTCACCTTTACTTCCGGCAGTGGCGAGTGGCGGGTAGACTGAGGGCCCTACACTTTCGATCTGAAGGCGACTGGGTGTCTCACCGGGAACTACTTTCCACGCCGGACCTTCCGGCGCTTGGCCCATGACGGGTCTTTCAACACACGCACTTTCTTTCTTCATTACCTAACTCCCCGGGGTATGACAGACAGCCCACGAGGTTTGAGGAGACCTGTATGGGAAGGGGCCTGCTATGACACTCACTTTCCGACTTCTATTTGCTCCTGGTGTCCCCTCCTCCGGGCCACAGACCCTCCTACTTAGCCAGATGGGAGGCCGATCTGGCCATGACCTTCTCTGACCAACAGTGCTCCAGAATCTTTGAGTTTACCCACAAGAGTTCGATGGCTAGCAGTTATCAGGAGGCGGGATATAAAATCCTGACTAGTTGGTACCATGTTCCGTCTAAACTACACAGACTCTTCCCGTCCTCCTCTCCTGCTTGTTGGCGCTGTTGCTCGGAGGAGGGGATGCTTTTACATATCTTCTGGGAATGTTCGATATTGAGAGACTTTTGGGAGGGAGTACACAGGGTGCTAGGTCAGATATTCCAAACTTCCATTCCTAACACGCCAGCCTTCTTTCTGCTACACCTCTCAGATTTCCCCCTGTGTACCTATCGCAAATCCTCCCTACGACATATGGTCAATGCCGCTAGGGCGTGTATCCCAGCGCTATGGAAATCGTCTAATCCCCCTTCTCTCCTGCACTGGATCCACAAAGTGGAGGACATCCAGTACATGGAGGATCTCACGGCATCCCTTCGTGATAAGAGGGAATCCTTCATGGTGGCCTGGACGCCGTGGATTCTCTTTCAGGGATCCCAGGCCTATAGAGACCTGACGGGTAGACCTTGATTTATGGTTTACGCTGCTGACTTGGAGAGGTCGGGGTCCTTGCCTGTCTGTCATTTGTGTGTTAACTTGTTGTTCCCACATTTGTTCTCTCCCTTTCTTTCTCTCCCTCCTTCTCCCTTCCCCTCCCATTTCCTCCCCCCTCTTTGTTCCTTTTGTCCCCCTGACAACTGTTATGATCAGCAGCAGCTGATGTTCTAATTTATCTATTTCATGTTACCATGTTACTATGTATTGACACTGATGTATGCCTCGTTCCTTGAGGCCAAGCGCTTGTTTGGCTCACGCCATCATTGTTTGTTGTTATTTCTGTATAATATCTAAAATAAAGAATTTATTAAAAAAAAGAAATATAAATGATGACAGCCAGAGACGTCACCTGTAAGTCTACGTTCACATTACTGTTATTAATGTCCGTTGCTGTCATGACAGCAAAGGACATTAACTGCAGCAGAGTAATAGTCACAGACTGAGCCCCCAGTCTGTATCCGTTCCCATTGACTCTAATGTAAACAACATGACAGATGCTGTTGTCCTTTATCTTTGTTTACTTTTGTAACAGAAGAACTGCATGCGCAACTTTTTCTTCTGTGAAAAAAGTAAAAAATATGATGGAACAAAGATTCTGTTATGTTTTTTACATGAGGGTGAATGCAAACAGACACCCAACAGATGGGGCTCTGTCTACATCTGTCATTTAATGCCTATTGCTCTCATCCTGTGACAGTGCGAACCTAGCCTAAGTCACCAAATTCATACTGTACTGTATTCACCCAAATTGTCTGAAGAACGCTGTGTAGAGATGGTATCTACCACTATATGACAAATGTATAGTGGTAATATTAGTATACCTGGGATGGGGGCTCACTTTGATGTGTTTGCCCCCTCTGTACTTGAACCCCTAGCTACACCTCCAGCTCATGAAATGCCACTCTTGGTTATTTCCTGAACACCGGGCTAAAAGCAAAGATATTGAAAATGGCCAGAAAAAGTAAAGGAGCAGGCACATTATTACTGTCTTTAATTTAAACTAGTACTAGACTGGGTATCTTGAGCAACATTTTTATCTTCTTAATGGTACAGTACTGTCTAGCTGGACTCCTTTAGGCCACCGCTTTGTACCAAAACTGTAGCGAACACCACTTTTTTGGCACAATTTCCACCAGAATTCTGCTACATTTGCTTAACAAAAAAATCCCCTTAAGTCTACTACAAAGTTGCAGAAGTTTTCATTCTCCAAGGATTTAGTTTTATTTACAGTACATAAGATTGAAGAAGTCCCTTTAAGTTGTAGCTCTAAGGAGGTATTGATCATTTTCTTTGTGGTGTCACACAGAGAGAATCTTTCCTAGTTATCGGAGGGCAAGCTGACCACACTAAAACAACCACTTACCAGCAGATGCTATTAGTGTCCCTCCTGCCACTGATCTTGTTGTAAATCTGCACTGAGCATCAAACCTGTAGAGTCAAAAGTGGTGACAATGTCCTCACTGACATCAAAGCAACTGTTTCCAAATGCTGCAGCCTGAAAAATAGGACAGCTCGACCCAAGTCTGATGTTAAAGCTTCAGTCCATGCAGTTCTAATAACCTGTCCATATAATGCAGGTTATGAATTAGAAAATGTGTACTTAATGTCTAATAGCAGAATTTTAATGTATTTGTAATGTATTTCCAATGTATCCAAACCTGTTATGTGTGATACTGTTGAGTTGATGTAACTAAGCTGATCACGTGTGATAATGTATGCTCAATTGATGTATCTAAGCTGATCATGTATCATACTTCCTGCTGAGTTACTGTATTGAATTCTTTAATGTGTGATATTCTCTGCTGACTTCTGTATCCAAGTCTATCACAAGTGAAAATGTCTGATGAGCCACAGTGTCTAATCCTATCAAGTCTGATACATAAGCTGTTGTATATAAATTTAACTTATGTGTGCTAAATCAGTGTCTCTAATATTATCATGTTTGAATATTTGCAAATTCAGAGTATATATCATATTATGTGTGATAGTGTCTGCTAAGCCACTGTATCAAAGTATACAATGTGTAATACACTCTGCTGCTATATCTAAGGTGTAATGCACGTGACCGTGTCTTTCACGGGTCCGTGTGAGGGGCCACAAAACTCAGGGCAGGTCCTCTTTCTATCCGTTTTGCAGTCTGAGCTCATTAGAGTCTGTGTGGTGTAATGTTACTGACGCTAGGTTCACACTAGCATTCGGGTCTCTGTCGTTCAGGTCCACATTGGGACCCAAAAGACAGAGACCCTGGCTGCTTAAAAAGCGTTTACCAGCAGTTACCACTCAGTTTCAGTATAAAACCGGCAGAGAGAGAAGAGCTCCTTGCAGGACTTTTCTCTCTGCCGATTTTAAGTGGAATCTGCGGTGGAGACTCCAACGCAGATGTGAACCTAGCCTTAATGATATCTATAGTGTGAAGTTATGTGCACCTCTCCCCTCTGTAGCTCTAAGGCACACAGTGGGGGGAAGTTACTAAGACTGGCATTCTGTAATCATGCCCCTGGCTGGTGCAATATGCACCCGAATTATTAAGATTCTTTGGCCTCTTAATAATTCAAGTGCATTCCTGTGCACCAAAACTGAAATCTGGCTAGTCAGGACTTGACATAGATTTCAGGTTGCTGCTGCAGAATTTGATAAAGCCCAAAACCATGGAGACTTCATTGCTTTGTCTGGGGGATTCAAATCATGGTTAGTAAATTTCTCTCTTTTTGGTCTAGGGAGAGTTAGTTACTGGTCGGCCAGAGAGAAAGCAACATACCAACACACAGGTCAATGGAGATGTTGTCTCATAATTTAATTGCTTCACAACCAACTATTTATCGATCTCTCTGATAATACCATGCACTTTCTGGTCTTTCTGAAACGTTTCATGCCAAGTTACCCTCATACCAGGCTCTAAAGCCACCACATAAGCAGTTGGCCACCTCTCATCACGCCTGATTCAGATTCACAATACCTCTCGACCTATGTGCATTCACTTACTCCTGGCCTTCTGAGCCTCACTTGGTCACAGAACTGTTCAGCAAAAGTACTACAGTATAGCCGACCCATGGGCAGGGATTATTACTCGTCACTTCTTCAAGGATCAATTTATGATCTGATCTCAATACAACCCAAACCCAGCCAGAGAGAACATCTCAGCTATGCTGTTTGGTGCTATCTAAGATAAGGGTAAATGTATTTCTCGAGATCACAAAACAAACGCTCCCTTATCTCAGCCACTCTGCTTACTTTCTCTCACTAAGCTTAGTCTTCACACGTAAAGCATAATTGCAGACACAGAGGAACACAATATAGCAGCAGTTATATACCAGATCTCACAGACAAAGGTGTTCTTTGAAATCCGCAGAGTTAACAGATGGACATTACTTCAACAGTGATCTTCAGTGGGAAGTCACAGTAAGAACAAATTGTCTTACTCAACGCAGTTTCAAGCTCATCCTAGATTGTACCTCTAGGCTTCTGTTAGGATTTCCGGTCCAAAGGATCAAAACTTTTGCTACAGAATGTAGGATAAGCCCCAAAAGCTTGGAGACTTCACCTCTTTGTCTGTGGGATTCAAATTATGGCTAGCAAATTTCTCTCACCCTCTGGCCTAGGGCGAGTCACCAGCCGAGGAGAAAGCAAGACACTAACACACAGGTATAGTGAATGAAGATGCTGTCTCAGGGTGTGGCTCCTTGACATGCTTTATTTATAGTAAAGTCCTGAGGCCATACAGGCCCCTTACAGGCTATATCTTATTCTCACTTAAAAGGAAATTAAATATAGGATCTAAAGGATGTTTTACGCTTATTGCATATGACTATGACTCATGTTGGTTTACAATTAAATGTATTCTTCTTATTCATTGAGTTCCCTATTTGCGTTCCTCCAGAGAGGATTATGAGTTCTGAATCCTTTTGAGGAACATCCCCCTATTCCAAATAGCATTTAAATCAATTCTATTTCACAGTAGCCAAATTATGTTCAATCAATAATGGAATCAATCAACCCAAAACTCATAATATCTCTGCAGACCTGTAAAAATGTAACTTGCTTTAAGTAAAGATATACATATAAACATACATATACTGACAAAAATACGCATCAAGAAGTTGTTGTTGCAATGGAATGAAAATTTCTGTGTGTGAATGTAACAATGATATAGGTAAGGGGTTGTTCACACTACCGCTGGTGACCATCAGTAGTGTCCGTTGTTATTGTTCGTTACAAGATTTTGTTTCAATAGTTTTTTATTGAAATTTTTAACAGGAATACATTACAAGTCGTAAACACATCAAGGAACAAGGGCACAGTTATGGCCTCACACATATCGTAATCACAGTACAATACAATATACTCAAGTGAAGTACATCCATGAATAAAATACATATAGTAATAATGCATAGTAAGAGCATGGAAGTCTTTCCAAACATATGATAAACCTAACACGATAAGGCCGTATGGAGCGACAATCGAGTTTTGCCAAGAGAAGGAGGAGGAGGGGAACGGGCTAGTGGAGGATAAGGTGAAAAGCGGAGGGCAAAACAACAAAAGAACATAAAACACAAAACATAGTCCAGGCCTAGAGAACGAATAAAGTTGGATCACATCCCCCAGCCCATAGAGTAGGTAACCCGCCCTGCAAACAAAGAGGGAGACCCATCAGCTACCAGGTATCCAATTACTTAATTAGATAGCATATAGGTGTTCCAGGAGTAACCAAGCAGAGTGGCCCCAAGAGTCTACAGAAGTAAAGTAAAATGCAATACCATAATGTCAGGAAAGGCCCCGGCGTATAGTCCATCAATGAGTGTACGGTGGGGGGAATGCCTCTGCCCACGACTCCCAGTGTGTCCTAAATCTATCCAAGCCCCCTCCATTACATGCACAAATATGCTCGTATTGATAGTTCAGCGACACCGCTGAAATCAACTCTGTCAATGTCGGGCATGAAGTAGACTTCCATCTTCTTGCAATAAGTAGGCGGGCAGCCCCTAGTACCTGACATACAACTGTCCTATTAAACACAAAAAAGGGCTAATAGCTAAGCATGAAAAACTCTGTAGAAGCCATCTGGCGAAACGTTCGTTGGGGTGGAGTGTGACTAGGTGAGGTTATAATGGTGGCTTATTATGTTTATATTTATTTCCATTTTTCTAGTATTTACTAGATTTCTTTGGGCTATTATACTGTTTGTGGTATGTTTATGCATATATAGTGCTATATAGGTTGTTTTCAACCATCCTTATACATATTTATTTGTACCAGCGGTATATATCCCCTATTTATTATTATTGTGGCCCCCATTTCCCTCCCTATCGTTATTATGGTGTACCTTCATTATTTATCTCCCCATATATGTTTGTTTCATTATTTATGTTAATAAAATGATATTATTTTATTATTATTTTTTTGTGGTCATGTTATTTTGGTGTTATACAACACTCCTATGTCTACCCGGTATCAAGTGGATGCCCAGCAGGAGGAGTGCCAGTTCAGGTGTACACCCCACCACTCCACCACACAGGCTATTAACCAAGGAAAACACAGAAACCCAAAAGGGCTGAATGAGTGGACAGTGCCAGAACACGTGGAATAAAGAGCCGTTCTCCCCACATCCCCTCCAACAGCGAGGTGAACATGATGGGTAGAACTTAGCTAGGCGTAAAGGAGGGTAATACCAGCGTAGAAGTAGTTTGCTATATTGCTCCCAATGTGAGGCACATACTGTGGATCGCTTAGCCCATCTGATCGCTTCCCGCCAGTGGCCGGCCTCAAATCTGCTGCCTATGTCCTCTTCCCAAAGGCTCATGTGTTTAGTCTTGCGAAAGGTGCAATCCATATTTAAAGTTCGATACAGGGTTTTAGTATTATAAGCCGCTGGGGAAGCCTGTGGGTGTAAGAGGTCGGCGGCCGGCTGCGGTAAGCGCAGCTGAGCCGAGGTAGTGTCAGACAAGTAGGAAGTCAATCTAGTATAGGTATATGCCTCTTTTGTGGGTAGACCATATGTCTCCTGCAGCATGGAGAAGGGTGCTATAGTACCTCCCCTATACAGGTCAGAGACATACTTTACCCCACATCTACGCCACACGTCTAGGGATAAATGCGGTATCTCGTGAGGGAGCGTCGTAATGGGCAGATTTAGTGTTACCTTAGGAGCATCCCCACCCTGCATAGCACACAATGCATGCCATGCCCCAATCGTAGCCTGTACAGCCGGTGGAGTAGATATGGAAGATCCACTTCTGGGTCCTGACGCTAGCAGGTATCCCTCCCAATCGGTAGGCCGAGCCATTTGGGCCTCCATAGCTGGCGACAGTTTGTCATGGTTCGTTGTAAACCAAAATTGGAGTTGACCCAAAACTATGGCTAAATAATAATGGTACAAGTTTGGTACACCCATACCCCCATTATCTCTTGTTTTAAACAGTGTATGTAGTGCTACTCTGGGTTTACCACCATTCCATATAAAGGACATCCTTTGTTTTTGGAAACTCAGGAAGGTGGACTTGGGTATCGGTATCACTAATGTTCTTCAATAGTAAAGTATCTTGGGAAGGATCAACATTTTGTATAATACTATTCTTCCCATCCAACTATGCTCAAATTTAGTTAACCCATCAAGCTCCTTCTGAAGGGTAGCCAGCAGGCCTGGAAAGTTGGCCTTAACTAAATCTTTTGGGTTTGGGGTGAGCCGTATTCCCAGATATGGTATAGACTGCGAGCACCATTGATAGGGCGATGTGTTTTTGATGTGGTGTATATTGTTTTGAGACAGACCAATTCCCAAAATCTGGGTCTTGGATTCATTAACTTTATAATATGATAACTCTCCAAAATCTTTCAGAATTTGAGATACAGTACCGAGCATGTTATTAGAGTAGGAAAGGGACAGAATCACATCATCCGCGAATAAATTAATTCTGCGGTCTGTCCGATCCAACCTGATACCAGACAGGCCCGGATGCGTCCTGATCCGTTCAGCCAGAGGCTCCATTACTAATGAGAATATCAAAGGGGACAATGGGCACTCCTGTCTCGTGCCATTGGTAATGGCGAAGGGGCGGGACAGGACTCCATTCGCCAGCACTCACGTGGAAGGGTTAGAGTAGAGTGCAGAGATTGCAGTAGCTATGGGGCCAGAAAAACCAAATTTATGGAGAACCTCAAAAAGATACCCCTAATGCACTCTATCAAACGCCTTCTCCGCATCCAGGGGCAGGAGCAGAGAAGGCGCCCGCCGAGCCCGGGCCGCCGCAACCAGCGCGACCACACATCTCGTGCCGTCTGGGGCCTGTCTCCCCTTAGTGAATCCAACCTGATCCCCGCCTATCAGTGTGGGCATGACATTGAGGAGTCTGTTTGCAAGTACCTTCGCGAACAACTTAACATCCGCATTTAATAGTGATATGGGCTGATAGTTAGCGGGTCGGGAGGGGTCTTTGCCTGGTTTGGGTAGAGTCACAATAGTTGCGGATAGCATCTCAAGGAGAAATTTTCCTGTCACCATTGCTAAATTAAACACCTCAGTAAGGTGAGCAAGAATAAGTGGCTTGAACAGCTTGTAGTATTCCCCAGAGAACCCATCTGGACCTGGAGATTTATTAAGTTTTAAGCCATCAATCGCCTTAGCCACTTCCTGGGTGGAAATAGAAACATTTAAAGACTGCAGCTGTGCAGGGGTAACAGAGAGAAGGTGCAAAGAGCATAGGAATCGGTTAATATCTATCATTGAAGGCTGCGTGGTATCCGCATCATCTCTCAAGTTATACAAGTCCTGATAATATTTACTGAATTCATCAGCAATTTGTTGAGGGTGGAAGATTTTTGCTGTGGTCGATTTAGACACAAGAAATGGGATTTTAGATTTAATCCTTGCTGCCTTAACTCTCTGTGCCATTAGCTTGCTGGCTTTATTGTACGACCGGTAATAAGAGGCTTTCACGCGTTTAGAGTGTTTTTCAAAGTCCACCAGTAGGTGGGCGCTCAAGTCATCCCTAGCCTTCCGCAAAGCATTCAAAAGGGCAGGATTAGGGTCAATTTTATGCTTCTGCTATAGAGTTGCAATAGAAGTAAGTAGCTCCTTCATCGCTTGCAATCGGTTGCGCTTAAAGCGCGAGATATGTTGAATCATTAGACCCCTAACAAATGCCTTATGTGAATTCCAGAGGCAAAACTTATCATCTACCGAGGGGGAGTTAATGTTAAAGAATTCGGCAATGTCAGTGTTCAATTTCTCGGTTACCAGTTTCAGAGACATGACATAGGTATTGTTTCGCCACGACACGGGGGGGGGGCCACCGTGCCAACTAAGTGGATGCTAAGTATGATAGGTGCGTGGTCTGACCACGTGATATTCCCTATTTCACAACTTTGTACTCTAAGAAGCAGATCACTCTGGACTAGGAACATGTCTATTCTGGAGTAGGATTGGTGCCGAGCAGAATAGTACGTATAGTCCTTCTCTGAGGAATGGAAGCACCGCCAAACATCGTGAAGTTCCGTCTGCCGGAGCCAAGGTCCTAATTGTTGAGGTGGATGCTTGCCGCGATAAGTGGAATCAGCAGCAGCGTCATGTACAATATTGAAATCACCGCAAAATAGAACCTGGCCCTGAGCATGCTTCCTACACTTCTTCAATACCGAGTTTAAAAAGGAAATCTGAGATGCATTAGGACAGTATACGTTTACAATAGTGATGGGGCAGTTATCAAGCAAACAGGTGAGAGCTACATAGCGACCCTTGGGGTCTGAACTGACATGTATTAACTGAAATGACACTGTATGCTTTATCGCTATGAGGACACCCGCAACCTTCTTGGCGGCATTGGAACAGAAGACATGAGGGAACAATATGTGAGAAAGCTTTGGCGGATGAGAGTCACAGAAATGCGTCTCCTGTATGCAAATTACATCTACTGCAGATCTGAGAGCCTCTTTCCACAACAATGAATGCTTAAAGGGACTATTTAGTCCCCTCGCGTTAAGTGACAGTAATTTAACACCCATTGATACTTTCAAGAATTAGCAATATAGACTGGTAGCAGAAAGGGTCATGTAGGAGAGTAACGCTAAAATGACATCTCTTAGGCCTAGAGGAAAACAATCCGTTAACGACATTATTCAACATAAAATTAGTTAACAGTAAGGGAAGAGAAAATAATGTTACACAACCGAGCAGTGAAATACTGCGCAAACTTGGGGGGAAGTTTGCCATAGAATAGGAGATACAAAACACGCCACAGGTGACTCACAGTACGTCCATATTGAGCTATTCACTCGGCGGAGGTGGTAGATTTCCACGGAGGGTCCAACTTATGGGACTCGGCCCTTGAAGATTTCTGGACATTAGGCGCAGGTGGCGGCAGGTTCCACTGGTGTAGCAGGTTTCTCCCGCTGTCAAAGGAGTTAAATGTAAAAGTCACTCCATTTCTAATAACGATGACTTTAGTTGGGAATCCCCACTTTAAGGGAATGTTGTGTTGACGGAGGACTGCTGTAACAGGAGCCAGCTCTCTTCTGGCAGCAATGGTAGCCTGAGAAAGGTCTGCATAAAGTTGGATTTCTTTAAACGGCTCAGGCAAAGATGGTCTTTTCCTTGACTCAAGCATGAGACGATCTTTGACATGGTAGAAATGTATGCGGGCGAGGGTGTCTCTGGGAATATGATCTAGCATCCCCTTCGGCTTCGGCAAGCGGTGGGCCCTGTCTATTATAAGATCCGCTTCAGAGCATTGTGGCAGGATTGCTTTCATTAATCGTTGCAAATAAGAAGTCAGGTCCCTAGCAGCGACTGACTCTGGTATGCCACGAAACTTGACATTGTTCCGCCTATTCCTATCTTCCATGTCGGCTAGTTTAAGTTTGACCGCCGCTAATTCTTCCTCAAGATTATGGGCATCCACTATAGTGTTGTGTGCCGCAGCAAATTCACTCACTTTATTCTCAACGTGGTCTATCCTGTTGCCAAGAGAATCAACCGTGGAGGATACGGACGTAATCGCCTTAGTGATATCCTTCTGAATAGATCTGTGCAATGCTAGCATTATATCCTTCAAGAAGGATTCAGAAGCCGATTGGGTACCTGCAGGAATAGCCTGGAGCACATCCAAATCACCTAATTGGGGATCTTCTGCAGCCTGGCGAGATTCAAAACAGAATGTGGTATCCCATCTCATCTTTTGCTTTACAGGGCTTTGTGTGGGAGTAATGCTATCTGCCTGGGAGGATGCTTCTACCGGAGGAACCTCTGGATGGCTGACAAGGGCTGAAGTGGGTGAAGATGGGGGTTGTAGTCCCCTCTTTGGAGCTTGCTGCTGGCCTTCTAATGCCCTTTTCTGATTGTCCTGGGAGCCAGGACTGTCACCAGAGGCCTCCAGATGCGATGGTGTGAGTTTAGGTAGCTGCTCACCTGGAGTGCCGTTGTATTCCGCGCAGGAGCGGCCCGCCGCCCGCTGCAGCGGGTGAAGGGAGGATTCGTCAGCGCCATCTTGGGCCAAGGCTGGCGCGGCGAAAAAGTCAGTGAGCCGCTTCGGGGGGCCTTTCTTCCCCCGTTTCGCCATATCCCTGCAGTCCTGAGCAGCAGAGGACCCTTCCGTGCTCTAATATCCCGGTATCACCGGCGCCGAGTAGTTGCTTTGAGCCGCTGAAGGAGTGTGAGGCCTCAGAGCTTTACAGATCAGCGGCCATCTTGGTCGGCTCCAAGCCACGCCCCCCTCGTTACAAGATTTTAGCAATGGACACTAGTACAAATCCGTTAAAATTTCCATTCATTTCAATGGGATTTTATCTTGTGTCCATTAGTGACCGTTAGTGTCCGTTTTACACCAAATCTGTCACATAAAACGGTTTCATGACGGACATCAAGTGTCCGTTATTTTTTAACATTAAAGTCTATGGGAAGTGTCAAGTGAGGCCTCCTCAGTTGGTTAAAGTGTTGACATACACTTTGACAACTGAGGATCCCTCCCCTGACTCCATCTTTAAAGAAACCATTTACAAAACACAAGCAGAGGCAAATGTGACTATTAAGGTTTCTTTAAGATAGTGTTGAGGGAGGCCTCCTCAGTTGGTTAAAGTGTTGGCGTACACTTTGACCACTAGGATCCCTCCCCTAACATCTTTAAAAAGACTATTTACAAAACAGAAGCAGAGGCAAAAGTGACTATTATGGTTTCTTTAAGATAGTGTTAAGGAAGGCCTCCTCAGTTGGTTAAAGTGTTGGCGTACACTTTGACCACTGAGGATCCACCCCCTGACTCCATCTTTAAAGAAATCATTAAACAAAACACAAGCAGAGGCAAATATGGATATTATGGTTTCTGTAAATGCTGTGCCAGTTGGACTGCAGGTATGCTATTAAAATCATGCCTGAGACCAAAGCATCTCCCACTGTAACTTATAAAATAATGACAGAAAACTGAGCTTTGGTTATATGGGGTTGGCCACAGCTTTATTAAACAATTTTAACCATTTAAACCATCAGAAAGACGAACATCAGATCATTCATGCCCATTAACTTTTTACATCAGTTTATGCACCTTTGTCCGAACGCCACCGCTGCTAACCAGCGGGCGTGTGGACTCAGACGACGCCTTCCTCTGGGCACGGACTTCCGCCAACTGCTGTGACAACGAACGTACTGTAGGTAAGCCAGCGAACTGATTCCTGCAAGAAAACAAAAACCAGCCAAAACCAGAAAGCAAAAAACCAGGGAGGGTGGGTGGGTGTTCCTGCTGCCAGACTATGAAAGGTGAGTAGCCTTCCCGCCTCCACCTTATATACCCCTCCCAAAATCCTGCCCCAACTACAGTTGAGAGATTGTCCCTCCAAAAATTTACAACCTTTAACTCCTTAACACCCTGCAGTCTCTGGCCATTTCCTTAATCAGTTCATGGCCTTCTAGACTGCAGGTATGCTATTAAAATCATACCTGAGACCAAAGCATCTCCCACTGTAACTTATAAAATAATGACAGAAAACTGAGCTTTGGTTATATGGGGTTGGCCACAGCTTTACTAAACAATTTTAACCATTTAAACCATCAGAAATATGAACATCAGATCATCCATGCCCATTAACTTTTACATCAGTATATGCAACTTTGTCCGAACGCCGCCGCTGGTAACCAGCGGGTGTGTGGACTCAGACAACGCCTTCCTCTTGGCACGGACTTCTGCCACGGAGGAGTCGAGAGTAGCCCTACTCTGACCTCCAACCAACCCCATCCAGAAACAGTAACCCTCTCTCCGCACCTTCCTGAAGGTCAGCCAAAAATATATCCAGACCGATGGGGTTCAGGTGAACCCCGTCAGAAAGTAACAAGTCCCCGTTATCTCCTTCCAGTTCCTGGTGTCTAACAGCAATGCCACCTAAGCCCCTTAGAAACTTGGACACTCGGCATTGATTAGACGGCGGCATCGTTCCAAAGCTATGTGGGATTTGGCACCACGCCACACTTTTCTAGGCACTATATCCGACCATACTAGGGCTATCTTCTGGAAAAAAACAGCGAAACGGGCTAAGTCCTGGCGTATCATTGCAATAAGTTCGACCACCTTAAATTTGCCCAGGTCGTTGCCACCCGCATGTATTATGAGGACCAGGGGGCCACGGCAGATGTGGCTCACTGCCACCACTTCCGAAAGAACACCGGACCACTGCAGGCCCCTGATGCCCCTCCAGTGTACCTGGACATCCGGAAGTCCTAGAGATAAACCTCCTGGTCGCACTGCCGCACGCCTCTCTGCCCAAAATAAATAAGAATGTGCTATGACCCAGATATGCGGCCCTGCAAACAAAATTGGAATACCACTATCGTCTGCACCCGTCATCAACAAGCACTATCAACAGGTCAACAGGTCCGGTCTACCATACGAACGAAACCAATCAGATTTCCATCTGCCCAATAGTTTAATATCCTCCCCCCCCATACCACACATGTCCGCCATAGTGGCGGCCCCAATTCTAAAGGAATGGGTCCCAAACTCCTCCGGATGGAGGCCCAATTCCCACAGGCAAGCTTTGAATACCGATGTAAATTGATATCTTGTTAACGGGGAACCAGACTCCTGAACTAAAAGGAACCCAGGGGCCAAACATTTACTATTCAGCCTGTTCAGGAAACTGCCGACCAAGTGAACTGGGCAACCCTTGGACGGCAGTGACCGGATAGATAACCAACATCCCTGTCCATGCTGGTCCACTTTGGACTTGCAGATACAAACTTTCATGAACTGGGAACCCACTATGACATCTCTGAAATACAAACCCCCCTGGGCGAGAGCCACTTACCGACACCAGCTCGCTAATCCTCAGCGCTGCAAAGAATGCCAGCGCGAATGCCGCTCGGAACAATGAAACTTCCCATGGATCCGAACACACTGCAGGCACCACCGCCAACAACTGCAAAAATAGGCTGAACGAAACCGGGCGACGGCTGTCGCCGCCACCCTTCTCCTTCTTCTACCCCTTCAGGACTTGATGAATCACAAAGTGCTTCGTGACATCAGGCAAACCATGCATCTTGAGGAAGAAAGCCACCCCGGAGAGGCTTTTATTGGCCACATTGGCAGAAGCGCCTTTGTTCCTCAAGTGCGCCAAGAAATCTAAAGAGACTTGGAACAAAGACTCCTCATTAAGCAGACACTTACCCCCGGCCAAAGACAACCACAAAGCCCATACTTTCCCATGACTTCTCCAAGTCCCTTCAGACACAGATCCCCGAAAGAGCCTCATAAGTTCCGTTCTACCAGTGCCCACAAGTGCACTGGGCAGGATGCACCCTCCACAGCCGCCATTGGATGTAGATCTGCGAACGAGATAATGCATCCGCTATCTCATTAAGACAACCCGGTACATGTTTTGCTGTAAACCAAATGTTGCAAGCTGGACAACGCAGCACAAGGTGTCTAAGCCGGGCCAGAACCGGCAGAGATGAGGAGGATTGACGGTTGATCACCTGGACCACTGATATATTGTCTGACCAGAAACATATACGCCTGTTAGCTATTAGAGATCCCCATAATTCTAGTTACCACTATGGGAAAAAATTCCAATAATGTAAAAAGACACAACTCTGTATTCGCTTTTTCCATTTCCTGGCAGATCACCTTACCATTAAAAGAATGTAAAAATGCCTGCCAGACCTGTAGGTCATTCTGCAAGGCTTTCGTAATCCTAATGAAATGGTGGGGGAACTTTACGCCCGTCGTCGCCAAGGATAAGCGTCTTGAGAACGTTCTACCCATGGGGAGGACCTTGCAGGCAAAATTTAAAAGGTCCAACAAAGACTGCATCTGGTGCAAAGTCACCTTCCTGGCCAGAGAAAACTGATCAACCAAAGCAAGCAGCTTCTCCAATTTATCACTAGGTAGACGAAAAACCATCTCAACAGTGTCAATTTCTATGCCCAGGAAGGAAAGGCATGTACACGGACCGTCAGTCTTATCCGCTGAAAGGGGAACCCCTAACTGCTCCATTCACCGATGAAAGACCTGCAACAAGTAACCACATTTTGGAGAATCAGCGGGTCCTACAAACAGAAAATCATCTAAGTAATGGAGAACCGAGTCATATCCTGTCTCCCAACGCAAAACCCAATCTAGGAAAGAACTAAACATTTCAAAAAAATAACAGGATATGGAACAGCCCATTGGCAGGCACATATCCACAAAATATTCGTTACCTAAACAACAGCCGAGGAGGTGGAAACAGTCTGGGTACACGGGTAGCAGGCGAAATGCCGACTCTGTCGGATTTTGCCAATAGCGCCCCCCTGCCCGCTCTCCTAACCAGAAATACTGCCCTGTCAAAGGAAGCATAAGTCGCGGCAGCCTCTTCCTTCGATATCCCATCGTTCACCGAGTCCCCTGGCGGGAATGAAAGATGGTGTATCAAACTAAATTTTCCTTCCTCCTTTTTAGGGACTAGACCTAAAGGTGATACCCGTAAATTCGGCATGGGTGGGTCCTTGAACGGACCAGCCATGCGGCCTAGGGAGACCTCCTTCAACAATTTCTCTCTAACGGAACCATATCCAATACAGAGTTTAAATTATCACAGAGCAACAACAAGAAGATGACGAGTGAGGTATGTAAAAACTGTAACCAAAACCATCCAGCAGTACCCTTGCTTCCTGAACCCTGGGATATGGCTTTAGTCACCCCCCGAAGTACCGGGTACTTCACTGGTGTTCTCTGCGCTTCCGGGCGGACCCACTTTAGCAGGTTGCCTGGCGCGCTTGAAGCAGCGCACTGCAGCGTGCGTTCCTCCACAGAAAGAACACTCATGTCGAAATCTGCATGTCGCATAGAAGCGGCAATGCCCTTCATTGTACGACCTGACTGTTGTCCAGATGCTACGGCTCCTCCTGGAAAGGAACGAGACGGCTGTTGAGACAGAATTAATTGAATCCAGACATCAGTGGCCTTAGAGGCCCAACTGATGTCTGAAGACATAGCCAAACGCCGACGAAATTCTTCGTCATAGTGCCACCAAGCCACCGTGCAGCTTGTTGGCACTAAAAATGGTATCCATATATACCAGCAGGTCCAGGCTTTTTTCCGGATGCTGCCGGCATATGACATGCGCCAATGTGAGAAAGGCCTGCAGCCAATTTCCAAAGGTTTTCGCCACCCTCGGCTTCTTGTCTGCCCCTCTCTCAAATGAGCGCTCCCTATCAACTGTCACCTGGTCTACTGACAACATGGGCCAAATATCGACATATTCACCCTGAACGATCTTGGCCCTGATGTCATCAGACAGTTGAGTCCCTAGTGGTGCCACGCTGCAAAAAACAGAGTCCTCCCAGTGTAGATGGCATGACACTACTTTGACTAGTTAATTTATCTAGAAAACCTTGAAGAACTGAAGCTAAATCTCCGCCCCCCCCCCCGTGTGTGTGTTGGTGTAGCAGCCTCTGCGGGCAGGTGTACTCACCACCAGGACAAGGCTGGCTTCAGGAATCACTGGGGGAGGAGGAACAGCCAGCACGATTGGTGGGGGAGAGGCGGCAGACAGCTTATCTGCCGGCTCCAAGGCTGGCAGTGTGATGAAAGGCTCTGTGTGCAGGGATGGGGGAGGGGCGGCAGCCATTTTATCTTCCCCCCGCGGAGGCTGGCAGGGTGAAAGACTCCACGTGCAGAGATGGGGGAGGGGCGGCAGCCGTTTGTGCTGTTCGCTGGGCAGAGGCTCTCCTAGGAATCACCCATTGCCCTGGGGCGGTAGGGGGGCGTGTGGGCCGGTTCCTGCGATCCCCAGCAGAAGAATACCGAGAACGTGGCACCACGCTGGGGCTGAGTCTCAGGGGGGGGTCTGCTGCAGCACTGTGGCCTACCTCCGTCAGGTGTCTTCAGTAGCTGAGTGGGGGCAGCTGGAGCCGGTATCGGACCTCAGTGTCGGACTGGGATGTCTAGGGCCCACCAGTGAAATTGTTTCTAGGGGCCCACCATCAGGACACCTGCAGATCAGCGGTACCGAGACAGGGCGGCTAAAGGTAATAACATGCCGGGAGCCATGCTGCTCACCCACTATACCATGTACACCACTGCACTACCTAAACCTACTGCTACGCCTTGTATGGCAAGTGAACAGCGTGGCTCCAAGAATTGTTACCTTTACCTGTAGCCGCACTGTCCTGGAAAAGCTGATCTGCAGAGGTCCTGGCTGTTGTATCATCGCAGATGTAATATTGATGGCCTATCCTAAGGACAGGCCATCAATATTAGAAAGATGGATAAATCCTTTAAAGAGGTTGTCCAGGAATTGGAACTATTTTATTATAAAAGTAGAAAAAGTTCACAAACACTGTCACATACGAAAAATACCATACAAAAACCATAAACAGAGACAATACATAAATCCAAAACATAGCATAAATAACATCAATACAAGAAAACGTCAAGACAAAATTAAAACCGAAAACATGCGCAAACCAGCCCCCATCCATTCCGTCTTTCATTCTGCCTTTCACTCCGCCTTTCATTCTTCTTCAGCCATCCGTCAGTCAAAACTCTAGCTATCCTAAAAACAAAAGAAAACAAAATGAGCGATATACAATGAAACATATAACGAAACCATATAACACTAATAAACCCCAACTGAAACTTACTATGACATTTTTTTTTTTTTTTTCCCTTCATCACACCCGGCCAGCACCACGCCCCATGTCCTCCCATGTCCGCATAGTCCTGGTGCTGGCACCACCCACCACCGAGCCCCTGAAACCCCGACCTGGCTCTCCGCCTCATGTCCTCTCATGTCCGCATAGTCCAGAGCCAGGCCGGGCACACAAAAACCTATAAACCAAACCCTCCACCCCCAAAAAGAAACCCCCCTCCCAAACAACCTACCCCCCTAAAAAACCCCTTAACTACTAACAAACAAATGGGATTATGAAATGGAATATGGAAAATGAATATGGGATATGGAAATGGATATGAAAAATGGAAATGGAAATGGGAAATGAATATGGGATATGGAAAAATGGAAAAATGGAAAATGGGAAAACCGACACAACACATGACAAACGACAACAACAACAAACAACAAGTACCAGACAAATAACCAATACCAGACAAGCAACAAAACCCACCATCCTACATAACCCACCATCCTACATAACCTGTTAAGATTACCCTCTCTCCCATGAACCTCCCATGGGCCTAGGGTCGGTTATCCTCAAGCCTCTTACCCTTCTATCCGTTTTTCCAAAACAAAAATGACTATGCGGTGACACGCCAGCCCTCCACCAGGAAGAGAGCACAGGAGGCCTGTCCCTGTCTACTCACCCTACCACTATGTCCCTATCTATCATTCTGTCCCTACCCTGTCCCTACCTGTCCCTCCCTATCAGAAAATAATAAAACCCACCCCTCGTGCCAACCTTGCCCTACCTGTCCCTATCTGGCCCTAACCTAACTCACCTACTTTGAATCCCTTATTCTAACCCTCAGGGAACAGAAAAGGTGAACCCCCTCCAGAGGGTACCAGCCCTCTCTGCACCTAGCCTCTCATACTCCCGAGAGCGCACCCTCACCAGGTCCACCATGATGTTTTTAACCACCTCCACCACCGGGAGGATTTTGCCTCGCGTCGATACTAGACACCGGGATGACCACAAGTGGAACCTGACCACTGCACTAACTATAAAAAGTGTCTGGCAGTCCCTGCCCTCCGGGTGTTTGAATGCCCCATAGGCCCACTCGGCATAGGAAAGGCCAGCCAGCCGCAGCCAACCGGTGGAGGTCCCCACCAATTTGCAAACCCTTATATTGAAGGGGCACTGAAGCAGGAAGTGCTCCATGCTTTCCAGCATGTCGCCACACTCCTCCCGAGGGCAGCCTCGCTCGTCGGAGTTCCGGTACTTCAAGTTCCCCCTCACATATAACTTACCTAGGAGGCAGCACCAGGTCAGATCCCAAAACTTCTGAGGAAACCTTTTGGAGTTAAGAAAACCTCCCTCTAAGGTTTCTCCTGGGCAATCTTTGAGCGCCAGAGGCTTCTGGAAGCGGGTCAACAGGACTTTGTCATCAAGAAAACGTCTTGACTGAGTCCTGATCTCCCACGCCCCCAGACCCCACCGACGAATCACTTTCAAGACCAGGGAAGCATAGGCCGGGAGATATCCATGGGGTGCACGAAGATCTTTCACTTGCCCTCCTGACTCCCATTTCTGGAAGAAGGGCCGAAACCACCCCTGGCAGGAGGCTACCCACGAAGGAGCCCCCTCGGAGGAGAGGTTTGGTAAATTGATCTTAAGAAAGGTGTTCATTAAGAACACCACGGGGTTAACCATATTTAACCCCCCTAGCCTCCTTGTGCGGTATGTAACCTCCCTCTTGATTAGCTTGAGCCTGTTCCCCCATAACAATTGGAAGAACAGGCAACAGATCCTACTCCAACAAGACTCTGGCAAGGCACAGACGCTACCTAGATAGATCACCAACGGGAGCAGGAAGGCTTTGGCAAGGTGAACCCTTTCTCTCAGGGTCAAAGACCAACCCTTCCAGCAATCAACTCTCTGGGCGACATCCTTAAGTCTACCTTCCCAATTTTGGAGTGGGTAATCACACTGGCCAAGATGGATGCCTAAGATCTTTACAGACCCCTGGGGTTCTGGGAGGGTGTCCGGGAGAGAAAAACCAGGCTCTCCCCCTCCCAGCCAGAGGCTTCCACACTTATTCCTGTTTACAGCTGATCCGGAAGCCTCCGAGTAACTGTCCACTTCAGACATCACCCATTCAAGCTCCTCCCGTGACGAGACAAGAACGGTGACATCATCCGCGTAGGCTACTGTCCTCAAAGGGGAGCCGGTGCCCTCCAGGTCCATCCTGACTCCCGCCACCGGCCCACCATTAATCCGCCTAATCAAGGGATCAATGGCGAACACATACAGTAGCGGGCTCAAGGGACATCCCTGTCGGACGCCCGACCCCACCTCAAACGGACGACCAACCCAACCATTCACAAGTGGGAAAGACTCAGCCCCAGCGTATAAGGTCTGCAGCCACTGAATGAACCCCCCAGGCAGGCCATACCTCGAGAGAGTTGACCACAAATACTCATGATTCACCCTGTCAAAAGCCTTAGCCTGATCTAGGGACAGCAAGTACCCCTTCCACCGACCTGCCCTACTCTGCTCCACAGCCTCCCTGACACTCAGGACCGCACTTAAGGTGCTACGACCGGGAACAGAGCAGTGCTGAGCCGGCGAGAGGAGCCGGGGCGCAAACTGTACCAGCCGGTTGAAAAGTACCTTCGCCAGAATCTTCCGGTCCATATTGAGAAGTGCTATGGGCCGCCAGTTCTCAATATGGCTCGGATCCTTACCCTTTGACAGAACTATAAGGGCGGACCTCCTCATTGACTTCGGCAGAGTGCCCGAGGATAGACACTCATTAAGCACGTCAGTCAAGAGGGGAGCCAAAGCTCCTTTAAAGGTCCGATAGAACCTGGGCCAGGTGACTTCTTGAGGGCAAGACCCTCAATAGCCCTGACGACTTCCTCTTCCCTTATAGGTTCTACCAAAACACCAAGAGAAGGGTCTTCTGCTGACTCAGGAATGGCTTCAGCCAAGAAACCTGAAATCCGATCCCGATTCAGTTCCTTCTTTACCAAAAGGTTCGAGTAGAAGGACCTGACGACCTCCAAGATCCCTGACCTGGATCTTGTCAGGGATCCTGTACTGTCAATCAGGCCTGTTACTGTCTTACAAGCCACTGACATCTTACAGTTCCTGTAGGGGTCGGGCGAGCGGTATTTCCCGAAATCCCTCTCAAGAACCAAAGATGCGTGCCTATCATACTGACACCTTTTAAGCAAAGCCTTCACACCGGAGATATCCTCCTGGCTACCTCCGGTCGAGACCAGATGTTCAAGTCTCTTCCTCAGTGCACTGTACATGCGGTACATGTCCAGTGACCTGAGGCTTGAGAGCCGGCGGAAAAATCCCGCCACCCTTTTTTTGAATATCTCCCACCACTCTGACCTATTACCTTCAAGACCCAGTAATAGTACCTGATCCTGAAGAAACTTCTCAAAGGCTTGTCTTACAGCTGCCTCCTCAAGGAGTGACGAATTCAGCCTCCACAAACCTCTTCCTCTCCGGAGGGTCTCTGAAATATTCAAAGAAAACAAAATTAGACAGTGATCGGAGAACTCCACCTCCACCACGGACACAGGGGTGGTGACGGAATTCTCCTTCAAAAAAAAACCTATCTATCCTAGACCTAACACTACCTCTCTGAAAGGTGAACCCATGGTGACCTGGGGAATGCCTGATGTGGATATCCTCCAGGCGAGCTTCACTCACTATGCTATTTAACGCGGCGCCATCATAGGGCAGTCTATCTCTGGTACCTCCTCGGTCTTGGGGTCTAGTTATGGTATTAAAATCCCCACCAAAGATGACTTGTTTGCCCGTAAAAAGAAAAGGCTTGATCTTCATAAAGAGGCTTTTACGGTCCTACTTTGTCTGGGGACCGAAGATGTTAATGAGGCACAGGCTTTGCCCCTTCATGAAGACGTCTAAGACTAGGCACCTTCCCATTTCGAGCTCGATCAGTCGCTGGCATTTCACCTCTGCCGTAAAAAGCACCGCCACTCCACTATATGGCTCAGCCGCAAGAGACCAGTAGGAGGGCCCCCTGCGCCACTCCCTCCTTGCCCTGTTTATCTCTGATAGAGTACAGAGCCTGGTCTCCTGCAAAAACAAAATGTCAGCTTCAACCCGGCCAAGAAAATCAAAGGCTGCAAACCTAGCCGTATCAGACTTAATGCTGGCCACATTAATGGTGGCCAGCGTCAGTGGAGAGGGGACTACCATTAAGACCGATTGAGCTCAATGACCTTCAGCTTCCCACCCCTTTCCTCCTATCACCACCACCCCTAGATGAGTCTGAAGAGGACCCGTGACTTCTCCTCGTCTTGCGGGTCCTCTTCTTACATTGGGATTGGTCCATCACCTCCCCCGGTGCGGTTTGGCCAGAGGAGGGATGGACCTCCCCCGCAACTTCTCCCTGAGGAGTTACAGTGGTCGCAGAGACAGTAGCAACTTCGGAGTGCATCATCTCCTCCTCCAGGCTCCAGGCCAGCCTCCCCCCCAGAGGGCAGGGGGCCCCTCCCGGAGGGAGACTCAGCAGCCCCTGACGGCTCCACCTCTCCCTCTGAAGCCTCCCCTGAGGCCGACGCGTCCTCACAGAGGGATTGGTACCGGTTGGGACCTACCACTAGAGGGCCGTCGAGTCTGCGTTCCTTCGTCGGGGGGGGGGGGGGGCAGATGTTTTTGCCCTCACTTTACTCGGTGACTTTCTCCGCTTGACCGTCTCTCCCTCCCCAGCACTGACGTACTGAGAAGAAGACGACTGGTCAGCCTCTTCCTCCCTCTGCAGTCTCCTCATCTCCTCAACCAGGGTCGTGCCCACTGCTGCCTCGGCATCAGGATCCGGCCCAGCAGAGCCAGGGGCAGAAGGAAGGCACATAACTCCCTCCCTCTGCTCCCTCCTCCTCTCGCACCTCCTTGCCCTTGATGATGGCTGGGCCTTCTCCCTTTGCCTTGGCATACTAGTCTCTCCTCCCCCACTCACCCTCTCCGCAGCAGGGACAGCCTCCTCAACTGCCCCCGATTGCCGAAGGGTGGTGTTGGCGAAAGACCGTGGACACGCCCCGATCGGGTGCCCAAGGACACCACACAGGTGGCAACGCACCCTGCCACAGGTCGCCGCGAGATGGCCCACCTCCCCACACATGGCGCACTTCTGCACACGGCAGGAGGCGCTCAAGTGTGAGGGGTCACCGCACCTGTGACAGAGTTTTGGCTGCCCCTGGTAGAAGACAAGGATCCTGTCTTTCCCAAGGAAGGTCGAGGACGGGATATGCATCACCGAGTTATCCTCGTGTCGCAACTTGACCATGAAAGTCCAGGCCCCCGACCAGATCCCAAACTCATCCAGGTTTTTCTTGGGGAAGTCTTTGACCTCCCCATACCTGTTGAGCCAGGTCATGATGTTCATATAAGAAAGTGACTCGTTACGAGTTAAAACGGTCACTTTCTTAATGCTATCCTGGCGTGACACCGCCCACACCATAAAGTCACGCCAGGCGGGCTCGTCCTTCACCAGCCTGTAGTTTCCCCAGAAGGTTTCTAGGCCCTCCGGGGCAACAAAGCTGATGTCGAACTCCGAGGAGCCGACAGGATGAATCAGGGCAAAGATGTCGCTCGCCCTGAAACCCATCCCGAGTAGGAATTCCACGACCCCCCTCCTCTGGGGACAAGGGCCGGCTCCCCCCCACACGAGACGAGCCACGTTCCTCCGTGTCGGCCCCCTACGCCCGGGTGTAGGGAGAGTCCGTCTGGTCTCACCTCCTTTTTCTCGGAACTTCCCTAGGCCAAAACGCTCGACCCAGAACCTAAGGTCTCTCGACTGCCCATCTATGGTCATTCTGGACTGACCCGCCCATAAAGCCTCCAGGAGCTGCCGTTGCAAATCGCCGTCCCTGGAGCCCGGCGGAAGACATGATGCACCCCCAGGGGCCCCAGAAGCAACTCTGGCATAGGAGCGTGGGGGCCCGGAGGCCGCAGCAACCTCCGCTGCCGGAGTACCAGCGCCACTCCCAGGGACCCCCGCAGAACTACTTGGCCCAGCCACGGCAACCGGAGCACCAGAGGCGGCAACAGTCCGCCCTGGCATAGCCGCCGCGGACCGGGTCACTCCAACTGCAGCAGAAGGAACAGCGGCAGAGAGGACAACAGGAGCAACAATATCAGGAGCAATAACATCAGGAGTAACAACAGGAGCAACGACAGCATCAGGAACAGCATCAGGAACAGCAGCAGAAACAACAGCAGAAACAACAGCAGGAACAACAGCAGAAATACCAGAAACAACAGGGGCCACAACAGAAATATTACCAGCAGTAGAAATACTTTTTTTTAGCAGCAATGGTAATAGCCCCTCCTCCCGCAGCCTCCCCGACTACAGGCTCTTGGACCCCCATGCATACTACACCACCTTCTTCAGGAATACTACTAATTACCCCTTTTGTCCCACCCGCTTTCCCCTTTACCTTACCTGTCTGCTTAACTAGCTTCTCCACTCGTCCATCATTCACACCTGCAGTCTTCCTTCTTACAGCGGGGCCGGCTGCACCACTCGCTGATGGCTTCCCCGCTTTTACCTCGGCCTCCGCATCCACAGTCACCCCGGCACCTGATGTTGTAGGAGGACACGCCCCCTTAGCCCCGGAAGTGACCTCCGCATCACCGGCTTCATCAGCACTGGAGGAGGATGAGCCACGCCCACCTGCCACTCCCCCTTTCCTACACCTTACTCTGGGGGAAGCCATCGATATTTTAAAACCTCCTACCAGGGAGGGAGGTTTCCCTACGCCACTCCCCTCCGCAGGGGGGGCTTCTTTGCCTTTGCCCTTGTCCGCAACTATGAGCGCCTTGTCTGCAACCATGAGCTCCTTGTCCGCCACCACCTGAAAGGTACTATCAGGCGCCATTTTGACTGCTGGCACCCCGGGCACCCCGCCACTTGGCGTGACCCGAGGTGTCTGCGCCTCCCTTTTCTCTCCTGGAGGCATCGCAACCTGGGCTGAGGTCCCGGCACGATGCTCCCCAGGCAACGACCTGACAAATTTAAATGTCTCTATTACTCTTTTTTTTTTCCTTCCTTGCCTTCTTCCTGGTCTTGGCTACTTTTCCCGCCTCCTCCCCGTCCAAATCTGACAAGCTGAATGCTAATTGGTCCATTCTGGACGGGGACTCCAATTGGCAGATTTGCCTCAGCAGTGGTTGGTTCTCTGGGAGTGTGGGAGATTGCGTCACTTCCTGTCCTGTCATTCTGACTTCCAGTTTCACTGCCGGCGCTGATGCCTGTGTATATGTGGGTATCAGGCTGCTGCTACTAGGGACGACTATTCGACTATACTGTACCGCCATGCTGTCATCTGACTCCAGGTCTGACTCACAATAGTCGTCCTCTCCCGAGCTGTCTGAGGACGCGGGGCCATCCTTCAACAACCGCTCCTGCTGTTTGCGGAAGAAGCGGTCATCGTTCAGCAGCTTCTCTCTGAACGGCCCCGCGCCCTCCAGAATCTCCGTGCACCTGGCTTCCAGGGCCTTTATTTGTTTTTTCAGGCTCCTTACCTGCTTACTGAAAACCGGGCGGTCCTTCCTTGAGGCCCTGTCGCTACGGGCGCGAGCGCTCTGAAGCTCCCCACTCATTGCGAACAGGGACCTCCGGGCCCGGTCATACTCCTCCAGGACCGCCTCGATCCTCCGGCTGTAGATGGCAACCTCTTCTCCAGCTTTCCGGATGCCCCATCCTGCGGGCGATTGAGGCAGCGATGACGGTAAGGCGTCTTTTCTCCTGCTTGCAGGGACCCTTCCAGAGGAAACCGCATATCCTGCGGCCGTAGCCCCCTTCGGACCGGCTTCACCCGCCACTGCCGCTGATGTTACCACCGTGGCTGATGTTGCCATTTTCACGGATCCACCTGCCGGGACTGCTGACACCCCTGTCGCCACCGCTACTCTATGGACGTCGCTGCTCCCGATGCTGTTCCTGATGCTGCAGCCGCCAATGTCGCTGCTGCTGCTCCTGATGCTGCTCCCAATGCAGTTGTCCCGGTCGCCATTCTCATTGAGGCTTGCTGCCTCAGCGACCTCCGCCTGCCCTGCTCTGCTGGTGCTGTGTCGGCAGACATTCTCCTGCCCCCCGCCTGTAAGGTCCGGGGGGCAGGAGCTCCACGCTCCATGATAAGGCTCCCCTCCGCACGGGTAAGGGAGTCGGAGCTACGGTATGTATCACACAAAAGACCGAAAACCACACCCAATAATCGGTCTCCAAGTATCCAAAAAAGCCTCTTAAGCCTCTGGACTCAGGAGCTCAAACAAGTGTGTCTGACTCTCACAGTTGCCCCGAAGGAATTGGAGCCACCCATGTAGCTGGTGGGAGGTGTAAAGTAAAAAAGAATTAAATCAAAAAGCATACTACTTTATCCCCGGCGCTCCATTGTCCACTGCCAGGGTCCATTCAGTCTCATGCCGGCGACTCCTTGCTGGGAGTCCTGCACCTCATGTTATCGCTAAGACCAATTAGGTACAGGATTTCCAGAAATGAGGCGCCGCCATGAGACCGAACAGACACAGGCAGGGGACAACGGGGTGCTGGGGACAGGTGAGTATGCTTTTTTTTTTTAATTTTCTTATTTTTACACCTCCCTGGAGGCCGACACAGTGGTCGCTAAAGCTTATGGACAACCTCTTTTAAGGGGTTGTCTGGGCCAAATTTTTTTATGGCCGCTTCACTGGTCCCCCATACTGTATGTGGAACAGTGATGGAGCCATTATATTGTGTGGGAGCAGTGATGGTGGCTAACATCCTGTGGGGGGACATTAAACTGTGTGGGGCTTATTAAAGGGGTTGTCCAGGGTTAATCTTTTTTATCGCCTATGCTCAGGATAGGGCATAAATACCTGATCGGTAGATGGCTGACACACGGCCCCATCAGCTATTTGGAGCCACTTCCGGAGCCCGTTCTGTACACAACACAGGGCCGGAAGCAGAAATCTCCATCCGCTGTATAGCAGCCCAGCGCCTTCACTGCAGCTCAGCTCCTACTGACTTCAATAAGTGCTGAGATACAGTGAAGGTGCCCAGCCCCTATACAGTGGACAGAGCTTTCTGCTTCTGGCCCTGTATTGTGTACAGGACGGGCATCAGAAATGGCTCCATACAGCTGATCGGTCCGAGGTCAGCCCCATACAGATCAGGTATCTATGGCCTATCCTGAGGATAAACCATAACAAATTATGCCTGGACAACCCCTTTAATATACCCCCCAGGGCCCGCCTAATGCGCCACACTTTAAAGAGGTTGTCCAGTATAATTTTTTTCTTTTTTATAATTAGTCCGGGGGAGGTGAATCCCCCCCTACACCCCCCCCAAAAAAAATAAAAACCATACTAAACATACTCACCTGTCTCCGGTGCTCTGGTGTCCTCCCAGCACGGTCCGGTCCTGCAGCTCCGCTGTCTTCTTTTTGCCGGAATTCCTCACTGGCTGTGATGTCCCAGGTCCCTTCCCTTAGGCCGCTGATTGGCCTCAGGGGTCACGTGACATCACAGGTAGTCATGTGCAGGGGGAACTTCAGCTGGAAGAAAACAACAGAACTGCAGGACCCAACCGCGCTGGGAGACACTGGGGACAGGAGAGAAAGTTTGGGGGGGGGGGTTTGTTTTGTTTTTTTCACCTGCCCCAACATAAGTAAAAAAAAAAAATGAAGGAGACACTGTATGATAGTATAAACTCCACAGTGGCCCCCACCCAGTATTATAAGCTCCACAGGGGCCCCCACACAGTATTATATGCGCCCAATAGCCCCCCTCCGCTTCAGTGCTATTACTATACTCTGGAGTCTCCTCAGACCCCAGAGTATAATAACCGGAGGCCCAGGGGAAGTGATTAAAAATAACAAACATTCATACTCACCTTGCCTTACCTTTCCTTGGCATCCTCGCTCCATCCTGTCGTCTTCAGCGTCTTCAGGCCCTTTTCCGACGGCGCTGCTGAGGCCTGTGATTGGGGCCTAATTACAGGCCTCATTTACATGACGGAGGAGCGCTGGAGAGAACGCTGTGCCCAGGAGAGGTGAGAATATGTATTTGTTATTTTCAGTCACCTCCCCTGGGTGCCCTGCCCCGCCATCTATTGGAAAGGGGCCTGCAATATGCCAGGGTCCCTTTCCAATAACAGTATGTATAGCGGTCGGGGAACCAGGCTTTCCCCGACCACTATCATAGTGGTCCGGGGCCCTGGCCATCTCCAGCTGGCCATGGGCACCATACCCCGCCGGGTCCGGTCACAGTTGCACCCCCTGCGACCGCGATCGTTACACCACTAGTCAGGGGCCCGATCGGGATGGTCAGGATCCCGATCGGGCCCCCATGACATGAGTACTAATAGTCAGGGCTCGGGGCCCACCGGTTCCCCGATTCACTGGTTCCCCGGTGGGCCAGTCCGACCCTGCCGGACCTCCATCCTGCATCCCCTGCTGTTGCATCAGATCAAGTGTGGGGGCGGCTGGATCCGACCCCAGTCCCCTGTTCTGTATCCTTTGCTGCTGAAGAAGATCCTGTGTGGGGGCAGCTGAAGCTGTCACCAGAGAGTCCCCGTCCTTCTGCAAAAGGTCTTCCAGCCATGCTTGTCCCTCTTGAGCAATCCTGGCACAGATGAGGCTCATCAGGTCTGCCATGATGCTGTTCCTGCTGCCAGACTACGAAAGGTGAGTAGCCTTCCCGCCTCCAGCTTATATACCCCTCCCAAAATCCCGCCCCAACTACAGTTGGGAGATTGTCCCTCCAAAAATTTACAACCTTTAACTCCTTAACACCCTGCAGTCTCTGGCCATTTCCTTAATCAGTTCATGGCCTTCTATAAGCATTGAAAATGGAGCAGTCAGCATGCTGAGGAATAAAGTCTCTCATTTTCAGCGCTCAGGACTTTAATCATTGAGACTTTTCAGCACATTTGACTGTCCAAAAAAAGAAAAAGAAAGTCCAATGAAAAATTTACACTGTGCCATCCTGCCATTCCACCCAACCAGCGTTAGAAAGAAAAAAAATCTGCAAAATTGTCCCTCATACTGTAGATCGTGGGCCAGATGAGTCGAGACCATGTAACCCAGACTCCAGTTCCTGGGTGTCAACTGGCAATGGTTCTCTTGTCAGCAGGAAGTTAAGGAGGACCACGCAGGCTATCACAACATCATCCACAGCTTTTGGCTTCAGCTGGATAGCAGTGTTAAAAATTCGCCACTCCACAAGTCGCCGGCGTCTTGACAGTCTGTAGTTGTAGATTTTTTTTCTGGTAGTTGAGTCCACGGCTGGAGTACGGTTTCAAAAGGTTTCCACACATCTGGAAGGCCTCATTGCCAACAACCACAAATGGCATAGGAGGTCCATCAGTTCCAGGAAATGGCTTGGTGCTGGCAATCTGAATTTTCCAGAATAGATTCTCCGTCCCATATCAGAGTCCTTGAAGATTCTGGAGTCGTTGGTGCAGCCCCAATGTCCACAGCCAAAAAACGATACTGGGCATCAGCAATGGCCATCAGCACAATGGAAAATTACTTCTTGTAGTTGAAGAACAGGGAACCACTCCTTGCAGGTTTCTGGATGTACTGTACTTTCCATCAACTGCTCCTACACAATTTGGAAAATGTGTCACCTCCTAGAACTTGTCTGCAATGTCTTTCTATTGTTCTGTAGTTGGATGTGAGATAAATTCTTCACGCAGCAAATCCCACAGGGCCTGGCTAGTACCCCGGTCGATATAGGAGAAAGTTAACTTGCCAAGACGGAACTGGAAGTGCATGCAGGAGAAGCTCCCGCCTGTTGCCAGATTCCTTGAAATAAAAAAAAGATAAATAATTACAAATGTGTGTATATATATATCTATATCTATCTTTCTATCTATAGAGATAGATAGATAGATAGATAGATAGATAGATAGATAGATAGATAGATAGAGTGGAAATACAGTGTTGATACTCACCGAAGTGTCACTATCAAGCGCTCTTCTAGTGTTATGCTTCTCCGCAAGTGGGTTTTCTGCCTCTGGAGTCTGGTTGACAGTCGACGAAGAAGTTCATCAAAGGTGGGAAAAGTCATACGCAGGTAATCATAGAACATCTTCGGATGTTGGCGCAGTTCTCCATACAGACATACATCTCCCCTTGTAATGCGGGAGATGTAATAGGATGAATCCAGAAGCGTCGCCTTCAACGCCGTCTCTGTCTGGCAATTCTTCCACTTCATCCTCAGCTGGATCACCTCTAGGTCAAAAAGCAAAGATGGAGGAATCATTTTCAAAAATGACATCAGCAACACAAGTAGAACTGGAACACAGAAACAATACTCTCCTCTCCAAAGTTGGCTCCAGACTGAATTGTCAGCTCTTCTTCCTGCTTTTACATTCTCTTTGTCGTCATTCAGTGTTATGGCAAGCAAATAAACACAAAAAACGGATTGAAAATTTTCGGACGTTTTTCATGAATTTCAATGGATCTGTTTCACGGATCCATTAAAAAATGGAGACACATAGGCATCAGTTTGTGTCCATTATTGTAGGTGTCTGTTTTTTTTTTTTTTTCAACGGACACCTTCCTAACGGAATCCAGACGGTATTGTGAACGCCCCCTAAGTGATTACAATATTAGAGCGAAAGAATAAGTTTCTTGGGGAAAACTGTACAACTGAAAGAAGACCCTAGTATCCTGTTGGGCCACCTCTAGCCTGGATACAAGATGAGATACAGTTGGGCATGTAGGCATACAGGTTCATAAGATGTCCTGCAAAACATCTGCCACAGAAGTTGCAGCTGGGCCTGTAGATCCATTTATGGAGCCAATTGCATCCCAGCTGGCCCCATAAATGCTCAGCTGGCAATAAATCCGGTGACCAGACGGGCCAATAAAATGTAATCTGGCGGTGACATTCTTGGGGTACCTTGCTGTGTGTGAGTGAGCATGATAGTGGTAAACAATTAAAGTTGGAAGCTCTGCCATGAGACTGAAGACATGTGGCTACAGGATGTCCTGTATATATCACTGAGCTGTTAATGTCTCTTGTTTCTCTATTGGTTGTGACCAACTGTGGTATGCGATGACTCACTCATATCTTCACACCAGCTGGTGAGGCAGAATGTTGCACAACAGCAAAGACAAGACTGAAGTGCTCTCCTTGACGCCTCCATACTTGAACCTCACTATTGTCAGATCCCAAACAGAATCTGGATTTGTTGTTAAAAATGATATGGCTCCAATCTGTATCACTTCAGGTTTCTCATTCACAACGCCACTGCATATGAAGGAGACAGTAACTGACTGTCAATGGCAGGGCATGTAATGTGTAATGAAGGTGCCACCTGTGTTTGGATGGTGGACAAGGAAACTGTGGGAACTGTTCGTGCTTTTCAAATAATCAAATAATCCTGTCTACTGGAGGTATGTGTGGGCCATCCAGAACCTATTTATGTGTGCATGTACTCATGTAACTACTGCTAACTGACTGCTGCGACATAATTCATACCAACTATTTAAACTCACTCTGCCCCCCCCTGTACCTACCCATAAAAGACACTAACACGCGATCTTATGGTTAGTGGGATTGGCCACAGCTTTACTTTGTGTAACATATTCAAACAAAACAATACATAACAGATTTCTATGTCCATGTGTTTATCTTTCTACTTCCAAACTTCGTCCTAATGCCAACCGCTGTGCGACAGCGGGCATGTAGACCGTAACCTTTGTATCCATGGGACATGGAACAACTCCCGCCTAGCTGTGACAACTGAAAGACAAAAACTGCAAGAGAAAAGACCACGAAAACTGAACTGTGAGGGCAAGGGTGGGTGGGCGTTCCTTTCGTCCACCATGACAGAGGGTAAGTGCCTCGTCCTACATGCTCCAGAAATTATATATAACTCCTCCTAAATCCTCCTAACCACTCACATAACATGGGGGCGGAGTCCAATTCAATTTGAAATTCTCCATGACAACCAAAATGCCCAGCAGTCCTAGCCCTTATCACTAGTCGCTACAAGGGCCACTAGACTGCTGCGACATAATTCTTACCAACTATTTTAAACTCACTCCGCCCCCCCCCCTCTACCTACCCATAAAAGACACCAACATGCGATCTTATGGTTAGTGGGATTGGCCACAGCTTTATTTTGTGTAACATATTCAAACAAAACAATACATAACAGATTTCCATGTCCATGTGTGTATCTTTCTTCTTCCAAACTTCGTCCTAATGCCAACGACAGCGGGCATGTAGACCAGAACTTTCGTATCCATGGGACATGGAACAACTCCCGCCACAGAGGAGACAGTGAATCCCTCTACACCTGGCTCCGACCAACCCCACCTGCCAGCAACAAGGCCCTCTCCACACCGTCCTGGAAACCTGCCAGGAAAATATCCAGACCAATGGGGTTCAAATGAACCCCATCGGGAAGCAACAAATCCCTGTTGTCCTCTTCCAATTCTGTATGTCGCACTGACACCCCCCCCAGGGACTGCATGTGCTTTGATACTCTAACATTCAACACCCGCCTGGACCTTTCCAAAGCTGCGGGGACCAGGGCACCGCGCCACCGAGCACGGGGGACCACCTCCGACCAGACGAGGATGACTTTTTGAAAAAAATTCCGAAAAGCGCGAAAAATCCTGCCTAATAACCGAAATTAACTCACCCAATTTAATCTTCCCCAAGTCATTACCACCCGCATGAACTACTAATACCACTGTCCCTGTAACCGACCTGCTGAGCTTAGCCACCTCAGACAAGATCCGAGTCCACCGGAGACCTCTGAAACCGAGCCAATGCATGTCGAGTCCAGCAAAACCGAGGGACAAGCCACCCGGGCAAACCGTTGCCCTCCTCTCAGCCCAAAAAACGAATGAATGTCCCAGGATCCACACCGAAATCGCCGAAGAACCTGTAAAAGAAGAAAAATGAAAGAATACAAATATATAAAAACAGCTGAAAAATACAATAACAAAGTCACAAGGTCAGGACGAACATAGCTGTGAAAACAGTCGGACTTCCAACGACCCAGCTTTTTAATGCCATCTGCATCCACTCCATACAAGTCGGCCACACCTATGCGGAAGGAATGAGTACCAAAATCACGCGGATTCAAACCCAAATTAACCAAACACAAATGGAAAACCGCGGAAAATTGGTACCGAGTTAAAGGGAGGCCAGATTGGTGGACCAAAAATTGGCTGCCGGGGGGCCCTAACGCTAAGAAATTTCCCGACCAACTTGACAGGACAAAATTCAGTATTAGTGGGGCATACAACCAACCAAGAACCCCTCCCATATGCGTCCGTTTTAGACTTACGGACGCATACACGGAGACCTGACTGTGAAAACAAAACATCCTGCCGACCCAAACCGCTCTGTGACCTACACCCCGACGGGAGCAATTCACCTATCCATAAGGCACAAAGGAAAGCGAGAGAGAAAGCAACCCGGGACAAAAGAACTTCGCCCTCATCCTTACAAACTATGGCGAGTACTGACATGAGGCGCCCCAACAGGTGAAAGGAGACCAGACGGCGCATGTCACGACGTACGACTTCCTTCCTCCACCCCTTCATAATCTGTCTGACTAAAAATTCTTTTGTGACATCACGACGACCGAAAAGCTTCAACATAAAAGCAATACTGGCCAAGTTGTTACTGACGGCTGACGCCGAAAGCCCTCTGCTCCGCTGCTTCTCCAAATAATCCAAGGTAACGACTAACAGCAGGTTGTCCTCTGCGGGTAGCCTATCGCCGGAGCAGGACAACCACCCTTTCCACGCTCCACTATGCCCATGCCAGGTAGATGGGGCAACCGACTTCCGAACCGAAGCCATCAAATCCTCTCTACAAGGGTTCACAAGAATTCCAGGCATCTCTCACCCTCCTTCTCGGCCGTTGGATGAAGGGACCTGAAAAGCTGGAAGTTGGAACGAGACAAAGCGTCATCAATCATATTCTGCACGCCCGGAACATGCCTAGCGCGAAACCATATGTTGGCCTGAAGTCAACGAAGCACCAAGTGTCTCAGCAGCGATAAAACCTCCAACGACGACGATGACAGACTATTCACTGCCTGCACCACTGCCATGTTATCAGTCCAAAAACATATGCGACTATTACTGATACTTTGACCCCACAGCTCTACCGCTACTATAATCGGAAAAAGTTCTAAAAGAGCCTGATTCTTAACCAAACCCCTATCACTCCAGGAAGTCGGCCAGTGATCCCTACACCACTTGTTTCCAAATATAGCGCCGAAGCCATCGCCCCCTGTGGCGTCTGTAAACAACAAAATCTCAGACGATCCAGTTTGTCATCTGGCAAACGGAAAACCATAGCCATCGTATCGATTTCTATCCCCAGGAAAGAAAGGCAAGTCACAGGACCTACCGTTTTTTCCTCGGACAAGGGGACTCCACAACGTTCCATCAAAACCCGAAAAGAGCGCAAAATAAAATCACAAACGGGAGAATTGGCCGGCCCAATGAACAGAAAATAGTCTAAATAGTGCAATATCGACTGATAACCGGTTTCGAAGAGCACTACCCACTCCAAAAAGGAACTGAAAACTTCAAAGAAATAACATGAGATAGAATACCCCATTGGCAAGCACATGTCCACGAAAAACTTATCGCGTAATGAACAACCAAGGAGGTGAAAACAGTCTGGATGTATCGGGAGCAATCTGAAAGCAGCCTCCACATCGGACTTGGCTAACAACGCCCCAACCCCCGCCCGGCGAACCAACTCCACCACTCGGTCAAACGACGTGTACGACACCGCCACAGCGTCCTTGGAAATGCAGTCGTTAACAGACTCGCCTTTGGGGTAGGACAAGTGACGAATCAAGCGATATTTACCATTCTCCTTCTTGGGGACTAACCCCAAAGGGGAAACTTGCAAATTGGCAAAAGGAGGTTCGTCAAAGGGGCCAGCCTTCCTACCCAATTCAACTTCCTTCATCACCTTATCCCACGCCAAAGGGACATTAGACAAAACATACTTTAAATTACCGCAAAAGGAGGAAACCGTCGACTCCTCAAACAGAATAACAAAACCGACCCTAAACCCTTCATCAAGCAGTTTTGCCTCCCGCTTCCGCGGATACAGGTCCAGCCATTGACGCAGAACACATCCTCTCACTGGCGTTCTCCACGACGCCGATCGTACCCACTTTGGCAGGCTGTTTTCCCCGATGTGAACACCGCAGCGCTGCGTGATTCCCCCCTCAGATCGAGCAGTTATGCCTGAACTTACAGGAGGAGAAAAACCTACAGTGTCCCTCGTTGTACAACCAGCAGGACCCTGTAGGTTTATGAGTAATTGATCCCTGACCAGGGGCTGTCCCCCCAACACTACCTGGAAAGGGCCGCTGCGGCCTCTGAGCAAAGATAAGTTGTATCCAGACGTAGGTCTCCTTCGACGCCCAGCCAACAGCTGGGGTCAAGGCTAACCGCCGCCTGAACTCCTGAGATGCAGATTCCGAGCTGTGGCGTGAAGAGTCCCTCTTAGATCGGTGCGAAGAATGGTGCAAGGCATGCCAAAGACGCTCGTACGCCCTTCTGCGGGAAAGCCGACTCGGCGACCTGGACCCTGAATGTTCCTCCCGGGACCGACGATCCCAATGGTGATAATCCCGTCGGTGATGGATGAGATGACTCTCCTCTCTGCTACAGCCTCTGTGATGATGAAACCTCCTGGAACCTGAAGAAGAAGACTCAGAAGAAGCAGGCAATTCATAGACTCGAGGTGACAGCGCCAGAGAAGTATCCCTGACCTGTGAACTCACAGCATAGACCCGTGACCTCCGACCTGCTTCTGGCCATGTGCCGCCCACTCTGACGTGAGGCTGGCCTATCCCTGGTGACCCTTGACGCCCCTGGGGACCGAGAGTACCTCGGGGAAGGAAGGGCCTGTGACAAAAGTATGTGTGACAAGCCCGGCCAGGAAGGAACACTTGTGTGAGTGGGGAAGGACTTATCCCAAGGTGGTGCTGAGGCTCCTGGAGTGGGACATCGGTACTGCAGGGCTGTGTGACGGGGAGGGGTAGTGCTGGCAAACCCAGCGCCAGCAGAGAAGCTTTCCACATGTGGGAAAGCTGTGTACCTGGGACCCGTGGAAGCCCTGCCCCCTCCTACCGCCGCACACACCGCCGAGCCCATTGCTGGCAGCGAGGGATGCAATCCCTCAGCCCCAGGTGGACTGTACTAACCGCCGAAGAAGCGCCTCCACCTTCACCCCCCGTTCCCGTGGGAGGCCCGACGACGGCCATCTTGTTTGTAGGCCAGCCAGCCTCCCGCGCGGCTGCCGGGTGAAGCCTGTATCCTGCCTTCCTCCACAGACTGCCGCTGCCGTCTCTGTTCTGTGTGCCTCCCGGTCCTCCGATCCGAGGAGAGACCAGAGGGTGCTGACGCCGCTGCTCCCCGCACCCCGATACCCTGCGCTTGCCTCCACGTGCGGATGGGCTGGGGCTGAGTCAGGCAGGCTTCCTGACCAGACGGTGGGGCCTGTGGGATCGACGTTCCTCAACCTCACTTGAAGGGACCTTCTCCTGTTCACCGGAAGGGACACCAGCCGCAGCCTTTGACAGAAGATCCTCCATCCACTGACGTCCTCTGCTCCTCACACGGTCCAAGATCAGCCGCTCCAGGTCTGCCATCCCCGCAGGTGCTGGAGTGCTGTTCCTCTCGTTCGCCATGACAGAGGGTAAGTGCCTCGTCCTACGTGCCCCACAAATTATATATAACTCCTCCTATTTCCTCCTAACCACTCACATAACATGGGGGCGGAGTCCAATTCAATTTGAAATTCTCCATGACAACCAAAATGCCCAGCAGTCCTAGCCCTTATCACTAGTCGCTACAAGGGCCACTAACCTAACAACTAGGTGAGAACAGACAGTTTGTTGAAAGACCATCAAGCATCTCTCAGTCATAAGATGCACCCCCTTACAAAGTCTGACAATTGCACAAAATGGCTTTGAGTGCATCATAGAGGCTTGTCTAACAGGCAACAATCTCTCATCAAGAGGTACACTACCAAAGTAGCATCTTAGAGCTTTTTTATAGGGCAGTGGGGAAAGCACTTGTATGCTCTCTTGTGGCAAGAACCAGTGTCTATTCAGACCACTCCTGTAATCATTTACATATCTGTAAATGACATAACTGTATGCCAAGTTTTGCAGCAATCTGACATTTCTATCTTCATGCATTATTTTTTTGTTAATGATTGCAATTTCTTCTCATGGTCCAGATACTTGTACAATGTAACAGTTTTCCTATGTAATTGTAACATGTTGGTTTACCATTACATTTAGGTGCTGGGTTTGTAGTTGCTTAGTAATAAGGAACACTGGGGGGGTTTGTATCTTAATTGTGCATTATTAGACTCAGAGCATATACAGTACATTAAACTATAATATAATGTACATGGACTAACTCCTAGAGTAAGTGGGCAACCCACCCTCCACCCTAGTGACTAGTCACAATACTGTATATTTCATTTATGCCTGCCCCTGCATTATATACTGTACATACAGCTAGTCAGGAGGCGCTGGGCCTGGCTGGTGTCATATAACTGAGCTCATTAGCCAACATGCAGTGCCTGGATGAGCTGTAAGTAAAAGTTTTTCTGCTTTTTGAAAATTATACATATTCTTACCTTACAAATTTGATCTCCTTAGAACCTTGTCATTCCATGTCAATCCACTACTATGATCATCATGTCACCGTCCATCAGATTACGTCACTAGGGTTTGGTCACCGCAATCTTGTGACATGCTGTTCTTCCCACTTAACTGACACAACAAGATGAGTGGTAGATGAAGGGGCATTGTCAAATGTCGCTTTAAATAAATAAATAAATTTGTAATATTCTAACAATACAGGAACATTTTTTCGGAGAACTCTACATTGTTCCTCTGTTATTCCTTCTGGAAATACATGAATACATCTGTGTTATACCTTTTGTAGTTTTAACTCTTAGATTCTGTGATCAAAAGCACAGCAATTACATGAAGTCTGTCACTGTTGAACTACAGGCTTGCAAAAGTATTCATACCCCTTGAACTTTTTCACATTTTGTCACCTTACAACCACAAACTTGAATGTGTTTTCTTGAGATTTTAAGTGATAGACCAACACAAAGTAGCAAATAATTGTGAAATGAAATGAAAATGATACATGATTTTCAAAATGTAAATCAAATAAAAATCTGAAGTGTGATGTGCAAAAGTGTTCAGCCCCCCTATATCAATACTTTGTAGAGCCACCTTTCGATGCAATTCTTTTGGGGTATGTCTCTACCAGCTTTGCACATCCAGAGACTGAGATTTTTGCCCATTCTTCTTTGCAAAATAGCTCAAGCTCAATCAGATTGGATGGAGAGCGTCTGTGAACAGCAATTTTCATGTCTTCCCACAGATGCTCAATGGGATTTAGGGCCATTCTATCACATGAATATTCTTTGATCTAAGCCATTCCACTGTAGCTCTGGCTGTATATTTAGGGTCATTGTCTTGCTGGAAGGTGAATCTCCGTCCCAGTCCCGTCTTTTGCAGCCTCCAACAGGTTTTCTTCCAGGATTACCCTGTATTTAACTTCATCCATCTTCCCATCAACTCTTACCAGCTTCCCTGTCCCTGCTGAAGAAAAGCCTCCCCACAGCATGATGCTGCCATCACCATGTTTCACAGTGTGGATGGTGTGTTCAGAGTGATGAGCAGTGTTACTTTAACGCCACACATAAGCACTTTCCATTTAGGCCAAAAAGTTCAACTTTGGTCTCATCTGACCAGAGCACCTTCTTCCACATGTTTGCTGTGTCTTCTATTGTGGCAAACTGCACTTAAATATTGCGTGCACATAACTCTGCCATCTTACGCTAGGTTCACACCTGCATTCGAAAAGGCTGCTTGCAGGATTTTTCTCTCCGCATTTTTAAAGCAGAATGAGGAACAGAATCCCCATTCGGCACAGGTGTGACCCTAGCCTTATATACATTTTAACTCTTTAGTGATGTAACAAATTTTAGCCTTCCACCAGTAATATTTTATCCATCTCTGCATTCCCGCTTTCATAACTTTTTAAATTTTATTTCCTTGTAGCTTTAAGAGACCTTGTATTTTGTGGGTGCATATGACTTTTTGATCAGTTTTTATTATTTTAGTTTTTGAGAGGTGAGATGTAATTGGAACATAAAGTGACATATGTCTGTTTTGAAAATTGAGGCCTGGTCCTTAAGGGAGTTTTAGGTTGTGTCTTTAAGGGGTTGAATATGTACCCCAAAATGATGCCAATAAAAAAGCACATCTCATCCCACAAAAATAGGCCCTCAACCAGCTCAGTCAACAGAAGAATAAAATTATGGATCTCAGAAGAGGGCAATATAAAAACAACTGATTTTTCCTCAAATTGTTTTTTATTCTGCAAAATTAGTAACACATAAAAAAAATTAGGTATAGCAGTAATCATTCCAATTCATAGAATAAAGTAATATGTTACTTATGCTGTACGATGAACAGTAAAAAATTTAAAGTGCTAAAAAATCAATGTCATCTCCATTGTGCCCTGCTGTGTAGCCAAACAGCAATTTATGACCATATATAACACTGTTGTACCCAGGATAACCCACTGAACAACCTCTTATGTTGGTATTAACTGCTGTTTGGGCACACAGCAGAGTTCAGGAGGGAAGGAGAACTAATTGGTTTTTGGAGCACAGATTTAGATGGTTTGGTTTTTGGGTGCAATGACACTTTTACAAAGCACCTAAATTGCAAGTAAAATAGAATCCCCTAAGATGTGACCCCATTTTGGAGACTGTACACCTCCAAACAACTCTACAAAAACTACAATTTTAAAGAGAGTCTGTCAGCAGGAAAATCATTATCAAACTAATGACAGTATCTTGTAAGGCAGCTTCTACAATTTTTAAAGATGCCTTTTGTACTCTGCACTGCAGTTCCATTTTCATGAAAATTAGCATTTTCTTATGCAAATTTTCTGAAAAGGGGCTTTAGGGGCGTGTCCTCTGCTGCCAGGGCTTTGCTCTTCACTGCAGATAACTGCTCCTAACTGCAGACAAAGTATGACAAAGTGGGAGATGTCACTTAAGCAATTAGGGGAGGAGCTAGGTGACAGAGAGTGAAATCCTGGTGGGAGAAGACACGCCCCTAAATTCCTTTTCAACTAATTTGCATAAAAATAAAATGGTGATTTTCAAGAAAATGGAGCTGCAATGCAGAAGAAAAAATCAATCTTTGGAAAGTGAAGAAGCAGCCCTACAATGTCACTAGTCATTAGTCTGATACTAATTTTTCTGCCGACAGACTTCCTTTAACTTTTCAATGCCCATTCATTTTGGGAAACTAAACTAATGCAAGAGGAAAAAATGCTCACCACACCCCTTAATAAATTCCTTGAGGGGTGTAGTTTACAAGATGGGGTTACTTAATGGGGAATTCCACTGTACCGGCAGTCTCTGCAAAAGCACCATGATGCTCTAAAACCAGTCCCTTCTACATTCCAAAAACCACCACTCCTTCCCTTCTGAACTCTGCTGTATACCCAAACAACAGGTTACGCCCACATATACAACTTTCTATGTACCAGGGATAATTCACTTCAAAGTTTGAGGAGAATATGTCTCTGTTGACACAAAATGGGCACAACATATTGGGCCCTGAAGTGGCATATTTCTTTAAAAATTTCAGTTTTCACTTTACACATAATTTTAGGTTCAAAATGATCACTATACCAACAGAGAAATTTCTTGAGGAGAGTAGAGTCTAGAAAGAAACAGCAAAATATGGGGAGAAGTACATGCAATGATGGGTCACTCGTCCAAATTGAAACCAAGTGAGGTTACAAAATTACAGCATATGACCAGGTACCTTAGAAATAATAAAACTTAAAGGGGTTGTCTGGGATTCATTAAAAATTAACCCCTAAACTAAATCCCCTCCCCCCCGCCTAACTGGTATTTTAAAAATCTATAATTACCCATATGCCTGGGGCGGTCACAAACTTTCTGTTAATCCGGTGACGTTGTGTTTCACCGTTTCCGAAATGGAACGTCACCATTACTCCTCCTCCCCAACACCATCACACTTACGTTTCTTCCTCTCTGGGAACGGCTCCTCTCCTCTTCCTCTCTGCCAGTGCTTGCGCAGTCTGGAGGTGCCTGTGACACATGCGCAGTAGAGATGGCACTCGGGAGTCAGATGTACTTCTGGTCTTTGTATGCGCTTGCAGAGAGGAAGAGACTCGTCTACAGCCTGCACACAGAGAAAGAAAAGGAGGAGCCATCTCCCAGAGAGGAAGACAGGTAAGTATGATGCGGTGGGGGTGGGTGCGCTGAGTTAATTAGTTGGGAAGGGCTAGTGGTGGGCGGGATAGCTAGGGAGGCAGGGAGGGGGTGTAACGGAGTGAGAGAGGAGGGGGGCAGTGACAGGGAGGTAGTGTGGAAGCTACACAGGAAGTTATTCCGCAACCCAGATGGAGGAGACCGGAGGATGGGAGTAGTAGTGGTGGATGCTGTGCCACCTAGCAGGCCGAGCACGCTCCCCAGCCGCTCCAGTCCCACTCTTAGACCGGACAAAGTCGAGGGGGGTCCTTCAGCACTACCAGATGGTGGTGGTAGTAGTTCTTTCCCCCGGGGCAATTCCAGTTGAAGAGGGGACCTCTCCTACCTGAGCCTGTGTGGTGTTGTTCGGAAGGGCCCTGATGGTAATGCAGGCACGACTCAGGATTCAGCAATGCAAGTAAACCAAACAGCCTTTATTTGGCAAATGGAACAGTAAGTCAACAGCAGCTTCCAGATAGGGGTAGTAGTACTACAGTATCCAACCTCCAGCCTTGGTTCTAAGAGGGTGCCCAGGGTGATATAGGCTCCACAGGATGGCTTTCCTCTACTCCTCGTCTCTGCTTCTCCCAGCCAGATACACTGGGGATGGAGTTACAGGAAGCCCTGACAGGGATCTGGTTACCTGTATGCTAGGCCCGAATACGTCCCTCCTGTCAGGGTCCTCTCTTGCTCCTCCTGGCACGGCACCAACTGAGTCCAGCAGCTTGGATAGCTTTACTCCCTTGCTCTGGGCTGTCTTCAGGTGAGCCTAGGGCTGATGATATCCCTCCTGGGGCTGTGAAAGCGGCGGTTGGCCTTCAGTCCAGAGGCTGGTGGCAAGTCAGCTCTGCACACCTAGTCTGGTTCACAGCATGCACTGAACTGAACTGACTAGACCAACTGTCGCCGGGGAGATAATATCTCCCTACAACCCCGCCCATTGGCCTGTGATAGGCCAGGGCTGAACCAAGTCTGGGTTTTAAATACCACAGGGGGAAAATACAAGGTAAGCTGCACAACAATGACATTTAACATGGAACAGAACATACAAAAATGAAACCCAGAGGCACAATGACAAACACACAAAAGCAGTAGCACTCTGGGATGCTGCAGTTACAAAGAAGGAAGCTACACCATGTAAACAAATGCAGAAGATGCCAGGAGCTCCCAGAGAAACCCAGCAATCACTCAAAACACTGCTAAAGGTTTATGGGTGTACTTATTAACCCATTAATAGCACTAACAGACCTTTTAAAAAAAAAAGATTTTTTTGTCCGGAAAACCCCTTTAACTTTTAAGCATATGATTAAAAAGGCACCACTATCTCCGTAGTCAACACCAAGAAAAAACTAATACCAACACATAGAAAGGCATGGGGACCCCCCGAACGGAAACCTATATGCATAGAAAAGCGATTTAACTAAGGTCGTGATGGCGAACCTATGGCACGCGTACCAGAGAGGGCACACAGAGCCCTCTCAGTTGGCACGCGCACCATCGCCATGATCGCTCACTAACGGGGAATCTGGTATTTCTATGTGTTAGTATTAGGTATTTTATTGGTGTTGACTATGGAGATAGTGGTGCCTTTTTAACTATACGAGCCAAACTTTGGGTGTAGTTTCTACAATAGGTTCATATTTTAAGGGTCATTTTTTATTTTGCCTCAGACCCTTGACAATTGCTCACCAATACAGTGTATACCACCAAATTAGGCCTCAAATGGACATGGTGCTCTTTCACTTATGAGCCTTGTCATATTTCCTGACAAAAGATTAGTGCCGCATGTGTGGTGTTTCCAAAATCAGGAAATAGAACATAATAACTGGAGATCTGACAAGCTGGGCATGACATATTGGGCACTCAAATAGCAAATATTTGGGAAGTTTTCAATTTTCATTTTGCTCCACTCGCTGTGCATTTCTTTTTGGAAACCATCTCTGGGGTCAAAATGATCACTATACCCCCTAGATAAATTCTTTGAGGGGTGCAGTTCCGAAAATAAGTTCACTTCTTGGTATTCTCCCCTGCACCTTAGGGACTCTGCAAATCATATCACCTGAACACCTGATTTGGCCCTCCAAAAGCCTATAAAACTCTATAAAAAACACCTACAGGGTCAAAATCACTATACTTCTTGATATCTTCTGTGAGGAATGTAGTTTTGTTCAAAATAGGGTCACTTTTTATTGGAGAAAAAGTAATTTTTGATTTCCACGTTTCAAGGTTACTATATTCTGTGAAACAGCTGTGAGGTGAAAATGCTTACTATACCACGTAATAAATTCCTTGATGAGTGTAATTTTCAAAAAGGGGACATTTGTTGGGAGTTTCCATTATTCTGGTAGCTCAGGGGCTCTGCAAATGCATCATGACACCAGAAAACAATTTCAACAAAATCTGCCCTTCAAAAGTCCAGTGGCACTCTTTCCCTTCCACACTTTGCCATGTACCCATAACAGTTTACATCCACATATAGGATATTTCCACTCTTGGGAAAAATTGCATAACAAATTGTGTATTGAAAGAAAATGAAATGTCTAAATTTCACCTCCATTTTGTTTTAATTCCTGTGAAATGCTTATTAGGTTAAATAGGACTTTTCACCACCTACACCAACTCGAGTTCTTTACCTCCTTTTAGCAGACTCCACTCCACTGATTCCAGCACAATTTTCTCTCTAGCTCCCACAGTTCTTGAGCAATCAATGCACTTAGTTTTGGTGCCTGATATACTACTTATACTATACTGTCAGATGGGCAGTGTCAGGCAGGAGCAGACAAGATGGTGTAATTCAGAGCTCCAATCAGAGGTGGCCAATAAACAATCTATTTTCCGGACTGTATAAAGTTACAGTGGGGAAAAAAACTGTTTAGTCAGCCACCAATTGTGCATGTTCTCCCACTTAGAAAGATGAGAGAGGCCTGTAATTGACATCATAAGTAGACCTCAACTATGAGAGACAAAAATGAGAAAACATATCTAGAAAATCACATTGTCTGATTTTTTAAGAATTTATTTGCAAATTATGGTGGAAAATAAGTATTTGGTCACCTGCAAACAAGCAAGATTTCTGTGTCTCACAGACCAGTAACTTCTTCTTTAAGAGGCTCCTCTGTCCTCCACTCATTACCTGTAGTAATGGCACCTGTTTGAAATTGTTATCAGTATAAAAGATACCTGTCCACAACCTCAAACAGTCACACTCCAAACTCCACTATGGTGAAGACCAAAGAGCTGTGGAAGGACACCATAAACAAAATTGTAGACCTGCACCAGGCTGGGAAGACTGAATCTGCAATAGGCAAGCATCTTGGTGTGAAGAAATCAACTGTGGGAGCAAAAATTAGAAAAAGGAAGACATACAAGACCACTGATAATCTCCGTCGATCAGGGGCTCCACACAAAATCTCACCCCGTGGGGTCAAAATGATCACAAAAACGGTGAGCAAAAATCCCAGAACCACACGGGGGAACCTAGTGAATGACCTGCAGAAAGCTGGGACTAACGTAACAAAGGCTACCATCAGTAACACACTACGCCGCCAGGGACTCAGATCCTGCAGTACCAGACGTATCCCCTTGCTTAAGCCAGTACATATCCGGGCCCGCCTGAAGTTTGCTAGAGAGCATTTGGATGTTCCAGGAGAGTATTGGGAGAATGTCATATGGTCAGATGAAACCAAAGAAGAACTGTTTGGTAGAAACACAACTCGTCGTGTTTGGAGGAGAGTGAATGCTGAGTTGCATCCAAAGAACACCATACCTACTGTGAAGCATGAGGGTGGCAACATCATGCTTTAGGGCTGTTTCTCTGCAAAGGGACCAGGACGACTGATCCGTGTACATGAAAGAATGAATGGGACCATGTATCGTGAGATTTTGAGTGCAAACCCCCTTCCATCAGCAAGGGCATTGAAGATGAAACGTAGCTGGGTCTTTCAGTATGACAATGATCCCAAGCACACCACCAGGGCAACGAAGGAGTGGCTTCATAAGAAGCATTTCAAGGTTCTGAAGTGGCCAAGCCAGTCTCCAGATCTCAACTCCATAGAAAACCTTTGGAGGGAGTTGAAAGTCCATGTTGCTCAGCGACAGCCCCAAAACATCACTGCTCTAGAGGAGATCTGCATGGAGGAATGGGCCAACATACCAACAACAGTGTGTGCTAACCTTGTGAAGACTTACAGAAAACGTTTGACCTCTGTCATTGCCAACAAAGGATATATAACAAAGTATTGAGATGAACTTTTGTTATTGACCAAATACTTATTTTCCACCATAATTTGCAAATAAATTCTTAAAAAAATCAGACAATGTGATTTTCTGGATTTGTTTTCTCATTTTGTCTCTCATAGTTGAGGTCTACCTATGATGTCAATTACAGGCCGGCCTCATCTTTTTAAGTGGGAGAACTTACACAATTTGTGGCTGACTAAATACTTTTTTTTCCCCACTGTATATGCATCTGGCCTTATTTTTCAAGTTAGTTACTGCTAAGTTTGGTAATGTAGGGACTTTACTTCACAAGATTATAATGCATATACAGAAAGAGTTGATGCATTTGGGGCTACACTAGCCTTGAATCATAATTTATGACTGAAGTAGCCGGTCAGTGGTGTGTTTATGCTGTATGTGCTTTTACTTTAAAGGGGTGTTCCCAGGGGCGTAACTACCGGGGTAGCAGTGGTAGCAGCTGCCACAGGGCCCGGGACATTACGGGGCCCCGCGGGCCCCCGATGCGTTTTTTTTTTTTTTTTAATAGTCCATTACCTGCTGGAGTAACCCCAGCAGGTAACGGGCCCTATATACTTACCATTCCCCGAGGTCCCGCTCACGGCCACCTGCGCTTCCGATTCTGCGGAGACGGCTGTGAGAAGGAGCGGGGATCGGTATGTGAGGCCGCGGCCCGAACACCACAATCTCTGCTATCATTATACTTCAGGGTCTTTTCAGACCCCGGAGTATAATAATCGGAGGCCCAGAGTTGGTGAGGGAACATAAAAAACAATGTACTTACCTCTCCTGTGCTTCTCCAGGCTTCGGGCCTGTTTGGTGATGTCCCAGACGTCAGCCGATGTCATTTTGCGTCGCGACGCAGGCCCGTGTCACGTGACGCCGGCCTGGTCCAACATTGAAGAAGGCCGGAGTAGCGCACGGGCATGTACCGGAGCGAGGAACAGGTAAGCAATTTTGTTTTTTTATGTCTCTATCCTCCCCTGGGTCTCCGATCATTATACTCTGGGGTCTGAAAAGACTCCAGAGTATAATAATTGTTCATGGGTGGTCCACAATGGGACATATAATAGTGTGTGCAGGGGCCACTATGGGGAATAATAGTGTGTGCAGGGGCCACTATGGGAAATAATAGTGTGTGCAGGGGCCACTATGGGGAATGATACTGTGTGCAGGGGCCACTATGGGGAAGGATACTGTGTGCAGGGGCCACTATGGGGCATGATACTGTGTGCAGGAGCCACTATGGGGAATAATAGTGTGTGCAGGGGCCACTATGGGGAATAATAGTGTGTGAAGGGGCCACTATGGGGAATAATAGTGTGTGCAGGGGCCACTATGGGGAATAATAGTGTGTGCAAGGGCCACTATGGGGAATGATAGTGTGTGCAGGGGCCACTATGGGGCATGATACTGTGTGCAGGGGCCACTATGGGGAATAATAGTGTGTGCAGGGGCCACTATGGGGAATAATAGTGTGTGCAGGGGCCACTATGGGGAATAATAGTGTGTGCAGGGGCCACTATGGGGAATAATAGTGTGTGCAGGGGCCACTATGGGGAATGATACTGTGTGCAGGGGCCACTATGGGGAATGATACTGTGTGCAGGGGCCACTATGGGGAATGATACTGTGTGCAGGGGCCACTATGGGGAATAATAGTGTGTGCAGGGGCCACTATGGGGAATAATAGTCTGTGCAGGGGCCACTATGGGGAATGATACTGTGTGCAGGGGCCACTATGGGGAATAATAGTGTGTGCAGGGGCCACTATGGGGCAAAATACTGTGTGCAGGGGCCACTATGGGACATGATACTGTGTGCAGGGGCCACTATGGGACATGATACTGTGTGCAGGGGCCACTATGGGACATGATACTGTGTGCAGGGGCCACTATGGGACATAATACTGTGTGCAGCGGCCACTATGGGACATGATACTGTGTGCAGGGGCCACTATGGGGCATGATTCTGTGTACAGGGGCCACTATGGGACATGATACTGTGTGCAGGGGCCACTATGGGACATGATACTGTGTGCAGGGGCCACTATGGGACATAATAGTGTGCGCAGGAATGCGTTTTTTTTGGGGGGGGGGGTGGAGGGGGGCGGTCCGGGGGGAGGGGGTCGTGGGTGGCGGTTCGGGGGGGGCCCCCATGTCAAATGTTCGCCTTGGGGCCCAGCCATTCCTAGTTACGCCACTGGGTGTTCCACTTCCTTTTTTAATTCCTAGCATGATTTAAAATAACAAAGCTATATACTCACCTATCTGTTAAACTGGGGATCCAGCAGAGAGTGTTCAGTCAGGTCCCTGGTCTCCCTCATCTTTGTCTGCACAGGAGTGTGTGAGCCATTCTGTGGCTGTGCAGTAAATGCTCTCTTCATTTTGCACCTCGGTCTTGTGAATGTAGCCTTATTGTGTCTGGGTTTTCAGGCAGGGAGACTACGTTTGTAAGAGGATAATCCAGCCACAATAAGGATATCATGGCTGGTTTTCTGCAAAGTACCAGATAGAAAGTAACTGAAGTCATAGTCGTATCCATTGGCAACTGATCAAGACAAAAGACTGTCACCAGTAAGATGGTTAGGGAAAGTCTTTAAAACTCTGCAGAATTATTATTTATATTTGCAAATATGTTTAACTTTTAATTATCTAAATTTAAATATGGTTATGTTCATGGGAAACTCTTAAGGCTAGGCTCTTCTCAAATATATTCCCTTTGTCCATGCTGCCTGTTTCGAGGTATAGTATAACTCTACTTTTTTCAAGTGTGTTTAACAAGAGGGCTGGATACAGAGCGTGTAGACTGAAAAATAACAAATGTACTATAATTTCCTCACCAGTGGCTGTATCTGTAGGATTACCTGGAAGATAATACTGAATCGCATTACTGCAGGCAGGTTTTAGAGGGTTAATCCCACATTTATGATTTTTAATTGGTTGTTCTCCTGAAAACATTGATTCCTGGCTGAAATGGATTTGGATTCTCCGGTGAGAAGGACTGCTGCCCCTTCATGGCTGGACATGTTTAGAATATTGCACGCTCTGCTAATAAGGATGCAATCCATATTCTTTCCTCAAGGCTTAGAATCTCTAATTCCTACAAAATTTCTACAGGAAGCAAAAAACAATCTTCTTGTTCCTGTCCATTTTTATTAATAGATAATAGACCGTTCCTTTGTTGCAATCACTCACCTTTTTCATGATCTCTGCTTGCTGTGAGCAAATGTGAACATAGTTTATTTCCAGAGGAAGAAAACCAATACAGATCTAAGGGCTGAGGGTTAGTTACAATCAGTATCCAGTCTAGTCAATCCTCTGTGAGCTAAACACAACCTGGACTCTGGACTAAGATTGCATTCACACGACTGAGTTTCAGCCGTGAAACTCAGTCCGTGTGTTGGCTATATTTACCAGCCTGTACCTTATGCTGCGAGAGGGACTCCTAGCAGTATAGTTGCCGCAACCCAGATGGAGGAGACCGGAGGATGGGAGTAGTAGTGGTGGATGCTGTGCCACCTAGCAGGCCGAGCACGCTCCCCAACCGCTCCAGTCCCACTCCTAGGCCGGACAAAGTCGAGGGGGGTCCTGCAGCACTACCGGATGGTGGTGGTAGTAGTTCTTTCTCCCAGGGCACTTCCAGTTGAAGAGGGGCACCTCTCCTACCTGAGTCGGTGTGGTGTTGTTCGGAAGGGCCCTGTTGGAAATGCAGGCACGACTCAGGACTCAGCGATGCAGGCAGGGTCGGACTGGCCCACCGGGGAACCGGTGAATCCACCGGTGGGCCCCGAACCCCTACTATTAGCCCTCATGATGCCAATGCAGATGGATTGATCAGGGGCCCGATCGGGATCCCGATCGGGCCCCTGACCAGTGGCGTAACGCGACCGCGACCGGACCCGGCGGGGTACGGGACCCGTGGTCATCGGGAGATGGCCGGGGCCCCGGACCACTATGATAGCGGTTGGGGAAAGCCTGGTTCCCCGACCGCTATACATACTATTATTGGAAAGGGGCCCTGGCATATTGCAGGCCCCTTTCCAATAGATGGCAGGGCAGTGGAGGTGACAGAAAACAATAAATACATATTCTCACCTCTCCTGGGCACAGCGTTCTCTCCGGCGCTCTTCCGTCATGTGACTGAGGCCTGTGATTAGGCCCCAGCGGTCACATGGGGGCGCGGCCACGTAATGACGTCAGTGCGCCCCCATGTGACCGCTGAGGCCCAATCACAGGCCTCAGCAGCGACGTCTGAAGAGGGCCTGAAGACGGAAAGATGGAGCGAGGATGCCAAGCAAAGGTAAGGCAAGGTGAGTATGAATGTTTGTTATTTTTAATCAACTTCCCTGGGCCTATTATACTCTGGGGTCTGAGGAGACCCCACAGTATAATAATAGTACCGAAGCAGAGGGGGGCTATCGGGAGCTTATAATACTGGGTCGGGCCCACTGTGGGGAGCATATAATACTGGCCCCCAAGTCTTTCAGTTTCACTGACCACTCTGATAACTACAACCCCCAGCAGCTCCAGATTCTCTGGATCTGTTGAGAGTTGTAATCCCCCCTGTATGGGGACCATTGATGGTACCATTATATTGTGGGGGGGAGGGCAGTGATGGATGCCAATAGCCTGGGGTACATTAAAGGGGTTGTGCAGTGTGATGATTCCACTTAAATATGGCTATAACTCAAAGATGTATTTTGATCTCTGGGTAGCGTATCTCTCTCTCAATTCCATTTAATCTAACTGTGCGTAGCTCTAATCCTAAGTGTATGTTGTCAATAGTGGCAACAATGTAACAATAGGGCTTTGTACTCATCCCAGAGTGGCTCCATTGAATTCCTACCTAGCCTCTGGGCGTTCAAATACACATGTATTGTTCAGCCTATAGAAGGCATTGTGTCATTCCACTTAATCCCATCTTCTTACAAAGAATCTTGACTTGAGTGCGTTAGTCAATCAGACTTACTGTCGCCGGTGACCTCATCCTGGGTGGTGGCATAAAGGGTATACAAGATGAGGGAGGGATCGGTAGGAGAGAGTGACTGTGATGAGTGAATGGAATGCTGTGTTGATGCTGCTGCTAGGAGCCTCCACTGATTATCCCCACATGCCAGAGCATGTGTGAGTGTTGGATTATAGAGCCACATCAAGGATATGTGTGGTAAAGTAATTATTTCACTTTTATTCCCTTTTTATTTGATGTGCTGTATATTGTAACTAGTAACTGTTAATGCTTGTATATATCTGCATATCTGTTCTGAACTGCATGTGTTAGATGTTAATACCGACCCATCTAGGGGTTAATAAATATACAAAATTTAGAAGGCTTGTCTTGTATTATCTTGTGAACCCAGCACTCACTGGCGGTGAGTGTGGTTTTTATTAAAGAAGTCTCAGGTGTAGGCCAACGCGGTGTTGGCGCACTGAGGATCTTTCACATGCAGGATAACATTTTTTTTTTTTTTTAATTATGCTGGAGCAGGCGAAAAAAAAAAACCCAAACTTTCTCTCCTGTCCCCAGTGTCTCCCAGCACGTGACCCCTGAGGCCAATCAGCGGCCTAAGGGAAGAGACCTGGGACGTCAGAGCCAGTGAGGACTTCCAGCAAAAAGAAGACAGCGGAGCTGCAGGACCGGACCGTGCTGGGAGGACACTGGGGTCAGGTGAGTATGTTTACTATTTTTTGTTTTGTTTTGTTTTGTTTTTGGGGGGGGTAGGGCGGATTCACCTCCCCCAGACTAATTATAAAAAAGAAAAAAATTATACTGAACAACCTCTTTAAAGTGTGGCGCATTAGGGGAGCCCTGGGAGTATATTTAAGGGGTTGTCCAGGCATAATTTGTTATGGCTTATCCTCAGGATAGGCTATAAATACCTGATCTGTAGAGGGCCAACCTGTCCGGAGCCACTTCTGATGCCCGTCCTGTACACAATACAAGGCCAGAAGCAGAAAGCTATGTCCACTGTGTATTAGCCGGGCACCTTCACTGCATCTCAGCAATTATTGAAGTCTTTGGATGCTGAGCTGCAGTGAAGGTGTCTGACTGCTATACAGCGGATGCAGCTTTCTGGTTCCGGACATGTGTTGTGTACAGAACAGGCGCCGGAAGTGACTCCGTACAGCTGATGGGGTCGTGTGTCAGCCCCCTACCGATCAGGTATTTATGGCCTATCCTGAGCATAGGCCATAAAAAAGATTTACCCTGGACAACCCCTTTAATATGCATCACACAGTTTAATGTCCCTCCCCCCACAGGATGTTAGCCCCCCATTACTGCTCCCACACAATATAATGGCCCCATCACTGTTCCCCATACAGTATTGGGGGACCAGTGAAGAGACCACTGTATGGGGGGACCAGTGAAGTGACCATAGAAAAATTTGGCCCAGACAACCCCTTAAAAGAGGTTGTCCATAAATTGGAGCGACCGTGTGGCGGCCGCCAGGGAGGTGTAAAAAATAAGAAAATTTAAAAAAAAAAGCATACTCACCTGTCCCCAGCACCCGTTGTCCCCTGCCTGTGTCTGTTCGGTCTCATGGCGGCGCCTCATCAATATTACATCTGCGATGATATAACAGCCAGGACCTCTGCAGATCAGCTTTTCCAGGACAGTGCGGCTACAGGTAAAGGTAACAATTTTAGGAGCCACGCTGTTCACTTGCCATACAGGGTGTAGCAGTAGGTTTAGGTAGTGTAGTGGTGCACATCGTATGGCAGGTGAGCAGCATGGCTCCTGACATGTTATAACCTTTAGCCACCCTGTCTCAGTACCGCTGATCTGCAGGGGTCCTGATGGTGGGCCCCTATAGACAATTCCACTGGTGGGCCCTAGACATCCCAGTCCGACACTGGATGCAGGTAAACCAAACAGCCGTTTATTTAGGCAACTGGAACAGTAAGTCAACAGCAGCTTCCAGATGGGGGTAGTAGTCCTACAGTGTCCAACCCCCAGCCTTGGTTCTAGGAGGCCTGACAAGGCACTGGTTGAAGACTAGGCCCGAAGCAATCCTCCTGAAGGCTGTGATGACTAGCCATTGGCCTCAGTGCAGCTTGTTAAAATTTCCATTCATTTCAATGGGTTTTTATATTGTGTCCATTAGTGTCCGTTTGTGTCCGTTTACACCCAATCCATCAGAAGTCCGTTTTTTTTCACGGACAAAAAATCCTACATGCAGGACTTTTTTGTCCGTTTGAAATAACGGATTCTTGACGGACAGCAAGTGTCTGATTTTTTTTAACATTGAAGTCTATGGGTAACGGGCTTATAACGGACAGTAACTGATAGCCATCAGTTATTGTCCGTTATTTTATGTCCGTTTTTCTTTTTCCGCGCATGCTCAGAAAGTGCAAAGGAAAAAAAAAGTTCATCACCAAAAAAAATATAAAAAAGGTGTTCAAACACCAAAAAAAAAAGAAGAAAAAAATGTTTTGCACTCCTGTGCACTGTACCTCCACCACTCAGTCTGAAAATCTACCTCAACTGTTTCACTATATGTTTAACTAAATTTGTTTTTCATGACAGTGATTTTCTGAAGATAAATTTATATACAATAAAATATTTTAATAAAGTTTTTTTTTTATTAAAACAAATGTGTTTTTTTATCCACAAAATTACAAACAAAGCCAAAAGGATGAACAAACACGCTTTGTTTAAAAGCAGTGTCAGGGGAGGGACCATCGGTGGAAAAAGTGTATGTTTACACTTAGTCCACTGAGGGCCATCCCCCCCATGACACCACCCTTAAGAAAGCATGTACAAAACACAAACTCAGGTAAAAGAATGAACAAACACGCTTTCTTTAAAGGCGGTGTCAGGGGAGGGACACTCGGAGGACAAAGTGTATGTTTACACTTTGTCCACTGAGGGCCAACCTCCCATGACACTACCCTTAAGAAAGCATGTGCAAAAGACAACTGAGAAATAAAAAAAAGTCTGTGGCAGTTGCAAGCATTGAAAATGGAGTAGTCTGCATGCTGAGTAATAAAGTCTCTCATTTTCAGTGCTCAGGACTTTAATCATCGAGACTTTTCAGCACATTTGACTGTCCAAAAAAAGTTTAAAAAAAAAATTCCAAGGAAAAAACTTACACTCTGCCATCATGCCAGTCCACCCAACCTTCGTTAGAAAGAAAAAAATGCTGCAAAATTGTCCCTCATGCAGCTGACAGCTACTGTAGATCGTGGGCCAGATGAGTCGAGACCATGTAACCCAGACTCCAGTTCCTGGGTGTCAACTGGCAACGGTTCCCTTGTCAGCAGGAAGTTATGGAGGACCATGCAGGCTTTCACACTGTCATCCACAGATTCTGGCTTCAGCTGGATAGCAGTGGTAAAAATTCGCCATTTCGAAGTGAGGATCCCAAACGCACACTCCACAAGTCTCCGGGCTCTTGATAGTCTATAGTTGTAGATTCTTTTCTGGAAGTTGAGTCCACGGCTGGAGTATGGTTTCAGAAGGTTTCCACACATCTGGAAGGCCTCGTCGCCAACAACCACAAACGGCATAGGAGGTCCATCAGTTCCAGGAAATGGCTTTGGTGCTGGCAATCCGAAATTTCCAGAATAGATTCTCTGTCCCATTTCAGAGTCCTTGAAGATTCTGGAGTCGTTAGTGTGGCCGTATGCCCCAATGTCCACAGCCAAAAATCGATAATGTCATCAGCAATGGCCATCAGCACAATGGAAAAGTACTTCTTGTAGTTGAAGAACAGGGAGCCACTCCTTGCAGGTTTCTGGATACGGATGTGCTTTCCGTCGACTGCTCCTACACAGTTTGGAAAACGTGTCACCTCCCGGTTAAAGTAAGTATATATATATATATATATATATATATATATATACATATACACACACACATTTGAAATACAGTGTTGATACTCACCGAAGGGTCACTATCAAGCGCTCCTCTGGTGCAGCGCTTCTCCTCAAGTGGGTGTCCTGCCTCTGGAGTCTGCTTGACAGCCGCCGAAGAAGTTCATCAAAGCTAGGAATGGACATACGCAGATAATCGTGGAACTTCTCTGGATGTTGTCGCAGTTCTCCATACAGGCTTGAATACACTCCCCTTGTAATGCGGGCAGATGTAATGGGATGGACCCAGAAGCTTCGCCTTTGCCGCCGCCTCTGCCTTCTCCACTTCGCCCTCAGCCGGATCACCTCTAGGTCAAATAAAAGAGATGGTGGAATCATTTTCAAAAAATGACAGCAGCACCACAAGAAGAACTGGAACACAGGAACGATACTCTCCTCTCCAAAGTTGGCTCCAGACTGAATTGTCAGCTCTTCTTCCTTGTTTTATATTCTCTCTGTCGTCATTCTGTGTTTATCGCAACCAATTAAGTAAAAAAAACGGACTAGAAACTAAAGGACACAAATGGACACAAACGGATGGTTTATTTTCTGTTTTTTATGTATTTTTAACGGACTGAGTTTAAAAACGGACACGTAGGTTACTGTCCGTTTGTGTCCGTTATTGTAGGTGTCCGTTGTTTTTTTTTAACGGACACCTTCATAACGGATTTCCAACGATAGTGTGAACCCTACTTTAGAGACCAATGATGACATTATTATTAAACCATCAGATAGGGGGGGGGGGGAAATGTCCTCGTATTGAATAGAGATCCCTATTTCCAAATATGTAAACAATGATACTACTTGTTATCAAAAGCTATTCCATAACCCCTTCGATGCTTTTGGTCAATCACTTAGACAGATCCTATCAGAAGCCAAACAGGATAAGTTAATAGATGAGGGCAAATTCAATTTACTATACCCGTCAAATAATGACATTTTATTGTGTGCCAAAGATACATAGATGGACTCGGCCTTTGAAAGGAAGACCAATAGTCTTGAGGATAAATAGTCTTACACAAAACATCAGTCTCTACGTCGATCAGATGCTATTCCCATTCGTCATGGAATGTCATATTAGAGATACCACAGATGCTTTACTTAAACTTGATGGTGTAGAATGTGAATACACTCCTGGCAAGCCTCAATGTGGAGGCACTCTACATTTCCATTTCCCATGACAAGGGGTGTGGGGCTGTGGAGACCCGTCGTAGGGCACATGACTATTTATTTGATGGACTTTGATCCATTTTTATACCTACATTATATTAAAAGTTACGTTTTAGCCGTTTCATTTTTTCCCCTTTCTTTCAGTCATTTATAATTAGAAATAATATACTTTATATCTTGCTTTTGTCATTGTTTGCATCTTTCAGGCCCTTTATTAAGGCTAAAACACAAGAAAATCAAATTTAAAATCAAGAGTTGGCCATAAACTTAGGCTAGGTTCACATCTGTGCCATGCTCTCTGAAGAGTCGAACCACTAAAACAACGGTTCCACACGCACACCAGCGGACTCCATTGACTATTATGGAGTCCACTGGGTATTCGCCATTTTTATTCTGAAAGCGGAGGATAGAAAAGTCCTCCGTGGAGGACTATTCTCACAGTCACTTTAACAGCAGAAGATGTTAAAACTTAGACTTAAAAGAAAAAAAAAAGGAAAAAATTGAGACAAAACATTTTTAGTCAAAATCGTCCAGCACTACTCTGAACTAATATATTTTACTTGCACTCAGGGCAGTTTTAACACATTGATGCGCCCAGTGCAAAGGTTTCATAAGTGGGCCCTCCCCATTACCACAACTTAACATAACCGACCTGCACAAATTATGATGTCACTGCAGTGGCATCACACATTAACTTGTCCCCCCCAGTGGCCCCTCACGAGGTTCACTCAACAAATACTCTCAGTGTTGCCCCTCAAGGACTCGGAAATCTGTCACTTGAGGCTTCATGGCAGATCCGCTGTCCCAAGGGATCCCCCACTAATAAAAGGGCCTGCTGCAGATGCAGAGTTTCCCCTATGGTTAATGTGGCCCTGTCTGCATTGATATATTGTAAAAAATTATTGTGGGAGGAAATAGATTTGTGCAGCTGAAGTTCAGCTCATAGAGGACTGAATAGATAGTTTAACAGCTTTGCTTCAGGACATATCATTGACTAAATCAAATTGAGGGGTAAATGCTCTAGATCTGATGTCACTGTATGGGTGTGGTGATGTCCCTAGACCCTGCCTGAGGGTCCAAAGCCCTTGCATTTTACTCTACACACAATAATGCTTTGACCTGGTTATCTATAGGTGTATGCACTTTCCCTTTAAGGTATCCATGGCTTTTGCTAGTGACTGAATCAACTTTTTTTTCTTACCATAGGCTATTATGCAGTAAAATAAATTACTACACTAGCTTTTATTACAAATAATATATTTTCCATTGTAGTGATCACCTCGGGCAGCAGAATAGTTGCACCAACCTCACTCCTTTTAAAATAAATGCTACTTTGCTGTCGGTTGTGGTGACGTCAGATGTATCCACAATTGGATTAATTTGCTGTAAATGCAATGAAATGTAATAAGTTGGTAACTTTTATGGTTCTGTTTTTGCAGGTTGTAACAAAGTCATTGCAACATAGTCATCTGTCACCTACTGAGCAGAAGAAGCCAGAGTGTCCTGGACTCTATCTGTACCAGTATCCAGGAGGACCAGAATCATGAGTGAAATATGTAAGGAAAGTTATTAGAAGAGTAACTTCTGCCAATAAGTCACAATAGAATCAAGGAATGAGCCCACCTAAATTCATAGATACAGTAAAAGATTGCAGACTTTTCTGACTATTGTGTCTGAGCTACTATCACAAATTCTAAACTGTTGTATGGTGATACATTTCAATTACAGCCTTGGAGCTTTCAGGGACTATTCAAGGACGATAAGTGGTGATCCAAAAATTACCAAAACAAAAAGGAGGTGAGAGCAATTTGCCAGAGCTTAAAGATATCTCTATCTGTTGGAATCTCCAATGTTGCACCCACCATACAGTACAATTCTTTGAAATCTTGAAAAGTGTTATAGTTGTTAAAAAAAAAAAAAAGATTGTGAATACTGTTTGTTGTTTTAGCAGTGAGTTTGTAATATTTCCATTGAATCTTTGTGGTCATACAGTACAGCAGTGACAATCTTCACTCAGGGGGACAAGTCACATTCTGGTAACATCATATTGGTAAACTGTCAGATTCTCAATAGTGGGTCTGGGATGTTATTTTACATGTTCCTCATCTTCACTTCTGTGTTTCTCCATAATGAATAATACATTTAGTAGAGGAGACAGGTTAACCTTCAATAACTCACACCTTGCATCCAAAGATGATGATCATCTCTCATAGAGATTGCCTATAAAGGTTATACTAGGAAAAGTTGCAGTCCTGGCCGTCATATCAATACAAATTATGTTCATAGCATCTTTAGGTGCTCTAACCATTAAAATGCCAGATAACCTCTTCTGAACCGTCCAAAGACTGTATACGTACCCGTAAGTCCCTGCAGTTTTAAGCAGCTGCACGAAATCGTGCAGCTGCAGAAACTGGGAGCCGGCTGTAACTACAGCTGGAGCTCCCCTAGAAAAGGCAGAGAAGGTTTTTTACCTTCCCTACCTTCCCGATCACTGGGTACACAGCACTCAATGAGCGCTGTATACAACGCTATGGGCGCTATCATGTTGCTACTCCCCTCTGACCCGGCGGTTACGTGATCCCCCGGAGATCAGAGACTGCTAGAGCTGCTGGGTCCTAGAAGACCCAGATCAGCTCTGCAGTCATGGGCAGGAGGCTGCATTCCTCCTGCAACTGGGACTAAAGTATCAGTCCCAGTTACAGGGGAAATCAGCCTCCCCCACCAAAAAAAATAGTTGTCCCCAAAGGTCTCTTATGATGTCAATAAATAAAATGAATAGAAAAGTAAAAAATAAAAGTAAAATAATTTTTAAAAAAAATTAAATAATACGCCAATACCACACCCTTATTACAAGTTCTAGCCCCACCCCCAACGACACAATACAAAATAAAAAATGAAAAGTGAAAAACAGACACGTTTTCCCTCCTCTTTTGTTTTTTTCCCAGATATAAAAAAAATTAAAAAACATGCAAAAATAAAAACATAAAAATAAGACGCAGTCCTCTCTCCTCCCTCACTCTGAGCTGCTTGCTCTGACCCCACACCCTGACTCCATTGCCTCTCACTGGCAGTACGCTCAGCTTTCCCATTTCTATGCTACTCTTAAAAGGACCTTATTTCCTTTTGAATGTACTTGCCTCTCATCTAGTGCACCAACTCACACTGTCTCCCTCATCTATGGCATGCTTATGGAGGATTCCGCCAACAGTCTATGAGCATTCACAGGTGGTTGGGAGAGGGAGTTGGGGGTCTCGTTCCCCCCAGATTTGTGGTCCTCGGCTTTCCAGACGTGTCACAAGTTCTCCATATCTTGTAAAGCACAGGAGATGAATTATAAGATCCTCTCTAGATGTTACAGTGTGTACGGAAAGTATTCAGACCCCTTTAAATTTTTCACTCTTTGTTTCATTTCAGCCATTTGCTAAAAGCAAGAAAGTTCATTTTACTTCTCATTAATGTACACTCAGCACCCCATCTTGACAGAAAAAAAACTGAAATGTAGATATTTTTGCAAATTTATTAAAAAAGAAAAACTGAAATATCACATGGTCATAAGTTTTCAGACCCTTTACTGTGACACTCATATTTAACTCACATGCTGTCCATTTTCTTCTGTTCCTCCTTGAGATGGTTCTACTCCTTCATTGGAGTCCAGCTGTGTTTAATTAAACTGATCATACTTGATTAGGAAAGGCACACACCTGTCTATATAAGACCTCACAGCTCACAGTGCATGTCAGAGCAAATAAGAATCATGAGGTCAATGGAACTGCCCAAGGAGCTCAGAGACAGAATTGTGGCAAGGCACAGATCTGGCCAAGGTTACAAAAGAATTTCTGCAGCACTCAAGGTTCCTAAGAGCACAGTGGCCTCCATAATCCTTAAATGGAAGAAGTTTGGGACGACCAGAACTCTTCCTAGACCTGGCCGTCCAGCCAAACTGAGTAATCGTGGGAGAAGAACCTTGGTGAGAGAGGTAAAGAAAAACCCAAAGATCACTGTGGCTGAGCTCCAGAGATGCAGTAGGGAGATGGGAGAAAGCTCCACAAAGTCAACTATCACTGCAGCCCTCCACCAGTCGGGGCTTTATGGCAGAGTGGCCCGAAGGAAGCCTCTCCTCAGTGCAAGACATATGAAAGCCCGCATAGAGTATGCTAAAAAACACATGAAGGACTCCCAGACTACGAGAAATAAGATTTTCTGGTCTGATGAGACGAAGATTGAACTTTTTGGCGTTAATTCTAAGTGGTATGTGTAGAGGAAACCAGGCACTGCTCATCACCTACCCAATACAATCCCAACAGTGAAACATGGTGGTGGCAGCATCATGCTATGGGGGTGTTCTTCAGCTGCAGGGAAAGGACGACTGGTTGCAATTAAAGAAAAGATAAATGCGGCTAAGTACAGAGATATCCTGGAAGAAAACCTCTTCCAGAGTGCTCTGGACCTCAGACTGGGCCGAAGGTTCACCTTCCAATAAGACAATGACCTTAAGCACACAGCTAAAATAACAAAGGAGTGGCTTCGGGACAACTCTGTGACCATTCTTGACTGGCCCAGCCAGAGTCCTGAGCTCAACCCAATTGAGCATCTCTGGAGAGACCTGAAAATGGCTGTCCACCAACATTCACCATCCAACCTGACGGAACTGGAGAGGATCTGCAAGGAAGAATGGCAGAGGATCCCCAAATCCAGATGTGAAAAACTTGTTTCATCATTCCCAAGAAGACTCGTGGCTGTACTAGCTCAAAAGGGTGCTTCTACTCAATACTGAGCAAAGGGTCTGAATACTTATGACCATGTGATATTTCAGTTTTTCTTTTTTAATAAATTTGCAAAAATATCTACATTTCAGTTTTTTTTCTGTCAAGATGGGGTTCTGAGAGTACATTAATTAGAAATAAAATGAACTTTTTTGCTTTTAGCAAATGGCTGCAATGAAACAAAGAGTGAAAAATTTAAAGGAGTCTGACTACTTTCCGTACCCACTGTATAGAGTCCTTCATGAGATTTACCCCTCCACTTCGGACTGATGCTGGAGATGTAACATCGACTGGGGCACAATGGCGCACGTCTGGTGGGAATGTACACTCCTACGTCCCTTTTGGCCAGATATTTGTCGTGTTATTCAGATGATCACTGGCATTGCCTTGGTAGATGATCCTGCTCCTCTGCTCCTATCTATCTTCCCGCATAAGTTTCAGAAGAATACCAGCAGGCTTTTGGGTTTCCTATTGGTAGTGGCGAGATCCGTTATCACTAGATTGTGGAAATGATGATAGAGCCCATCAGCAAACGTGGCTCATGTGGAACCATTTCTACTACTCCACTGATTTTCAGTCTGCCTTCCCCTATATGTCCTCTTAATTTCTCCTTCACCCCCTCCCCTTTATGTTGTTTTTCTCTCTTCCCTTCTACCATGTTATTAGGTATGTTTACCATGGTTTTTGTTCTTGAATTTAGTATTTGACTCTTCTGTGACAGAGCTTTTGTCTCCCTACCCCCCCACGTGTTCCCTCACTGCTCCCTAATAGTCATTTCTTGTTCTCCCTACCCATCCCACCTCCCTCCTGACCTTCCATTGTCATGTATTTCTTTTATTGTTGATGTCTTGTTTGGCCTGCTTTTTGGAATTATATGGAAATTTCAATAAAATTCTTAATGTTAAAAAAATAAGATGCAAAAATTAGATGAATAACGCAAATGATAAAAAATGTTATAGCCCTCAAAACCGCACATATGAAAAAAACTAAAATGTGTCTGGTCCTGAACCAGAAATTGGCCATGTACTGAAGTGGTTAAACAGCGACAATTAAAGGGGTTTTTATGATACAGATAACCTATCAGTTCTGGGAGTTGTGGGGTCCAGCTCCCAGAACCAGTATGATCTACCATTTTCGCTACGTAATATTGAAAAAAGATGGGCACCACTAATCAAAAAAATATATCTGTTGGAGTGCTGTAAACATGTCGAGAAACAATTATCAACACCAACCAAGAAAAAGATGACATGAAAAAAATTAACACATCCATATTATCAAAAAATAATAATCTTTATTACTAATCAAAGGACAACAGATACAACCATTTAAGAACAATGAAAGGAGTTGGCCAACAAGCTTGAAACCACCCCACCCGGTACCTGGACAACAATAAAACATCCAAATTCACCCTCTATAAATAGCCCATAAATAAGTATATCTTACTGGTCCAAATTCATATATAATCATTAAATATGATATATATAGATATATATATATATATCTATATATATATATATATATATAAAAATTGAATAAAAATGCAGATATAAACACCCTAATAGTCAATTCATATATAAACAAATTAATATTATATGCAAAGTTCATTGCTTCCAGCTAAAAGAGGCTATCATGCGAAGAGCTCAGGACTCTGGTCAAGTGTTGTTCCAAGATCACCCTCTGTACCTCACCCTGGCTAAAAGACGGGCCCTGAAGACCCTCCTGGATAATCTGGAGTAAAACATTGTATTCCTTGTCTCCTCTCCCTCACCCATCCTGGAGATATACCGTGGGGAAAATACAGTGCTGGCCAAAAGTATTGGCACCCCTGCAATTCTGTCAGATAATACTCAATTTCTTCCAGAAAATGATTGCAATCACAAATGCTTTGGTAATAATATCTTCATTTAATTTGTCTTCAATGGAAAACCACAAAAAGAATTGGCAAAAAGCCAAATTGGATATAATTCCACACCAAACATAAAAAAGGGGGTGGACAAAAGTATTGGCACCCTTTGAAAAATCATGTGATGCTTCTCTAATTTGTGTAATTAACAGCACCTGTTACTTACCTATGGCACATAACAGGTGGTGGCAATAACTAAATCACACTTGCAGCCAGTTGAAATGGATTAAAGTTGACTCAACCTCTGTCCTGTGTCCTTGTGTGTACCACATTGAGCATGGCGAAAAGAAAGAAGACCAAAGAACTGTCTGAGGACTTGAGAAGCAAAATTGTGAGGAAGCATGAGCAATCTCAAGGCTACAAGTCCATCTCCAAAGACCTGAATGTTCCTGTGTCTACCGTGCGCAGTGTCATCAAGAAGTTTAAAGCCCATGGCACTGTGGCTAACCTCCCTAGATGTGGACGGAAAAGAAAAATTGACGAGAGATTTCAACGAAAGATTGTGCAGATGGTGGCTAAAGAACCTCGACTAACATCCAAACAAGTTCTAGCTGCCCTACAGTCCGAGGGTACAACAGTGTCAACCCGTACTATCCGTTGGCGTCTGAATGAAAAGGGACTCTATGGTAGGATACCCAGGAAGACCCCACTTCTGACCCAGAGACATAAAAAAGCCAGGCTGGAGTTTGCCAAAACTTACCTGAGAAAGCCAAAAACTTTTTGGAAGAATGTTCTCTGGTCAGATGAGACAAAAGTAGAGCTTTTTGGGAAAAGACATCAACATAGACTTTACAGGAAAAAAAAAAGAGGCCTTCAAAGAAAAGAACACGGTCCCTACAGTCAAACATGGCGGAGGTTCCCTGATGTTTTGGGGTTGCTTTGCTGCCTCTGGCACTGGACTGCTTGACCGTGTGCATGGCATAATGAAGTCTACCAACAAATTTTGCAGCATAATGTAGGGCCCAGTGTGAGAAAGCTGGGTCTCCCTCAGAGGTCATGGGTCTTCCAGCAGGACAATGACCCAAAACACACTTCAAAAAGCACTAGAAAATGGTTTGAGAGAAAGCACTGGAGACTTCTAAAGTGGCCAGCAATGAGTCCAGACCTGAATCCCATAGAACACCTGTGGAGAGATCTCAAAATGGCAGTTTGGAGAAGGCACCCTTCAAATCTCAGGGACCTGGAGAAATTTGCCAAAGAAGAATGGTCTAAAATTCCAGCAGAGCATTGTAAGAAACTCATTGATGGTTACCGTAAGCGGTTGTTCGCAGTTATTTTGTCTAAAGGTTGTGCTACCAAGTATTAGGCTGAGGGTGCCAATACTTTTGTCCGGACCATTTTTGGAGTTTTGTGTAAAATGATCAATGATTTGACTTTTTTTTTCATTCTCTTTTGTGTTTTTTTCATTGCAAGCAAAATAAATGAAGATATTATTACCAAAGCATTTGTGATTGCAATCATTTTCTGGAAGAAATTGAGTATTATCTGACAGAATTGCAGGGGAGCCAATACTTTTGGCTAGCACTGTAGGTATTTGATACACTGGCAATTTTGAAAGTTTTCCCACCTACAAAGAATGGAGAGGTCTGTAATTTTTATCGCAGGTACACGTCAACTGTGAGAGACAGAATGTAAAAAAAAATCCTGAAAATCACATTGTATGATTTTTAAATAATTAATTTGCATTTTATTGCATGAAATAAGTATTTGATCACCTACCAACCAGCAAGAATTTTTACAGACCTGTTAGTTTTTCTTTAAGAAGTCCTCCTACTCTGTATTCATTACCTGTATTAATTGCACCTGTTTGAACTCGCCAATGACCATTGGGATGATCCAGAGGAGGCATGGAAGAAGGTCATGTGGTCAGATGAGACCAAAATAGAATTTTTGGTATTAACTCCACTTGCCGAGTTTGGAGGAAGAAGGATGCGTACAACCCCAAGAACACTGTCCCAACTGTGAAGCATGGGGGTGGATACATTATACCTTGGGGGTGCTTTTCTGCAGGATGACTGCACCGTATTGAAGGGAGGATGGATGGGGCCTTGTATCACAAGATTTTGGCCAACAACCTCCTTCCCTCAGTAAGAGCATTAAAGATGGGTTGAGACTGGGTCTCCCAGCTTGACAATGACCCGATACATACAGCCAGGGCAACTAAGGAGTGTCTCCATAAGATGCATTTCAAGGTTCTGGAGAGGCCTAGCAACAGCCATGAAACCTGAAAGATCTGGAGATCTGTATGGAGGAGTGGGCCAAAATCCCTGCTGCAGTGTGTACAAACTTGGTCATGAAATACATGAAACGTCTATCCTCTGTAATTGCAAACAAAGGTTTCTGTACCAAATATTAAGTTCTGTTTTTCTATTGTATCAAATACTTATTTCATGCAATAAAATGCAAATTAATTATTTAAAAATCATACAATGATTTTCTGGATTTTTTTTTTAGATTCTGTCTCTCACAGTTGAAGTGTACCTACGATAAAAACTATAGACCTCTCCATTCTTTGTAGGTGGGAAATACTTATTTTCCCCACTGTACCTGCCTTCACTACCTCTCTGGGTCTTCCCTCTGTTGATGTTCCAGACTGGCCCACCTTGCCTAGAGCGCTGTGACTCCTCAACTTCCCAGAGCACAACGGACACCGAGACTGGCTTCACCACCCTGAATGCTTTCTCCCCTCTGATTGAGACTACTTGATTCTGTTTCCCTGCTCTTCCACTAATGGAAGCACTGGGGACCTTTTGCACATTGCTTTAGGTTGTCACTCCACCCCTCCGCTCCCCTGCTGCTCCCTGGGGACACATCCCTTATGTTGTTTCATTCACGTACTTCTTACTTTTGTGTTAAATGCCATGCCTGTTTCCCTCCCTATCCCCCCCCTTTTCTTTTTCTTTCCCTTACTACCCCATACCCTCTTTTCCCCTGCTGCATATACATTATTGCTGCCCATGTCCACTTTCATCTGTTGTTTCACCGGTTAGCTGCCTACTCTGATCCTCCCCCCTCTCCTGGGTCATGGCCAGGGCTGCTTTAACCATTGGGCCAATGGTGCACTTGCACCGGGCCCTATGGTACTAAGGGCCCCATTGGGCATACCTCCCAACCATTCCGGATTCCGGGTCCTGTCCCGGTCGGTGGGAGGTATGTCCCAGGATCAACTCATCTGTGTCCTCTCTGGACACAAATGAGTTAAATACAATAGTGAAGCAGGAGCCATCCGCGGACAGCTCCTGCTTCACCGCTCTGTTTGAAGCACATCCCTGTGTGCTCCGGCCCTGAGAGCTGTAGGTGCAATGTGATGATGTCACTCACATCGCGCCTACAGCTCCCTAAACAGTACGGGAGAAGAGACAGCAGGGGAGCGAGGAGAGGTAAGTATCAGTGTTTATTATGTTAAACTGGGGGCAGATGAAGGGGGGACATCAAATTTGGGGCAGATGAAGGGGGACATTAAACTGGTGACAGATGAAGGGGGGACATTAAACTGGGGGGGGAGATGAAGAGGAAGAATTAAACTGAGGGGGTAGATGGAGGGAGACATTAAACTGGGGGTAGCTGGAGGGGGGCATTAAGCTGGGGGCAGCTGGAGGGGGGCATTAAACTGAGGGCAAGTTGGAAGGGGGCATTAAACTGGGGGCAACTGGAGGAGGACATGTCTGCCTCTAGATGCCCCCAGTTTAATGTCCCCCTTCCATCAGCCCCCAGTTTAATGGCCCCATCTAACTAACCCCACGGTTTTATGTCCCCCTTCAGCTGCCCCAGTTTAATGTTCCCCTCTCTCCGTTTAAACTGGGGCACCAGGAGAGGGGACTTCATACTGTGGGGCAATTGGAGGGGGAACATTATAATGTGGGGGCACATAGAAAAATGGATGAGAATGAGCGGAGTCACCGTAGAAGTGGGTGGAGCTAAATTTGCTGGTCGCGCATAGCCAAATCACAGGAGTATTCTTACAGTGCCTTGCAAAAGTATTCGTCCCCCTTGAACTTTTCAACCTTTTGCCACATTTCAGGCTTCAAACATAAAGATATAAAATTTTAATTTTTGGTGAAGAATCAACCTCAAGTGGGACACAATTGTGAAGTGGAATGAAATTTATTGGTTATTTTAAGCTTTTGTAAAAAATAAAAAACTGAAAAGTGGAGCGTGCAATATTATTCGGCCCCTTTACTTTCAGTGCAGCAAACTTACTCCAGAAGTTCAGTGAGGATCTCTGAATGATCCAATGTTGTCCTAAATGACTGATGATGATAAATATAATCCACCTGTGTGTAATCAAGTCTCCGTATAAATGCACTTGCTCTGTGATAGTCTCAGGGTTCTGTTTAAAGCGCAGAGAGCATCATGAAGACCAAGGAACACACCAGGCAGGTCCGTGATACTGTTGTGGAGAAGTTTAAAGCCGGATTTGGATACAAAAAGATTTCCCAAACTTTAAACATCCCAAGGAGCACTGTGCAAGCGATCATATTGAGTATCAGACCACTGCAAATCTACCAAGACCCAGCCGTCCATCTAAACTTTCATCTCAAACAAGGAGAAGACTGATCAGAGATGCAGCCAAGAGGCCCATGATCACTCTGGATGAACTGCAGAGATCTACAGCTGAGGTGGGAGAGTCTGTCCATAGGACAACAATCAGTCGCACACTGCACAAATCTGGCCTTTATGGAAGAGTGGCAAGAAGAAAGCCATTTCTCAAAGATATCCATAAAAGGTCTTGTTTAAAGTTTGCCACAAGCCACCTGGGAGACACACCAAACATGTGGAAGAAGGTGCTCTGGTCAGATGAAACCAAAATCGAACTTTTTGGCCACAATGCAAAACGATATGTTTGGCGTAAAAGCAACACTGCTCATCACCCTGAACACACCATCCCCACTGTCAAACATGGTGGTGGCAGCATCGTGGTTTGGGCCTGCTTTTCTTCAGCAGGGACAGGGAAGATGGTTAAAATTGATGGGAAGATGGATGGAGCCAAATACAGGAACATTCTGGAAGAAAACCTGTTGGAGTCTGCAAAAGACCTGAGACTGGGACGGAGATTTATCTTCCAACAAAACAATGATCCCAAACATAAAGCAAAATCTACAATGGAATGGTTCACAAATAAACATATCCAGGTGTTAGAATGGCCAAGTCAAAGTCCAGACCTGAATCCAATAGAGAATCTGTGGAATGAGCTGAAAACTGCTGTTCACAAACGCTCTCCATCCAACCTCACTGAGCTCGAGCTGTTTTCCAAGGAAGAATGGGCAAGAATTTCAGTCTCTCGATGTGCAACACTGATAGAGACATACCCCAAGCGACTTGCAGCTGTAATCGCAGCAAAAGGTGGCGCTACAAAGTATTAACTTAAGGGGGCTGAATAATTTGGCACACCCCACTTTTCAGTTCTTTATTTTTTACAAAAGTTTAAAACGGACGGCCGGGTGTTGGTAGATTTGCAGTGGTCTGATACTCCTTCCATTTCAATATGATCGATTGCACAGTGCTCCTTGGGATGTTTAAAGTTTGGGAAATCTTTTTGTATCCAAATCCGGCTTTAAACTTCTCCACAACAGTATCATGGACCTGCCTGGTGTGTTCCTTGGTCTTCATGATGCTCTCTGCGCTTTAAACAGAACCCTGAGACTATCACAGAGCAGGTGCATTTATACGGAGACTTGAATACACACAGGTGGATTATATTTATCATCATCAGTCATTTAGGACAACATTGGATCATTCAGAGATCCTCACTGAACTTCTGGAGTAAGTTTGCTGCACTGAAAGTAAAGGGACCGAATAATATTGCACGCCCCACTTTTCAGTTTTTTATTTTTTACAAAAGTTTAAAATAACCAATAAATTTCGTTCCACTTCACGATTGTGTCCCACTTGTTGTTGATTCTTAACCAAAAAATTAAAATTTTATATCCTTATGTTTGAAGCCTGAAATGTAGCAAAAGGTTGAAAAGTTCAAGGGGGTCGAATACTTTCGCAAAGCACTGTATGTAATACCCTTTTGAACATAACCAAGTTATTGGCGCTGTGACCCAGACGTTTACCATCGTCTAGGTTGCAGCACCAAAAGAGTTGCACCAATCACTTACACAACACATTCACAAAGTCATCAATAAAGTTTACATTATTTTGATGTCCCTGTCCTGTCTGTACCTGATCTTTATAGAGTAAAATACGCCGACCGCCTCTCTAGTAATATCCATTACACGCTAAAATAATAGCAATAAGAATTATTACTAAAGATGAACATATAAAACATTTCTGACAGGCGGAAAGTTCCATCATTCACATAACACATTGTCACCCATTGAATGTCACCATATAAAATCCCAGTTTTTGGCAGCTTTCAGATGGATATAATAGCGGGTGGTGATGGGCCCACCAATGTGTTAAAACGGCCCTGATTGTGACCAAAATGTCACAATATTATTTTTGTGTAAAAATAATGTATTAATTATAATTTATTATTTACTTATGTGTTTATTAAATTTCTCTAGTATGTATTATTTATTAAAATATGTTATTGGATGATAAACTTGACCTATTTATAGACTGTCTAGTTTACATTTAAACCACCTTTTGGCTAAGGCCCCATGTAGCAAGCCACAGCCAAAAAGTGCTGCAGAAAAGACCACAGTGGAAACGCATCACTTTTTTTTTCTGCTGTGCTTTTCACAGAAAACTCTGCGGAATTTCTGATTCTATTATACCTATACAGAAACCACAAGCATTTCCGTAGGTATAATTGACATGATGCAATTTACAAAAACGCAACGTTTTTTGAAATTGCAGCATTTCCGCTGCAGATATTTTTCTGCAAAGTGTAAATGGGATTAGCCAGAATCCCATCCACTTTCCAGGTACTGTAATATGCAGCATTTTTTGCCGCGGCTTTTCTGCAATGGCCAAAACACCACGAATTTCCAATGTGGGCCCCTGGCTTTAAGTTGACTTTTAAGCCACATGCTTTTTTAGCGAGTTGAAAAACTTTAGGTCAGAGATCTGACAAGATGACCCACACTTTACTATAGACGCGCCAGTGTCTAGTCATAACCACAATAGTAAATCTGAGCCAGTGGCCGATTATAGGTTATCTGCTGCCTGAGGCAAAACTTAAAACGACCCCCTCCCTTCCCCATTAGAATGTTTCCTCCAATAGGAAAAAAAAATGTTGATGTTGAGTGTTGTGGACAGGGCTGATTCTAGATTATCTGCTGTCTGAGACAAAAATTAAAATGCCTCCTCCCACCCCCCCTTTAGAATGTTTCCTTCACTAGTGTCCTGGTCGATTCTGCCACAGAACTCGCAGCACAAGCCTTTCCACTGATTAGCTTTATTCATCTGAGGCTAATCAGCAAGTGAAAGGGGGTGAGAGAGGTGCTAGTTTATCAGAAATTTCAACACATTTAACCAAAGAATTCCAGACCAAGCCAGCAGAGTAGAGTTACTTCATAATGGTATCATTTTAATATATATTGTTTTTGCCCTGTTGGACTACACTGTGGTTGAACCATTTTTAAATTACCAGGATGTTCTTCTAATTGAATTGAGAACTAGGAATTAAGAATAATGAGAGGTGGATCTTTGATATGACCACACAATGACTGGTCTAATTGAACACAGGTCTTTTTAGTACTCCATAATCATGGAGTCACATTGGTTTGCATAGGTGTACGGGAATTGCCAGTTGAGCAATTCTCCAGTGCTGCTGCAAAAACCTGAGAGGAAGGGAATACAGAGACAGTGAGCCCTAAAGTTGACCCAGACCCTGTCCCTACCTACTTGTCTCAATGTCCTAATGACAGGAACAACTTGGAGCCGGTCCCTACTCTGAATAAGTGACAACAGAGAACGCAGACAGGATGCACAAACAACAAAGGGAGGTCAGCTAGCCAAGGGATCGGTAACAATCGAGCAATGCAGTACAGAATCAAAATCCAAGCGAATAGTCAAAGGAAAGACAGTGGTCAGGAAATCAGAAGAGCAGGTAACACGGAACAAGGAGTATAGCCAGTAAGCAAAATGCAATAGCAGGCGCCAATGGGAAAGTGAGCAAACAATAAATAGGGAGAAAGAACCCGCCCCAGACTTGATAGGAGGACAGGCTGTCAATCACAAAGGCAGGACTAAAGTTAACTCTTAGTGGAGCAGGGGGAGAGCAAGGTGAAGGAGAAGGGCGTGGTGGAAAATCAATTAAGGAGGTGAGGGAATAGGACAGTGTTCAGACAATACAAGAAAAACCCAAGGAAAGAATTACAACCGGGCACGCCTCCTGCGCCGCAGCGTGCGCCCGGAGGACGGCGGCAAAGCCCGGACAGGCAAGGTCGATACAATAGGAGCTGAAGATACAAAATGGTAGTAGATATAGATCCCAAGATAAGAGTGAAAACTGGACTCATACAAAACCTCTTAAAGGGACACTAACACTGCAACCCATCTTCTTTAGTTAAAGGGGTTTTACAGACCCAAATTGATTTTTCATATGATATTCAAGTAATAGCAGCGGCACACTTCCAATGCATAGTAATCATTCTGGGGAAGTACCATGCTGCTCCTATTACTTGAATAAGAGAGGTGCTGCACATGCTGCAGGTCTGCTAGCAACTTTTGGCACCTAGAGGCTACTGCAACAGCTGGTCTGTGGGGGTTTTGTGTACTGTATATGTTATCAATACAAAAAAAAATCGATTTGGGGCTGGAAAACCCCTTTTAAGGGAACCTGTCATCTTGAAATGCAGTCTGATCTGTGGCTAGCAGGCTATAGAAAGAGAAACTGAGAAAGTTAATACAGTATATAATTTTGTGGGAAAAGATGTAGTATACATTGTGTTTTATTAATTTTAATGCTTGCTCGCTCTAGGTTTAAGAGTTTGGGCATTTTTTTTTAATCAGGACAAGTTTTTTAAAACATTGCATATGTCAAATACAGCACATATATTAGACATTGCCTCTGCCTGTTCGGGTCTCTGCGCCACCCTCCGCTCGCACGCTGCGGCAAAGGAGGTGTGTTCAGTTTGGTTCCTTGCGTAGGTTTCTTGTTGCTCAGTCTGAACACTGTCCTAGAGAATGTCATGGATTTCCAGCCACACCCGTGTTCTGAGCATTTCTCTCTGGACCGCATATAGTTAATCTCAGTGTGAACCGAGAGCAAGGCAGGTGGTTTGGTCTCCGCAACCAGAAATGAACGCACACGCGGTAGTTCAAGAAAAGAATATATATTTACTATAAGTTAATAAAGGCTATTTGAAGGTAAAATGACAGGGATAAAGACAAGCAAAATATACAATATAGCATGAACAATTTCAAGGCAAATTCTGCAATGGTTTCTACTTTTACTCTGTCCAATTCTGCAGTATGGACACTGAATGAACAATATACTCAAAACTATCCCTAACTGACCCTGACATCACATTTGGGTGCACCCCCTTTTCCCCAGTGGTCCAGGTGGACCGCTTACAGTCTGTAGAAGCGCGCGGTGGGGCCCAAAGTCGTTCCTTTCTTTTATAGCGAAACGTCCTCTCCTCACGGTTATCAGGATCTTGGGAGAAATGAAGTCCTCTTTAACAGGGAAACCCAATGAATGCAATGTAATCCAACAGCAGATTCCACTCAGCACACTGACAGTCCTGCCGAATCCATACACTGAGCTGGGATGTAAGCCGGGGTTTAGCAGGTGCTGTCCAGTACATCAACAGCACTGCGAGTCTCTATCTGTGGTATCCATATACACAGTCACAATGTCAGTCTCACTGATCAGCCACTGAGCACAGTTACTTTCACGTGGACTCACTAGTCCTGTTGTCTCTTTACACTCTGTTTGTCTCTGGACCAAGATACAGCTTAGCTGTACAGAAAAATCTCCACACCAGTTCAATACAACACTTGCTAAGATGGCTGCTGCTCTCTGTCTCGTCACTTCCTGCTTCTCTGCTCACATTCTGTCTGCAGAACAGGCAAGCTGACATAAAAGGGGGGAGGGTGTCACTCCAGCATCATGTCACAATTACAATGGCTGCTGTCTTAAAGGAACAGAATCACAGAAATACATTCAACATTAACAGTTTATACAGACAAATAAAGCTTAGGACAACATTGGCTGTCTCTTACATCAGCCTTGCCTGTGTGATTGACAGCCTGTCTACCAATCCAGTCTGGGACTTGCCCAGACTTTCTATAAACAGGTTGTCAGCCCTCACATGGTCGCTGGTTATTGCTTTGTGCGTTCTGGCTATTTTTCCTTGCTGTTTTGTTGTGGAATCACAACTCCTCTTGATGCAGCAAGGCAAACACTCTACCGAGGAATATTGCGCAGAATTTCACAAGTGCAGTGTGACTGCAGGTTGGTGTGAGTCAGCTCTTAAGGCTCACTTTAAACAAGGCCTGTGTGACGTGACCATGTTAAGGTGGTCTGGGTTGGTCACCCAGATCCTCCCACTCTTGAGCAGGCCATGACTTTGGCTGTCCGGATTGACCGTAGGATCCAGGAAAATATTAAAGAGAGAATAGGGTCTGCTTCTTCCAAGTTTTCTGTCTCTCCCTCTCTCTCTCCTGAAAAACCTGTTATTTCTCCCATGACTCCTGGGGAGGAACCCATGCAACTGGGAGTTATGGACGCCAAGACGCGACGAGAGCATCGTCTCAGGAACAACCTCTGCCTGTACTGTGGTGCTTCCGGTCATTTCATCCGTGACTGCTCGATCAGACCTCGCAGACCAGCAGAAAAGCTTCAGTGCCTGAGTGGTAATCAGAAGAATCACTCAGGCAATCAGGTATTTGCCAGAAATAACAATAAGATGTTGCTATCTATGTCTCTGTCCTCTGGGGACAGATCTGTTTCTGGCCAGGCGAATAAAAAACCTTTGCCTGGTCCACCAGCACCTCTTGTTGTTCAGGGAGATCTGGAATTGAAGGCAGAGAAAATACTGGGTCCTACTAAAACTGGTTTAACTGGTGAGGGTCCAGTGGCCCCTCATAAAGGGGGGGGGGTACTGTAACGTCTCTGCCTGTTCGGGTCTCTGCGCCACCCTCCGCTCACATGCTGAGGCGAAGGAGGCGTGTTCAGTTTGGTTCCTTGCGGAGGTTTCTTGTTGCTCAGTCTGAACACTGTCCTAGACAATGTCATGGATTTCCAGCCACACCCATGTTCTGAGCATTTCTCTCTGGACCGCATATAGTTAATCTCAGCCTTGCCTGTGTGATTGACAGCCTGTCTACCAATCCAGTCTGGGTCTTGCCCCGACTTTCTATAAACAGGTTGTCAGCCTTCACATGGTCATTGGTTATTGCTTTGTGCGTTCTGGCTATTATTCCTTGTTGTTTTGTTGCTTGTATTCGTATTCCTGACCTCTGGCCTTGACTTTTGACTATTCTCTTGGATTTTGATTCTGTACTGCATTGCTCGTCTGTTACAGAACCCTTGGCTTCCTGACCTCTCTTTTTGTCATTTTTCCTGTCTGTGTTCTGTGTTGTCACTTACTCAGTATAGGGCTCGTCTTCAGGTTGTCCTTTTACCGTTTAGGGTAACTGAGGCAATAGGAAGGGACAGTGGCTGGGGTGAGATTACGGCTCACTTGTCTCTGTCCTTCCTCCCAGACCCCTGCAGTAGTGTAGGGTATTGCTACGTCTGGCAAGACCCTAACACAACCAACAACTTTAAGGGTAAGGTCCCACATTGTGGAAATGCAATATTTTTGGCTGCTGCAGAAACGCAGGAGAAATAAAAAAAAAAAAACACTGCATTTTACAGTACCAATAAAGTTAATGAGATTTCATGAATCTCACTGATACATTGTGGAAAAAAAAGCTGCCTTTTCAAAAATATAGCATGTTAATGTTAGCTGCAGAATTGCAAGTGTTTTCCCTATATATTCAATAGTGGAATGCAGCAAAAACTCAATGAAAAATGCTGTTTTGTCTTCCCCTTCGTTACCATGCAACAGTCTCTCCATTAGGCATAATCTTTCTTATTCATTTATAATCAATCGTGAATGTTTGATATCAGTACTTTTCAAGTAACAGAGTGTTCATAGTACATTGCCAGTAACAGCACGGCAATATTAAAGAACTTATTCTAAGCAGTTTAGGTAATGCTAAGTAACACTAGAACTGTTCCAGGACAATGCATCCCAGTAATGTTTACAGGCTGAGAGTCGTACTGTTCACTTGTTTTACAAAGGGTAGTGGTGGCTTTAAGTACTGCCGCAACCCAGATGGAGGAGACTGGAGGATGGGAGTTGTAGTGGCTGAGGAAGTGTCACCTACTAGGCCGAGGACACTCACCAACCACCCCAGCCCCACCAAGTCGAGGGGGGTCCTGCAGCACTACCGGATGGAGGTGGTAGTAGTCCTTTCCCCCGGGGCACTTCCAGTTGGAGAGAGGACCGCTCCTCTCTGAGCCGGTGTAGTGTTGGTCGGAAGGACCCTGATGGTGATGCAGGCACGACTCAGGAGTCAGCAGTGCAGTTGAACCAGGAACAGTTTTTATTGTAACAACTGGCACAAAGGTAAATGGCAGTTTTCAAATGGAAGTAGTACTATAGTGTCCAATCCCCCAGCCTTGGTTCTAGGAGGGTGCCCAGTGATGTTACAGGCTCTGTAATATAGTCCACCATTACTCCTCCTCTCATGCCTCTCCCAGCGAAGTATACTGGGGATGGAGTCACAGGGAGTCCTGACAGGGATCTGGTTACCTGTAGACTAGGCCTGCACGTGGTCCTCCTGTCAGGGTCCTCTCCTGCTCCTCCTGGCACGGCACCGAAAATGTCCAACAGCTTAGACAGCTTCTTTCCCTTGCTCAGGGCTGTCTCTAGTTGAGCCTGGGGCTGATGTTATTTCTCCTTGAGGCTGTAAGGCTGACTGTTGGGCCTCAGTCCAGAAGGTGGTGGCAGGGAAACGCTGCACACCTTCTCCAGCTAACTACAGACACTAGACTGAAGACCAACCATTGCCAGGGAGATGAGGTCTCCTCCACAACCCTGCCCAGTGGCCTGTGATAGGCCAGGGATGAACCAAGGCAAGGTTTTGAACACTGCAGGGGGGGGAAATACAGGGAAAAGCTGCATAACAGTCACATTTAACACAGAATGGAACAAACCAACAAAACCCAGAGGCACAAATGACAAACAATTAAAAGCAGTAGCACTCTGGGATGCTGCAGTACTAGACTTCAGTGGGGCAGCACTGCAGTACCTAAAGTTGCTGCTACACTTTGTACAGCGAGGACTGCAGGGACTTAACCTCCTCACCGATTAATGTAGCAGCTCCTCCATTAAGGGCCGGTTCACATCTGCGTTCGGCTTTCTGTTCAGAGAGTCCGCTTGGCAGCACTTTTCTCTCTGCACGTTTCGTGCAGAAACAGAGCGGAAACTACACGGACCCCATTATAGTCTATGGTATGCCCAGGGTGCATGTCTCCAAAGGGGCCCCCGGGATCCATCAGACATTTGGTCCGATGACCTGGACCCGGCTTCCCCTGATCTAGATCTCATGACCTGGATCGGATGAGCCTTACTTAGTCTATAGTAACCGCTTTTCTATGCGTATAGGTTTCCGTTCGGGGGGTCCCCAAGCGGACTCCCAGAATGGAAAGCTGAACGCAGATGTGAACCAGCCCTAATCCCTTAAATAAAAACATCACACCGACTAATGGTATAAACTAGGATTGGCCACAGCTTTATTTAACTCAATCTTAACACTGTGGTTTAACAAATGAACCTTGTAACTGATTTCCATGCCCCGTCTTCTTCTTCTAACTTCCTCTTGGTCAGAACGCTAACCGCAGCAATTCTGTGAGCATGTAGTGAGGAGGCCTTAAAATTATAAATGTTCAAGTTACACTAGGTTCACAATAAAGTTAGCCTATCCGCTGTTCTGGTCTGACGGAGCACCAGAACTACAAATGGACAGATAATTACAACAGTGCCACCAGACCCCATGAACTATAATGTGATTCATCAGGTGTCCATTCTTTTAAACTGAAACCACCAAATGAAAGTCAGACTTGCTAGAATTTTTCATCCAGCGATTTTCAATGCACACACTGCAAAATACACTAAAATTAGTATACTTACTGCCTTCAAATCAGACACCATGGTCAATGTGACAGGTTTCCTTTAATTACAATATATTAATCCATGCTGTTAGCTATTTCAGGTTGGGTACAGGTTGATTCTAGGGCTGGTGTTAGGGTCTTTTGTTGGGTCTTACAGCTAATCATTCTGTGTGACAGTCACAGGCAAACTATATGACAGATGGGAGATCCTGTTCCTTTTTATTAGCTGTTACATACTGGATAAAAAGCTGATTGTACTTCAATTTGGTTAGTGATAGGAAGTGTATAAACTTCCCTGTCAACTATGAGCACTACTTTATATAACAAAACAAGAAGAACAGAAACCTCTTTGCCTCTTATGATCAGTATTCTAGATCAGTAGTTCTCATCTTTCACTAAGGATAACCCAGGAGGTATGGCCTGCAGTCCCCAGGGGTACACATTGTGGCTAAGAAGCACTGGTCTACTTTACATGCTGCCCTTCATGCAGGTCCCCCAAGTCCAAGATGGACACCCCCGCATGTTAGGGGGGCCATGCTTACTTTATAAGTACATCGCACACTTCTATCAGTTCTGATGTAGGCACTCACTGCAGTTACTGGCAATCATAGAGTGAATGTAGAGTTGCATTCATCACTTTCTACTTCCTCTTTGCTCCGGGCACCAAGTACTGACATCACAGCAGGCCCCGAAACAGAGATGAAGCATGGAGCAGAGTAGTGAGTGATGAATGCATCTCACCACTCACACTCAGGGCACCTGTAACTGCAATGAGTTATAGTTACATAGTAGATGAGGTTGGATGAAGACATCAAGTCCAACCTATAACCCTTCAGTCCCCTACAGTGTTGATCCAGAGGAAGGCAAAAAAAAACCCATAAGGCTTATGCCAATTGCCCCATTTCATGGTAAAAAATTCCTTCCCGACTCCAATCTGGCAATCAGTATAAAACCCTGGGTCAATGTGCCCTTAAAGTACCTTAATGATTACTGATGGAAGCGCTTATTGCACTTCTAAAGTAAGGATTGCACCCACGGGCATCCAGTTTAGGCAGAGTGGACCTGCATGCAGTGTCATATAATATATGTATTTAATATAGATATCACAGGGTGTGCGGACACTTTGGGGACTATTTTGTTACATGTGAGGGCACTGTGCGGCTCATTATGTAACACGTAAGGGCACTGTGGGAGCCATTATGTTACATGAGGGGCACTGTTACGGTCATTATATTAATACATGAGGATATTGCGGGGACAATTATACTACACATGTGGGCAATGTGAGGGCCATTATAGTACACCTGAAGGCACCTGGGGCCATTATAATATATGTAGGGGCCATTATATTATACCGTGGGTACGGAAAGTATTCAGACCCCTTTAAATTTTTCACTCTTTGTTTCATTGCAGCCAATTGCTAAAAGCAAAAAAGTTCATTTTATTTCTCATTAATGTACACTCAGCGCCCCATTTTGACAGAAAAAAACGGAAATGTAGATATTTTTGCAAATTTATTAAAATAGAAAAACTGAAATATCACATGGTCATAAGTATTCAGACCCTTTGCTCAGTATTGAGTAGAAGCACCCTTCCTTTTGAGCTAGTACTGCCATGAATCTTCTTGGGAATGATGCAATAAGTTTGTCAAGTATGGATTTGGGGATCCTCTGCCATTCTTTCTTGCAGATACTCTCCAGTTCCGTCAGGTTGGATGGTGAACGTTGGTGGACAGCCATTTTCAGGTCTCTCCAGAGATGCTCAATTGGGTTGAGCTCAGGGCTCTGGTTGGGCCAGTCAAGAATATTCACAGAGTTGTTCCAAAGCCACTCCTTTGTTATTTTAGCTGTGTGCTTAGGATCATTGTCTTGTTGGAAGGTGAACCTTCGGCCCAGTCTGAGGTCCAGAGCACTCTGGAAGAGGTTTTCTTCCAGGATATCTCTGTACTTGGCCACATTCATCTTTCCTTCAATTGCAGCCAGTCATCCTGTCCCTTCAGCTGAAAAACACCCCCATAGTATGATGCTGCCACCACTATGTTTCACTGTTGGGATTGTATTGGGCAGGTGATGAGCAGTGCCTGGTTTTCTCCACACATACCGCTTAGAAATAACGCCAAAAAGTTCAATCTTCATCTCATCAGACCAGAGAATCTTATTTCTCATAGTCTGGGAGTCCTTCATGTGTTTTTTGGCAAACTCTATGCGGGCTTTTATATGTCTTGCAGTGAGGCGAGGCTTCCTTCGGGCCACACTGCCATAAAGCCCCGACTGGTAGAGGGCTGCAGTGATAGTTGACTTTGTGGAACTTTCTCCCATCTCCCTACTGCATCTCTGGAGCTCAGCCACAGTGATCTTTAGGTTGTTCTTTACCTCTGTCACCAAGGCTCTTCTCCCACGATTGCTCAGTTTGGCTGGAAGGCCAGGTCTAGGAAGATCTGGTCGTCCCAAACTTCTTCCATTTAAGGATTATGGAGGCCACTGTGCTCTTAGGAACCTTGAGTGCTGCAGAAATTCTTTTGTAACCTTGGCCAGATCTGTGCCTTGCCACAATTCTGTCTCTGAGCCCCTTGGCAGTTCCTTTGACCTCATGATTCTCATTTGCTCTGACATGTACTGTGAGCTGTGAGGTCTTATATAGACAGGTGTGTGCCTTTCTTAATCAAGTCCAATCAGTTTAATTAAACACAGCTGGACTCCAATGAAGGAGTAGAACCATCTCAAAGAGGATCAGAAGGAAATGGACAGCATGTGAGTTAAATATGAGTGTCACAGCAAAGGGTCTGAATACTTATGACCATGTGATATTTCAGTTTTGCTTTGTTTTTAATAAATTTGCAAAAATATCTACATTTCTGGGGTTTTTCTGTCAAGATGGGGTGTTGAGTGTACATTAATGAGAAATAAAATGAACTTTTTTTGCTTTTCGCAAATGGCTGCAATGAAACAAAGAGTGAAAAAGTTAAAGGGGTCTGAATACTTTCTGTACCCTCTGTATGTGGGGGCACTGAAGGGGTCAATACATAACTATTATAAGTCATTTATAAGAGATCACTGTTTTGGGGGTACTCAGTTGAGACTTTTTCTCATTAGGGGTACTTTGCTTGAAAATGTTGAGAAACACTGCCCTAGATCACATATATCGCTATAAACATTGGATACAATTTCATCCATATGTATGAATGATAAAAGCTGCTCCTCTTAGAATGCTGTTGCACTATTATAACCTGACAAACTTTAGCGTTACCAGTCTTTTAACCCCTTCCCGACATCTGCCGTAATAGTACAGCAGATGTCGGGTATTTAAATATGGCGGCCACTCAGGAGCTGAGCACCCGCCACAGCCGCCGGGTCTCTGCTGTATTATACAGCACAGACCTGGCGCTAATGCCCAAGATCAGTACCGCAGTGACCGAAGCACCATTTTGGGTAGGATTGCCAGCATCCATAACAAGATCCGGGGGCGGCAATCCATTGCCATGACAGTTGGGAACCTATTGAAGGCTCCAAGGCTTGTCTGGCTATGATTTGTATGCGGCATGTTATACAAGTACCGATATTTTGCAATGTATTGCATTGTAATGCATTGCATTAGTGATCAGACCACCTGAGGTTCAAGACCCTTAGGGGGTCTAATAAATGCAATATAAAAAATAAGAAAAGTAAAAAAAATAAAAAGTAAAAATTCAAATCACCCCCCCTTTCCCTAGAATACATATAAAAGCTAAAAAATACTGTGAAACACATACACATTAGGTATCCCTGTGCTCGGTCTACAAACCTGTAAAAATATTTTTCCTGCACGGTGAACGCTATAGCGGGGAAAAAAAAAAATCTAAAGTGCCAAACTGCTGTTTATTCGTCGTTTCGCCTCTGACAAAAAATTTGAATAAAAAGTGATCAAAGCCATAGACATTCCCCAAAATGGTATAACTAAAAAGTACACCTGGCCCCGCAAAAAAAGATGCCCTATGCATCCAGTGAATGCTGTAAAAATTTATCCCGTAAGAAAACGTACAAATGCACTTTTTTCAATTCCAATCCCATTCTGAATTTTTTTCAGGCTTCCCAGTACATTGTACAGAATAATAAATAGTACCATTATGAAGAACAATTTGTCCCACAAACATTAAGCCCTCATATGGCTTTGTGAACAGAAAAATAAAAAAGTCATGGGGTTTGGAAGGCAGGGAAGTCAAAAACAAAAATTGAAAAATGTCACCGGCAGGAAGGGGTTAACAAGCACTGTTCTGCATAACATCTGCTGCTTCAATAGATTTATCATCTACAATGAATCCTCTGGGTCAGAAAAGCTCAGAGCAACAATGCTGATTTTCTGTACATAAATGAGGTTTTACATCTTGTCTAATTTCCAATACAGAATGTTCTAGACGTTGCCCCGGACACCAGAATAATGAGAAGAAAGTGTGTAGAAAATGAAAAACGAAATATTACTACCTCAGAGGGAAGCACAGGTTAGCATTTACTTTAAATAGCACTTCTGCCATAAACTATCAAGCATATTTCTATATAAAGTACGGTAAAAAGTGCTTTCTTCCATTTACCCCTGTATTGTGAGAGGTAAATTGGTGAGTGAAGGACATTGTTATATCTTAAACATGAAGTAAACAAATTTCACTACAAGCCAGCAGACATCTGTAGCACCTCAAGCACCTCAAGGACTTTTGGAACCCCTCCTCATGAAATTCGTATGAGCTAAAAAGCCTGTGCAGATAGCACGTTTTGTTTTGTCCGAAGTCGGCGGAGTAGGGCTCACAAAGGTTCATCCCTATTACCTCTCTGCTCACCTCTGTTACATGGTTGACTGGCATCGTCATGGTGACTCTAAACTATGGGTGGGCCTCGAATCTGCTTTTTCTGCAAACTTCCCCCCCCCCCCCTTACCTCTGCCCCCTGGCTTCTCACTATCCTACGTGACCTGCATATACATCCCACCATTTCCCCTACCTTATGGATAGTCTTGCGCGCTTTTGTCCCCACTCGCCTCGACCCTCCCCGATGTTTCCCAATCTATGTAATCTGGTTTTCACTCCGGGGATCAACGACCTCCTCTTCACCCACTGGTCCCAAAGGGGATCTTCACAGGGCACATCAGTTTCTGCATAATGACAGATGGCTGCTAGCACGGGATTTACAGGGTATCTCCGAACACTGTCCTTTGTGTTTTTGGAGAGCTAATCAATTCTCTCATTTCTTAGCTTCCATACCCGACTCCTCCTCGTTTGCATGCTCCAAAACTGACTGTCTGTGTTCGGGCTCCGGTCCGGTTCGCCATGTTTTGTCTCTCATTTATGGCATGTTGGGGTCCCCTCTTGATCCCCACCCCTCCTCGTTCACCTCCGTCACTGAGAGGTGGACTTAGGTTTTGATTTCTTTGATGCCAAAAAGGCTAGACTGTTTCGTCTTGCTCATACTTCCTCCAAATCCAGTAGACTACAGGAGGCAGAGTAGAAGATCCTATTGTGCTGGTATAGAGTGCCCTCCAAATTGCATGCGTTGCTCCTTTTGGTGCCCCCTTTGTGCTGGCATTGTTCAGCCCCTCACGGGAACACCCTCTATATTTTCTGGAGCTGTCCCTCTATGTCTGGTTTCTGGCTTGAGGTCTGGAGAATTACCTCCTCCTTCACAGATCATATGCTTCCTTTTTCTCCAGGGTGCTTCCTCTTTCATCTGAGTGACATTGCTCTCAAGTCATATCGGATGTCCTTAATCCGACACTTGATTAATGCTGCCCCAGCCTGTGTGCCCGCTTTGTAGAGATGTCAGGGATCTCCTTCTAATTCTGGCCTCGGAAGGTAGAGGAGTTACATTTGATGGAGGATCTCACTACACAGCTACATGACCGCCATTAGGTTTCCATAAGGACCTGGCACTACTGGATAACTTATCAGAACTCTGCTGAATACAAATCCATCATGCTCTCGAAATAGTGGTGATCCATGGGCTTGGGGGTGGGGGGGGAGAAACCCCTCCCCCTCCATGGTCTGCATTCCAATCCCACGCCATTTTATTTTTTTCCTTTTCTCTTTCTCTTCTCCCTCCTCTGACCTCTCCCCCATTGTTTTCATTATACTCTGTTTTAATGGTATTCACTTGCGTGGAAGATCTTGCTTCATGAGCCGGCTTGCCTTTATTACTGACCCTCCCTGCGTAGAGTGATGTTTTTGCCTATATGCATACTTGTGTACTGTTTTGTACTTGTGGTTGAAAAAGTTATAAATAAATAATTTAAACAAAAGGACTTTTGAAACAAAAGGAAAAATAAGTGAATATGCATGCTTGGCCCCATGGCAGTCATATGAGTGGGGGATAAGCACCAGATCCCAGTTCCCAGTACCAGCAATGACTGAAAACAGAATTCTGTCCTCATGCATCCAGTCATAAAACAGTGTAGAGTATGCCCATTTTAGTGGTGGCTGCAGGCAGCCAAGATGTTATGACATAAGGCTAGAGCTACACAGCAACTTTGGCTGAGATTACCGCTGCAAGACCAAAGATTGCGGTGTCGCCCTGCAACTTTTACACCAATGTAAGTGAATGGAGTCACTTTGCAGTTGCAAGAGGATTGAGCACTGCTGGAATTTTATTTGCAACTAGAGGTCACTGCTACAACAACCTTGGGGTCACAATGCAATTCCATTCCCTTACACTGGAGAAGGAACTGCAGGGCGACATGGTAAACTTTGGTCATACAATGGGAGTTTTGACCAAAGTCGCCTCGTAGCCCTAGCCTTATGGCATAACATTTTGGATGCCTGCAGCCACTAATAGAAAGGGCACACATTTTTATGAATGAGTGTTGGCTGCATGGGGACAGAATTCTGTTTTCAGTCATTGCTGCTATTGAGGTGGTGATCCCGCACCCATATGACTTCCCCATGGTCATACATGTACTGTATTGACATTTTACATTTTTACTTTTGCTGACTGTGCTTTTACACTTCTAGACGTATACCTATGATGGAAGCATCCGTCAAATGCCAATATATAGGCATAGAAATACGAGCCTGACAGAGGCAAAATGGACACTCAAGTGGTAGTCTACTTATGGCACATACTGCAAATGGACAGTTTGAAAGCAGACAGAAAACCGACTTTACACAAATCTTTGTGGTGATCTAATGCTAGGCCACCAACATACTTTGACCAGGTTCTGCACATCTGTAATTTGTGCAACATAGTACATTATCAGTAACCAAATGTGTATGTGTTCATCAGGGACGTGTCAGGCAGAGCAAATCTTTATTCTCAGTGTGGTCATTAGTTAGGGAGGAAGTACTTAACTTCTCCTCCTACTGGATTTCAAGTGGACCTGACTGATTGAGCGGCTGCTGTGTATATGTGCTGTGAGTGTGTGAACCCAGAGGGCGCTATTGAGTGACCCAGGGCCAGGCCTGAAAAGGCCCTCAGCCACACCTATGGGTGGGGCGTAACTCCAGACAGAGTGTGTACAGCAGGAGAGACTGCTGTGGAGAGGCCTGCAGGTAGCAGGCATACGTTGGACCCAGTTGGAGATGGACAAAGCGGTCTGTCCCAAGAGGACTGGGGTCCAGAAAAGACTGAGTAGGAATCAGGCTGCTTGTTGCCCCAGAGATCAGTTAGGGAGCAAGCAGTAAGTTAGGGCCTATGTGTGGCCCAGGCTGTTTATTGTTTTTGTGTATGTTACAGTTTCCTAAGCTGAATAAAAGCCGTTTTGCTTTGAATTGGCACCGTTTGAACGCTGCTTCTCCGGCGTTTAGTTCCACGAACACCACTGTCGGGTCCAGGAGTCTGCCGCCATTGAGACTAATCCCCCCAAAAATATCACAGTGCATGCCGATTGTATCCAGTGTGTTTGTGATGAAATATGTATATATTATACTGTGTGGGCCACAAAAGCACGACTCGTGCACAGGCAGCACACGGGAGACATCCACGTGTCCTCCGTGCGCCTCCCGAGCCTTTAATTCACAGCCAGCCGGCAGCACACGGTCTGCAACCGGCCTTAGACTGAGGGTTTCCTGTCTACTCTAATTCTAATTTGTACAGTAATTTAAACCTCCTTCAAAACGTGCACTCATTACAGACTGACACTAACTAAGCAAGTAGAAATGGGTGAACTTCTCAAGATCTGTGTTTGTTTTTTTTTTTTTTTTTTTGGTTTCGGATAGTTTGGGACCAAAATTTGTTTCGGGTTGAAAAAGTTGAGTACAAATCACACCATAAATTGGTGTATGAAACTGTCATTAGAGATGAGAGAATTTTTCGCCGAACATTCCGATACGATTTGATTCGATACAAATGAATTCGCGGCAAATCGCGTAAAAAAAACCCCCCAGCTATTTCCTAGTTGCAGAGAGCCTGAATAGTGGAGTAGAATCGCTGGTTCAGCACTATAGACTGCAATACACATGTATTGCAGTCTATAGAGGAAATCAGCCTCTGCATTAGGCTGACTTCCTCACTTCTGGGCAGGATCAACCAGGTACTGGGGGCTACTAGCAGCCCGGGGTCACTGGCCAGACCCCGGGCTGCAGAAGATGTATATCGGCACCCCCCCATCTCGTCGTGGGAGGTGCTGAGGGGGACATTTTTGCATGGCGGAACCCATTGGATGCTGCGGTCATGTTGTGGTTAAAACCCCGATCGGTTTCTGGGCAGAATAAACCAGATACTGGGGGCTACTAGCAGCCTGGGGTCACTGGCCAGACCCCAGACTGTAGAAGATGCATATCGGCACCCCGCCGCAGCGAGATTGGGAGGGGGGACATATAGCATGGCGGAACCCCTTGGATGCCGCGGTCAAACATCCAGGGGTTAAAACCCGCGATAGGAGCTGTGCTCCGACTGGGGGTTATGGAGCAGGGCAGTCACGAAGGGAGTTAAAGGGCTGTGACATCACAAGGCTGGCTGGCTGCTGATTGGCTGCACGCATGGCATTGTGGGTGATCCCGCGTTCGCAGAGTTCTTTGCCCCATGTCCTAACGTGCAGCAGCCATTTTATGAAAAAATGCGATTTGTTAGCACAAAGCATGAGGAAATCTAGATTCGATGCAAATCGAATATTTCCTAAAATTCAGATGGAATTCCACTTCGTCAGCTTCGATTCGCTCATCTCTAACTGTCATGTCATACAATTTCTAGCTCCCTAAGGAAAACACAGCTGAAGCTTATGTCAAAGTGAAAGTGACATGTACAGTGGGGAAAAAAAAGTATTTAGTCAGCCACCAATTGTGCAAGTTCTCCCACTTAAAAAGATGAGGCCGGCCTGTAATTGACATCATAGGTAGACCTCAACTATGAGAGACAAAATGAGAGAACATATCTAGAAAATCACATTCTGTCTGATTTTTAAAGAATTTATTTGCAAATTATGGTGGGAAATAAGTATTTGGTCAATAACAAAAGTTCATCTCAATACTTTGTTATATATCCTTTGTTGGCAATCACAGCTGTCAGACGTTTTCTGCAAGTCTTCACAAGGTTGGCACACACTGTTGCTGGTATGTTGGCCCATTCCTCCATGCAGATCTCCTCTAGAGCAATGGTGTTTTTGGTGCTGTCGCTGGGCAACACGGACTTTCAACTCCCTCCAAAGGCTCCAGGACCTTGAAATGCTTCTTACGAAGCCACTCCTTCATTGCCCTGGCGGTGTGCTTGGAATCATTGTCATGCTGAAAGGCCCAGCTACGTTTCATCTTCAATGCCCTTGCTGATGGAAGGAGGTTTGCACTCAAAATCTCATGATACATGGCCCCATTCATTCTTTCATGTACACGGATCAGTCGTCCTGGTCCCTTTGCAGAGAAACAGCCCCAAAGCATGATGTTGCCACCCCCATGCTTCACAGTAGGTATGGTGTTCTTTGGATGTAACTCAGCATTCACTCTCCTCCAAACAGTTCTACTTTGGTTTCATCTGACCATATGACAATCTCCCAATACTCTTCTGGAACATCCAAATGCTCTCTAGCAAACTTCAGACGGGCCTGGATATGTACTGGCTTAAGCAGGGGGACACGTCTGGCACTGCAGGATCTGAGTCCCTGGCGGCGTAGTGTGTTACTGACGGTAGCCTTTGTTACGTTAGTCCCAGCTTTCTGCAGGTCATTCACTAGGTCCCCCGTGTGGTTCTGGGATTTTTGCTCACCGTTCTTGTGATCATTTTGACCCCACGGGGTGAGATCTTGCGTGGAGTCCCTGATTCAGGGAGATTATCAGTGGTCTTTTATGTCTTCCATTTTCTAATTATTGCTCCCACAATTGATTTCTTCACAACCAGCTGCTTGCCTATTGCAGATTCAGTCTTCCCAGCCTGGTGCAGGTCTACAATTTTGTTTCTGGTGTCCTTCCACAGCTCTTTGGTCTTCACCATAGTGGAGTTTGGAGTGTGACTGTTTGAGGTTGTGGACAGGTGTCTTTTATACTGATAACAATTTCAAACAGGTGCCATTACTACAGGTAATGAGTGGAAGACAGAGGAGCCTCTTAAAGGAGAAGTTACAGGTCTGTTAGAGCCAAAAATCTTGCTTGTTTGTAGGTGACCAAATACTTATTTTCCACCATAATTTGCAAATAAATTCTTTAAAAATCAGACAATGTGATTTTCTGGATTTGTTTTCTCATTTTGTCTCTCATAGTTGAGGTCTACCTATGATGTCAATTACAGGCCTCTCTCATCTTTTTAAGTGGGAGAACTTGCACAATTGGTGACTGACTAAATACTTTTTTTCCCCACTGTATGCGTTTACTGCTATTTCCTGGGACGCACCTGTACCTTCCGATTAGAAGCAATGAAAGTACATGTGTAGCCCCCAATTAGTGGTAAATGTATGTGTCCAGGAGGACACATGGCAGCACCCTTATGGTGAAAACACATTATGTATCTGGATACAGCTACTGGAACTTTTACTTCGATGTAAAACTGTGTTCACATGGTGCATTTTTGCACAAAAAAAATAAAAAAAAATGCTATGGTATTATGTCTCATAGCAGCCTCTGCACATGGTATTATATTCCATAGCAACCACTGCACACAGTATTATGTCCCATAGCGGCCCCTGCACATGGTATTATGTCGCATAGCGGCCTCTGCACACAGTATTATATCCCATAGCGGCCTCAAGCACACAATATTATATCCCATAGCGGCCCCTGCACATGGTATTATGTCTCATAGCGGCCTCTGAACACGGTATTATATCCCATAGCAGCCTCTGCACACGGTATTATGTCTCATAGCAGCCCCTGTACACGGTATTATGTCTCATAGCAGCCCCTCCAAACAGTATAATAATCTAACTTTTATAATATTCCAATTTTCGCCACTCAGTAGCTATTATTATACTGTGGGGTCTCTTCAGACCCCAGAGTATAATAAGTGGAGGGCCAAGAGAGGTGACAAACCTAAAAAACAATGTTACTCACCTTCCCTGTGCTCCGCGGCAGCTCTGTTTTCTTCGGGCGCTTCTGCCTGAAGACAGCCACTGCTAATTGGGGCTCAGGGGGTCACGTCACGTCATTATGCTTAATGACGCTGGACGTGACCTCTGAGGCCTTGTCAGCAATCTCTTACTTCAGGTAGAAGCGCCTACAGAGCACTGAGCCGCCGTGGAGCGCAGGGAAGGTGAGTAACATTGTTTTATATGTTTCATCACCTCCCTTGGGCCTCCGCTAATTATACTCTGGGGTCCCGCACAGTATAATAATAGCAGTTTTATTTTGGCCATGTTTGGTCTGATCGAAACTGCTGGGTGAGGATTCGGGCTGCCCATGCCAGGTAAATAGGCCTCGTGTTCCACTCTTGGCACGCATGCCGGGAGTTGCCGACCCCTGTGATAGTGTAAGAGAATTGCCAGTTGAGCAATTCCCAGTGCTGCTGCACAACCCTGGGGGGAGGGGCACAACAAGACAGTTAGCCCTAAAGCTGAACCCCCCCCACCGGCCCTGCCTCTTGCCTGACTGTCCTAGGTGACAGCCGACAACTCGGAGTCGGTCCCTACTCTGAATAAGTGACAACACAGAACGCAGACAGGACAAACAACGACAAAAGGGAGGTCAGCTAGCCAAGGGGTTGGTAACAGTCAAGCAATGCAGTACAGAATCACAATCCAAGAGAATAGTCAAAGTCAAAACCAGAGGTCAGGAATAGGGATACAGGAAATAGCAGAAAAGGAGCTAGCAGGGACAAGTCACAAGACATAATCAATAGCCAGCGAGCATGTGAGGGCTGACAACCTGTTTATAGAAAGTCAGGACCTGCCCCAGACTGGATTGGTAGACAGACTGTCAATCACACAGGTAAGGCTAAAATTAACTATTAGTGGAGCAGGGGAAAACCAAGGTGAAGGAGACGGCTGTGGAAAAAAATCAATTACATAGTCTAGGACAGTGTTCAGACTGAGCAACAAGAATCTTAAACAAGGAATCAAACTGAGCATGCCTGCTGCGCCACCGCGTGCGGGCGGAGGGTGGTGCAGAGACCCGAACAGGCAGAGACGTTACAGAAAGTGAGTTCCAGAGTGTGGGGGATGCACGGGAGAAGTCTTGGAGATGGTTGTGTGAAGAGCGGATAAAAGCGAGTAAGAGGTCTTGAGAGGATTGGAGGCTACGTGTGAGCAGGTAGCGGGAGATTAGGTCAGAGATGTACGGAGGGGACAGATTGTGGATGGCTTTGTATGTCAATGTTAACATTTTGAACTCTATTCACTGGTTGATGGGTAACCAGTGAAGGGAATAGCAGAAGGGAGCAACCAATATTACAGAGGGGGAGAGGTGGATTACACAAGCATCACAGTTCTAATTCTCCTTCTCCTAAGATTGTATAGCTCTATTGCAAGCTTCCACCATTACTGAAATGCCTCGTGTTCCAGCCTACATAACCTTATATACTGTATATAACATCAGCACTGTAAGGTGTCCACCTTTCACTAACTACTGGCTGAGAGGCTGTCAGGTGGCCCCATAATGTCACAGTGACTCACAAGACATGTATCTCTTCTGTATTTCTACTGTGCAATACACGTGTCAGTGGCCATTTTTAGTTTGTCTGAGACAAATCACCATTTATTCGGTTTAGTTAAAAAACAAACAATTTGGAATATTTGGGTCGAACTGGGCTTGTGACAAATATGTTTGCCCATCACTATTAGCAAGCTTTTCGTGCTTGCTACTAGCAAGCCCTTGTGATTCAGACATCGCAACTGCGGGTCAGTCTGAGAGTCTCACTATATTTTGAACAAAGGAAATAATAACATCATAGGTGGGAGGTTCAAGTAAGTTAGCAGAGCTGAGAAATCTTAAAAATTGATAAGATACATGAACTCTTGATCAGATTTTGGAGATACAGGTCACCTGTAGAATCCTGCTGTGCTCTCAGTGAGGCTTACAAACAGGTCTGTTCTTTATTTCCTTTTTATATTATATTGTTTGTATGTATATGTCTTTCTTGTTACATCTGTTTTGTTATGCACGGTGCTTTTTTGTGTATATTAAATCTAAAATTTAAAAAGATTGTGCTTGGCTCTAAACAACCCCACAGTTCCAAAGAGAGTAAATAACGCTTAGGATTGTTATCCTTTTGTTTGCTATTTGTGCGTGGTTTAGGTATATTGGTGTCTCGCCTACCACAAAGTGGTGAGTTGTAACAGCTATTTGTGAGGATGTATGATTGTAGGGGTCGCTTCACTCCTATGTAGCCTAGTGTTATAGGGGAGTGTGGAAGCAGAGTTACCGTTTAAGGGCACGTCCTGGGTCATACGTGTGTGTGTGTGCGATGAGCAAGTTGGACAGATACCTCACAGAATTGGTATACAGACAGTAAGATATATCTTGTGTGAGAAACGACAGTGTTCTTTCAGCAATCCTAGAAGAAAATCATCATGTAGTCAGGGTAGTATATTATGCTGACAGATCCACTGTCAATTAAAATCCCTATATCTGCAGCCTGGGACATAAACACACATGATTCAGATCTAGGGCCAGTTCACATCTGCTTTCGGCATTCTGTTCGGGGAGTCCGCTTGGGGACCCCCCCGAACGGAAACCTATACGCATAGAAAAGCGGTTTACCGAAAGAAGCCTGCGGAACCCATAGACTATAATGGGGTCCGTGTGGTTTCCACTCGATTTCCGCATGAAACATGCAGAGAGGAAAGTGCTGCTTGCAGCACTTTTCTCTCCGCTTGTTTCGTGCTGAAACCGAGCGGAAACCACACGGACCACATTATAGCCTATTTTCCAAGGTAAACCGCTTGCAATGCGTATAGGTTTCCGTTCGGGGGGGTCCCCAAGCAGATTTCCCGAACAGAATGCTGAACGCAGATGTGAACTGGCCCTTATTGTCTGTTCTGAGACACTGACCATGAAGAGAGGTTCTTCATATCTCTGAAAATTAACTTTCAGGTTGAAGCCACACATTGTGGTAAAGTTAATGGCAGAAAAGGATTTAGCAGGAAGGAGAAGTATATGTGCTTGCTTTATATTTTCCATTCCTTTTAAAGCCACTCTAGACTTTGGCTTAAAAAGGTAGCACAAAAGTAGCAACAAAAAAATGCAGCTTTTCTAGAACGTGTATATACAGCCTAAAACTATAAATACCCCTTTACAAATGACCATTCTAATGCTTCATCCTGTGGTGCTTATGCTAGTAATCTATAACTTCTACCTTGTGATACTTGATGGTCTGTGTAATTTTGGGTCTTGACAAGACAGTTGATCCTCTGCAAACGCCCCAAGCACTCTCATCCCATTTCAGGAGCCACTGTTAATTACCTGCCTGTAGATATTAAACGACAAGGAAATTTTAATAAGGTCTTTTAATGTACCCTGTTACATTTACACAGTCATTAGTCATTATCCTGCCGAGGCTCATTTACTGGGTGTTATTAATGCAGCAACTTCAGATAAGATATTGAAAATCATGTGCAGACGCAACGTGACCAGAAAGTCAAGTGTCTACACAACAAGGATCTCTTTTATTTATAAACCTTTTAATGTTTTCTCCAAGCATTGTGGTACAAATCCTTCACATTTATTGCTTAACACTAAGCACAATATAACAAAAAAAAAGCATTTCACCATCTCCCTAATAATATTATATATATAAGCAACATCTGCTCATAACAGAGTTCTATGAGATGACTAAACTTTGTATAATTTGACTGAATAAGTGAGAAAAGGAAAGTGACAATTGATCTCTTCTACTAAGATATTGCCCCCCTATGGAACCAAATATAACTACTATAATATTCCCCCTATGGGGAAGAACATAATGACTATAACCAGATGTTGCAGTAACACTTGTGCAGATGTCAGGAGCCTTCAAAAGTGTTTTTTGCGCATTCAAAAAAGTCTTATGCGTATTAATACACAAGACTTTTCTCAGCATTTCAACATCCCTTTGCCGACATCAACCATACTATTACAGTAGATGTCTGCATTTTAAATATGATGCCCATGCAGAAGCAGAGCAGGCCGCATACAGTGGGGAAAAAAAAGTATTTAGTCAGCCACCAATTGTTCTCCCACTTAAAAAGATGAGGCCGGCCTGTAATTGACATCATAGGTAGACCTCAACTATGAGAGACAAAATGAGAAAACAAATCCAGAAAATCACATTGTCTAATTTTTAAAGAATTAATTTGCAAATTATGGTGGAAAATAAGTATTTGGTCAATAACAAAATTTCATCTCAATACTTTGTTATATATCCTTTGTTGGCAATGACAGAGGTCAAACGTTTTCTGTAAGTCTTCACAAGGTTGGCACACACTGTTGTTGTTGGTATGCTGGCCCATTCCTCCATGCAGATCTCCTCTAGAGCAGTGATGTTTTGGGGCTGTCGCTGGGCAACACGGACTTTCAACTCCCTCCAAAGGTTTTCTATGGAGTTGAGATCTGGAGACTGGCTAGGCCACTTCAGGACCTTGAAATGCTTCTTATGAAGTCACTCCTTCGTTGCTCTGGTGGTGTGCTTGGGATCATTGTCATGCTGAAAGACTCAGCCACGTTTCATCTTCAATGTTCTTGTTGATGGAAGGAGGTTTCCACTCAAAATCTCATGATACATGGCCCCATTCATTCTTTCATGTACACGGATCAGTTGTCCTGGTCCCTTTGCAGAGAAAGAGCCCCAAAGCATGATGTTGCCACCCCCATGCTTCACAGTAGGTATGGTGTTCTTTGGATGTAACTCAGCATTCACTCTCCTCCAAACACAACAAGTTGTGTTTCTAACAAACAGTTCTACTTTGGTTTCATCTGACCATATGACATTCTCCCAATACTCTTCTGAAACATCCAAATGCTCTCTAGCAAACTTCAGATGGGCCCAGATATCTACTGGCTTAAGCAGGGGGTCACGTCTGGCACTGCAGGATCTGAGTCCCTGGCGGCATAGTGTGTTACTGACGGTAGCCTTTGTTACGTTAGTCCCAGCTTTCTGCAGGTCATTCACTAGGTCCCCCCGTGTGGATCTGGGATTTTTGCTCACCGTTCTTGTGATCATTTTGACCCCACGGGGTGAGATCTTGCGTGAAGCCCCTGATCGAGGGAGATTATCAGTGGTCTTGTATGTCTTCCATTTTCTAATTATTGCTCCCACAGTTGATTTCTTCACACCAAGCTGCTTGCCTATTGCAGATTCAGTCTTCCCAGCCTGGTGCAGGGCTACAATTTTGTTTCTGGTGTCCTTCCACAGCTCTTTGGTCTTCACCATAGTGGAGTTTGGAGTGTGACTGAGGTTGTGGACAGGTGTCTTTTATACTGATAACAATTTCAAACAGGTGCCATTACTACAGGTAATGAGTGGAGGACAGAGGAGCCTCTTAAAGAAGAAGTTACAGGTCTGTGAGAGCCAGAAATCTTGCTTGTTTGTAGGTGACCAAATACTTATTTTCTACCATAATTTACAAATAAATTCTTTAGAAATCAGAGAATGTGATTTTCTAGATATGTTTTCTCATTTTGTCTCTCATAGTTGAGGTCTACCTATGACGTCAATTACAGGCCTCTCTCATCTTTTTAAGTGGGAGAACTTGCACAATTGGTGGCTGACTAAATACTTTTTTTCCCCACTGTAACTGCTGTGTCTCCACTGTTTTACACTGCAGAGACCCAGCGCTAATGCCTGCAAGTCCACTCTGATCGGCAACATTTACGAGAATATAACTACTTTATTACTGTCCTCTGTGTAAAAGAACTACTACAATACCACCCTCAAGCTCAAAAAAATAGTTAAAGGGCTTGTCCACTTTCAGACCAATATTGAGAGACAAATGTTATTGTTTGTATAATAAAAAGTTGAACAATTTTCCAATGTACTTTCTGAATTAATTCCTCACTGTTTTCTAGATTTATGATTGCTGTCATTCATTCCGTTACTTCTAGTGCAGGGGTAAGCAACCTTTTTTGTTCGGCGTGCCGATTTTAATTAAAAAATAAAAGATGAGGTACTCGGAGTGCCAGTCAATAATTGTAAGTCTGATGACCCCTAAACTAAAGTCATACACCAGAAACCATAACACAGAAGTGCTGCCACCAGATGCTTCAGGACGCATGCGTTTACTGCTATTTCTGGGACGGACCTGTACTTTCCGATTAGAAGCAATGAAAGTACATGTGCAGCCCCCAATTAGTGGTAAATGTATGTGTTCAGGAGCACCTAATGGCAGCATCCTTATGGTGAAAACACATTATGTATCTGGATGCAGCTATATTCTTAGGCCACTGGAACTTTTACTTTGATGTAAAACTGCGTTCACATGGTGCATTTTTGCACAAAAAAATAAATGAATTTTCTGTGCAAAGCACATCCTTAATACAGAAAACACACCGTTATACAGAATAATGTCCCATAGCGGCTCCTGCACACAATATTATGTCCCGTAACGGCCTCTGCACACCATATTATATCCCATAGCGGCCTCTGCACATGGTATTATATCCCATAGCGGCCCCTGCACACGGTATTAGGTCTCATAGCGGCCCCTGCACACAGTATTATGTCCCATAGTGGCCCTTGCACACGGTATTATGTCTCACAGTGGCCCCTGCATACAGTATAATATTCTAACTTTTATAATATTCCAATTTTCGACACTCACTAGCTATTATTATATTGTGGGGTCTCTTCAAAACCCAGAGTATAATAAGTGGAGGGCCAAGAGAGGTGACAAACATGAAAAACAATGTCACTCACCTTCCCTGTGCTCTGGAGTGGCTCTGTTCTCTTCAGCTCTTCTGCCTGTAGTCAGCGACCGCTGATTGGGTCTCAGGGGTCACGTCGCGTCATTATGCGTAATGATGTCAGACGTGACACCTGAGGTCCTGTCAGCGGTTTCTTATGTCAGGCAGAAGCGCCTGCAGAGCACAGAGCCGTTGCGGAGCGCAGGAAAGGTGAGTTAACATTATTTTTTATGTTTGATCACCTTCCCCGGGGCTCCGCTTATTATACTGTGGGGTCTGAAGAGAGCAGACACCCCCAGCAGTTTCGTCCGATCGAAACTGCTGGGTTAGGACTCGGGCTGCCATTCCAAGGAAATAAGACTCGCATGTCAGTGCCGACCCCTGTTCTAGTGGATGAAATTCTGACCATGTTATATACAGTCCATGCTATATGTGATGAACACACAGGTGCACAGCTCGTTATAGTCACATCACAGTAATTAGACATCTGCCTGATAATGAGCTGTGCACCTGTGTGCTCATCACATGACCATGGACCTTAAAACACAAGACCATGGTCAGAATATCATCCACTAGAAGTAACAGAATGAATGACAGCAAGCAGAGATCTAGAAAACGCTGAGAAATTGATACAGAAAGTATACTGGAAAATTGTACAACTTTTTATTATACAAATAATAACATTTGTCTCTTAATATTGGTCTGAAAGTGGCCAACCCCTTTAACACTGACCCTTATGTACAAGGTGTGACAGAACCAGGGGCAAAGTTGTAGAAGGAGTATACATTTGTGCCAGGTTCTTGTCATATTCCTTCTAAAAGCACCTGGGAGAGGTGTGTTCCTTGCTGGAGGGTTTTACCTAAACCCTGGTAAAAGGTTTGGCTGCTGGAGTAGGCAGAGTTGGGTGTTGCTCTACTCCATTCAGCCACTTCAGGTTCTGGGATGACTGGGGGTTAATTCCTTGGTTCCTGAAGTGTGCGTATATAAGGGCAGACAGCACATGTATTTGGCTATCTCTGCTTCTGGGAAATCACTGTGAGTATAAACTGCTGTGAATTGTTTTTAGGGAGCTGTGCAGTAGGTCCAGCTCTCAAATAGTTAGTTACCTGTGTTATAGGTAGTAGCCGGACGGCTAGGATTTTCTTTTGTATTATTTTTGTTTTTCCTGGAAGAAGTAATAAAAGTGGATGCGGCCAGTTGCACCAAATTTGACTGGACTAGACGGTTATTACTGTTCCAAAAGAGCTAATCCCGTTACAAAGGCTATAACTTCTATAATACGGTGTATTAGCTACAAGATTATAAATACTATAACACTGCCCATATATACAAGATTATAACTACTATACTACCTCCCTATGTATAGGAGGAATATAACTACTACAATACTGCACTATGTACAAGAATATAACTTCTATATTACATGTACAAGAGTATAACTATTATAATACTGGCCTCATGTACGAGAATATAGTTAATACTGTACAAGAATATTACTACTATAAAAAAAAATCTCCCTTTGTACAACACTATAATAATGACACCTATTTAAGAAGACACATGCTATAATACTGCCCTCTATGTACAATATAAAAACAACAATTCTACCTCTTATGTAGAAGAATATTACTATAATAGTGCTCATATGTACAACAATATAACTGCTATAATACTGCCTACTATGTAGAAGAATATATCTACTATAATACTGTTCTCTATGTACAAGAATATAACTATTATACTGATTCCTATGTACAAGAATATAATTAAAATAATTACTGTAATACTGCATTCTAAACACAACATTGTAACAATACTGCCCCCTATGTGCTTGTTTCTTCTGTTTCAATAATGATCTATGTACTGACCTCATCCTATTTGTGAAGTTGCAGCCATAGAGAAGTGTAGATGGAACTTCCTACTGTTCCTGCCTGATAGAACTGTCTTTCACTGCTGTTATCATTCTGATAGAAGACATAATGTGTGGTGATGTGTCTGCTGCTATCTCGCTGTACTGACCCCCCCACTGCCCATTTACTGTGAGTGCAGGAATAGCAAAGTATGAGCAGAAAACAATTTTGTATTATTTCTCCACTAAAAACTACAGGTATACAGTATGTGCATTCACTAAACATCCAGAGTGATATCTCTACTATAATTCTTGCTTTATATTCATGTCTATTTTAAATAAAATAAGTCTTTATGGACTGTACAACTTATGTTAGGCCATGCCCTTGGAATGAAAATCTGTACATTGTTCCTGATATTAGGTATATGATGTGGAATATATAACTGAGATCTCTGATTACAGCCGAGCTAAAATAATCTGTCCTTCAAAGAAAATGAATATTTATTAAAAAGTCACTTCCATGTTGTTTGCAATGTAAATCACAATGTAATTAATATCCCATGATGCGGGGCACAGGATACCAGGAATCAGTGATGGGGAGAAGGTGAGAGCTAAATCTGCAGAACTTATAATAAAACAATGATGATTGTTTTAGCAATGATGCCCTAATCATATGCCTTACAATGAGACAGTCCCAAATCTAAAGAGCTGTCCCAGAAGGTCTGCCTTATGTGCAACTATGGCTTCTAGGAGATAGGATGATTCAGTTGGTGGTTTGGCGTATGAAATTCCCAGTAATGCAAATAAATAATACATAGGCATACATAATGTTAAAAGAGTGCTATTTATGCAGATAAATCATTACTATAACCATTTTCCATGCATAAATAGCAAATGAGGTAAATACATTATTTTCTGCAATGAGAGATCACCATATGAGAAAAATATTTTATATTTTAATAGTATGGACATTTACAGATGTGGTGGTACCTAAATTATTATTATTATTATTGTTTATATAGCACCATTAATTCCATGGTGCTTTACATTTGAGGATTTACATACGGTACACAAAATATACAGAACAAATACAGTATAATACTAACAGTGACCAACTGGCACAGTGGGAAAGAGGGCCCTGCCCGCATGGGCTTACAATCTGAGGGAAGAGGATAGAGACAGAAGGTGGAGGTAGAGGCTGTTCAGATGGTGGTGTGGTGACAGTAGCGTTATTGGAGGTTGTAGGCCTTCCTGAATAGGTGAGTCTTCAGGGCCTTCTTGAAGCTTGTGATTGTGGGGGTCAGTCTGATGTGTCTTGGTAATGAGTATGGGGGATGCACGGGAGAAGTCTTGGAGACACTTGTGTGAAGAGCGGATAAGAGCAGAGCGGAGTAGGAGGTCTTTGCAGAATCGGAGGTTACGTGCGGGCAGGTAGCAGGAGATTAGGTCGGAGATATATGGAGGGGACAGGTTGTGGATAGCTTTGTATGTCAGCATTAGTAATTTGAACTCTATTCGCTGGGAAACGGGTAGCCAGTGAAGGGATTGGCAGAGGGGGGGCGGCCGATGAAGAACGGGGGGAGAGGTGTATTAGGCGAGCAGCACAGTTTAAGGTGGACTGGAGGGGGGTGAGGGTGTTAGCTGGGAGGCCATGGAGAAGGGCGTTACAGTATTCTAAGCGGGAGATTATAAGGGCATGGACTAGCATCTTGGTAGTTTCAGGGGTGAGGAAGGAACGGATTCGATGGATGTTCTTGAGTTGGAGGTGTTGAGGGTTTGAATATGCGGCTTGAAGGATAGGTCAGAGTCTAAGGTTATCCCAAGGCAGCGGGCTTGTGGGACTGGTGTGAGAGTGGTTCCATTAATTTTGATAGATGGGTCAGGTAGGGGGGTTTTGCATTGAGGGGTGAAGATTATGAACTCTGTTTTCTCCATGTTGAGTTTGAGAAAGCGGGAGGAGAGAAAGGATGCTACGGCTGCTAGACATTCTGGGACTCTGGACAACAGAGAGGTAATGTCTGTTCCAGAGATATATTTGGGTGTCGTCAGCATAGCAATGGTAATGGAAACCATGGGATTCTATGAGTTGGCCAAGGCCTAGGGTGTAGATTGAGAACAGGAGGGGTCCTAGGACGGAGCCTTGAGGAACACCTACAGAAAGAGGGCGTGGCAGATAGGTGGTGTGTGAGAGAGACGCTGAATGGTGCGGCTGGTGAGGTAAGAGGAGATCCAGGAAAGGGCCAGGTCTGAGATGCCAAGGGATGAGAGAGTTTCTAGCAGGAGGGAATGGTCGACTGTTTCAAAGGCAGAGGAGAGGTCGAGGAGGAGGAGTACAGAATAGTGACGTTTGGCTTTGGCAGTTAGAAGGTCGCTAGTGACCTTGGCTAGGGCAATTTCTGTGGAGTGATGGGGTCTGAAACCTGACTGTAGTCTGTCAAAGAGCATATTGGATGATAGATAGGACAGTTCGGAGTGGACATGTTGCTCCAGCAATTTTGAGGCATATGGGAGCAGTGAGTTGGGGCGATAGTTGGCTGAAGAGGATGGGTCCAGGGAGGGTTTGAAGGTGGAAGGGAAGGATCCATTGGTTAGGGATAGGTTGAAGAGATGGGTTAGGGCAGGAGTAATGTCTTCAGAGCGTTTGGGGATGAGATGTGACTGGATTGAGTCGAGTGCACAGGAGGTGAGGTGGGATTTAGAGATTAGGGTGGAGAGCTTTTCATCAGTGACGGTGGTGAAACAGGTTAAAGATGAAGAGCACCGAGGGGTGGGTTGTGTTAATAGGGATGTTGAAATCACCCATGATGGTGGGGGTGTCTGTGGATAGGAAGTGCATTAGCCAGGTGGTGAAGTGGTTGATAAAGGCAGCAGTAGGTCCTGGCGGTCGATATATGACGGCCAGTTGAAGGTTGGAGGGCGAGTAAATGCGAACAGATTGCACTTCAAAGCAGGGGAAGGTGAGAGCAGTTGGATTGGGGCAAAGGAGCAATCGTCAAACAGGAGTAATTCATATTTTTTTTTTTTTTTTTTCATGTTTTAATATATTTAACCCCTTAAGGACCCAGCCCAAAAGTGCGTTAAGGACCAGGCCTCGTTTTTCAAAACTGACATGTCACTTTATATGGCAATAACTTTGAGACGTCTTAACTTACACAAGTGATTTTGAGATTTTTTTTTTTCGTGACACGTTGTACTTCATGTTAGTGGTAAACACTAATGAATATTTTTGTATTTATTTATAAAAAAATAGGAAATTTGTGGAAATTTGGAAAAAAAAAAATCGCAATTTTCAAAATGTGAAATGCTCTGCTTTTCAGACAGCTAGTCATACCACCCAAATACATTAATACATATTATCTACCATATCTCTGCTATATATCGGCATCATCTTTTCATCGTCCTGTAATTTATTTTGGATGTTAGAAGGCTTACAAGTGTAACATATTTTGCAGATTTACAAGAAAATTTCCCAAACTAATTTTTAGGGACCACTTCAGTTCTGAAGAGGATTATAAAGGCCGATATATTAGAAACCCCCATAAATAACCCCATTTTCAAAACTGCAACCCTCAAATAATTCAAAATAACATTTGGGAAGTTTGTTAACCCTTTAAGCATTTCACTGGAATTAAAACAATATGGAGGTGAAATTTAGACATTTAATTTTTTCCCACTAATTCCTTAATTTAGCCCTAAAATTAACAGTCACAAAGGGTTAAAGGAAAAAATGCATCTCACAGTTTGTTATGCAATTTCTCCCGAGCATGGAAATACCCCACAAGTGGGTGTAAACCAATGTTTAGGAATTCAGCAGTGCACAGAAGGAAAGGAGCGAGACTGGGCGTCTGAAAAGCAGATTTTGCTGGAATAGTTTTCAGGTGCCATGTCTCATTTGCAAAGCCCCTAGAGTACCAATGGAAACCCCCTAAAAGTGACCCCATTTTGGAAACTACACCCCTCACAGAATTCATATAGGGGTAAAGTGAGCATTTTGACCTTACAGCCGTTTCACAGATTTTGCTAACACTGGGATGTATAAATGAAACATTACTAAAATGTCACTTTATCCCCAAAGTTTTCATTTTCACAAGGAGTTAAAGGAGAAAAAGCACCCTACAGTTTGCAAAACAATTGATCCTGAACACGGCAATACCCCATATGTGGTCGTAATCTGCTGTATGGGTACATGGCAGGGCTCAAAATGGAAAGAGCGCTATTTAGCTTTTGGAGGGCAAATTTTGCTGGAATAGTTTTCAGGTGCCATGTTGCAATTGCAGAGCCCCTAAAGTACCAATACAATACAAACCCCCAAAAAGTGACCCCATTTTGAAAACTACACCCCTCATAGAATTTATCTAGGGGTATAGTGAGCATTTTGACCTCACAGCTGTTTCACAGATTTTATTGACTTAGGGACGTAAAAATGAAAAATTACTTTTTTCCAATAAACCATCCATTTAGTGACATATTTTTAATTTTTGCAAGTGGTTAAAGAAGAAAAAACACCCCACAGTTTGTTATACAATTTCTTCTGAACACAGAAATGCCCTATATGTGGTCATAAACTGCTGTAGGGGTACATGGTGGGGCTCAGAATGGAAAGAGCGCTATTTGGCTTTTGGAGGACAGATTTTGCTGGTATAGTTTTTGAGTGCCATGTCGCATTAGCAGAGCCCCTAAAGTACCAATACAATGGAAACCTCTCAAAAGTGACCCCATTTTAGAAACTACACCCCTCAAGGAATGTATCAAGGGGTATTATCATTCTGAGCCTAAAAATGCTTCCCAAAAATTAATGTACAAAGTGAAAATTAAAGTTTTTAAAGAAATATCCAATTTCAGTGCCTAATACGTTGCGGCCACTTTGTGGCATCAGAGACATGAATTCCTAAAACTATTAAGTGGGCTATCCCGGGGGAAAAAAATTATATATGTGGGTATAAACTGCTGCTTGGGCACACAGCAGGGCTCAGAAGGAAAGGAGCACTGTTTTTTTTAGCTTTTGGAGTACTTTCTGGTTGCCATGTTGTTTTTGCAGAGCCCTGGAGGTGCCAGTAAATTGGAATTCCCCAAGAAGTGACCCCCACTTTGTAGGGGCAATTTTAGGGTCTCTGCAAATGTGACACGGCGTCCAAAAAAACAACAATCTAAATATGTGCTCCAAAAGCATGTAGCGCTCCTTCACATTTGTGCCCTGCTGTGTGCCCAAATGAGTTTATGCCCACATGTATGACACTGGTGTACCCAGGATAACGTACTTAATGCCATATGTGGGTATAAACTGCTGTTTGGGTACAGCCGGGCACAGAAGGGAAGTAGCACTATTTTGGTTTTTGGAGCACAGTTTCCTTTTTGGACACCATGCCACTTTTGCAGAGCCCATGAATTGCCAGTAAAGTGGAATCGCAGACATGTCACCCCATTTTAGAAACTATACCCTTCAAATGATTTATCAAGTGGGGTAGCGAGCATTATTAACCCTTAAGTGTTGCATTTTTAATTTCCAGAAATGAATGCGCAGCTGATAATGAAAAGTTAAAAATGAAATTTTTCTATAGATACGCCATTTCAGTGCCCAATATGTTGTGCCCAGTTTATGTCTGCACAGACACACACTCCAAAAACTGTTAAGCGGGGATCCCGGGCATAACAGCTTTTGGAGCATTCGTCTCTGATACAAGCCGGGTACAACATATTATGCACTGAAATGACGTATTCCTGGAAAAATTGTCATTTTCACCTTTCACCATCAGCTGCGTATTCATTTATGGATAATAAATTATAGCAACACTTGGGGGTTAAAAATGCTCACTGTACTCCAGGATAAATTCCTTCAGGAGTACAGTTTCCAAAATGGGGTGACATGTCAGGGGATTCCACTGTACTGGCATTTCAGCTCTGCAAAAGTGCAATGGCGTCCAAAAACCAAATAGCGCTCCTTCCCTTCTGTGCTCGGCTGTGCCCAAACAGCAGTTTATACCCACATATGACTTTTTTTTTTTACTTTTTCATGTGTCCCATATGGACACCTGAGCCAGAGATGCTTTGATCTCTGGCTCAGTACTATAGACTGCAAGACACGAGCATGCAAGTGTCTTGCAGTCTATAGAGCAGTGGTTCTCAACCTTTCTAATGCTGTGACCCCGCAATACAGTTCCTCATGTTGCGGTGACCCCGGACCATAAGACGCACCTAGGTTTTAGAGGAGGAAAATAGGGAAAAATATTTTAAGACAAAAAAATGTGGTAAAATGTCTAATATATGGAAGTTGTAGTTTTGCAACAGCTGCAAGATCACATTGACAGGTGTCCCTGCAGCTGTACGGGGAGGAATAGGGCGTCTTTTTTTTGCAGGGCCAGATGTACTTTTTAGTTATGCCATTTTGGGGAATGTCTATTGCTTTGATCACTTTTTATTCAAATCACAGGCGAAACAGCAAAAAATATGGCGGTTTGGCACTTTAGATTTTTTTTCCCGCTCTGATGTTCACCCTACAAGAAAAATATTTTTATAAGGTTGTAGACCGGGCATTTTCGGACACAGGGATAGCTTATGTGTTTCACAGTAATTTTGTACTTTTATATGTATTCTAGGAAAAGTGGGTGAGTTAGAACTTTTTTTTTTTAATTTAATTTTTTTTTTTTTTTACTATTTTATTAGCCCCCCCTCCCTTCATGGGGCTTGAACCTGCAATCGTTTGATTGCAAGTCCCATAGACTGCAATACAAGTGTATTGCAGTCTATGGGAGATTCTGTACATTACTACTGAGACTGGTCATA